>OX439239.1:12649339-13929502 GCA_949319165.1 Sialis lutaria
ACATACAGATATCTCATTAAAATAAAAAGAAAAAGTTATTCTTGCTATCATGATATCGTTAAGAATTGATTGAAAAATACATACATACATATAAGTCAATGATCATTATGATGTCATTATTGAAATAGGAAGTCTGAAATATGAGATCTTTCATATTTTCTTTCAGAAAACCTTTTAGTTCGAATATATAGCATTTTAATTCTTATTTTTCTGATAATATAATATTTACATTAGATTCATAAAACTATAAAACTTTTTAAACGCCTCGCAAAACTTTCTCTCATGAATTGCAAACAGAAAAAAACAACAGACAAACGGGAAAAATATAGAACATCGCTCTTCTTGATAAAGTGCGCACGACATATTGAAATGGCGCAATTCAATTTAAAAAAACAATCAAAAAGCGTGTTGGTCCTTTTACACGAATCACCTTACCACTGAATATTTAAATGCGACGCCGTTTGTCAACATCTGTCCGCCCATCTAGTTCTATGGTCGCAGAAACTGGAATCGTTAAAATGTGCAATGATGCGTTAGCTTAAATGTCTTTTATTTATTATTTCAGTTTTAGATTTATACCATATATTAACTGTTTTTACTTATGTTAAATTAAATAAAATAGTAATTCAAAAATTGATAATTTTATTAACTCAATGCTTGATTAGTGATGTTCTTAGAGACCTCTAATAGTGATGGTACGATTTATAAAGAGAATATTTGTAATCAATGTCAAATGAAGCATTTTGAGAAGTGTTAATTATTTTAACTTTTGCTTCCTCGCAATATCGAAGATACGAGAAGCTTTTTTATCGTTTTAAAACAAGAAAAAAAATTTGTTCTCCTATATTTAAAAAAAATTTACCAGATTAATCCGTTTCAGGTCAAGACAAACACTTTTTGTTCCGTGTCTGCCTGTCTGTGTGTCTGTTTGTGTGTCTGTCTGCCCCCCAATCCTTGTCACACGCTTAACTCATGAACCACTGAACCGATATTGATGAAACTTGGTTTGTTGGTTGGGCCTGACTTGAGGACGGTCCCATTTCAAAATAATTAAAATTGTGTGTAAGGGGGAGGGGTGACATTCAAAAATATTTATTTTTTGATTTGAAGATATCTCAAGAAAGACACATGTTAAGTGAAAATTTTATAGGACCTTTTTTGTAGAGCATTCAATTTCCTATAATATAGATAATCTACGTTTGTTGTAAAATATTCCCTTACAAAGATCTATCTCAATTTGCTTTAAACGTCATTTGTTTTTTTTTAAATTGCTAATTCTTTTGACATATTAAATGTCATTTTGACGTCTATAATGTCATTTTGACATTTGTATTGCAGAAAAATAATGATTTAGATTGAAATTGTCAAAAAATTCAAAATATAAGACATAATAACGAGGTGCGTATAAAGAAAAATGTCGAATTAATATTTTTTATTAAAATTGAATGAAAATTAAATGGATATCCAATGACAGGCAGTTCATCTGAATACTTAATCGGTTTTTATTTAAATTGTTCAATAATTAACTACCTTTGATGAATTTAGCACGAGGAAGCACTGTGCATTTACTTGGCAGATGTTTTTAACTAATAATATTAAATACCTAATATATAAAAACCATTTTGTTTCAAAACTGGGTTATTACATTTTTTCATTTATTGTTTCGTTGGGCAGGCTTTCAAAACTATTATTTTTGAAGTTATCATATATACTCTTGATGTAATAATATAATAATATAATAAAGTATAAGAACCACTGTTTTGGTGTAGACCTTTTCTACCCATATGTAGGTAGACATTGTGGATTTTATTTCTTCGTAAACCTGACTTAAAAAATCATTTATTATAATTTAAGGTTATTATAGTCACCCATAATTCTTCGGACCTTCCCACACCTGGTACGGGAATGTCAGCAATATGTATGCTTGCGTGCAGACAGATGCTTACCTTACGGACACGGTAATTTATAATTGAATACAAATCCGCAGATCTATCAAGCGAGCGTCTGTGTGCGACGCCCGGCCTAATAAGCGGCTTACAGTTACATACATATGTGATTAAGTCGTCATTACTGAAGACTCGTGCTCTAAGCGCGCTGCGGTCCAATGACAAATCGCTGTTGGCCGGGTTTGTGAACCCAGCACATGCACATATAGTTATAGGTGGAAGTGAAATATTTAATACTAATGTTCTGATTAATACTGAAGATTATGCAATGTAGAAATTGATCATATGTATAAGTAACTTTGACATTATTTTATTACTATTAAAAATAGGTAAAATTTAAATGGTCACAATAAATGAAAGTAAATTAAAACTAATCGCAGAACGATCTTAAAAAAGTTTGTTGGCTCTTCTTTTAAACATGTTATTCCGATTTAAATTCAATCAATTTTTTTAAAAGCTGCATAGCAAAAAAAAAATGGGCTAAGACAATAATTTTTATTATTATTTTATTATAATAACAATAGTACATTAACTGTATTATGAACTTCAAAAAAATAGGTGGAATATTTGTCATTCAAACTAAAACAGTGTTTGCTAGCATACAAATTGCATTTAGTACTAATTACTCGGTAGCACGATAAAAAATTTTATTTTTATGTGGATCATTTTTTTATTTTTTACTGATTTTGAGATTGAAAATAATATTTTTTTGACCACTTTTTCGATAAGTACTTTCAAAAACACAAATTCAGGTACCAGACACGTAGCTCTAGATAAATTGGAACCAAAGATATCGCGCGGACTGCTAGCTTAATATTTAAGTTAGCAGTTTTGAGTTTTCTCGAAAACGGGGTAAGGTACAAAAATAATTAGAGGCGTACAAAATTGGTACAGAAAAGATACAAAATCTCCACTTATTTTTTGCAGGCTGCTATAAGGGCGTTTCCAGCTTAATATACGTGTATTATTGCTTCTTTATTCCTGTTTTTAATAATTTTCGGAAAATATTTTTACTATTTGAGTGTTGAAAATGTTATTTAAATTTTATTAATTACTGCTAATTTATTAAACAAACCAAAATGTGAAATACTGTATTTTTTAATATTTTTAATATAAAATTAATAATAGTGTCAATCAAAAAGACAATTTTGTTTATAAATAGACAAACACTGATGTGATAAGTAAAATAACTTATATTTACTAAAAGATTATTTAATTTGATTAACTCAGATCATAATGTTTTCAATTTTTGTTTTTTTGATTATTTGACAAGAAATAAAAAATATTTTAGATTTAATTGAAATGAATTGATAATAAAATTTCATTATAGGATATGTTCAAATAATGTGTATAGTGTATATGAATTAAAAAAAATAAGTACTAACAAAAAGTAAAAAAGTGTTACGCTTACTCCAGTCTCTTCAACCTTGTATTCGCCTTCATTATCGCATAAAGCGTCAATTACCTCATGCACAAGCAGCGTGAACTGGAGTTTTTTCCTACCACACACATATACACGGTAGCTTTAATGTGCAAGCTACAATTTCACCCTCGAACGAACAAGGGTGTGTAAGTGCAGTAGCTTGTTATGTGCATCTAATCTATCAATAATGAACTAGAAACAGTTCATAGACAACTTGGTATGAGACCGGCACCATCTGGATTTCGTGTAGCGAAGCTGATACAATAAAAATCACTAGTGAATTGTATCTGATTTAAAGTTTTTGATGGGAAAACAAATTACATATAGTGAAAATTCTTCAAACTAACCAGCTATAGTAAAAAAGCGCTAACTTACGGAATCTTTCGAAAAGATTAAAAAAAAACTTTTTACATTTTAATATTTTTCATGTTAGATAAAGATATGTCAGAATAAATGCGGTCGAAGCTGCGGGGGATTTCTATAGTATGGAAAAAGGTGATATTTTTAAATGTTTTTACGCCTAACTAAATACATATATATAAACTACGAAAATTCAATGTTCAACCCTAGTAAAGGTAAATCATTGTTCCAGTCTAACAATATAAGTATTATAAGATTTTATAATTATTTCAATATAACCCTGAAAATATCCACTGCAATGTGCTACTTAATAGCCGATAAAACGATTAAACCAACGCAGTTTTTACCCAGAAATCAAAATTAATATCAAGATCATCACGGACTGGGCCGTCTTTAACCTATTGGAGGCCCTGGGCACATTAGGACAATAACCTTGACGAGGCTAAAGAAGTTTTCACTTCAAAAATTAAGTACATGAAAAACTAGTTCATTGATGATTTTTCTTTAAAACAGTGAAGGTAATTAGTATACCATTAAATTATATTTTTATATATTTAAAATGCTGAAATAGGTAAACCTGATTTTCGGGCGAGATTAGAGTAGCTTCGCGCATGCAAAAGCTTATAAGCAAGTAGGTATTGTAGTCAGTCATTAATGTCATTATCGTTTGATTTTTTCGAAATAAATATTTTTTGGTAATAAATATTGGTTATCATTTGGTGATATGGGTGTCCCTATCGATCGCGGGACCCTGGACAAGTGCACAGAGTGCCCAGTGGGAAAGAGAGGCCTGATCACGGAAGCTTAAAATATTGTATATAAGCCTAAAATCTTGTATATAAATGTTTATAAATACAAATGCAACTTGTACGAAGTTGCGGGTGGGCCGCAAGTTATTTATATTACATCTGTAGCAAGAGCATCTTTAAATTTAACTATTTCTAGAACAAAAATCATTTCACTATAAAGGACTATTAAATAATATGAAAATGGTGACATAAATTCAAATAAAACGTACAATTACACTTTAGAATTTACTTGGAGATAAAGAAATTTACATCGATTTATATGCACCAGAAGTTAAACAAACAGAAGAAGTCCTTAAACGCTAAGCTCTGAGAGAATAGCAATCTTATAAATTTCCTCCACGGACATAAACAATATCTCAAACAAAAGGAGAAATATACAAGAAATATTAACCAACCGCAACATCGGAGTGTACATTTCTCAGCAGTACAATGCAGTGGAGGTCTTGCGCGAGAGTTGAGGTTCTCCGCCAGATAACAATTGTAATGAAGGCGTTGTTGGTAAGTCGCGACTGGGACATGCGATCGCACCAGTGTCGTAACAATACGTATTGACAATTACTTGAAATTGTATTCATTTGATATTATATTTATTTTTTTGTTTAGTAATTGATAGATTGTCAATTATTAAAATTTGATCTTTTTTTGCAATTACACGGTTAAAAATATATGTATATAGGTATGTATATATCCGAAGAACTTAAATGTTTGGAAAACTCTGTTTTAAAACTGTTGTTTTTATATTAACCATAGTTTGTTAGTTAGAAGAACTTCCATTGTATATTTTAGCAAGAATGGATGCAAATAATGATGGTGGAGGCGCTATGTATTTTAAAAACTATAGTTCTTGTTATTCAGATATAGACAAAACGACTAACGGATTTATGCAGATATTCGGAAGAATCATTGTTTATTGAACTTTTTAAATAGCTGTTTAAGGAAAGAACGAAGAAATACAACGTTTGGTTTTCAGGAAAGCATTTCACAAATCAAATAATCTAATATTAACATTGACGAAAAACGGTCCTGCATTTGCAATACTTACCACTACGTTTATATTGTAAAATGGTAATAAGAATACATTATTAAATCGTCCGCGCCGGAATTTTAAAAATAAAAATATGGTGTCAGTGCTATGTATCTTACATGTAAATGGCATTTAGAATACAGTAGGTACATGCAATACAATACTACTAATTTTTTCTAATTTATTAAATGTTTTTATTTTTAATAACAATAAATGCAAATTTGTTTATGTTTTATATTTCAGTTTATTGGTAAATAAGTTGGCATTAAATAAATGTTTTATTGATTTGGTAATAATTTTAAGAGCATAGATCAGAACACTATTAATCTTACTTTATCATTTGTCCGTCTGTCAGTATTTGTATGTGTCACAGTATTTTTTTTAATTGAAATTGTATAAGTATGACTCTAAGAAAGATTCAGGGGGCATATGGGATATCAAAATGTAGGTCTTAATCAATAGAACTAAATTTTGTTCTATCTCAAAAATGGTACCACAAAGAGGCACACAGAAAAAAAACTGTATTGGACCAAGAAAACCTTGTTTTGTATATAACGAAAACAATATTTTCTTAATATAAGAAACATACTCTTAAGAATACTATAGTTGGTTTAAGAGATTATTGCTTATCTTAAGAAAATATTGTTTTCGTTATATACAAAACAAGGTTTAATTGGTTTGAGAAATCCTTTCTACCAGTGTATGCAACTGCAAAATTCATGATAGCAGGATTCTATTGATATGTATCATCAAAGGTCAATAATGTCATCCACTTAATCCTAATATAATACACGTGTACATACCTTGAACAATTATATCGGATAATGTCATTACAGTAACGCCACTGGATCATAGAATCTCATAAACATTTCATACAACTGCTAGAGATATGATTTGAGTGTGTCTATAAATAGCATTATCTCACGTGCATAGGCAATGCAGGTCTAGGATGATTTGAATGTCACATGTCAGCTGACCCACGCTTTACGGATTGCTTCCTTCCGTAAGACAAGATTGAGTGTGCCGTGGAATATATACCGATTAGATAGTGTGTAGATTTAATGACTTGTTATTTTACAATTTGTATAGTTACGTGTGTGTTTTTGCTTTGAGTGGATTTGTGTGTTAAAGATATTGAGTTAAGTAGAATAGATTATACAGTAAACACCAGTTATAACGATATTGAAGGGACCGGTTATATTGGTCGTAAAAAGTGGATAGTCGTAATAATCGGTAAAAATACAATTATATGGGATTCAGTTAGTCTTTTATTTTGAGTCGTTAAAACTGATACGTTGTATTAACATTCCTATACGCGCGCACGGTCTCTGGGACCGAAATTTCTTCTAGAGCCTGTTTTTTATCTTTTTTACGACACCCTAGTAAAATTCATTTTTATTAGTATAGTCCAGTGCACTTAGTAATTGACCCAATTATTTCGGGTACATTTGTTCTTTTGTGGCTCATTCGAAAGGAGCTTCGATGAAGACCTTAACCCTGAGTTTGCGCATTGCTTAAATCCCCCCTCCCGCCGCCATTTTTGATTACTTTTTTTATTTTCAATCACTCATAACTCGCGTTCTAATTAACACACAGCAATGAATTTGGGCTAGTTGCACCCGAAATAATTGGGTCACACCTATAAAATTTCCTAATTGCACTACACTAGTAGTAAAGGATGTGTTGAAATAAATAAACCAAAGATAGAAAATATTTTGATTTAATTAGTGACTAACGAATGCTCGCACTGCACTAAATTGAAGATCGCGACAAATCATGAAGCTACCAGTAAGCTCATTCTCTTAGCATTTTCCGTTATTGAAAATAAGACCAATACGCGAGTATAGGAAGGTTAACCGATATTGTTATAACTGATTTCTACTGTATTTAAATATATTTGTGATTATCTTGCGAATTGAGTTGCATAAAATGCTCTCTTCGTGGTTGTAAGTGTAACTGTTGTGGAGCACGGAGATATAAAAAATGGTGAGAGATTGCTTTAATTAAAAATATTAAATAGATTTAAAATTATAAAGTTAAAAAAATAGAGAAAGTATGTTACCTATTAGTTATAAAATATTACCAGTCGGGCTGGGCACTTAAATTTCAAAATGCTAGAATTAAGAAAAATATGAATGGAAAATTATAGTAGTCTTAATTGCTAAATGTTAATATTACCTTAGAACGAATACCTTTGCCGTAATTACGTCATAATAAATCTATTTTAAAGCAGTCGTTGCTTTTACAACCGCGTTAATTTCGTGACTTTTAATGATATCTCGTTTTCACTTTTTACTTACTGATAACGTAGAAGTTGGATATTAGACTTTTGTACAAAATTTTACATACAAATTATAATCAGAGATTATACATTTTTGAAAATACTTATGAATTCGTATTATATTGATAAAGATTGTGTAACTACATTTTTAATTAGTTTGATTATGTACCGATAGGTATTTCCGCTTTATGAATTTTCCCGTGCATGTATTTCTCACTGCTAAAGCAATGTATAGATAAATAATACATTTCTTGTTTCTAAGTGTAATTCATGTCTTTATGGTAATATGTATATAATATTTTATCTATTTATTTTATTTTATAATAGTTTTTATTTTTCTTTATTGTTTTACATCTGTCCCATGAAAGTTGAATAGTATGTTTTTTTATTACAAGATTTTATTTAATATAAAAATTTATTTTAAAAATATTTTTGCTGTTAATACACAAGGGCTTGAAATTCAAACTTAAATGAAGTTTTTAACGACTGCTGAATTTAAAATAGTTTCTTTGAGTTTCGAAGGTTTTATGCACTGTACATGGAAATTCTTTTTAATGAAGAAAATTGTATGGAGTAGCTGATTTTTGCATATCAAATAATATTTTAAAGTTGGTAGTTTTAATTCAATGTTCTATAGTTTATGTTTAAAAGTAACAACAAAGTCTATTAGTAGATTTAAAATGTAGATTGTTTTACATATTTTATAATCAAACCAAATTTTGGAGTTGTATCAACTGTTTTAAAGTATTTAATTGGTGTAAGAATCAATTATGATAGATTAATTATTTAAAAAAAACAACTATTTATTTAAACAAATTTATACTTAATACCAATTTTTATCAATACTAACATTTTAAACATATGTTTTATGGAATATAACTCTATAAAAAAAGTTGTTTCTTTTTTTTGGCAAATAAATAAAAAGTATTAAAAACTTTTTGTTTTTAATAAAATCAAGATTTATATACCTGCTGAAATTGTACAGCATAAAATGAAATCATGTAGATAATTATATAGATTTATATCATTAACTAAATAAATCAAAGTTGACTTATAATAAATAAATAATCAAATCTCATTAAAATAAAAGTCATTCAACTTGAAATGTTAACATGCAGTAAGTCGTAATGATCTTGATAGAAGTAATGTATTCACCCTTAGTAATTAACGTGAATTAATAATGTTAAGCCCTATGCATCATAATGCAGCTCCCGTACTTAAACCTATTATCTCGCACTTAGACTTTGTGTTTCTTATACGTACTTGTTCAAATAGAAATGAAAACCCTGTGACGATTTGTGAGTGTTTTAGAACGAGTGATGGCAAACATTTTGGAAAAAATATTAAACAAAATAATTATTTCCTATATTTTGATCTGCACGTTAGTAAAAAATAGTATAGTTAAGTTATACATACAGGTTATTTTAAAGTGTCTAAAATATTATGAACATGTTTTAAAAAAAGTAGAAATAAATCTGATCAACAAAGCTTCTCAAACCAACTCTTCCAGACATATGAGTGTTTCCCAGCTTTGTCAAGTTAAATTACTTATTACAGATAATTGTTTATTATCACTTTAACAACTTTGCTATGAAATTCATTAACTCATTTAACTTCTTAAGACCTAGAATCGCTCGTAACTCAGGAATAGTTAGTTTGTAGTATAAAATCGATGAATTTTTAATCATTTTAATCAATACGATATACCTATAAAATTTTCAATGCTTTGTTTTAACACGAAGTATATTTTCATTTGTAATCAGGCCTGGATATGACCGGCGGGCAACTAAGCAAATGTCCGGTGGGCCGACTCAATTATAATATCAGTGTTGAATTCAGGGTAAAATTGGGCACTGACTGTTAATTTTTCGGATTACGGCTGTGATTCGACGTGAATGTACGAGATTTTCGAATTTTGGTTCGTGAACATGCGTGATTCGATATTTGAATATATATTTTAAAGAAATGTTATTTAAATGAAAAAGTATATGAAAAATAATAATTGCTTGTATAGTATATTATTATTTTTTATATTTAAGCTCATATTTCTATAATAAATTTCACTTTGATTTATAAAACTATACGACTTTTCTTGTACTGTTCTTGCTATATGTATAATATTACAAAATTCGTAAATGAAAAGGACCCCGCAGAATCCTTATGGGAAAGGGGTTTCTGTCAAACTCTTTGAAACTTTGGATTCTGATAGTCCTTGATGAGTAGATTAAAAGTGTCAATGGGCACTAAGTCCTAAAAACTCAAACTTTTAAGATATAGCCCTCTAAAGTTGAGGATCATGCTCGCTTTTAATTTGCAATAAAAAAATTTGTAGAAACTTAATTTTCGCGCAACTATTTGTATGTCTTCCCAAAGACTTATATAATTAATCGATTGTCACCATAAAAAAGTAAACTTTAAAATTCTTTAGCCAATGGCAGTACTTAAATCTTATTATTACGTTTTTTTTATTATAAACCAATTTTTTATTATAAAACAATTGGATTTGTTTATAATTAAAAAACATAACAATAAGATTTAAGTGTTGTCATTTCTCAATGAATTGAAAAGTTGACTTTTTTATGATGGCAATCGATTATAGATATCTTTGGGAACACATACAAAAAGTTGTGCGAAATTTAAAGTTCTACAAATTTTGTTATTGCAAATTAAAGACAATCATGATTCCCAACTTCAGAGGGCTATATCTTAAAGTTTTTTCTTTGAGTTTTTAGGACTTAGTGCCCATTGACACTTTTGATCTACTCATCAAGGACTATCATAATCCAAAGTTTCAAAGAGTTTGACCGAAACCCCTTTCCCATAAGGATTCTGCGGGGTCCTTTGATCGAAAAACGATATTTTGTATATCTATACTTCTTAAAAAAATTTAAATTGTTAATAAATTATTTATTGTCTAGTTTTGAAGTATTTCACATCATTGCACCTACAAATTTCAACATGCTGATTTCAATTCGGTTAACTAATATCGATTCCGACAAACGGTGAAAAAATTACATTAATTTTTCCACCAAAATTTCGAAACTAATTCTTTTAGAGGGCAAATCAACAAGGTATATTGAACGCTTTATATATTTTCAAAAGTTCATTAAAATATTGTTGATATTCACTGGCTGCTTGTAAACTGGCTGTGTAGAGTGATGTTGTTAATGATGTCACAAGATTATTAAAATGATGATAAAATTATTTAAATATTCATGTAAGTATTACTTGTATATCATTAATATTCACTAGTGAAATAATGTATATACATATTTAAATAAGTTTTGCGGCTGGCATTTGGGACTTATTTACAGTTAAATTAATATAAACGAGAGATACGTCACAATGCTGCCTATAATTTAATCATTATGGTATATTGCACTGTGTTTTATTAAAACCTATCTTTACGGTTCATGTAATTGCACAACTTTTTGTCTGATTTTTTTGTACATGCATACATTGGAATATTAATAGTTGGTGTTAAATATAGATATAGTTAATTTTACATAACCTTTTAACACTGTTAATATTGTATGCATGTTATTAATAGCTGATGTAATATGGTGTTGGTTAATCATTATTAATTATTATTATACTATAGCGGTTTACCAAGTCAAAAATGACGAAGCAAAATAATTAATATGCTTTATATTGTTTCATTATAGTCGTTCAAAAAATGCAAGAGATTTTTTTTGGGGTATGTGCTATATTTGTTGCTATATTTGTCGACAGTTTACCGAGTTCAATCAATCAAACGAAAACAATGGGAATTGTTTAAAATATAGTGTGGTTTTTAAATAAATGTTAGTTCATTTTTAATATAATGTAAAAATTTACATTGTATACTGATTTGGAGACCTATGTTGATAAAGTTTGTTTAATTCAGTACTATATATAATATATATGCCTCTTTGACAGTTGTAACTCCTTGCATATACTTCTTTACATATACGTTCTTGAAAAGTATTATATAAAAAAGTCATGCAATCATAAAAAAAATCCAATTCGAGATTTTAACGGAATTTTGTCACTGAATCGAGCACGACCATTATCTTAATGGTATCTGTATGTCTGTCGGCCTGTGAACGCTCTAAATCCAAAATGCGAATCTTACAGTTTTATTCTTTTAAACTTAAAGTTCTTGTGTATAGTAGATGACAAATACGCACCAATATTTTTTAATAGCGGAAATGAATGTTTACTCTTGTGTATTTTTTATTTTTTTATAAAACAGTGCATAATCAGAAAAAAATGTCTGAGATAAAAACTGTAGATCTTATATTTAAATATCTATAATTTGTTTTCTGACGATTTTTCGATAGGAACGTTCTGAACATACTGGCAACTGTATAAATATATGTCTTTTAGTGGCCGCGATTTTTTATTTCTTTTTAATCAGTAGATAAGATAAAAATTAAAATAATATTTATCATAGTTTTTTAACACTCTATGTATGCAATACCATATTAATTCATTTATAACAAATGTGTAGTATACTCTATTTTATGGAACTGATCAATAATTTATGCACAAATAAAATAATTGTAATAATGGAGAAATATTTAAATACGCCTAATTATAAAGATCGCTTATTAATATCTAACTGGATGAGTCATTGATGTATAAGTAATTTAAATTTAGAGATTTAGTAGAACGTGTTGTTTTTTCGTGATGATTTATTTTTTGTGTTTTCAATTAAAACTTTTGTTGTATTTATATGTAGTGTTTTTGGCAGCTGTCATGGACACACAACAAGAGTTATAATTGAAAATAAATAAATAAACTGTTCTGAAGATGGGTGGGGTGATCTAAATGAAATATCGAACGACAATCGTAAAACGTTTAAACAAATGAATACATAAAAACCGTATAGGGTAAGCGAACGTATTCCTCCCATGGTTCAATTGTGACCATTG
Source organism: Sialis lutaria (assembly GCA_949319165.1). NCBI lineage: Eukaryota > Metazoa > Arthropoda > Insecta > Megaloptera > Sialidae > Sialis > Sialis lutaria. The sequence continues at coordinate 12,662,099 of OX439239.1, forward strand.
ATTTGTATGCAATGTATTTCGTTTTATATAAAAAAAAAACAAGCAAATAATTTTACTTACCTAGGACCAATCGATAATCGTAGATTCGTAAATTAGGTATATACAAACAATAATAAAGCATTTAAGCTAATGCCATATTGTCGGATGTTATAAAAAAATCTCAGCTAACCGTTCAACCAATTAAAATTCGTATTTTCTTTCTGGGATTTATTTTAAATGTTGCTAATATTATAGGTAGGTAGTATGTTGCATGAAAATTTATTAATTTTTTTATTATATTTTTCGCTGAAAAATTGTTTAATTTGACTATTAAAAAAAACATGTTAGGTTGTTAGTTGTAAGAATAAAAAATATTGATGAGAAAATCTCAAAATCTGTTTAAAAAAATAGATTTATGCACATTTGAATGTATTTTAAGTTGGTAATTCAAACTCAAAATATTATAAACCTTTAAAATATATTATTATTGTTTATCATTATTTATTAAGATACAAAGATTATCTTGAATATGTTGTAAGTAATGAAAATATTTTGAGCTTAATTTGACTGTAAGGCAGCGATTGTCAACCTGTGGGGCGCGCCTTCACAAGGGGGCGTGATAAAATTGAATAGGGCGCGCGAGCGTATCGAGAAAAAATGAGAAAAATATTATTAAAAAATGTATTTAATTTACTGAAAGAAAAGCAATAAAATACATTCTGACATAATAAAAAATAAAAACTAAAATACACGTTTATATTTACACTGATATAATACACTTATAAATAGGATTGTATCAGCACTGCACAGTGTGTTTGATAATTAACTTATCAATATTAAATTAAAAACAAGATTAATAATTATTAGTGACTCCCTTGGGCCTGTCTTGCAGAGCAAAATTTTTCGAAAGAAGGTTTAATATTAGAAATTGATAGTAAACATTTTTTTTTATATTTAGCTGAGATCTATTTTTCAATGAAAATTATTCTGTGGGGGGAGGGGGGGGGGGGCGATGAGAATTGTTATTGAAAATTGGGTCGCAAATACTAAAAGATTGAGAAACGCTGCTGTAAGGTGATGTTTGTTATTATTATTTTTTATTTGATATAACATTTCCAATTTTTTTTTTTTTATTATTTAGTAAAATACTTATTTTAAAAAGTTAGTTTTGAGACGAATAATTTGATGGCTTGTCTATAATAATTGTTGATTTGATGTGAAAAGGAGTTAAATATATTATATATACAAAATCACGTACAAACGATGCGTCACATGTCAGTTGCGGTTGGCGAGAGTTGTTGGTGCATGAGATTCTCGGCCACGCCGTCACCAGTGGCGCATGAATCCCCTAGAGACCCGCGCGCTGGACGCCCATGATACGGTTCGTTAAGTACAACCCCCCGTCTCCTCATCACACACACACTCGTAACAATGAGCCCGCTAGTGTCTATATTTTGTATCACGTAAAATGGGATTGGGAGAAAAGTTTTTCTTTTTCACTTTTTGCGGTCGGTTGTTTGATAGATAGATAGATGACATAAAGTGAGTAAGTGTATAGTAGATCCTCGATTATCTGGTACTTAGGGGTAGATGCTAGAAAATTGCAATATTTTATTGGGGGATTTTATATATCTTCTCTTTATTGAAGAGGATTTTTCTGTTAGCGAATTGTATCTTTTTTAAGAGTTCTAGTTTTATGGCAAGTGCAGGAAAATGCATCCGATGAGTTTTTTGATACCAACTTCTGGATATATTACAAATAAGAATTAAAATATAATAATTCACTATAATTTTCAAATTAAAAAACACAGCAAGTACAGTAAGTACGCTTTAATATATGTTTTAATATAATATATCAATATCACTATTCAACAAAAAAATACTTTTATAATATAACAGAGATCTGAATAGAAAATTTAGGAGACTTTTGGATTTGTTGCCCAATTGGTTTCATCACGTCAGTGTTTTGAGATATTCTAACCTGAATGTCCCAAAAATGACTATATTGGCAATGTTTAAGAATTTATTATCAAGTAGGTATTTTTTTTCTAAAGTTTTCGGTCACAGTAACAAATAGTATTACCTTTCCTCTTTAAAATTAGTTTTTACTTTTTACTGTACGATTTTTTTAACCGAGATGTACTAGATTGAAGATATGATATTTTTGTTAATAGAGTAGATACAATGAACTTTACTACATATACCTTCAAAGTAGTATATATCGGTATAGAAAAATCGCATAGTAAAATGTAAAAAATCATTTTAAAGAGAAAAGATAGTACTATTCGAAATCATGAAAGAAAACTTCAGAAAAAATTACCTACTTAGTAATAAATTCCCAACATTGCCAAAATCGTCATTTTTGGGACTTTTAGGAATCATTTGGGCAACGAATTCGCTTTCGGCATGACAAATACCTTCTAAATCAAATATTCAAATTTCTGTGAATTTTTTTGTTGCATAGTGTATTCAGGCCATTAATAAGTAAATATGATAAAACTATTTAATAAGTTAAATACCATTTTCTCTCCCTTAGGGGTTAAATTTCGGAAAATTCACTATAATATATAATCCAATTAATAAATGATAAAGACATAAATGGAAAACACCTCTAAAATTCACATTTCTAGGTCCAGGGGTTTAGACTGGGTGTTGATGAGTCGGTCACTCTCTCTTTATATAAATATATTTTGTTTTTATTTTTATAATAAATAATCAATTAATAAATAATAAAATTATTGATAAAATACTCACGCTCATATAAAGATACTTGTTTACTTTTTTAATTTTTAACTAAACTAATATTTCTTTTTGGTTTCACTGTATATTTATAATACCGAAGAATCACTGTATTTATATACACTACATATATACATTTTTTCGTGAAAAGTATGAGTTGTGAATGATGGATATCGGTTTGGGATTTTTGTGTCATTCTGCGGATTTAGGGTTCAGATACAAGTAATTTATCGTCGCGATTTTTACTTTCGACGTTAAAAAATATCACTGTTTATTTGTTTATTGTTGCAGTAAATCCTTGATGATTGAACGCCGGATATGTTTTATGGATATATGCGACGAAACGTTGGTCTGATAAAATAGGGTGTTTGAATTTACTCACAAAAAAGAATTTTTTTTTGTTTAATCTTACTGTAGTGATCCGTACTTGATGAGCTATGTTGCTTAAATGATTGAATCTTGTTTTTTGTCTAGCTTGGAACCAGAATACACAGTTCAAAGAACAAAAAATGTGTGTATGTTGTTTATCAGTACATGTATACGTAATAAATACTTTTTTAATTGAAATATACTTTTTTCTAGTCTATAAAAATCAAGTTGCTAAATGGAGATTTTTCTTTTCGTTTTTGTGTCTAAAAATATTTTGCGTCAGTAAAAACCATGAAAATTTAGTTAGACCGTTCAGGTAGTATGTTCAACATGTTACACTGTTTTAAAGAAATATATAAAAAATACTAGGCTTTTGTACATCAAGCAAGAACATCGCCCCCGCTTCATTTCTTAACCATTAATTAACTATGAAACCATTTAACAATATTATTAAACAACAAACTTTATAAGAATTGCAATATTTGAAATGAATCTACCGAACCATGAGATTTATTTACGTATATATACATGATTATGTTATTTTTATGTACCTACCATTAAAAAAAATAAAAATATTTTTTTCAATGATACTAAAATGACCTATATATGTATCTATACATCCATTATCAAAAGGTTTATTGATGTCATAAAATAGTCATCAAAAACAAATAACTCCGTATAAAAAATTGCGCTTGCATTTTCCATTGAACTTTTATTAAACTATTGTTTTACTATAATTGATAATAATGAGTCGCCGATCTTTTCTTTTGACTAAGCATGCATGCATTTATTAATTAAAAAAAAATGCATTAAATTTTTTGCACGGAAATTCAGTATGAAAAACTATCTATCCGAACAATTCTATACACGAACAGTTTCCATTGTGATCCGAGTTTTTGTTTCAAGTTTCCGAATGAGCAGGTCGAACTATGTTTTATTAAATTCTTCGAATTAATGCGGATATTAAAACGCTAGCAGAATAACCACGCCATTAAACTCTCCTTGTAAAGTTCACGTGAAAAATAATTAATATAGTTGTTCGCAAACACCTGGCGTTAGAGTTGTCTCACAGGAGAAGCTTTCTCTCTCGCTATTTGTCTTTGTCTAACGGACTTCTCACTTTATACAGTAAAACCTGCTTAAAACGTAACGCAATCGTACCGATATTTTTTCTGGGAGTTTTCCGTCTTACATACGGTTTGGTTTAAATACAATAAATACACAAAATATGATCGCTTATATAGGATTAAAATGAAGAAATAATTTAAAATAAAAATCTGTAAATAAAAAAATAGGTACACTGCCGTGCAAAAGTCTTTGGACACTCATTGTAAATATAAAACTGCAAAAATGGTTGATAAAAGTATACTTACTTACAACTTTTGTAATAATCCTATTATATCTAAAATACAGCTTTTACATTTTTCCATGTTAAGGAAAATTTTTTGAAATATATGCCTGAAAGGTCAGGTTTAGTCAAGTTGAAAGTATTGACGTACAGTGTTTTTTAAGCTAACGAGAAATTGTTTTTTTACTATTTTGACAGCGAGGAAACATATTCTTTTCGCTATTTTGGGAATTTTTATTGACTGAAATCTATATATTTACAATTAAAATCACAGGTTTGGAAGACTTTTGTAAGGCAATGTATATTATATATGTATTAGTATTACTGTATTTTCAGCTTACGTACAATAATTGCAGTTTCTCTCCTATAGTTTCTCAGTACCCTTATGTCTTTTAAAGTGCATCGTCGTAAAAATAATCCATCTTTTCCGCGTTAGGTAGTTTTCCGGTTTAAAGTATTATTTAACATAGGAAATAACTTCGTTCCAAATTTATTTTCCGTTTGTCCACGTTTCCGTTATACAGAAGGTTTGGTTTAAGCAAGTTACACAGTGTTACACTATATTATGTAGTCCAGAAAAGAGATTTGAAATAGATATTACGTAGGTATTTTTTTTATTCATAAAATTGTTGTATGTAGTTATGACTATTTAAATATAGTGACCGTTTTATAAAGTACATATTGTTTAGTGCAGTATTTACTATATTTTCACTTGATGTACAGTATTATACATAAAATATATCCTAATTTATTCATGTTATGAATATATTAATTAATGGATTTTGAAACAATTAGGTATATTTATTTTATTTTAATGTTGTGTTATTTATGGTTGAATTATTACAACAATAAAATAATTAACTGCGCGTTTTCATTGCTATATATGTATAAAATAATTTAACATATAGGATAATTATACTTATTTATATAATTATTAATGAAGTTTTCCTGTTTTATTAAAGTTTGAAAATATTTTAGATTTTGTTAAGTGTATAAATGTTTATAAAAACGAATACAACACTGATGAAGCCACGTGTAGGCCGCTAATATAAGATCAAATGATAAATCAAATCGGTGGGTAACTTACATTAAATTTAAATAAATTAACAAATTATAATTTAAAAAACAAATTCAATCTAAGGTACCTAACAATAAAAAAGGTATTCAGTGTTATTGTTGGAGTAAATCAATATCGAATGAAAGTACAAGGCACAAAATCATTTTTAAAGCTGACGGCCAAAGTTGTGACGTAGGTGAGGCAAACTTTGGTAGGGCCACTTATCATTGTGTCGCCATATTTCAGTCTCCGTGTTCATTGAAATCTCGGCAGATCTTATTCGTAATCGGGCAAGCCCTCGCTTCCGCCTTGGTAAGTAATAACCGCGGTGACGCATATGTCGGACACCAGTGGCGCCGCCCTCATACAACTTGGCTAGATTTATTACAGCTAATTAAATGTGTTGGAAGTTGGGACTGTTGGATCGGTAGTTAGTTGACTTTTAGGTGAACATATGTTTGCATGTGTATTATTGGAGAGTATACCTTGTATAATTATTAACAGTGTTAGAAATATTGGCCATGAATATGTATTTGGTTCTATTAAAAAAAAGTTGGATGTAAATAATTTTACCAAATTTTTACACAGTTTGCAATTTCCTAAAAATCAACATTTTTAAATTTTATTTCCAATTAAAAAAATACAGTGATGCCTCGCACAACGAACGCCTCGCATAACGAACGCTGCGCACAACGAACTTTCTGTTTGTTCATTTCGTGACTCACTCAACGTACCTCGCTTCACACAACGAACTGCATTGTATTTCATTTTGCCGCCCGAAGGTCGCACACAGTCGCTGCTCAAACTTGCACGAACATGCATCAACGCGCGTCAATCGTTCTTTTCTGCGCTTAACTCACACACGTGTTTGTTTTAATAAATGTAATTTTGTGAATGATATGCAAACCTCAGTAGACTCTCCTAAATCTGAGTCTAACTAAAAAATAAAAAAAGTGTGTACAATCTTTTTTATGTTACAGTACCATATTTTTTGCTACATAACGAATTAAAAATTTTAACATGTAATGTTATGGGAAAACGCGTTTTTACATAACGAACTTTTCACATAGCGAACTTGCTCTTGGAACGAATTATGTATGTTATGCGAGGCATAACTGTACATACATATATAGGATTTATTCTTGGAATAGTGTGTTTAGATCTAATTGATAACGTAACTTGATTAAAATTTAATGAGTCGATTTTTTTGCACTAAATATTCAATTATAATAATGAATATTTATGACATGGAAGTTAGGTTCTACGAATGAGTGATAAGTATAAAAAACAACGTGCAGTATTAAAACAATGGTTAGGTAAATACATATTTATGCAGATGAAAAGTAATTTCTATGACCAGTTACAACTTAATTTTAGTAAATTGAACTACTACTGATGTGAATTCCAAATATTAAAACACGTATCGCAGAGTTAAATAAAACGATTTTATTCAATTTCCGTATATCACCAGGCATTACTCAATATAACAGAAACATTTTAAAATCAAGATTTGAACAAACAATAAAAAAATTAATAAATCTGTTTTTAAATATATAATTTTTTATCATCAGCCACTGCCGGTAACAAAACTTTCCGAAATAAATAATGTCGAATTATTTATTGCTATCGACATTGAGATGCTGCAGACATATGTAGGGCTCATGATATATAGCGTGTTGTAGTTTCGTATTCATTCTTAAACTTGATGCTAGATTAATGGATGTTAAACCGTTCTTGTTTTAAAATATTAACTCTTGAGGAACTTTTCTTTTCGCAACTTCGTTTTCTTGTTATTTATATGTGCGAAAAAAGAACCGTTTAGGTGGAATATGGATATTAAAACAGAGGTTACAAAACAGTATATCTATTAATGAAAAAGTATAGGACATTTTATAAAAATTCAAAGTTTTGGTATTATTCTATTAGTACATACTTACCATATATTGTCACAAAATTTACTTTTATAATTTTCAATAGAAAACATAATAATTTAATCACATATGAGTAGTATATACAAACAGTACTTCTTTATCTAGCAAATTAGTTTCAAAATATCTGTCTTTGTTTGGTACAATTTATTCTATTATTTAATTTTTAACTGCAAAAGGATATAGTTGGCACTATTGCTACTTCAATATAAAATCAGGTATTTTTTAAGTGAAATAAGTCAGTATATTAATAATAATCATAACTTAAAAGTGTATTTTTAAATCTGTTTGCCACGTGATTACAAATGCATCTAGCACATCTGCTAGTGGTATGACGTCAGAAAATACATATTATTATGTTACACGCCAAAATACTCGATCCTTATTGGTTTCTTTCAGATTGTTTAATAGCAACTGACGTTACACATACTACTGTATTAAAGAACAATATAATTAATGTTTTTATTAACACAAAATTAACTATACATATATTTTTTAAATTTTATATTTAAAATATTTTTAATATATTTTACAATCAATATTTTGATGTTATTATTTAATTAATACAAAAACGATTAAAAATATTTAAAACATTTTTACGAGGAACAATAATGTTTTTATTAATAAATAATTAACATTTTTAACTATAAACAATTATTTTATATAAAAGAAAATGTATATAATTAGAAGTAATACATGATACATTTTTTTCTGTACAAATAAAGAAGTGTGTTAAGAAAAACGAAAATGAAATTATTTTATATATTTTTTTTGATTGGTAAGTAAGACAAACATAAATTTCAAAATATTTTTTTTGGCAATTTATGATCTATATTAAATAATTTGTAGCAAAACAATTATAGCTTTAATCTCACAATAAATAAAAATTCTTCTTTAATACATTCTGGTCTGCTGGTGAAACCTTTTCAGACAGCTCCTTCGTGGTTAATTTTTTTTGTAGAATTTATTGTGAGTATGATAGAGACACAAGATGGACTGAAAAGTTGCGGAAATCGAAATTAAAAGCTGAAAAATATTAACATCAACCGATATACATATTTATTAAAAATTAAAAACATGCACTTTGAAATAGATTTTGTGTTCATTCTTTCATTTAAAATTGTTTTAGTTTTTTACCAAGCAATGATTGTGTCTGCGGGGTTAGGTTCATTTTTTTGTCGAAAATACTGTCCAGATATCGATAGACCACTTTGTGCAATACTGCTGAATGAGGATTACATATTCAAAACATTCCGTAACTCATGTGAATTTGCGAAGCACAAATGTCATAATCGTTTCGAAAGTATGTATATAATTCTGTATCAATTTATTAAACTACATATCTAGAGGTGCAGATCCATTAAACTGTTTCGGTTCATCTGAGTAAAAAAAGTTGTACATTGTTGCTTGTTTCCATTTCGAGCGGTGAGCAGGAAAGAAAAAATAGAAACAAAACGAAACATTTTGTAGTTGAAACTGTAGTAATGTCAGTAGAGACAACTGACACTGTTTCTATTTCTTGTTTATTCATAAACGCTACAAATAGGATTGTTGCTTCAGACTTTAGAGGATACGATTTGTTTACCTGTAACAATGTGAAACTCAAGATAATACTAAAATTTTTCTTGAGTGCAGACAAAAAGTTTATACTTGTTGATATGAGTTCATTTAACTTGCAAACAAAAAGTAATATCCGTCAATAATATTTAACAGAATTTAATTCTATTGTTAGTTAATTAGTTCTATCATTTATCTACATTTTTAGTGTAATTATTATATTCATATTATTCGAAAATTAATAATAAATCATTTCTTTTTAGAATGGCGTATTCTATATTTGCATAGATCATGTTAAGTATGATATTTATACATTTATCATTATTGTATTATTGAATATGTATGAATATATCCAATAAAAAAATTTAAATAAATAAATAGATTTCACATAAATAAATATAGATTATGTATTTTTCCTAAAAACCAATAAACAGTGATCAAGAAAATAACATTAAGATAATTAAATATATTAAAGGCGCAGTCTGAGCAGTAGACTTCCAGAATTTACTAACGTTAGCATCAGGTATGCGTTCTGGAAAAATTCGATGTGTAGGTACTTACTGAAATAACGTAAATCATATTTTTCAGGGTATAAAATAATTATTCTCAGAAATAAGTTTGATCCCATAATATAAATACAAGGGTTTCTATTTATAAATAAAATTAATGTCAGTACTCTCACTTTAAATGACATCCTATAAATACGGATTCTTAAATTATTTGTTAGGATATGTTATAATTTTTTCGTAAAAAAATAGTTAATAAATTTCAGTTGAATATATTCAAACAAATATTATTTTTTAATAATAATAATTTATTTAATACAAAAAAGGTTTTAAATTCTTAGAAAAAATAAACTTGTTGGTACTCTCTAATTACATATCTTATTATACATTGAAAAATGAAAGTAAAAAAAAAACTGTAGTACATATTTGCTTGGTAGAATGAAGAATTATTTGAAATAATATGTTATTACCTACTTTGAAAATACTCCTTTATAAATATACCATGTTAGTTTAAAATACAAAGTTAAGGTTATTTCCAGAAAATCATGAAGTGATAATGAATATCATTTGGTACCTAAAGATGTAATTTTAATTTTAAACGTAATTTTACCTTTTTGGATTTACCAAAACAGCTTCCTTTCTGTAATTTTTTTAAAGCAAGGTTTGAGCATACATATTCTTATGTATCATGTAAAATTAAATAGATTTTTAACAGAAGTTATACATAGAAGACGAAAAGTATTTATGTTTATTGAACTTGCATGCTTTTAATTTTAAATAGGTAAGATATTTTTAAAATCAAATGAAATATATCAACTTTTATTTAATACTTATAATTAATTGTAGAGTTTTTTACATAATAAAAGGGTTGTTTTTATGAATCCGTATTTTTTTTTTTATTTCTATGATTTTCTTTTTTTTAATATTATTAAATAATATTACTATTTAATATTACCTATTTAACAATTCCTTATTTTTATTAAAACTGAAAATTTAATTTTACTTTCAAATATTTCAATTAATACATTTTAAATATTTACACAGTTATGTAAATATTATTATCAAATTATTATATATAAAATAATAATGAATATAAAATAATTTAAATGTTTTTACAGAAACAAAGTTTAAAAAAAAGAATTACTATTTTTTTATTAAAAAAAAAAAACTATAAAAAAATAAATCCGAGAATAGAAGCAATATTATAGTATTTTTTTTGGTCTAATCTACGTGGAACGAACAGCAAGAATGAAGATATTTAATATTTTTTTTTTATTAAAATATAGTTTTTTTTTTGTAATACTTTGCATGACGCCATGAAAGCTAATTCTAAATGACAGTTTCAGTATAAATTTAGCAATAGATAAAATGTGCATTATTTTATGTGATTTCCACGTAGTTAAAAATTAAACTATAATTTCTCAATTATACAAAAAATAGTCATTATAATGAAACATTATAAAAATTTTCACACTTAATTTTCCAATCTAGTACCTACTTCATTAGTTAATTAATGATCTAAATATGACTATCATCTTTTAGAAAAGAGTTTAAAAAATAAAATTAACTGCCTAAAAATGTTCTTGAATTTCTCATGAACTTTTATTAAATAATTGATAAGCAACTTAATATATTGGTCCTTATTTTTGACTAAATCAGTAAATTTAATCATTTTTACTGGAGTGGTTTAATATTGTATTTTAAATAATAAACTTACCAAAAAGAATGTTATTCCGTGTTTTTGAAAATTTAATTAATTAAGTTAGTTAAGATATTGCGTTATTTTAAATTGTATATAAATTTAATTATTCATATCAATGTTCTGTATTTATGTATACTACATATAATTTATATAAAACCTTTAGGTATAATAAAATATGTATATATTTTGCGAATTAACATATTTTCAATCATATATTTAATTGCTTAGATATTTTGTGTTAGTACCTTCTAATTATATTTTTATGTATATGTATATTAATTTTATATCCATAATATGTTTAATTTTTCTTTAGATTATAGTTATTATATTCGCAATCATGTATTTAATTGCTTAGATAATTTGAGTTAGTACTCATTATATTTTTATGTATTTATAATTTTATAAATTAGTTTGTATTACCATATTCATTTCTTTAATATTTTTAAAGATGTTAGTTATAATATTCGCAATCATGCATTTTATTACTTAGATAATATGAGTTATATTTTTATGTACATAATTTTATAAACAATTTTGTATTATTTATATAACCATATTTTTTTTTATTATTATCATTATGTTTATTTTACACATAAAAACATAACACAAACACTTTCGTATTTAAAATTATATATACAACATATACATACATGGTGTCCCGTAAACTTATCGACATAGTTTCAGGGATTGTCAGTCTAGGACATTAATACAAACCTTTTTATGTTAGATTAACACATACCAACAAACGAGCTGCTTGAGATCTAGAGCAAAAGAAAGGACTCCGCGCAAAAGCAATAGATTTTTATTATTGCTTGAATTTTGGAAAACTTGGAAAAATTATGATTTTTTTAAGTTGAGTAGGTATTTAAGCGGTAAAAATAAAAATAAATAAAAACTTACAATCATGCATTTAACATACCTAAAATGTTTCGTTGCGCCCTTTACAACTTTTGATTAGCGCATTTTTAACTATAATTTTCACAAAAAATTTCAACCAAAAGGCAACATTTATTGTTATTGTTTTTTTTTTTTGTGGAGTCGTTTCTTTTACTCTACAACTAATACAGTATATTTGTGGACATAAATTTATTAACAAAAAACGTTTGCTTTGATGTCTTCGACAACTCCTGAAAGTTTGTTGGAATGTTTACGGGACATCCTGTATAAAGTTTTTATTGTTAATTTATCAAAAAAAGTGTATTGCTGTTTTATCTTTTCAGTATAAATACAATATTAGTTTTTTATATTTTTTATAATTCTGTAATATTCAGTATTAACCGCACGTCCTACTACTATAGTATTTTTTTCGGTGTAACCAACGTTAACAAGAACAGCTAGAATGAAGATATTTTGTATTGCATTTTTTATTGGTATAGGTATGATTTGCTTTTTTCTTATTTTATTTATTAATGATACCTTCCATGAAACCTTATTCTAAATGACGGTTTAAGTATTATTTTATCATTTGAAAATCATTCATTTTATTTAATATCCACGTAATTAAAAAAACTAAATAAATGATCAATTCTAAATTATTTAAAAAAAGTGGCAGTAAAATGGAACATTTAAAAAATTTTGGCACTCGATTTTTTCGTCTTAATTTTCTAATCCCGATCTTCTCAGTTAGTTTACGAACAAAATATGACTGTAATCATTAAGAAAAAGTGTTTCAAAAACAAATAATTGACTAAAAATGCGCTTGAATTTCTCATTGAACTTTTATTAATCGATTGATAAACGAAAGCGAATATATTTGTCCTTATACTTTTGATTAAATTGGTTTATTTTTTAATTATTTCGTATTTAGTAGATTTAATTAAATAAGTAGTATCATAAAATCATTTTATACAATGCCATAAACATGTTTTTGAAAAATTTACGAATGATCTTTTAATAATTCAAAAATAGCATTAATTCATGTATATGTTTTTTCTCTATATTTCATTATTTCTTTTTTGTTTTTCTTATTTATGATCTTAATGACATGGTCTACACTCGTTCCAGAGTATTTAAAGAATAATAATAATTATTATTACTATCCTTAATCAATCGTAAATTAAATAATACCTAATTTATATTTCCTCATTATATTACTTATCTATAAGAATCGATTGTTGTAGTTTTTTACCAAACAATGATTATGCCGGTTCATTCTGAGAGTACATGTAATAGTTACTGTGAAGATATATTTGAACCAGTCTGTGGAATGAATCATTTTATAATAAAAAGAACGTTCCTTAATAAATGTGACTTTGAGCGACATGAATGTAGAAGTGAATCTGAAGGTTTGATAATAATTATGTATTTAAAAGTTTGATATTAGTTGCAAATATTACCTACCTAACAATAAGTTCTATATATGTTCTACATATGTACTTATATTAATATTACAGATATATTATACAAAATACATTAAATTATTTATTTTTAGATTGGCATATCTTGCATGAAGGAAGATGTTAATCTGATGCCCAATTTGTTATTTCATCTGTTGATTATTATGAACATATGTATTCAATAAAAAATTACATTAATGCATTGAATTGTATCATTTCGTAGACCTATAAAAACAATGTGTAATCTAAAATAATATTTTTCAAGAAAATTAGTAATAAGTAGTAATTTTAAATTTTCAATAGAATTTATGTACATATTTAAATTTGATTTGAATTTTATCTAAAACAAAACTTCTTTAAACATTTTCAATAGGTACGTGGTCTTCAACACACTTTTTTACATATAATAAATGAATGTGGCTCGTCAAAATTTAATTTTCATATTTATATATTCTTTATCAAAAAATTTCGTAGATATACTATTATTTTTATTAGTTACAAGAACTAGTGTAGTGTTATTCATAACACTTAGTTTGAAAGTAAACGATGGCAATTAGTATTGCATAATCCCGGTGTTTATAACAATTTTGGAAAAAGGGACCTTACGCAATACTCGTTAGAATACAGCTAAGATAATAGACAGTAGTCAGTCGATAGCACAGGGTCTTGAATACCACTATAAAATTTATAATTGTTCAGTGATTGTTTTTATTAAATACTGAAAAACCTCCTGCGTGCTGTAATTCACGCCCAGGAGAAAGTGAGGCTCTGTGGTAGTGACCACGAAAATTACATTCAAGTGCATAAATGTTTCTACCAAATAGTGTAAATAATTGTATTTTTGTATATTGTGTTCAACGAGTACTTAAGGGGAGGGTAACGTATTAATATTTTTTTTTATTCGATTTTCTGAATGAAAAACTTTTCAAAAATATTGTGTGAAAATTTGAGACGGATCAGAGCAAAGATATAGCAGTTTAAGCAACCGTGCCTCAAACATGACTCAGCGCACCAGAAATTACCTGCCCGGTCCGAGTGCGCTATTGTTACCTGGCAGGTGTTTTGCTCTCTATGTAACCCCTAACTTTCTTCATAGGATGATATTATGGATGATAGCAACATCCTTTATGGACCTGGCATCGATGATTCAGTATGAGGTAAGCCGATAAAACTCGCTTATGAACGTTTTATTCAAAAATTTTTAGTATTTAAAACTTTAGAGCGTTTTTCCCACAACTCACGTTTTCAAAGTCGGTGCCCCTCATAATTTCAAAACTACTGCACCGATTCTTTTGAAATTTTGAACACTATTTCTGTACATAATTTATGAGGTAACGCTGGAGAGTTGTTTTTTTTTCAAATTTGTCAATATTTATTATTTTATAATAACAAATTACCCAATTTTTTTGCAAAAATCGCGTTTTTCACTTTCAAAAAATTGAAATTTCGAAAAACCCTTCCAACGTTACCTGGGGAAAGCGATTATCTAACGACATTTTTTTTTAATTTCTGATGATCCAGCACCTAGTTATAAGGGGTACCGCAATTCTACTTTTTTTCTGAGACGCTTCCAAATAATTTTGCCATTGCCGTATTTTTCAATAATTCTACATGAAAATATTCTTCAAATGTTATACTTTGATGTATCATTGGTTTTAATAAATAGATTTTAAATGTGTTGTCGAAAAAAATTCACAAAAATGTGCCTTTTTTTGTACGAATTAATGTTACCCTACCCTTAAGTTAACTAGTAATGAGTTAACTCATGTAGTGTATATTTTTGTCCCTATTAAAAAGTTTAAAATTGTAATAAAATAGTGTTAAACGTGTAAGTTTTTGTTACAGTTAAATGCATTTTATTAATAGTGTATCTGTACGTTTCTGGTCATAGGTTATCCTGCCTTTAAAGGAAAAATAGAGTACTAACATAAATAGAACCCAAAAACGTTACACTAGTAAATATAACAATAAGTTATATTTTTTAAAGAAAACATTCATCATGAATGTATGTGTTACTGTAAAAGCCCGAACTGAGGTAAAACCTAGGTTTTACCAACTGTTAATGGTAAAAGTCCGAACTGGTCTGTGATTATCGTTTATTTCGGACTTTTACCATCATACACTCGGTAAAACCTAGGTTTTACCAAGAGACACGGTAAATGTTGAAAAATAGAGTAGGTATCAAAAATATGTTAAAAAAATATATAGAAAATCACAAATACTAAATTTTGTTATCAAAATATTGGGGCGAATGGGGATTATTCTAGTATAAAATACGAAAATTCAATCTCCGCCTTTGTTAGGTTATAACCAAACCAGAGATTGAATCTCCGTTTTTTATACTAGATTAATCTCCTTTCGCCCCAATAGATTGCCCTAACCTAGGCGGTGATTGAATTCCCGTTTCTTATACTGGATTAATCCCCTTTCGCCCCAATAGATTGCCCTAACCAAGGCGGAGATTGAATCCCCGTATTTTATACTAGATTAATCCCCATTCGCCCCAATATTTTGTTAGCAAAATTTAATATTTGTGATTTTCTATATACTTTTTTAACATATTTTTGATACCTAGGTACTCTATTTTTCAACATTTACCGTGTCTCTTGGTAAAACCTAGGTTTTACCGAGTGTATGATGGTAAAAGTTCGAAATTCGGACTTTTACCATTAACAGTTGGTAAAACCTAGGTTTTACTTCAGTTCGGGCTTTTACAGTAACATATGCATTAAATAGTAGTATCAATGTAAAATAATTGTATTTGTTTAAAAAATTATAGTTTAAAAAAATATGCTCTTTTTTATATAGACAATTTAAAAGGTTAAATTTGAAATATTTACTGTTTTGAAAATAATTTTCAAATACGTAAAATATATAAAATATTCTCACATTTTTGTTCTTTGGTGTTTTGTTATTAACTTTTAAACTACAAAGAATTGTGTTTAATTTAAAAAAAAGTTCACACTTTGAAAACAACGAAAATCAATTGATTCTGGTAGGAATTTAATCAAACTGAAATATAACGACAATGTAATGAAAAATTAGATTCCCGAACAAATCGATTTTCATTACAAATAAGGTCTTTATTTCCTAAAAGCTTTTATATTTATTTGATTAGACGAGCGACTGAAATACTTTTGTTTTATAGGAAAATATTGACTCAAAAAGCATTCGTCCAATAAATTTATCATACTTGTCGACTCACTTTATAAATATTTTTCTTGAATACGACTTCGATAAATGGGTTTAGTTGACATGTGAATATTGATATCAGCCAGTGGCGTACGGTATAGATCAAAAAATAAATTTTTGATTTGTATTCTTAACTAGCACATTGACCGCGGCTTCGTGCTTTGTACTCGGAAGGCTCCGATCATATCTTTATTTCTTAATATTTATTTTTCCGTTTTAAATTGTTAATATGTGACATGCGATAAGCTTATTGCAAAATTATTGTAGATTAACAACTCAAATATACATATAATGTAAGTTTAAGAATGTTTCGAAGAAAAAGGAAGTATCAACCATTTCTTAAGTAGTAGATTTCCTCGACTAAGGTATTTTTTTAATTCTTATTTTTTTTATTTGTGTTAATTTCTATGATAAATTGAAGTTTGATGCATGAAATACAACAAAATTTATTTTGAATTTTAGATTTGATTAAAAGTATGTTTATTTTATAGAAAATGATGCAATAACTTGAAATTTTCCAACTGCATGCCCGTTTCTCAAATCGTTCTTGAGATATGGCCTCTGAAAGTTTTAGTTTTTTTTTAATTTTTGAGAAAAATGGCGGTAACTTTTAAACGTGTGGTTGGATTTGATTTTTGTCGACGGATTTGAAATCAGCGTGCCAAAATCTATATAATTACGTATAAAATACAAAAAAATTCGAAAAAAATTTTTTGGTAAAAAACCACATTTTTTTAAGGTATACCTTTGATACGCTGATTCCAAATTTATCAACAAAAATCAAATCTGACTACACGTTCAAAAGTTACAGCCATTTATCTCTAAATTTTTGAAAAAAACTAAAACTTTGAGAGGCTATATCTCAAGAACGTTATAAGATACAAACCTGCGGTTTGAAAATTTCAACTTTTCACGTAATTTTCTATATAATTAACACACTTTTAACTAAATTGAAAACACCAAATTTTTCAGTCATATTTTATGTACCAATTTTCGATTTGCCATAGAAATATTAACTCAATACACACAAAAATAAATAGATAATCTAATTTTACTATAAAAGCAATAATTTTAACTATTTTCTATGTATGTAATTTGTGATTTAAACCAGAATTTTTTTTTGCGATTTTGTATAATGAATGAAAAACAATCAAAAAAAAATAATCATTTCACCTCTGTCATGTATGGAGAGTAATAATTAGTTTTGAAATCCACACGAGCGAAGCCGCGGATGTCAGCTAGTTAAATATATTTTCTATAGGCAAAGGCTTTTTAAAATGAAACTGCATTAATAACTAAAAATATAGTTTTTCTACATTGATATATTAGTGCATAACGCAGCCAAGATATATGTTGAATAATACGAGAGGTAAATTTTAAATTAAACGTCATTTAGTAGTATACTGTTTGGTTTTAACTTTACTATATTAACTCCTAAATGCATCATGTTACGTATTTACAATAAGTAAATTACTTTCATATTTCAAGACCATTCTACATCTGTTTGAGACACCAGATATAAATTATAACTTTTACAGCAAACACGTTCTGAATTTATGTCGTTCACTCTTTAGCTGTGTTCTGTGCATAGATTTAATGAACCTTTTAAAAATATACATTAGCTTGTTATTTTAGGTTGGTGTTGGTGTATGTTACAGGTTAAAACAGAAAAGAGTGTTACTTTACTATAATAAAGATTTGATTCAGTGTTAAATTTTGAAAGTATAATATAACTAGTTTAAATAAAAGAATTATCCACGGCGTCGCGTCGCCTTATTCGAAAATAAAATTTTATTACAACTGTGTTCATTAGGTTATGAGTTATACATTATACATAACACTTTAGGTGTCCTGCGACATTTGTATATTTTTCAGATGTACGTTTATTTATATTTTAAATTTACTAGGTACATTATATTAACTATATGTATACAGGGTGGTTCGGTTTGGGATACAAATATTTTAGGAGCTGATTCCCTGACTCATTTTGAGTAAGAAATTGTGCGGGAAGAGGGGTCTATCTTCAACACCTTCTGAGCTACAGGCTGTTTAAAAAAATTTACTTCATAGTAGTACTTACAAACAAAGATTATTTCATAACATCCAAAGTAACGTATCTAGAGCAATCAAAATGAGTCAGTTTCATAGTTAATTAACTAACATATTTTTCAGTATTACGATTATTGCTATTCGTGTTTCTAGTTCCGAGTAATAGTTCATCAATATTTTTTATGAAAATAACATTTTTCTCCAAAAGTACCACTAATGTGTGGTATTTTTTATCATTATTTTGGTACGTCATAATGTTACCTACAAATTCACTACACAATGTTTGGACCTGGGTCTTGCAGTTTTCCGGTAAATAATTATTTTTATGGTAAATAATAATAAATAATAAAATTATGTAATTATAAACAAATAAATTATGACTATTTCATTTAATAGGGCAGGTAGCAAAATAGTCACTTTCGGGATTAATTTATAACTGGAATTTTTTTAAACACCCTGTTGCTCAGAGGGTGTTGAAGATAGATCCCCCTTACACACAATTTCTTACTCACAATGAGTCGGGGAATCAGCACCTAAAATATATGTATCCAAACCAAAGCAAAATTATTTTTAATTAATAACTTTCTGTTAATTTCATACATTTCTTATTTTTGTTTCGTTTTAAACAAACCAAGAATAATAAATACAGCACCAAAAATATGCAAGACTACTACTTAATAAATTTCGCAAAACATATGGTAAAATTAGCGCCCTTATTCATTTCCATTATAACACAAAATTACACTAGTTCTATGTTGCAATCTGCTAAAGTGACATGATACAACGTCTACAATAAATGAAATTACGAGTACATAATTTGCGCTGTGTGGCGGTGTATATTCTAATCTACAACAGCAAAAACAATGTAGTGTATCTGGTGTAGTGTACTGAGTGCACTACGTGTAATGTTCGTACACTGGCGGCACGCGAAACGAGCACTATAAGTATATGTATACACTGAATACACTCCCGTATTACTTACGCGTTATTTGTTATGAGTAATAACATAATTCAAAAAAGGTATTGCTATGTACATGTGCTTTTTTCAAAGTAGGTAGATATCGATTGTGGAAAGCTGAAACAAAATAAACCATTTTAGGCCGATAAGAACAAAAATGAAAAAAATGATTACAAAAACTGTAAAAAATGTTGCGTATTTGATTTTAATTCTTCAAGCAACGTTTGAAGGTAGTTGCTTAACCTCAAGCTAACTTATTAATATAATTAATAAGATTAAATCCCAGACTTTTTACATTATATTATATTAGTGACAATTATATTTTAACTTAATTTACGTTTTTAGACTCCAGAACTCGGTAATATAGCCGAATGTTCTCGAAAATGATTGATCGATGGTTTTTTTTATGTTCAAATATCAACCGATGTTTTTTTAAATAATAAAAATTGAAATTATACGTTATCCTGTTTACAAATAAATTGTCAGACTATCTGGTAAACTATAGCCGAATAACTTCAAAATCAACTGAATAGAACAAATTGAAATTATCGAATTTTGTCATGTATTTGCTAGTTATGAAAAGATCCTGCCATTTTTGTAGAGGTAGTCATTTTGTTTTTTAGTTAGCTTAAATGATTCTCTACAAAATTAATATCTGGAATTTGTTTTATATTATTATAATATTACATTAAAATAAAACAAAATGTTTAAAATAATAAAATAATTTCAACTACTACGCCACTGTATTATCCACCCCCACCCAAATCTGTTAACACGTTAACACACACGATTAAAAACGTCATCTTGCTGATAATAATTAAAGCTAGTACATTTATTTGCCCCATCTAACGGAACTTTCAAATATAAACAATTGTATTACAAAGTGTACGTATTATTAACACTTTCATTCCGAACAAGGCCCAAGTATAAACATAAAATTACAGTATATCTACGAGAGATTTAATGGATTCATATAAGATCAATGACAATGGAACTGTTTTCATGATGAAACAATTGGTTGAATTTCATTCGCATTGAAACTGTTAAGGGACTTGCCTAAAGGATATTGCAGAGTAAACTAGGACATCAGAAACCTTATTAAGGATTGCCTGTGGTTATATACAAACTTTAATATATAGCTTTGATATTACCTTGATACCTTTAAGTATGTACAGCCAAATGTTGAATTCGTAGAATTGGCTCTCCGTAGTTTCATTTAACTTTTATTTTAAAATTTGTTGTTGAATTTAGAGGTAAAGCTATTAATAAAAATATTGGCTAGCTGATATTTCAATAAAATTATATAAATCTAAAAAAAAAATAGATATAATTTTCAACAACTATTTTATATTGTATATGATTATTGATTTACAATAGATCCGTATTAACATAAATTAATAATTTTTTTTTAATGAAAATAAAAACTAAATACTGGTGAGGGTGTAGGTAAATTTTTAAAGAAGCCAGGATACGTGAGGAGGTTCTTTTAAGAGGGGTTACATACAGTGTAAATAAAACAAAGGCCAAAAAACGGGGTTTTCAAGAATTTTTTTAAAAGAAGACTTTTAAATTTATTAATGTAAAAAGTTGTACACATATTGTGGTAACTTTTAAATGTATTTTAACATTTTTTATTTGTAAAAATAATAATTTCCAAAGCAAAATTATAATTTTGAAAGCTGCTACAGCTGTTCTCTAGGAGGTCCTCTCAAAAAAGGCGCCTTGCGGTGATCACGAAATCTCTGGACTGGATCATTTAAAATAAAAAACCCAAATGGATTTCGTTAAAGTAATGTATAATCATGTACTTAATCGAAGGAATAAGCAAAATAACATTTTTTGACAAAGTGGCGGCTTCTCAAAAAAATAAATTTTGACAAAAATTTTGACCTTAAATTGATTATAAAAAAAAATATTTATCGGTGAGAAAAAACCTTCGATTAATTACTAAAAAATATACTTAAGAAACTTCTGTTAAAAGAGACAGATCGGTTCAGCCGTTTCCGAGGAATCTTGGTCACCGACTTTAAAAATAAAGATTTGAGAAAAACGCGCTGCCACTCCGACCTCCTACATTCAAACGCTCTGAGACGTCTTTACAAATATGCGTGTAACTTCGAAAATAATCGCCGGATTGACTTGAAATTTTCTGTGTGAGTATTTAAATATATGTACATTACGAAAATGAAATAAAAAAATCGATTGTTTTTAATTCTAACTGTATATAACCTCTTAAAACATTAGACAGCTCTCATTTGCATTTAAGATGTAGTGATGAAAGATTTTGCGTTGTTTTGATCCGCCACTAAAAAAATTAGATATCATAATTATTTCAATACTCGTGTGTGTATAGTTTTTTTTTTAAGTTTTATTCTAATATACAATTTTGCATATAATTTTTATTTTTAAATCAAAATCTATTTATTTATAATGACATGTTTGGATCAAAGAGATAAAACAGCAACACAGTATTTTTTTAAAACAAAATATCAACAAACTCTATACATTTTTAAACACAAAGTGTTTGAAAACACCATTTTGCTATTTACTCTGTTTGGTCTAACACGGCGTACTAACAATACGATCATACTTAATTCGTTGTTTTTCTCACTGAAATATACAATAGAGACAGGATTAGCTTTCACAAACTGTATTAATACGCTGGGACTATTTTGACAGGCGAGTAATCTCTGTGAGTAGTATTAACAGGTTGTGTTTACAAATCATGATAACTACTGATAATGTAGAGCAGGATCAACCAACAGATGGACCATAGCTTATATCAGAACTGCTAAAATACGTAATCTATAATAATACATAAATAATACCTACAACTTAACTTGTATTGATTCAGTTTTAATGGGAATAACCAATATTGGTATAATTTACTTGATCCGCTCCAAAAAACTATCTTAATTTTAATGGAGGTCAAAAATGTAACCTATTTTGTGTTTGTATTCGCTAAAGTAAACTAAAATTGTCTATACTAAAAGGATGTAGACAGATAACAAATTAAATAAATGTGTACATATACTATGTTGTAGATTAAAAAAAAAATGACAATGATTTGTTAAGGGAGGATCCTGCTTTATGAGGCCAAAAAGCGTATTTTGGGGATTTTTTTTAGGACAGAAAAAATAAGCAAGTGTAGCGAACTTTTCAGATTATTTTATTGCATATTTGAACGTTAAAAAAACTTATTAAGACAAAAATATTCAAACGCAGCCAATTTATATGTACATTTGTGCAACGCCTTGTAATCGCAGTCTCCAATCGGCGGGATAGATGAAGCTCGTAATTTTTATCTGAGACAAAAAAAAAAACAAAGTAAATTTTAATTTTTATATATTTTTCTTCTAGATCAGTGGTTCCCAAACTCTTTTGGCCCATGGACCCCTTTTCATAGTCAAAACTTGCCCACGGACTCCCTTTCATAGTCAAAACTTTCCCACGAACCCTGGGTGAAAAAATACATAAATGAATAATAGAAAAATTAAAAACTTTGATGTCTTGAATGGTAAATGATAACGTAAAAATAAAATATAAATAAAACATTTTGTTGAAGCAGTATTTATTGAAATTATAACTTTTGTTTTAAAATACAAAAAAAAATTAATGACTTGGAATCTGATGGGATGTTATGTTTTTAAATCTCAAACTCGACTCACCGCGATGCCTGTTATTACTTGTATTTTATGCACCTGTCTATATTTATATTTTACTTAGGACGTAAAAATCGCTAATAATTTATTTATTGTTATTTATTTTAACTTCCATATTAATAAAAGTGTGCGCGGACTTCCTGACGTTGTTCATGGACCCCCAAATCGATTTTAATTTTCCAAGGACCCCCTGAACGATGCCAGGGACCCCTTGGGGTCCGTAGGGACCACTTTGGGAACCACTGTTCTAGATGAACTAAGAAAAACCCAATTGTAAAATTTAAAAAAAATTCAGGTTTGAAAAAAGTGCTTTTTGTAAAAAAAAAATCATTTCAACATGCTAAAAAAGTTGTTTAGATTTTTTTTCATGAATCTTTTTAGTTCAAATTGAAGATAATTTAAAACTGAAGACAACAAGCGTAGGTTCATTTTGATTGGTTGTTTAGTTTTCTTGCAATCACGCCCGCCAGTTTAAAAAAAATGATAAAAATGAAAACTCGAGAAAACGCGCTTCAAAGCTTACGGTCAGAAAAAGCAGTTAAACTATAATTTGTACTACACGGAAAAAAAAGATGATTTAAAATTTGTATCACAAATGACGTAAAAATTCAATGGTACGAGTGGCGTTAGTTTTGCATCGAGGTGATACAAATATTGTATCACTGTGATGTAGATTTTACATCACCGTGAAGCAAATTATGCGTGCCCTACACGCATGCGCGTGCGAGTTACCTGAATATTGTAGAGGTTATATTTGTTGTTGATGTTTGGTGTCACATGTGTTTTTTTTATATATTGAGAATTGTTTAAAAAAGAAGTTTTTAAAATATGGCCGATGAATTTGTGTGTTCTATGTTGAGAAATTATTGTCTTGAAAAATACATTTCAAGGTTTGAGGGTACGTATATCAACAGTTCATTTCAATTTAAAATGTATTGTTTACAATTGTTTAAATTTTACTTACAAAACTAACTACTTTGTAAAACTAATTTTTTGGAAGATATTTTTTTGTTAAATAAAATTAAAAAATTGTGAAATGACTGCTAACTTTAATGTCGCTTAATTTTAGGTTATACATTGACAGCCACTAAATAAACGGTAGTATCTATAGTTTAGTCACCGTCAAGTTAGTCCCATTTAAAATACATTAGATACAAAAATTGTATCACCGGGTGGCGTAAATTTAGCATCACCTCTGTTGACTTCACAGGTGATACAATTTTTGTATCACCTGATGAGATTTTAAAGCCACTTTTTTTTCCGTGTATAGCTTGACCCGACGCTTATACAAATTAAAAATATTGTTTTAGACGATAATTGAACCTTTTCAGGTACATTGTTCGAATTTATTCGACCGAGGGGAGGAGTGAGCGCTCATATACCTGCTCGACACCCCACTGCGTTTAGTGCTATATCTTTGAAAATATTTCAAATTTGTCTATAAAACTTTACAGACATATTCTTAGATATATTAGGAAGAGATTTAAGCAATAAAAAAATGGATTTTTTGAGACTCAAAGCAGGATTCCCCCTTAAATCAGCCCCCAACGTGCATTGCAGAACCACTTTCATTATTTATGTTTGTAACAGTATCTATTTTAATGCACTCAATAAAAAATACAGCGATCCAAATATAAAAACCTTGTATAATTGCTAAAAAAAATAACACGAAATCTAAATTATTAATTTTCGTGTTTACGGATACAATATGGCATTTAAATAATCTTAAAGAAGTTGTTTATAATTTTTATTTTACAACAAATATATAAAATAAAATAAAACTTTAATTTTCAATACAAAATCCCAATCGCTATTGATTTAACTAAACTGACACAACAAAATCATTTAAGACAAGTAAGTAATTAAGAACTAATCGGTATGTTGTTGTCTCATTAATTTGCTGTCATCGCGTCGCGCTAATTATTTACAAGTTTACTTGAGGGGGGGGGTATACCCCACTACGCCCGGGGCCCAGATACCTGACATTAGCAGACTTTCTGCAGCATCCACGCAAATATCTTGTGTTTTGCCTTCAAATAATTTCCATACTATGTAATAGATTATTATGCGAACGGTGTACCGATCACGATGCGGTATTGAGCCTGTGGTTTGAGGTGATTTGACAGCAGGGATTGATTGATATTATTTGAAATTGTGTTTATTTTTATGTTGATAGTCGAATAAAGTTAGCACAAAATGATTCGGTGTTATTAAGTAAAACTATTTATTTTATTTTATTTATAAATGACTTTTCAGACATGCTCTATGTATGTGGAGCTAAAGAATCTTACTAAACATTATTTACATTAATTAGAATATATTGCAATCTCATGATTGTGAACAAATTTGAATGGAAAATTTATGAAAAACAAAATAGCATCTAAAGTAAGATTATTTACTTACGCTTTTGTCAATGATTGGTTTATACCAAAAAATACTTTAATAATTTGAATTCTGATTGGGCTGAAGCTATATGTATATGAGCCAAAAATGTTCAAAACTTTATATTACTATAAACGAAAATTACCGTTGTTATTACTTCTTGATAAAAGCTGTATTGCAAGATCCACTGCAGAATTCTTGTAGCTCGCAACAGTTTCCAAAATAACATACAGAAGTTTTATTTTTCGATTAAACATAAATGCAAAATTATTTTATATTTTCAATTTACTCGACGCCACTGTACCATTACAATGTTCTTTATTTTGTTTGAAGTAGCTGCGTTGTCCCTGTTTTAATAATTGCTTTGATATTTTCTTCTTTTTACATCATTTTTTTGTGTTAAGTTTATTGGAAACAAAATTATACTCCAGTCTATTTTTGTGGGTATTCTGGGAAATTGAAATTTATATCAAAAAGTAAATACGAATTGTTTCCTTCTATTGTTTCATTTTTTATTCTTTAATATGAAAAATATTGATGAAAACAACTTCCAAAAGCTTTTTTTAATAAAAAACAATGCAGTTTTTAATCATTTTTTATTTTTCAATAAACCGATAAATATTTTTGAATCTCAAATTTAAAAATTCATTTTTCTCATTTTGGTTTGTCGAATAAGTGGTTACAGATACAAGGCCATGTGTTTATATATTCTGAAGTTTTCTTTAAAGTATGCGTAGTCTAAAATAACCAAACCAGTAAAAATCATTTCACTATTTTTACTGCGTATATACAAATGAATCTGAACCGAATTTTATTTCATGCTTTATCATAAAAAAATTCTAAATGCTTACTATAAATATAAACTACTCCATCTTTTTAAGCCGTAAAAAAGTTTTGTATTACGTAAATAAAGATGTCTTGCCTTCGTGCTTTATGACCGAAAACTCTAAGAAAAATATGTAAGCGTTTATGTGTCAATGCAAACATAAAACTACCTATTTTTCTCTGCCATATTTTTCAATATAAAAAAATTGTTAAAGAACTATATGACGCAATCGTAACATTTACATATCTATGGATTGATTCGTCACTTGTTCGTTCTACGTTCTCAGATAGTATGTGAGAGTTTTTATGAATCTTTTTACAATCGATTTTTGGATATTATATATTTTTTTCTTATATTTAAATTATATTTGTGGAATATTTTAGGGAATCAAAATTGTATTTAATGTAGAACCTAATTCATTTTGAACTAGGAAATTCACAGTCACAATTAATTGTAAGTAATTGTAATTTATATTCTTGCTATTACCGAGCTAGTAGCAGTTATGTAATATTATCCCACATACCTAATAACATGTAGAGGAAAGTACCCAAATGTAGGATAGTGTCTTAATTTCGGACACGAAGATATATTGACAACTGAATGATATATGGTGTTGCCAACACTACTGACGCGTACTTTTAGCCTCCATATTGTTATTGTTTTCACTTTGAACTAAGGAGGAACACGTGTTTGTTTGATACAAATTTTTAAAAATTTTACTCTAATTCAAATATTTTACAATGTCAACTTCGAACATTTATGGCAGCCAGGAGGTGAGTTATAATATTGTTTGTTTAATGTATCATATTTGTTTAGAGGTGTATTTTGAATTTCTGTTGTAAAACAACGTGTGATGTTTGAAGTTGTTGATAAGCGTGGTGAAGTGAAATTTTGTATATTACCTTAATTTCGGATAGTATTCAGTACCTATTTTCGGATGTGAATTTTTCACAGTGGTTGATAAATTTTTTTAAAAATAATGTTAAATAGATTTTCATTGGACAGTTTCAGCGCATATTCTGAGTATATGGAAAAATGCACTGGTTTTAAAATTAAAACACGATTTATTTGTATCAAATGCATTGACTGAATGGTTGAACACATAATATATGTATATTTTTTTAAATAATTTCGTTTATATTTAAAATTTGAGAACATAAAAATTCTCGATATATATTTGAAAACCTAATGTTATTGTTTTTTTTTTTTAACAGCACAGTTCAAACATAAAAACAATCGAAGATCAAAATGTATCTGTTTGGAACCCGTTTCATGTATAGTTAAAAAAATACATGAATTTGATATATTTTTTTAGGTTATTTTTATCGCTGATAAAATTATTGTATTTCGCGGAATTGTTCCATATGAAATTAAGTATCGAATATTCAAATATCATACATTTCAGATCAATATTGACAAAACTAAATCATGTTAAAGAAATGGTATCCGAAATATGGATATTTTCCTCTACTTCATTGAGAATTTTTTGGAAATGTATTGAAACGATATCGACCATGAATTTTGGTTTAAAGTGATTGCCAATTTGATTCTAAATAAATGTTAACCATTGTCTAAATATACATATAAAATAAAGTTTAATCAAAAAAATATAAACCGATCAACACATGAGATTGAAATTTTCTCGTTCTCATTTTCGTGTAGGAGACGATAATATTTTGACCAAGACGAGAGACTATTCTCGTCTCGTCTTGTGCAGAAGAAAATTCATTTTAATCGAGTACGATTATATTCTCTATGTTGTCAGTACGTCAGTCTGTCTGTTTGTGAACGCTCTACAGTCAAATTTGTGTTAATTATAAACATGAAATTTTAAAATTGTGTACAGTAGATGTTCGCCAGATATTTTTGAAAGTTTTGTGATAAATAAATATATTGAATAAAAGCTTTGTAAAAATGTTTGAGTATTATATATATTTTATCCATTTTCCCAATTGCCGTATCAGTTTATTTACTGCTACATAAGTCGTGGGTAGAATGCGCGCGTTATCATGTATGCATTTACGAATAGTTTTAAAAGATTTAATATACATTTTATCATCGCGTTATTTGAATTACATCTTTGTAAAATTTCAAAGAAATATATAAAATGATTGTTTAAGTTTTGAACTACTGTCAGTAGTAATATTATGTTACAGTAGTCTGCTGTAAATTACATTATGTGCAATTTGCTGAACTATATAGTTAGATTTTTGTTTAGACTTGATAGCAAATAAGAATTCAAAGTGCAGAGATTTTATTAGATTTATTACAAGTAACTTTTAAAAATTCTACGAGGCTTTTTAATATTTAAATTTGTAATCGATCATTTTATTGATTTCTTCATCAATCATTTTATTAAAAACCCTATCGATGTAATGTTGAATAATATCATAACGGAAAAAGTGAATAAAAGAGAAAGAGAGACAGACTATGAGAAAGAATGAAGGAAACGAAAATTAAAATGTTATTAGATTTTGCATATACCTATACAGTATACAAATATTTTATTTATGTTATTTCTTATAACATGTATAATGTAATGAAATATAATTTAAAAATTACTGTAATTACGTTCTTCAAATTAATTAAAAATTAAACATCTACTAAATATTTCATGCAACGAGTTATCTAATGGGTGTTTTATGTAATTACCCTAGAAAAGCACATTTTATTTCAGGTTTTCATTTTATCTAATAATTAAAATATAATTAGTTATGATGACTTTTACAATGTATGTAAATTCAGAATATATTATTATTTATATATTCTTTAACGTAATTTGTAGTTTTTAGTGCCAGCATTTTATGGAAATATACTCAACATATCGATTGTAAAAGAAATGTTGATCAACTAAATAATAATTATTATTAATTGTGATATAAAAATACACAACAAATAGAAATAAATATAATATACATCCATAATGCACATGCATACATTCTAATAAAGTTCTCCATGGAAGATTAAACGGATGCAGCGTCAGAAGATGAATGCACATGCTCGGCGTATGCAAGATTAACTTTTTAGTGCTGCCATCTTGCGACAGTCGCTTGTGGAAGAGGGCGCGTTTAACCATAAACAATATTTATTATTGGTGTAGCGGGCGCCACTGCTGTAAAAACGACGGGATTTTATGGGTTCACAACCGCTGATTGCAGTTTCAGAGTAAAAACGAACAGAGTTGATATAGAGAATATTTTTCGAGGTTCGTTTTTATTTTGTTTAAGATTTAAATTGATTTTAATTTTAGATTGTTCTTGTTTTTTCGTGTTTAAATTTGATCAAATGCATATTTCATTTTTGTTAAGTTTATTTTATTTTATGTTCAGTTCTGCAAGAATAAAATAAAATAATATAGTTTTCATATACAAAATAATTACTGCTGCTTTATATTTTAACTAGCGGAATCCCGCAGCTTCGCTTGCGTAAAATTCGAAACTAATTAGAACCCTCCATACGTGTTAGCAGATGACATATTTTCCATATTTATTTTTATTCATTACCTATTATAAAACGTAAATATCTCGGATTTTACTATAGGGGTTGAATTTTTGTAACTGATATTTGTCTTGTATAGTACCTACTTGTGCCATGTTTCATTCGGTGAATACAAAAAAAATATATTTTTATTTTCCACCCCTATAACCCCTTAGGGGTTAAATTTTGGGAAATGTTGAAATAATTTTTTATATTGTAGAGTATGTTCGATAAGTTTCAATTAAATGCGAACAAAAAAAATATTTTTTTATATGAGCTTTGATACCCTGTTTTAACCCCGTACGGGTTGAATTTCAAAAAATCCTTTCCTAGTGGGTGCTTACATCATAACAGGAAAGCACCTACGAAATTTCACGTTTCTAGGTCCAGGGGTTTGAGCTGTACGTTGATATATGAGTGAGTGAGTGGTTAAGGACAAACTCTTTTATAGATATAGATTGCTTTTTTGTATTTATATAGAGAAAAATATTTTCTTTTATTAATACCTACTCGTTCCTAAAACGTTCTGTATCTGAACCATTTATGTTTTTTTTTATCTTAAAACCTGTGGCAATAAACCTATTATATAATTATATGCCTTTTAGATATTAATAATATAATTGAATAGGTACTGCGGTACTATTTTTTATCAGTTTTAATATCTACTTTTTTTTGTAAATATAAGAATAAAATATACAAACGTTATATTT
Organism: Sialis lutaria; assembly: GCA_949319165.1. Classification (NCBI taxonomy): domain Eukaryota; kingdom Metazoa; phylum Arthropoda; class Insecta; order Megaloptera; family Sialidae; genus Sialis; species Sialis lutaria. Next base: position 12,692,876 of record OX439239.1, read on the forward strand.
GGGGCTTACTTTAAAACTAAAGTACAAGCCTGTACATTATGTTCAAACATACACGTGAATTAATTGGAAAACGTTTGCGGTTCATGTTGTAATTGGGGTTTTGTTATTTTTTTAACGCGCGTGAATCTGTGTTTTTGCGGAGAAATCTAGTATGTTATGTTCATATGAATTAACTGGCGATGGTAATAGTAGTGCAAAGCATGCTAACTGTTTTTGTAATGTTGGCCAATTTGTTAAGCAAATATTTTATACTGATATCCATTATATTCACTCCTGTGTCGGAATGGATTTTAAAAATGAAAATACTGATGGATGCGTCTAGTTTTCTATAAATAGTATAATATAATTTTGTTTATTTTATGGAAATAACGTAGGTAAATTTAAATGTAATTTCATCAACAGAGCCATAAAAAATGTATGGCATTTTTTTGTTATTTTAATACGTAGGTACATATTATGAATTGATTTTTTTAGATCAGAGTTTAGTGATATTTTTGAGTGGAGCCATTTATGAAATGCTTAATGCTTTTGATTCTAACTAAATAAATCGACCTATAATAAAAACGTAACATGAAAATTTGGTACAACAAGGGTATGTATTACTTGGATATTGTATCTTTTACTAGATTTTGTGTATACGTTTTATTAGCAAAATACAATAAAATGTATATTATCCAAGTAGTTAGTACATACATGACATACTTATGTGTATCTAAATATCTGAGGGTTATAATTTTGTACGTTTAGTTAAAAATTTAAGTTTCTTTCTTATTTAGCTTCCGAGTTAGTTACTGTAACAGACGGATGGGTGATAAAGTGAGATTAATATGGCATAACTACGAAACCATAAAAAATGTTTTAAATATATGTAAAGAGCCGCATGTTGACGACCACTGTCCTATATCAATTGAAGTTATTTTTTTCTTCATCGTAAAATTTTCAGATTATGTCAATTTTTTAAGGGGTTACATAGTCAGAAGGCCAAAAAAAAACGGTTTCTTCAAGAATTTTTTGAGAGAATACTTTTAAATGTATTAATGTAAAAATTTGAACACATATTATGGTAACTTTTTATTGTATTTTAACATTTTTTATTTGTAAAAATTATAATTTCGAAAGCTGCTACAGCTGTTCTACAGGAGGTCCTCTCAAAAAAGGTGCCTTGCAGTGACCACGATATCTCTGGACTGAATCATTTAAAATAAAAAACTCGAACGGATTTCGTTAAAGTAATGTATAATCTTGTACTTAATCGAAGGAATAAGCAAAATAACATTTTTTGATGAAACGTCGGCTTCTCAAAAAAATCGATTTTTGACAAAAATTTTGACCTTAAATTGTTTATAAAAAAAAAAATTATCGGTGAGAAAAAAGTTTCGATTAATTACTAAAAAATATACTTAAGAAACTTGTGTTAAAATTTGAGACAGATCGGTTAAGCCGTTTCCGAGGAATCGTGGTCACCGACTTTAAAAACACAGATTTGAGAAAAATGCGCTGCCGCTCCGACCTCCTGCATTCAAAAAAGCTCTGAGACGTCTTTACAAATACGCGTGTAACTTCGAAAATAATCGCCAAATTGACTTGAAATTTTCTGTGTGTGTACTTAAATATATGTAAATTACGAAAATGAAATTAAAAAAAATCGAATTTTTTGAACTGTCTATAACCCCTTAAATTAAATTCTATTTTGTATCTACTCCTGATTTTTTTAGTAAATAAAGAAATAAGTAGAAATATTTATTTTTTCTTACTTCTGACGCTAATAAGAAATTTTATTTCATATAAAATGCTAATATTCATTCAAGGATCGTTGCGAAGCTTTTAAATCTTGTATAATTAAGAATTTCCATAAATCAGAAAAACCCATTACCATTGTACCCACAAAATAAGTACGTATGAATATGTAAATATATGTAATATCCTACCCAAAATAAGTAAGAATTAAAACTTCACTTTCCCAAAAACATACCACGTATCTCCAACCAGTATAATATATTTTCAAAATTCTCGAATTAATACCATAAGCATTAGTTCGTAAGCACCGCAAATATTTATATATGTTATGCGATATTTACGTTAGCATCGAATTAAATGGTGTAACATTAATAACATAAATAATAAATATCTAGTAACACCTGCTTTGGTTACTTGAATTTTAATGTGTTTTCATTTGAGGCTAATTTTTAATGGTGTAACAAAACTCTCGAGAATATTGTATGGCTCATACGTTATGAACATTTTACAGAATACTATTTAAATTTTCTTACTGTTTTTGATAATGTAGAAATAATATCGCCAACTTTTAAACGTTAAAGTAATAATAAATAACTTTAAGGATGTTCTGGCGGTAATTAAAAACACGCACAGGATATTAAAAATTTGACAGAATGTAATTTTAAGTATGATAAGATGAATTACGAAATTCAGATGCGATTTACTACACCGCGACCGTTTAAAAGTTATAGCAGTTTAAAGTTTACACATTTTAACACGTCTTCTTATGTAGAACTGAAAAAATTGTTATTCAAACCTTATTTAAACACCGAAAAAATGTTGACAAAATATATATTTTTTCTATTTATAGTAAAAACTATCTGTTTTACTTCTGTACAAAACTTATTAGTTTTTACTAACTCATTTCAGAGAAAAAAATATATTGTGTAAGAAAACATTATAAAAAGTAAAAGTGATGAATTGGCAACAGAGGACTGAATACTAAATGTATGCACAAATAGAATGACACTTCGAATTGGACCAATCAGATTGCAATTACGTTGCTACGTCTTGTACTTTAAATTATCATATTTTTTCCATATATTTATGCGTTTAAAGAACTTATATTATCATTTTCATTACCTACATTAATGTTTTAAAGAGTGTTATTTAATTTTATTTCTTGTGTTATTTAATAGTATTTTCACTTGTGAAGTCATTTATAATAAAAAAATATTTGGGGTTTTTTATTTCTGACAGATGAATTTAAATGACATTCACAAACAAAATTTTTCATATCCTTAACAAATATATTTATTTTTTTGGCTACAATAACAGTTAAAATACGAAATAAGGTTTTAAACATAAGTACTAATATTGTATATTTAGTTTAATTAAAAACGAATTTGATTTTCCTACAAGCATTTAAAGTGAATAATTCATAATTTAATTTTGATATTTCATTTAGATTTATATTATTTTTGCCTTAGATTGTTCGTCCAGAACATCGTTAATACATATATTCTTCAACTGTTCTAATGGATCAAACTTATAATTGTTAGATATATTTGTGAACTTGGGTATAGCTCTTGTATCATAGTTTCGTTAATTTTGATAGATATAATAACATCTATGAAATACAGTGGTGCCTCATTTAACGAACGCCTCACATAACGAACTTTCTGTTCGTTCATTGCGACTCGCACAACGAACCACGCTTCGCCAACAAACTGCATCGTGTTTAATTTTGCCGCCCGAACGCTCCTACGTATCACGAAGTCGCCCGAACTTCCAAGGTCGCACGTAGTCGATGCTCAAACTTGCATGAACATGCATCAACGCGCGTCAATCGTTCTTTTCTGTGCTTAACTCACACAGCTGTTTGTTTTAAGAAATGTAATTTTGTGTGTCTATATTATGAGTTCTAAAAAAAAGCAGAAAGGTGATTTCTGTTGAAATGAAACAAGAAATAATTAGAAAGAGGATTTGACCCTTCCTAAATCTGATTCTGACTAAAAAATAAAAAACGTGTGTACAGTCTTTTTTATGTTACAGTACCATATTTTATTAAATTTTTTTACAAGTATTGTTATGGGAAAACGCGTTTCACTTAACGAACTTGCTCCCGGAACGAATTAAGTTCGTTGTGCGAGGCACCACTGTATATGATTTTTGTAAATCAATATTTATTTCTGAAGTATGAAGAAATTGTTATTTTTTCGGTTTCGATTGATTGATCTATTTAGATAAAACTACATAAATTACAACACGAAACCAAAATAAAACTGTAACTTATAAATTCTGGGCGATATTTACCCAAACTGTGTCATCTAGTGTAAAGCTTTAGTTCCTGTTTACGGATTATGAAAATTATGCTAGTGTTTTTCTGTTTGTATTCCGGTTTGATTCGAGTTCAAATTTAACTATGAACTATTACAGTTACGTTATTAATTGTTTACGTATCGTTAGCTAACATTCTAAAAATCATGTGAATTTTATACTACAACTTTCTTCCTCTTTACGTGAAAAATTAAAAAAGCATTTTTTTAAATCTTCAAAAATAATTTATTATTGTTTTTTTTTCGCCTATATCCCATATTGGGATAGACCAATCAGACTTTTTTGATAAGTAGGCAACCCTGACCATAAACGAATATTTTTTTGTAGCTTTTCATAATTTTCACAATGTTCTGGTAAATGTTATACATTCATGTTATATAGGTAATACCTAGTCATTTCTAGAATCAATAATTAATAATTAAGTAGTGCATAATCCTACTTTAATCTGCAATACAATCTGCGGATATTTAATTATATATGCTTCAATACAACAAATGTATGTGAGGATAACATTTTCGAATCATGCACCGATAATTTTACTAATGATCTCGTATTATTATACAAACGTCTCTCTCTCTCTCTTTCCCTCCCTCTCTCCCTCTCTCATTCTCTCCCTCCCTCTCTCTCTCTTTCATAATTTCTGAGACACAGGAATGAGAAAAAATAAAATAGGTAATTTTCATGGATCGAATCGTAATAGTGCGCATAAGTTGCTACTCATAAATAAAAGCATAACGTTATCAACGATTTTTGAAATCGGTGATGATGAAAATGGGCCGCATGCATTACTTTAAAAAAATAAAATAAAATAATTTTTAAAATATTCACCAGGGGCGCAAAATTTTCGTTTTAGACAAAAATTACCAATTTCGTGTTTTTATATGTATATAATATCGAATTTTCATACTTCGGCGATGTATTTTGAGTTGTGTAACTCTTAGTTTGTCCATTTTAAAGCAAACACACTCCATAGAGGTAGCAGCATCGCAAAGTTCACTCACATCTTTCCTATAAACGACCACCCATTCTATGCTTGCTGGTGTATCCAGGTCCGGATTTAGAAATTTGCCGCCCCCCTTTAAATGGTTGAAAATTTTTTATATTTCTTTTAGGTTTTTATGAAAAGTTTATTAAAAATATAAAAATTACATTAAAATTTATTTAAAAAAATGTGAAGACCTTTTTTTGGTTATTTATCGTTTTAGTGCTCCATATTATTTCATACTTTTTTCAACTTCTTAGAAAGTTTAAATTATTAATTTATTAATACTTTTTTTTTCATGTTTTTAAGCAATTTCGGCAGCTGTTTAGAGTGCCAAAATTTAGAAAAAAATTGTATATGCATCACAGGCAGTTTGATATCTATTATTTATATTAATATTTGTTTATTTATAATAAAGAAATAAATAAATTTTCGTAAATAGACTTTAAGATCATTTCTATTACAATATATCAGGACATTCAAACATTTTTTAATTATTAAATCCATAGGCTATAAGTTGAGTAGTTAAAAAAACATAGATTTAAAATGAAATAATTTGGAGCACTAAAACGATAGATAACCCTTTTTTAACAAGTTTCCGCCAAAATTTGCCGCCCTTAATTTTTACCATTCTAGGCACGTGCCTACACTGCCTGCATGGTAAATCCGGGCCTGGGTGTATCAAACTACTGACCCAAGCCGATGAACAAAAATTAGGAATAACAATAGGAAAAACGTCTTTAGAACAACTGTTATCATGCTCTCAAATGCATGCCTATCTACGATAATAAATTCCAATTTGTTACGAAATAAAATAATAGTGAGTAAAATAGCATGCGCATAATATGGTATTTGTTAAGTTAATCGTTTAGGAAGGGTATGAGTAGACTTTGCGATGCTGCCATCTGCATGGGGGTGTTTTTGCTTTAAAATGGTATGAACTGAGCTACACAACTTACAATATATCGCCGAAGTACAAAAACATGATTTTGTACATAAAAACACGAAATGGTAATTTTTGTCTAAAACGAACCCCCTGTACTCATCACTTTTGCACCCCTAGTGAATACTTTTTTAGTAATTGTGATCAAAGTAATGCATGCGACCCATTTTCATAAAAATCTGCCCGAAAAAGTTTTTTTAGCATTTTCAAGAAAATAACTTTTTTAGTAAAATTTTTAATACTTGGGGGCTCATTGCGCAATCTAAAGATATTGACCAATTTCAAGATTTTTGGTGACGTTATGTTTGTATTAATGAAAATTTTAATGAAAATTAGCAAAAATTTCATTTTTTCGACCCACCCTATTGTCCAAGCATACGAATAAGGATACAAACTGTCATAACCACGAAGGGACTAATAATAAAAATTAATAATTTTGTTTTTACATTTCTCAATTTAACATTTAAGATATTATCGCAGTTTCAATGAAACTCATGTATTAATATCAGTTTGATAATAATATAATAATTATGACTACATAAATATACAACAATCCACATTGGATATATCAAATAGCGCAGATATTAATAATAGAACATACTTCTAGAAACAGCCAACTATATATTGCATACAGTTTACATACATATACTAATGAATTCAAATCACGAACTAATTTTGCGTGTATTCTGTGACTGCAGCTAGGCCTACAAATATGTATATGTGAGGTTATGGAAAATTCATCGAATATATTTTGTCGAAATATATATTTTATCTAAACCATCGATGTGATTTAAATAATTCTGTATCTTCTGATATATCTACAGAAAAAATAAGCTAACCTTTAAATACAGACAAAAATACGTATTATTTATTTACTCATTTAGTTCTATATTTAAAAACTAAACGCTGCCTTAAATAGCTTTAGTCTTTCTTGTGAGTCAAAACATTAACACTTTGTAGCCTCATGTGACATTTCTGTAACAAACCTCAATAATCCTGCAAATATATACGTACTAAATATATTTAGTTCATTCAAATATGTGTAACACTACTGTCACATACCACTGAATAACTTAGTATCAAGTAAAATTCACAGATGGCATAACCTATTGACTTACGTATTATTACGTAACTATTGGCAGTAAAGCAGTACCAGATCGGCTACTGGTCGATTTGGGTAGAAAAAAGAATACGTTGTAAGTTTCTCCAGTATACTGGCGTTTGACAAACCATTTGCGAAAAATGCGGTGTAGCATTATGCTACAACAATCAAAATAATTGTTTCAAATCCTGCCATACCACATAAGTGTTTTTTTACGATTAACTCACAGTAATGTCACTCCCAAAAAAGTCAAATAAATAGTTAAAATAAATATTTTTAAATTTCTGAAAAATACGTGTTTTTATATGCCTAAACTTGTCTCATTATTAAGTTAATTTAAATTTTTAAGATCTTAGGCTTAAAAGATTGAAAATAATTAAAACATTGACTTCGGATTACACATACCTATATACTTGTGTATGTATTGAAGAATTGACAAACCGATAGTGCTATTATTTAGTAGAATAGTTAATTATTATTACAAAGTTTATATAATTCAGATGTAGTGCATAATTTAATGAAAACGTTTGATTATATAAATTAAATTATATTAATAGTTGAAACCAATCAAAACGTAGTCAGTCTGTCCAACTTTGTCACGTTCAGTAGTTTCCTATTAATCGATTTTAACGATTCGATGAATTATGTTCGATAAGTTTTCCTACATCCATGCACGAGATGGTAGTTTAATTAGAAGGCATAGAATACTAACGCCTAGCGACGATTTTGTGGTTAGGAAATCTCTACAAGAAATGTGTTGGTCCAGACAACAGATTATGTCATAAATTACTATGAATACGTAACGAGAGAGGGAGAGGAAGAGAAAGGAAGATAGGTTTTGCCCTTGCGGAATTCCGCATGTTATGTTATCTATGGCTATTTTACTTTCATAGCATGCTGGATCATCTTTTGAGAGGTATTTTGCATTTAATTGCTGTTTGTTAGACGGTGATGGTGATTTTGATTTCATTTTGAATAATACGTAAATGATTATGTTTTTTCCGAGATAATGATACATAATATATGAATCATTCTTAAGACAGGAAGATTAAGAACAAATAATTGAATAATTGTATATTTTGTTGTTATATTTTATCATATTCAAGAAATTTACTATCTTTAAAAATGAAATAAAAAGATGATGATATAACGATATGCAAATAATTTATCGGGTAGGTTTTTTTATGTTTTGTTTTCGAAACAGCAATAAAAAGTTAATTGTGTAATAAATAACAACACCTTAAGGAGATTTCTGTTAGGACAGTTTTGCAAATTCACAACAAATATTCATTTAAAGTAGCGGAAATGAGTCAGTTCACATAGACAAAAAGGACATAGGACATTTTTGTAAGATTTTCAAAAGACTTCAAAATTTAAATACATTTTGTACTATATTTTATCCGTGTCTTCATTCGCATGTATCGGTGAATTCCCGCTGCTCTAAGTACGTAGGATCACATCACCACCACGATACCGCGCTTAATTTGTTTATTAATTGATTTATCACTGTGTAACAATGAAAATCCCACTGAAATTAGTTCAGTGGTAATTCACTAAATCTCCGTATATATTTAATGTTACTGTTTAACCAACAAATAGCGTGATGATATCTAGTTTTAACTAAAGGAATTAGATGGCAAAATTACTATCAAAATTAGTGGGGCAGTTTTAGAATTTAATCGGAGCAGATAAAAATTCGAAAAATTAAAAAAAATAATTATATTATTTTATTAAATACGAATTACAGACTAATAGATTTATGAATAGAGTCTATAGATTAGAATGGCTTAATTACTTATTGTATAGGATAATTACGACTGGAATTCTTCTTAACTATTATATTTTAATTGATTTAATCTATATGGTATGAGTTAATATCAAACCGTCTGTGTAAAAGGACACTAAAGGTGCACACAAGAGAAACAACCGTGAGTGCATACAGGAAGGCGACGACAACGACAATTCGCGCGAGTATCTTACGTCAAGTTTAGCCCGAGACAGCTGCGACGAGACGTTATTATAATTTCCATCTGTTTTGTTAGTTTCTCTTATTCTTGCAAAACGAAATAAACAGCACACCTTTCGCAAATTAGAATCGCTAATGAGTTGAATGTACAGAGAAGCACAGGAGGTGCAAAATTTATATTTCAATTTGTGGTTCCCGTGGCATCGTTTTATTCATTCCTGCTTTCCAAGATTATGGTTTACTGAATTTATAAATTATGTTCTACGGTAGATATTTTGTTGGGGTATCTACGAATTTATTTAAAGGGAGGTGGTATTATATTATGTTAACCCATTCAGGAGAGACGCAATCATTTTTTTATCGGAGGGGAAAGTATGATTTTTAAAACACGCATTTTTACTTATGTTTATTTTATTTTGAATGTTTTTACTATTTTCCCCCCTTTTCCCTACTACTATTGCACTGCCATTTAACTCATAAGTACACTCCACATTCTGCTATACGACGGCATCGGTAATTCAAAAATTCCACTATAGGATGGCATCGGTAATTCAAAAATTCCACTATACGACGGCTAGAGGGGCACCCACCACCGCGCCGACTTTAACATTGATTGGTGAATTTAAACGCGCAGAAATATAGCAGTCACGCTGGTATTATGGTGGGGATGGGGGAAGTACGTTGGTTAGAACTGTCGGCACATTGCATAACGGATCGGTCGTGTAGTGGATGGTCGTATAGCAGAGTGCTGAGTGTACATAGAGACTCTTAGAAGTAATGATAATTTTTAAGTTTATATAACTTAATTTTCTTTTTATTCTATCATCTATTATAAGCAATAATCAATAAAACATATAAATAAAATCAATAAGTCAAAGTTTTATTAGGTTAAATAAAAGGTACATTCAAGTATCTATACTTTATAAATCATTTAAAGCCATGCTAATTTTTCTTTGTATGAAATAATTGATGTAATCAATATTTTATATTTTGTAGATTTCTAGAAATTTTTAATATAATACATATACAAAGAAATGTGATATTTTTGTTCATTATATTATAAAAAATGCTCATAATTTTTTATAGCCTGTAGCTCAATAAATATAATTTGTTAAAATATATTGTTTCAAAGATTTCAATAGCAATTCTCCGTGTTTATTTAACTGATATGTACTTCTAGTAAAATAATTTGTTAAATTATATTTCCAAATTTTTTATTGAAATAATATTCCATTATATTTAATTAACTGAATTTTCTTGGAAATTATAAATGGCAAATAATATGAGGTTTTTTATACTATAATAAATAGCCTCTAGTATTATTACAAATATATATAGATATAATTTTCAAAATAATTATATGTATATTTGTTTAATATAATGAAATAAAAATTAAACGTTTTTAGACCCTGATAAAATATATAATGTTACAACCATAGAGATCATATTACATAGAGACAGTGAGCCAGCCGAAAATACTAACTGTTAGTAGAAAGAGAAAAAAATGTAAACCGATATCTATATTTGTCAAACAAATCAGATGGTGGTTCATAAAGGCTTACGAAAGCGTCAAAAGACGAATGCACAAGTAGGTATGCATTTTTCGTTCTGTTATTATTTACGATTAACGTCCACTTACAATAAGTGCGATGGCTCACTGACTCTATGTAATATTATCTCTATGGTTATAAAAGTAGTTTTTAAATTTCAGTAATTTGTAAACCTTCATTTAATAAAACAAACTGAGAGCCTATTGAGTTAACTATAAATAACTTGAAGTACTTAATACTTCAAGTACTTTTAAATGATAATTGAATTTAACTAGTAAAGTACTTCAAGTACAATTGAAAATAGCAAAAGTTTCTTGATATTTTAAGTATTTTTACTTAGTATATGGTACTTGTACTTCGAGTACATTCACTGAGTAATTATGACAGCTCTGTTGATAAGTATGTTTTATTAATATAGCATATTACTCTGAGCACCCACGGTTGTAAGCGCCACTGAAATATTTGGATAACTTCATCAAACATGTTTCCTCGACGGAAGGTGATGTGATGTGTTGTTTGAAACGGTTTATTAAACTTTGTGTCGGTTACTTTTTGCACTCCTTCCTTCTGAATTTGTAATTATTATAAATGTTAAATTAATATTTCCTTAATGCATGTAATATAAAGGTGAATTTTCATTTAGAAAGTTATGTATATAACGGAATTAATTAAATTTTGATTTTTTATTATCTAACTACACTGAACTTTCTTCCCTTTATTTTGTTTGGAATAATAAATTGTGCTATAAATACAATAGGCTTCATTTATCTTAACATATGGTACCTATATTTATTTGATACTTCTAGAATTCAATATGTTTAAAAGATACATGGCATTAAAAAATTAAAGTATGTAAGTGTGGACATTAGCAGTAAAGGACCCCGCAGAATCCTTATGGGAAAAAGGTTTCGGTCAAACTCTTTGAAACTTTGGATTCTGATAGTCCTTGATGAGTAGATTAAAAGTGTCATTAATTGTCTTTAATTTGCAATAAAAAAAATTGTAGAACCTTAATTTTCGCACAACTTTTTGTATGTGTTCCCAAAGACATCTATAATCGATTGCCACCATAAAAAAGTCAACTTTTCAATTCATTGAGAAATGACAACACTTAAATCTTATTGTTACGTTTTTTTAATTATAAACAAATCCAATTGTTTTATAATAAAAAAATGGTTTATAATAAAAAAAACGTAATAATAAGATTTAAGTACTGCCATTGGCTAAAGAATTTAAAAGTATACTTTTTTATGGTGACAATCGATTATATAAGTTTCTGGGAACACATACAAATAGTTGTGCGAAAATTAATGTTCTACAAAATTTTTTATTGCAAATTAAAGGCGAGCATGATCCCCAACTTTAGAGGGCTATATCTTAAAAGTTTGAGTTTTTAGGACTTAGTGCCCATTGACACTTTTGATCTACTCATCAAGGTCTATCAGAATCCAAAGTTTCAAAGAGTTTGGCAGAAACCCCTTTCCCATAAGGGTTCTGCGGGGTCCTTTGATTATTTATTTTATTTTCTGAAAAATTATTTTTAGCTACCTTTTTGATACGTAATCTACGACTATTTTAGGGGTAATTTTCAACTTATTTTTCGATCGACGAGACTTTTTCTAATACATTGCAAAATACATTAAATAAATAATCATTCAGATCATTAATACTACCAATAAGATAAAAAAGTTCTAATGATAAAATATGGTTTGTGTCATTATTTAAATATGTATCTAATATATTTTTATTATAATATTTTAATTTAATAAAATTTAATAAAATTAAATAAAAAAATCGATTGCCTTTTAATTAACAATTTCATTTAAAAATAATATAAGTAAATCTGTGATCCTTTTATAACTTTTTAATATATTTGTTATACAAAGCATGATATCTTGAAAACTTTTCGTTATATCAGATAAATAGGTAGAACATAAATTAAAGGTTCAGAGTATTTTTTAATCACGTAAAATTTCTGATTGAAGATTTTTCCAATTTTTCTCCTAAGGTTAAATAAACAACTTAACTCATTTATATCTATCACATATATCATGGCGAAAATATTTATTTTTGCGAAAATCACAATTTAATTTTCATAGCATAAGAAATTATTTTTGAACTTCTATGTGATATCTACACCTATTATGTATATCAAACTGTCACATTATAATAGAATTATCCATAAATCTTTACGACCCCATATTCGATAGATAACATTAAGCTCAAGTTAATAATAATGATAATATCCACCAAACCCTAATTCCTATCTTATAACAACTCCTATCAACACACGTGTACAAGAGAGAGAGAGGGCTAGTGAGTAATCTTGATTCCTCATTCGGCAAGCAAGCACGTCTTGTCCTAACGCATCTGACCCGGGGAAACGGCCTCCGTAACGCCCGATCTCATCAAGAAACTCATTTGTTTGTATTCGTCATTTCGACAAGTTTCATCTTAACAGCCCCGTGCTGAGACGAGAAAAAATAAACTTGTAAAAACTTATCGAGAGAGCTGTAGTAGTTGTACTTCTCGCACGCACGATGTGATTGTCCTTCTGATGTGTATAAATGTATGTAGTGCCTTGTTCTGAGAGTTAAATTGAAGCTGATGGTTGTTTTGTATAGCAGTTTTTTTGTCTAGAGCAAAAATTGTATGTTTTTATTTTTTAAATATATTATGAACGAAATGATCAAAGTTTACTACAGTGACTTTTATTGTATATAATAATATGATTACATAACATAAATACGTAAAATTTACAGAGTATATTTGTAATTTATTGAAAAAATATTATACAGTATCGAAAAATTTAATTAAAGTAAAATTTTTGATTTTCAATCGAACTTTTTTTGTATATAAAACTTAAACTGTGTGTGAATAACGAATTTTAACGAAACTTATCATTTTAAACATTATCGATGCTTAGTATTATGTACATATTGTCATAAATTATTTCTAACTTCTTACATTTGTAAAAAAGGGTATTTTCATGATTTTTTTTGGCATGCAAATAGTGCAAATAGAGGACCAGTGGATTAATTAGATTTTATGATTCAATAAGCATTTATAATTTTGCTATTTAAATAGATGGATTTAATATTAATAAAATTAAATTTCTCTTATATTTTACAAATATATCTTTATCTGAAAAAAATTATGTATAGTCAGCGGGATTTAAAATAATAAATTTAGTAGTCCAAGAGGTTCAAAAGTTTGGCTACCACTGATTCACATGAAATTAAAACAAGACACGTTTAAATATTACATAACGAAACTGTCGGCTATAATATCCGCAGCCTTACCTTGTCATGGATAAAAAAATTAAGTGAAAAATTAAGGTGATTTCGTTTCACAAAATATCAGCATAAAAAAAATTAGGACAATTTTATTTCAGTCTCATGTGAAGCTTCTTATAAAATACTAATAGGTACAAATTTGATATGTTTATCTTCATAATTGTTCATGATATGAAAGTAAATTCGGACAAATTAATATTCAATTAAAAATTAAAGTTCAATATTTAAGCCCTAATAGCGTGGGACGGGGACGAGGATGGATTTAAATATGTTTATCTGCATACCTGCTTTACTTATAAAGGTAAATTCGGGTAAAATAGGCATCTATTAAAATCAAAATTTCGACATTCAACCCCTAATGGCGGGGGTAGACAGGGTCTGTGTTTTTGATATACGTTATAATGGTGGAGTCGGGCAAAATAATATTCAATAAAAAAATTCGATATTCAACCCCTAATTGCGAAGGTAGACAGGGGGTTAGTTTTTTTACAATTTTTAACTAAGATCCGAGATATTTACGTTTTTTATAGGCAATGAATCAAAATCAATATAAAAAAAATATGTCATCCCCTATCACGTATATAGGGTTCTATTTAGTTAGAGCGAAGCCGCGGGATTCCGCTAGTATAAATATAAATTACATTCAGAAACCAAGATTCATTTCAAGATCACAACGACTTAATAATGTTTTAATGTAAAAATAACCCAGAGTTTATAAAGATCACGAAAAAGATCTAAAATTGAGAAATGCAAACAACTATGAATAGAATCACATAAATAATATATTTTACAGTAAATTACATAAAATTCCGCACGTATCGTGTACATCGATTATTTAAACGTGCATTAAACCTGAATTACCAACACATCAAAAAATATACCCACCACATTTCATACCTGGATGTGGTTATAAAAACAATTCGATCGACGTGAAATAGTAATGAGTGTCCAGCGTAGCACCGGATTATTTCTACCGCTTCAGTTTGTTTTATGGGGCATAAATTAAAATGGTGCTCAATATCGGGAATATACCAAAAACAACTTAAAATAAGAATCACGGTGTTGTATCTTATATAAATATTACTGGTATTGAATTATTATGTATTATGTATTACATATTATTATAAATTATACACATACAAGGTTTGAGGGGTTCATTTGCTTTAGGCTTTCCAACAGTGAAAACCCTATCAAATTATTTGTATAGAGGGAGCCTGCATAGGACCCCACATAAAATCAATATATATTAGGATATAGTCAAATTGGCTGAAATTGAAATATGATGAAGCTCGTGATACCATCATAAACACATGCTCGAAAATGGTAGATACGTTTTTTTTAGTCATTCACATAGGTGGGCATTAACTCGTTAATCCGTTAATCGTTAATTAGCGAAGTTAAGAAAATGCTTAAGGGATTAAATTTTAAGTTAACTAAAAAAATGTTAACGCTCTTGTTAACATCCGTTAAATTTAACTTCAGTTAACTTTAGTCCGTTACTTTGGTTGTTTCATGAGAAGTTGTCATTGTTTGTTTGAAAATCGCAATTTACGGAAGTATTTGCAAATGAAAGTTGTCGAAATAGTAAAAAAGAAAAGGTCTTCAAACATTCTGGATGGTTAACTTTAACTTCCGTTAAATTATCGGTTAACTTTAACTTTCGTTAAATTTTCGGAATTTTAACGATTAACGACTAACGAAGTTAACTTTTTTATTAACGAGTTAACGATTAACAAAGTTAACTTTACGATTAACTGTGCCCACCTTTGGTCATTCATAGTCATTAGGTCAGTAAATTTTTGTTCAACATTCAATATTCTAAAACCATATAATCCTTTTATAATCTACTGTATAGATTAAAAAATAGGAGTAAAGAAAAATAATGGACAGTACAATTTTGAATTCCAAACCTTTAGCACTGAATACATGGAAATTTTTTTTGACCAGTATGTCATGATCTACTTCATATTTCAGTTTTCGCCAATTTAACTGTAATGCACCCTATTTTATATTGGTTTTATGTGGCGCCCTTTATATTTATATGAAGGAATTTTATCTTTTTTGAGGAATTAATTATTTTGATTTTTGAATTTAAGTATCATCAAAATGCTCTGGAAGACAGAATTTTATAAAATCATTTCCTTCAAAATTAATCATCGTTTCAGACATAGATAGTACCTATAGGCCTTTGGCAGATGCAAAAATACAGGGTGTCCAAGATAAGCGTGCAATACATGGGGATATCCCAAACGGTAAGAGATACAGATGTGGTTAAATGAGATGAATTATTTTTAAGAAAGGGGTGAGTATTACTACACAAAAAAAGATTAATAATTTTATGTGGTTTAGGCGGTATACCCAAAAAACTGAAAATTCGGAATTTCTTTAAATGACTATAACTTTTTTGGCAAAGTAGATAGGTACTTTTTGTTTGCGGTTTCTTAAAGCACTTTTTTGAGTAGAATTGTTTGGTGTATTTAGAATTTTTATATCACTTTTAGTTTCCGAGTTACAAGCCCTAACTTTAGTTTTTCTTATGGGCCGCCAAGTTGGCTATATCATATTTGAACGTATTTTTTACTCTACTTTACAACGATATATCACATGACATACTTATTATAGAAAATAAGTCGAAGTACTAAATATTGGTGATATTTATAAAGTATTTTATTACAAACATTTAAGTAAGCCATGAAAAACAAAAATTGTTAAACAAAAATCGCAATAACAACAATGAAAATAACAAATGCATATTTAAAAACAATAAACCATTACAAAAAAAAGGTTTTTACTTTTTTTTAATAATAAGTATGACATGTGACATATCATTGTAAAGTAGAGTAAAAAACACGTTCGAATATGACATAGCCAACTTGGCGGCTCATAAGAAAAACTAAAGTTAGGGCTTGTAACTCGGAAACTAAAAGTGATATAAAAATTCTAAATACACCAAACAATTCCACTCAAAAAAGTGCTTTAAGAAACCGCAAACAAAAAATACCTATCTACTTAGCCAAAAAAGTAATAGTCATTTAAAGAAATTCCGAATTTTCAGTTTTTTGGGTATACCGCCTAAACCACATAAAATTATTAATATTTTTTTGTGTAGTAATACTCACCCCTTTCTTACAAATAATTCATCTCATTTAACCACATCTGTATCTTTTACCGTTTAGGATATCCCCATGCATTGCACGCTTATCTTGGACACCCTGTATATTATATATATTTTATTGAAAATTTCTAAACTTCACATTTGTTCACTCTCTTCTTAACCTTCCTATACCCGCGTATTGGTCTGTCAGACCGACAGATTACATTTATTTAATTTTTTCATTAACGGAGAATGCTAAGACAATGAGCTTACTGGTAGCTTAATGCTTTGTCGCGATTTTCAATTTAATGCAGTGCGAGCATTCGTGCGAAAAGGACATGTACCAGTACAAGTACATGACACCAAATGGTCTGTAATACCGACGCGGGTATAGGTGTTACACTTTTGAGTATGCTCCGAATGCATGGTGAGATATTGGTTGAGAATAGTTCATAATACTTTATTCCTCATGTTGTTATCTTTAGGTTTTTTGAGTTATTTTTAATTGTTGTTTTAAGAAACAATTTTTTTTTCAATTTTTCGTAGCTCGTTAAAAAAAGTATATTATTTGCAGAGGCTTTAATAAAAGACCGTTTGTCACTAATAAAATCAAAATATTGTCTATAGCATTGATTTATTTATTTCAACACATCCTTTACTACTAATAAAAATTAATTTTACTAAACTGTCATAACCAAAAAGATAGCCAGGCTCTAAATCTTTCGGTCCCAGAGACCGTGCGTGGGCATATATGTTATTCTATTTAACGCAGGTATAAGAATGTTAACTAACTAAAACATTAGTTGCTATAGCCTTTAATTCGTCAACGTATAAGATAATGTCCCCTGCATTTATGATTACAACAATACCACATATTTTATCTAGAACCCAAAAACCACAGTAAGGATCACCACAGAAGTCCTTATAATTAATTCTGTTTAATCAAACCAACAACATACAACAAATCAAACGCTAACAACTTGACACGTGTAACACAATCAATGCACTCTACGTTAAATCAACACAGCATCTCTGTACAATTGTCGCTAACACAGATACACTGTCTAACCCTTGTACCGGGATGATTGTACACTTGTTCGTCTTACTCCGTGACTACACTGGCGGGAGGAGGTGGCAGTAGTAGTAAACTAGGCGCTCGTAAACTTGTACAAGATATTCGCGCGTTTACCGGTAAATACAAGTGGTGTGTATTGTTTAGTGGTTAATGAGAGTTTTCTAAGAGTTGGAACGGGGTTAGAGGGGTTAGTTTGTGTGAGAATGTTGGTGTAAGCGTTGTATATGATTTCAGTTTATAAGTTTAGTTGATGTTTGGTTTTTAAATTAGTTTTAACTATGTTGTAAAAGTTTTGAAGATAATAACTACAGAAAAAACAATTTATGAAATAAAGCCATTTAATTAATTAAGTAAATGTGGACTCAATTTGTTATTATGAACTACACTGGTAGAAAGGATTTCTCAAACCAAGTAAACTTTGTTTTGTATATAACGAAAACAATATTTTCTTAAGATAAGCAATAATCTCTTAAACCAACTATAGTATTCATGAACGAAGGAATAATGTAGTTGGATTAAGAGTATGTTTCTTATATTAAGAAAATATTGTTTCCGTTATATACGAAACAAGGTTTTCTTGATCCAATACAGTTTTTTTATGTGTATATATATTTAAAGAATTGTGCATTAATATTATGACTAGTAAATGACTATATATTTACTAAATTTACGATTTAACTGTAATTTATAAACGTAGGTACATAAAAAGAAAACCGATAGTTTAGAATTTTATTCATTTAGATTTCTTTAAACGATTACAAAGTTCGGGCCTTTAAAATAAATATCTCTGGTCTTTGTAATACTCGAATAAACCATAATATTTTTCTTCAATTAAATACTACCCTATACACTAGTTTTAAAAAAAAGAAGTGACTGCATTATAAAATCCCAAAGAAGTTAATAACAACAAAGACAAAAATAACAGCGTGAAAACTTTAGTTAAAACAACAACCGAAAGCTATTTGCAGTCTACGCAAAATAAAAGCTTGGAGTCCAAATCAGGACACTTCGCAATTAGACAAATGTTGACTTTAGGAATTACCAACTCCATCGATTGATTTTGCCCTGATAGTGGAGTTTATTTCGTCTGCCAACAAATTAATCGTAGTTTACTGTGTACATTGCCGCTACATTTGGTAGCAATTAACTTTCAGCTGGCAGCTTGTTTACCTCTCCACCATGACACCACTGCTGCCGCTGCCACCTAACGTGAACAGTCGCTATTTTACCCTTTCTGACACTGCTCTAATGCAGTTTTGTGGTGTTTGGATTAGTGTCACATAAAATAAATAGACATTTGTATAGTGTTTAGAATAGTACCGTCTATTAGTGTGGTTTTATCACGAGTTGAACTTCATTTGTATTAAAAATATTATTTGTATATGATAAGCGAGACAGAGTTATTATTTCATTAATTGGTAGACGAAGTAATTTCATTCCTTGTTGTTATACATGGACTGAATTCTTTAATTGTCTTTTTTTGAGAAAAGGGATTAACACGAGTAAATCACATAATAAATCAACAAATAGTTTACTTTATAATATTACATCACTATCACTATATTAATTTTAAAATTTTTTTTTATTATGGCCTTCCATCCTTGATGATCTATCAAGTTGTAACATAAATTCTGTCCGATGTTTACGAATCAATAATTTTACACCAATAAACACTTAATCTTCAATACATAGTTCATTGTTAGATATAACCTGCTGCCACCTTTCGGGTAATTTTCCAATCCCTTGTCGAAAACATTCCCTTGGTTTGGATTAAAAAAATAAGGACACAGCATTTTGTATATCTTCTTGGAAATGGAAATTTTTTCCATCAGACGGTCCAGTTTATTGGCAACAAGCTGTTTTTGTCAACAACTGGACCGTCTGACGGTAGTTCTAAGTGAAAAACGTCCAGCTTTACTTAATCAGTGGGGCGTTGTGTTCCACCAGGATAATGCTCATCTACACTTAGCTCCCAGAAACTGGAAGAGCTTGGTTGGGAAAAACTTATACATTAGCTATTTTCTCCTGACATAACACCTTCGGATTATCATCTGTTTCAAAACCTGCAAAATTTTCTTGATAGAAAAAATTTCCATTTTTAAGAAGATATACAAAATACAGTGTCCTTATTTTTTAATCCAAACTAAGGAATTTTTTTCGACAAGGGATTGGAAAATTACCTGAAAGGTGGAAGCAGGTTATATCTAACAATGAACCATATATTGAAGATTAAGTGTTAATTGGTGTAAAAATTATTGATTCATAAAAACATTGAACAAAATCGGACAGAATGTACGTTACTAACCTGATATATTAATTTAACTCGTCTTATAACAAAGCTACATTATTTTAAATTACAAAATTGTTTCTACTGGCCACCGTTATCAGAAGGGTTAGACTTTCAGCCACTGTTGTTTACTTCCCCCAGCTGCGCGAACAGACAGTATTTTACCCTTCCTGACACCTTTAATGAATACTTTTGGTTTCGTTTAACAACTGTCACGCATCACTTTCAAAGTGTTTTTGATACATAATACCTAATGAAAATTGTTTGGTCGATATTAACTTGTAAGCTATTTATAAAAGGATTTTTTTTGATCAGGAAATTCATTTAGTGGATCTATTCACTTCGTTTCCACCTTGACAGTTTGATGTTAAGGGTGACAAGTTAATATTCTTGGTGCATTTTTATTAAAATGATGATTTTGTTATCAATTCGGGTACCTGAAAGAAAGTGAAACTTTTATGTAGGTAATGGGAATCGAATTTAAATTGTCAATATTTAATTATAAATAATAAAACCTACTTTGACCCATGTTATATTCAAAACTTTTTATGTTAATAAAGAGGTTTCGATATGAATCATTCAAGACAATAATGTTGGTATCAGTATTTTTTTTTTAGTTTTATACATATATTGTACAAAAGTTGTAGGAAATTTAATGTTAACATACTTTAAGATTAAAAATATAGGGTTTTTATTTTAAAACTTAGATTTTTGAAAGTTGAAATTTTTTATTGGACAACATGTGTAAAATAATTAAATTCTACATGAACATGATGCATGGTTTGGGCTATTAATACACAAAAATGCAAGTATAAATGAAGAAAATAAGCCCAAAATGTTTTTTAAACAATAATGGCTAAGAACGTCAATCTTTTATAAAAATAGTTTTTTATGTCATTAAGGCATCAACGTTTTTAAAAAATATTCGATTACTAATGTAAGTATTTATAGAACTTTTTAACGAAACTTAAATAAATGGATCATTCCATTAAAAAGAATATGTGCAATAAACGTTTTTCGGGACCATTTGAAGATTCATCTCAAAGTAACCTTATAAATTATATTCTTGATATGATTTTTCTTCTATACAAATTATAATATCTTTATATCTATATTATATATCATACACCTAATCATAATTAACATACGAACTTGATAAATAATTTCCAAACTTGCAGTATCATAATCTGCACTCCAGTTAATCATTTCGGAAAGGTATTTTGTGTAGATTCAGTCACCAAAACTAACACAGACCGCAGTGTGTCTGGAAACTCGTAAGTCAAGTGGTTTTCTTGAAAACTTTGCGAATATGGAACCTAATTTATTTGCATTCAATCACCCTCAGCAAGTTTTGTCGAGACGAATGTGCTCTTTGCGTATGACGTATGGTTTGAGTTATGTAAGTTTAGTTTTAAGTGATGTTTGATGTTAAAAGATGGCGTTGCAGTAACTCCAGATGCACATTCGATGTTTATGTATCTAAGAGTTTATAGTTTTGTTTATTTATATCAAGTTTGCGAGTGGTTTTATCGCAATGCCGCAGCGGCTTGCTTATGGATGTATTTAAATCGTCTATATAAGTTGTTTTATTTTATGTATAAATAGAATTTTCAATATCTTCTGAATTTAGTTTTTTTTTTATTTCGGTAGTGGAAAATAAAATTCTGTTATGATAATTATCGCTACTAACTACACATAGATCGCTTTTTTGTACTTTTTTATATGAATATTATATTGAATATATTTTCAATCTGAACAATAAATAAATTATCTCATTTTATACTGATTTATTTATTTCCTTAATGTCCGGTATTATAAACGACCTAACAAATTTGCTAGGTAGCAAGCACTCTCAAATGAGATATCAAACTTATATGACAGTTCTCAGTAAGTTGGTTTTTACGCAAGGTTAGTAAATACACTTTAGTAAATATACTTCACATACCTTTATTTACTTCCTATGTATGAAACTATCTATCTAAAACGGTAAAAACCAACTTACTGAGAACTGTCATATAAGTTTGATACCCCATTTGAGAGTGCTTGCTAGCTTGCAAATTTGCTAGGCCGTTTATAATACCGGACATAAGTCACATAAAATTACGATGTGTAAAAAGTAATATAAAATGCAATTGGAAAAATACAGTTGATTCTGCTGCGAGCGCTCTTAAACGTTGCAAAAAAAACCACACAAAATTCTCGCAGATGAACGATAGGTTTATGTTTAACCTTGAATTATTCTATAATCCTAAACATATTTTTTTTATTAGTGGGCTCTCAGACCGGAGCAATATAGCAATATAGCAACTAGCAACTAATAACTAGCGATATTATTGCTATCGGTCAATATACATTGAATTGGGTATATAGTCTCACACCAAATCAATACGATATCGCTATATTGAATTGTTGCCATATTTTGGCAATACGTATTGCAAGCGATACAACTTGCATGTTGAAAACAGATACTTATCGCTTGAATATAGCAATATTTCCATTTGACACATGGTGTGATTCGTCTAGTTCTTCTAACCAGTACATATAAGCAATAAAGAATTAAAATACATAATCTATATAATATTTAAAATAAAGGCGAATATATATTTATAAATTAAGTGTTGAGAGCCCACTAAGATTTGAGGCATATATTTTAGGTATCAATTCTATACCGTCTAAATTTAATAAAGATTAATTTTCTTTCAGTACTCAGATTCACATACATTTAGTTGAAATGTTATTACATGATGGAAAGAAAATGTTTACATAAATTATTTCCGAAGATTGTAAAAACAAGTGGTAACGTGAAGATTAATGAAATAAAAATGGTATAAAGAGCGCTTCGACGTCTAGAGACTTGAAAGGAGAATAAATAATCGTAAAATATGACGTGATTAAAAGATCAAACACACATATTAAAATACGTTTTTTATTGGTATTGATTCTGAATTAAACTTCACTGGCAAGGAATTTAATCTCCTTTCAGTAAATGGGTCACGTTTTCTATCTGGACTAGAACTAGTAAGAAATGAAATAAATATATATATGCCAAAATATTAAAGTTGTAGAAAATTGCTTGAAATAATTAATGTTGTTCAGAAGCCACAGTTACTTGCTACAATAAAACAAAATGAAAAATTCAGACTCATATAATTAAGAGGTAAACTTTGTGAGTTTGGTTGTTCGTTAACGCTAATTAATCTATGAAAGTAACGAACTGATTTGAATGAATCTTTCACCAATCTATGGTATGAAAATTTCGATCACAATAATGTATAATGCAATACGCTGACAAAATTACCAGCGTAGGTAATTAGTAGGTTCCTTCAGCTCAGTCTTAACAGTACTTAGAAAGGTAAACTGATTCGGTGACATTCTGGTATTCACTCAAGCTACACTTGGTACCACGTTTAGGTTATTTTTAAATGTTGAGGAACTAGTGTTTTTTTTTAATATCATATATTTATATTTTACCATATATTAATATTTGTAACGTTTTAACTACTTACATTTGACCGTCAGGAAGTTAGCGTGAAAACGATTAGTTTTTGAAAAATACCATATAACAATTATTTTTTTTGTTTAGTAAATTTTTTTAGAGTTGAAGCAATTTCAGATACATATGGAGCAATTAAGGAGCAATTTTTTGAGCTAAAAATTTTTGTTGTTTTTCACAAGTCCGCGCTAACTTCCTGACGGTTTACATTTGTGCGAATACTTAATGATCGTTAATGTATGTTTCTATAAATATATGTATATTTCTATAACTATTTCTTAGATTATTAATAAAGAATCAATTTAAAAAAAATATGTATAAGTTCAAAATACAATTTTGATGTTTACTTGTTTATATTGAAAATATTGACTAAAATAAGTTGAAACTTTTAAAATCTTCTCGATACATTTTAAAACAAAATTTGCTACTTCCCGTTGAAATATAGTCTGTTTTTTATTTCACTAATGCAATTCCTTTGTTATAAATTATACATTTGATTTATCGATAAACGCAAAAACCTTCTACATAATGTGAACTTTATTTCGGTGTGTGTGTATTATTTCTTTATGCTATAACTTTTCAACAATAAGGAAATCGTTCATATTTGAAACTACAGTTTGGGGAGTTCGCAGTTTTGTAGGTAGTATTTTCTGTTGATACTTTTTTGTTTTATTTGATAAATTTTTGTTTAATATCTTAAAATTTATATATTTTAATAAAAAGTAAACCTCAAAGAGAAAATATCTATTTTAAAATACTGGAAGTGATTAGAACAACTATGCATGTACCTTTATAAGTAAAAGGTAAAAAAAAAATAATAGTACCTGAAAGTTTCATTTAGTTGTCTAATTTTTTTAGCGTTTAGCGTTGCCAGTCCACTTGTCTTTATATTTTATTAAACAAATTAATGAGGTCTTTAAGAAAAGTTGTAAGATTCATAATAACTACCGCTTTGTTAGTACCATATACACCAATACCTCGCTTTGCGTCGTTTCGTTTTGCGTTTTTTCAAAGTTGCGTCGCTGCTGAATTAGTACTAATTTTCACTGTGCGTCGTTAGATTTTCGAAGTTGATTTGTTTTGGGTTCGAGTCTTTAATTTTTTTTTAATTAAAACGAGAAAACTATAAAATGTTAATTTTATTATATTTAGTTATGAGGTTTTTACGATGCAACGACATGTATCAACTACACTGTTTGACTAATGTTACATACTACACTGAAAAGAGGACTACAATTAACTTTTTTAAATATACTATATGCATCTCATGTCACAAGTGCACCAACCTAATTTGTAATTATATTTAACATAAACACTGACAAATTCAAAATGTTTTAATTGAATTTGTTTTTTTTTTTGTTTTTTGTATGTATGTAATAAAATTTTATATTATTTTTGTTTTTTAAATGTTTACGTTGTTCAATTTTCTTTTTAAAAGGTAGTATTTTTGTAACCTTGGAACCTATCTTCGATCTTTACATGGTTTGCTATAGAAAATCATAATTCACTTTGCGTCGTTTCAATTTGCGTCGTGTTTTTTTGGAACGTAACAACGACGCAAAGTGAGGTATTGGTGTATACAGTGAAACTTCTCCAAACTGACCAGCTATGATTACTAAAAAACGGTTACTTATAGAATAATAAGGCCCCTTAATAAGGATATATACAATGCATGTAATTATAAAAAATCATAGAAATTATTAGTACTTATCACTTAAACTAAAAATACACCTTAACCACAAAATTTATGTCACTCGACACGTGTTTCGACTTCACAAGAAGTCCTCATCAGGAGCCTAACGATTCCAGACTAGGTTAGGCTCCTGATGAGGACTTCTTGTGAAGTCGAAACACGTGTCGAGTGACATAAATTTTGTGGTTAAGGTGTATTTTTAGTTTAAGTGACTAAGAAACCACAGTTTCTCCGTTTTTCAAGTAATTAGTACTTATGTATGAGAATTATAGTTTAAAATATTTATATTTTAGGTATTTTAAACAGAATTAGAAGAATACTATGGTAAAATTATACATTACATTAGAATACCTATACTACAAATCAGTAAATAAAAATAACAAACTCGGTAGAAAGCATTCAATTTAAATATGCAATCATGTTATTATATTTGTTGTTATTTACCTTTGTATTTTGAAGGAGTTTGCACTAAAAGCGTTTTTGTATTCATAATACGTAATCTCGGTTGGTTTACGGTTAGTTTCGTTGCATTTCTAATGTGTTCGTGATCCGCTGCAGCGCAGAGATATGGACGCTACATTTAATCATGTGCGCCAACCAACTATATTATATTATGCGATTATACTAGTTTACGAAAAGTACAACGACGCGACATGTTTAAGAAAATTTGGTAGCAGTAGATACATATATATAAAGTGGAAATTTAAATGGTCATATAATACTATGCAGAAGTATAATATGCAATATTGTTAATGGCACTAGATTTTAATATTAATATTTTTGATGATTCTATTTATTATGTTAAATTAAAAAAAATTTATTGGTCTTTCAAAATGAGTTTTGAATATTTTATAACTATCTCAAGTATTGTTTGTGTTAATAGAAAGAAATCTAAATAATTGTAATTTTTCGTACTGTAAGGTGAAATTTCGAAATTACTTATCGAACAATATTATTTCAGATGGAAGATAATTAAATCGTGTTGTACATTGGTTTCTGTATCGCAAATTAATCCCTTCTACTTGTAATTTACATAATTTTAAAACGAATTACTTTGGGATCATTTGGATTGAAAAGTTGGTCGGAACTCGAGCGAAAAGCTTAAAGCGGTTTTCTAAACTCTACAAAAGACAATGCGTTCGGAAAATACCGTGAAAGAGAATATAGTGAATAAACTAACCTGGGACCAGCCGTACTTAATTTATTTTTAATTTTGTAGATATTAAATAAAATGATCACAAAATATGCTGTCGGAATAATTACTACATTTATCGCAAATATACCCAGTATATACCAATATAGTATATATCAATACCTTTTTCCTGCATTTTTTGAGCAAACAAATTTAAAATACAAAAAAATGACGTAACGGTAGCCGGTAGCCAAAAGAGCTTAGGTGCAATCATTCTGAAATTTTGAGATCACATCAATAGTACCTACTTAGCTATCTTGTGAGCTAAAATTATTGGTTGAATTAAAAACTTTACAATGAAAAATCATATTTATACAAAATTAAATTTAGGCGTTCTTTTTATTATCAAAATTTAATAAAGTAAAATATTATAAAATTCCGAAAATGTTAATTTGTAAAGTTATTTCGTGTGTAAATAAATCTTGAAAAACATCAAATTAATTAAACAGTTTTTTTTTGCAAATATATAAAATTAACTGTTTAACCAGTTAATTAGTGAAATAACAAAAAGTGTTCTTAGTCACTTTGGGAACTGAGTGATTCAATATAATTACTTATTCCTTTAGGGTTAACTTGTAATGCAAAAAGTAGAAAGTATATAAATGTATATCCGAATTTACCATTTGTCAAGCTTAAGAAAATTTAGTGCATGATAAATTTATTTTGAAAATATTATATATGTATCTATGCGAGAAATGCAATTTTTATTTATTTCCTGTCTTTGTGCAGAAGATGGATGTTGAGTATACGAGATAAAAAGAATATTGGGAACTAAGAATCGTGCTTGTAATGTACCATGCATCATGTAAATGTTGCTATGAATTAAAAACTTTCTAAAATGTTTTCATATTTTGTATCCCAGTATTTTTTATGAATAATAATTTATAGTTTAGTATTTATTATAAAATATCAATGACAGTTATATTAGAATAACGGTTAAAAAGTATATAATACATACTAATTGTAAGTGTATAAATAAAAATATTTCCTGTTTGACAACATAGAACTATAGAATTATATATCAAATAAATTTGGAATGATATTAAAAATTTTGTTATCGTAAGTAAAATCCGATTACGCAAAATCAAAATGGTTAGTTCTAATTCATTTATCATTTTGAAAACATGAAATTCATTAAAACAAGTTATAAGTACCTATTTATTTATTTATTTATTTATTTTTTTTTGAACCAAACTATGTTTATTCTTAATCCATTTTAAAAGGAATAAAATAAAATCGAAATAATCACTATTATATAATTTAAAAAACTAGATTGTTTGATGCAGTAATTTTACTAGCATTTTGATAAAAAATTATTGTAATAATAATAAAATATTTAACAGCTCTAGTTTGAAACTGTTAGGCTCCCAACGAGGACTTTTGTGAAGCCGAAAAACGTGTCAAGTAACATTGTTTTCTTGCGGTTAAGGTGTATTTACCACAGTTCCTCATTTTTCCAGTAGTTATAAACCCAATGATCAATCCTTAATAAATATAAAGCTCATCGTCTCTCTGTCTGTCTGTCTGTCCGTTTGTGCGCTTATCACTCGAGAACCACTTATTCGATTTACGTGGTTTCTTTTTTAATTCATAGGTACATTCTCTGGCAAGGTTATAGGCTATATTTTGTTACGTTAGGTAATATAACAACTAAGCAGTGACGATAATAGTAAATCAAGTCGGAAAAAATTTGTCCGGCGGCGCGCTGTTTTGCAATACGCTGCCTAAAACGTAGAATATAGATCAAAATAATGTGTTAAAGAATTGTGTAGAATCAAAAGTCCTACAATAAAGACCGCGACACCATATGTCTAACTTGTATATTTAAGCCACAATGACTGATTTTATGTTACAAAGAAAACATAAAATATTTGGGTTCTGTTTACATGGACTTATGACCTGCAAAACTTTAATCCTTGTCGAAATAAATGATTTCATCGTCATAAGTACTTAATGTAGGTATAATTTGCCTTTTACAGAATCCAATTTGGTCTTTTGGTTTAGGAAATAACGTGAAATAAGTATATACAATAACATATTATTCGTGACAATTCGCGCGAACTACGACTAGACGCGCCGCGCTGGGCAGAGTACAGAGTAAACAAGCCGGTATTCTTTTGATTGTCAATTGTTTAATTTGTTTTCAATAAATAACTTTTAAATTTAAATAGATCAAAAATTATTTTTACTTTTTTTTCTGATTCACTTTTGTTAGGTAGGTAATTTAAGTGTTGTTTAGTTTTTATAAGATAAATAACTAATCGTGTTTATACTTAATTCAACCATATATTTTTTAAATCCTAAAAAAATAATTCCGTAGTCCACGCGAGCGAAGCCGCACGGGCCCAGCTAGTACATACATAAGTATAAAATCTTACAAATTCCGTACAACATTGATTGTAAGTAAATTTAATTTTACCTAACCCAGAAAAAGAATGGCGAAAAAATGTAACTAGAATAAAAATTGTTTGAAAATAAATAAAACTAATGAAATATTTTCTCTTTTTCACAATTTTATAATTAAAAAAAACTATATTCCATAATATTTATATGCACTTCAAGAAGTCAATACCACATTAACGTACAAACAAAACCACATCACAATATTTTGAATCCAATCATTCAAATGTGGCGTTATTTTAGTTCACTATTGTTTACCCTGATGAAAATACAATGTACACAATTATTGTATAAATAAACTACATATTATTAATTTCCATATTCGCGTATGTAAACACGTAGCAAAACACAATACGTTTGGCAATGTTATCGAATAAACACTAATTATAATAATATTTGTATTTGTTTACAAATAATATTCTTGAATGTTATAACTAATACTACATAAATACAAAGGATTGTCGATAATTGTTGTAAATTAAATTTGGATACTCGTTTTGTAAAGGTGACTTATTGATAATATAATTATTTGAATGGGCTATAATCTATAAAGAGCTAAAAGTATGCTTTCATAAACTCGAAAAATAAATCTTTTTAAAAACAAATACAATTAATAAAGATATATTTTTAATTATTAGCATGTGAGATTGTGGTAAACATAGTTTAAATATATGTCAGGGCCTAAGTAACTGCGAATAAAAATCTAACTGGCGCGGCACGGCGTGGCAACGATATTTTGGTTCTAATTATTTTTCACCTAAAATCAGCTTAAACTAACAAACTTAGCACAAGTTAAGAAACAATCTTTTAATAAAAAAATCAGGAATTTAGTAGATAACTATACCGGATGTCCCAGATAACTTTTCCAGCATGGGGATCTCAGGATCTATAAGAGATACAGGTTTGGTTAAGTGGGATGAATTATTTGTAAGAAAGGGGTGAGTATTACTATATAAAAAAATATTCATAATTCTATGTGGTTTAGGCGGTATACCCAAAAAACTGAAAATTCGGAATTTCTTTAAATGGCTATAACTTTTTTGTCGGAGTAGATAGGTATTTTTGTAGACGGTTTCTCAAAGCACTTTTTTGTATAGAATCGATTGGTGTATTTAGATTTTTTATATCACTTTTTGTTTCCGAGTTATGAGCCCTAACTTTAGTTTTTCTTATGGGCCACTAAGTTGGCTATGGCATATTTGGACGTGTTTTTTACTCTACTTTACAACAATATGTCACTTGCCATACTTATTTTTGAAAATAAGTCGATGTACTAAATGCCAGTGATTTTTTTTTAAGTATTTTATTACAAACATTTAAGTGAGCCATGAAAAACAAAAATTGTAAACAAAAATCACAATAACAACAATCAAAATAACAAATGACTATTTGAAAACAATGAATTTGAGAAAATACATCATAATTTTTTTTCGATAATAAGTATGGCAAGTGACATTCGTTGTAAAGTAGAGTAAAAAACACGTCCAAAACTAATGTTAAGGCTCATAACTCGGAAACTAAAAGTGATATAAAAAATCTATGTACCAATCGATTCTACACAAAAAAGTGCTTTGAGAAACCGTCTACAAAAAATACCTATCTACTTCGACAAAAAAGTTATAGCCATTTAAAGAAATTCCGAATTTTCAGTTTTTTGGTTATACCGCCTAAACCACATAAAATTATGAATATTTTTTTGTATAGTAATACTCACCCTTTTTTTACAAATAATACATCTCATTTAACCAAACCTGTATCTCTTATAGATACTGAGATGCCCATGCTGGAAAAGTTATCTGGGACACCCGGTATACCTTTTAATTTTTTTTCATCTAAAAAAAAGTATACTTTCAATGTTTTAAAATAAGGTATAAACTTAAATTTTGGTATCGTTATTTTGCACAATGTTCGTCATGAATTAAGAATTGAGGAATAAATACTTTATTAAAACTGAAAAGCAAGCATATTATCCACACATATGAGAAAATCATTATATTTCACATTATAAAGGTTCGTTAAAATCATCCATATATACAAAAACATACAGCCATAGTTACTAATCCCAAAGATGACGATGTTGAGAACATTTATACAGCAAATGGACACGGTGATCCTCAATAACTAGTTGGCGTATGACCGAGGGAGTTAGTGAGACATTCCACGGCCTAGACACGGACGCCATAACGCTAACTCCGCGGTTAATAGACTCGTAAAAGTTAGGCTTGCAAATTGGCGTCGTTAACTACACCATTTCCGAATGTACCAATCCCTCGTCACCAATTCGTGTACTCAGACAGCAAAATCTGCAAATTGCTGCACTGTGTGTATAAAACTATATGAGAGCGACCCACCCGTGACTTCGTCCACGTTGTTTTCATTTTTATGAATATTTATATAATTTATAATATCTATTTTTAACCCTTAGTACGGCTGAATAACTGCGATTCACATGTATTTTTACTTTCTTATACACATGTATATGAAATATACATATAGTATAAGTAAGTAGGTACCTATTGTAAAGCCAATTTTTTTCGATATCCGGATTTTGATGGAATTATCCATTTTGACCTTCCCTGAATCCATTCTATTTTCGTCAATAGGTCTGTGTGTCTGTCTGTCTGGACGCTGTAACTCAAATACGACAAATCGTAAAAGGGTGAAATTTTATACTTAAGATAAATTTTTGTCTGGGAAGAAAACCTCCCATTTTTGAAAACGACCATTCATCCGGAAACGGATGTTTACCTAGATCGATTTTTTAATTATTCGAATTACATTGAAACGGTATGAATTAGAGAAAATCGGACAAGTTGAAAATTGTAGGTAATATTATTATCTATAATTTATGTTCTATTCATTTTTTCGAAAAAACAAATTTAATTATTTTTTTACTAAGTATTCGTTTTTAAGTGCATTTCAAATTTCGAAAAAAAATTTCTAAGAGGGTGAATCCGTTACAAAAAGAAGATACCCCCATAATTTCACGTAAATATAGATCTAAGATTTGGGCTGATCGTAGATGAGTTAATCAAAATATCATGTTGAATCAAGGGTTTTTATTTGTCCTAAATGTCCTAAAACATGCTCTGATAAATTATCCAGAACTGCAGTAAAATCGGTTCAGTAGTTTTCGACAATATTTACAATAGACAGATAAAGTTTTAAAGGTTCAGAATCGTTGGCGTTTGGTGATGCAGAGTGTTTTTAGAATGCGTAGTGTTTGGGTTAAGAATAGAAGGATGTCCCGTACATGTCGGAACGGACTTAAATACACAACTAGCTACACGACCAGTTTTTGTTGTTTAATGTTAGTTGTAATTTTAGCCGCAAGGGTTGGTTAAAGTAACTCTCTGAAAGAAACGATAAATTGTGAATAGCTACGAGGCAAAAACCTTTTTTTATTGCGGATGGTTTAATTAAAGGAAAATACATAATTTAATTATGAAATGTTAAAGAGAAGATGTGGGATTTGAATTATTTGATGGTTGTTTTATTTGGTGAGATTTTAAATGTGGAATTTGTGTTTAATTATCTAATTGAAGTGGTTTTAGTGTTGGTGTTTTATTTTGAAAATAATGATGAATAACTAACCAGATGTTCAATTTATTATAAACTATACAATTTTATATATCTCAAACTGTTTGTTAACTATACATTTGACCAATCAGAGCTTTTAATTTACAAATAAAAATTTTCAAATGAAAATATGTAAATTAATTAATTTGATCTGTTCCTATGTTCATTTCAGTATATAAAATATACAAATCCAGGACTCAATCTAAATTAAAGAGTGATAGAAAGTTATATGCCACTATATTTAAATTTAAATTCGATTTTTAGATTTAATTTATTTGGATTTAAATCAGATTTGTATCAATAGCATTATTTGCAAATTTCAACAAAGTACAATAATTAAAATTAAATATTTGTAACAATAATCAATAACAGAAATATGAAAATCACAAGTTGAGTTACCTTTTCAACTAAAATTATAAACGGAATTACTTTCATTTATTTCATAAAATAAAATAAAACATTTTACATTAGTAGTATTTCAATATTTTCTTTATAATAAGAAATAAAAATTATTATTTATTAAATAAATATGATTTCAAATAAAATATACAGGTATATTTGGGTTTCTAATCTTTTTATGAATAAAAATAAATGCTATCCAGGTTTTTGATTATATTGTTACAATATACAAATTATTAATATATTTTCTCTTCTTTTTCTAGGTAAGTCGTTTTATAGTACCATCTTCTCAAGATCAACAAAAATGGTTTGATGCATTATTATTTATACTAATTAATATGAAATATAAACTACCTTATAACGATAGAAAAACATCTAAGAATAACTAGCTATGTTTTAATCAAAATAACCAAGTTTGTTCGAAGTTCTACAAATTCGCTGATTTTCTTTTTTAATACATATTTTAATGGGAACTTTACAAATAAATGTTGACTAAAAAATAACTGCACCAATTATGAAGGAAAAATAATGCAGTCAGCGCTAACGATGGTAGATTCAGTTCAACTGATTTTTCGTTATTTAAATAACCAATATCCACATCAGCATTGCTAATTTCAGTTACATACACTCTCCTATTCTATTGTTTGCTTAATTAGCGAATTTATGTAGGAATCAATATTAGTTTACGTATTTATGTATGTATGTATGTATGTATGTGTGTGAGTGTGTGTTAACAAATGCGTATATGTGTGTTTATGATTGTGTTCTTTTAGATGCATTTCAAATATTTTTTACTTTCTTATACCAATGTATATGAAATATACATATAGTATAAGTAAGTATAGTAAACGCGATTTTTTTCGAAATCCGGTTTTTGATGGAATTATTAATTTTGACCTTCCCTGAATCCATTCTGACTATTTTCGCCATGATTTCTGTGTGTCTGTCGGTCTGTCTGTCTGTCGGTCTGTCTGTCTGTAGACGCTGTAACTCAAATACGACAAATCGTAGAAAGTTGGAATTTTATACTTAAGATTGATTTTTGCCTGGGAAGAAAACCTCCTATTTTTGAAAACGATCATTCAACCGAAAACGGATGTTTACCTACATCGATTTTTGAATTTTTCGAATTACACTGAAACAGTGCGAATTAGAGAAAAATGGCCAAGTTGAAAATTGTAGGTAATATTATTATCTATAATTTATGTTCTATTCATTTTTTCGAAAAAAACAAATTTAATTTTTTTTTTTTTTACTAAGTATTCGATTTTAAGTACATTTCAAATGGTTCATAACAGAGAAGAAATATCTGCCATGAGTGTCATGGGACTTTCTTATACGTATTACAGAGACTGTACGTGTTTGCCATAGGTACCATGGGCCTTTCTTATACGTAAGAGAATAAACACTGTATACTCTAATTCAGTGGTTCTTAAACTAGGGTCCGCGGACCCCCGGGGGGCCGCCAAACTCTTACGGGGGGCCGTGAAACATTTTTGGCAAAAATTAATTTACATAAAGTACTTTTATATTTCAATTTATCAGTGATTACTTAGTATCTGACGACCTTTTTTGTTTTTCTATGAGGGATGGGGGTCCCTGAAAAATAATTGTTCAAAAAAGGGGTCCCCAGACCACATAAGTTTAAGAACCGCTGCTCTAATTCATTTAGTTTGCAGTAGTCGTCGTGCGACTTGACGGTATTAGTCGTGATCCGTACGGTCAAAGCACCCAGCAACCAGTATAGATTATTCTAAATAATGATTTTAAAAAAAATATTTCTGGCTAAATCATAAGTGTTGGAAAAAAATGTATGGGGAATAAATTATAGATAATAACATACTCGACATTTTTTATCTAAAACATTTTTGTCTTATTTCAAAAAATTAAAAAAATTACATGAGTAAACATCCGTTTCCATTTTATTGTTAGTAATTATGTTAAATAAAATTCGTTCGATACATAATGTATAAAATAATATTTCTATAGTTTATGTCTCATTCATTTTACTCTATCTTTTATTAGTTTGTCAGAAATATCCTTCACTAAAATTAAAATCACGTACACTGTTCACTGTCATTATTACGTATAAGAAAGTCCTGTGGCACACGGCAGATTATTTTACTTCGGGTTCTCGTTATATGAAAAATTTTGTTTGTTTATGAAAATTTTATATTGAAAATTTCATTAAAAAAATGAAAACAGGGAATGTATTTTGTACTGAATTCAGTTTTTTAATTATGTTTTTTCTTTAATATTAATTAAAAGAGATTAATAAACGTACGTTTTAATTTAAAAAAATAGCATTAATTTAATTATAATTTAAAATATAAAATCATTATTTTATAATTTATTGACATTTGAAGTGAATCTTGGTTTTTCGCTGTAAGATTTGTTCGTATTTTCTGGAGTATTCTGGACAGTATTATTCAGGATTCTTGAAGATGTCTATACTGCAATATGAGACGAACGTTGTGGCTTTCACTCAGAAGTCAAGATTCACAAAAAAAAGAAATATTGAATTACTCTGAAATAACTATTTAGATAATCTATGTTTGTAGTATTAAAACTAGCAGATTACTATGAAATAAATCAAATCGTTTAGTGGTAACTGTCGTTTATGTTCTCACAAATAAGTCAGTGCTATAAGCATTTAAACCAGCATAAAACACTACAAATATTTCATTGTTTGCACTATGGCGCTATAGCGTTGTCTTATTTGTCATGGTTTTATACTAAATTCCCGATTTTATAATACATAAAAAAAATTCTTTATTCTTAAAATAAATATATGTATACATATGATTTTCCATCTGCATACTTTGGATATTAAATATTACTACACTATTCTAAAAATAATTTAGTTCCTTTTATTAAAGTTCAAACAGAATGAAATCATTTATATGTACTAATTGAGAATCCTTCTCAAACATAACTATTCGAGTTAGACATTGATTATGAAAACAAATATTTGCTGAAGTAATGAACTGACATAGAGAGCACTATTACGTATAGACTTCATTCTGTCAGTTTGGCACAGCTTTATACTGCAGTAAGCTCTGTATACATTTAAATCTCTTATACAATTCAATGTACTCTTTATTATCATAAAGAATTATGCATACGATAAATTAAATATTAATGTGATTTAAGTCTAATAAAGCTTTGAACTGTATACCCAGTTTTAATGATTTATTTTGACATTATAATAACTATTGCAACTGCAGTAATATTTTTTATGACATGATTGCATCGTTCTATTTAACCCTTTGTAGCCCCATGTGACATTTCTGTAACAAACCTCAATAATCCCGCTAATATACGTACTAAATATATGTATTTAGTTCATTCATATATATTTAACACTACTGTAACATACCACTGAATAACTTAGTATCAAGTAAAATTCACAGATGGCATAACCTATTGACTTACGTATTATTACGTAACTATTGGCAGTAAAGCAGGACCAGTCGGCTACTGGCCGATTTGGGTAGAAAAAAAGAATACGTTGTAAGTTTCCCCAGTGTACTGGCGTTTCACAAACAATTTGCGAAAAATGCGGTGTAGCATTATGCTACAACAAACAAAATAATTGTTTCAAATCCTGCCATACTACATAAGTGTTTTTTTACGATTAACTCACAGTAATGTCACTCCGAAAAAAGTCAAATAAATAATTGAAAATAAATATTTTTAAATTTCTGAAAAATACGTGTTTTTGTATATGCCTAATCTTTAAGATCTTGGGCTACAAAGGGTTAAGTATGTCCCTCTTATAAAAATGGTAATCGGTAATTTAAATCATTAATCATTACTTTCATAAATATTATACGAGTAGAATACGATTGATCATGAAAACAAGGTATATTTTTTTTCATGCCATTTTAAATATTTTTATTTTTGAAAAAAAGGTTCCCTCGAAAACGAAATATGGTGATATGAAAAAACAGAATCATAACGAATATTATATTAATCTAAAATAATGAAATGTGGTTGAAATTAAAATTTTAAGAATGCATTGTTAGAATATAATATCTCTGCTAAAAATTTGTCTTTTTAGTAAATTTCGACGTACATATTATTTTTTCCAAGAAATTTAGAAAACCATTGAATTTTTTCCAACATATTTTTTTATTAAAAATTCTCTTGTTTTAATGAGATATCAATTCCTATAAATGTTGCATCTTGGAAAAAAAAACTCCATATATTTTTAATTAAACTTTGAAGTAATTTTTATATAAAATTCATGTTCATGTTAATTTATCCCGATATAATTTTTTTATTATTATTTACATTTAATAAATTCTGTTCGTTATTTTATATTGTATATTGATGAGAAAAAAATGTTATGATTCTTGGAATAAAACATAAATTATCAGAAATACTTTTTTCGTATTACAAATATTATTAATTGTTATGTTATATTTTCGGCATATATAAGATATTGTTTACAATATTTTTAAAACAAGGAAATTAAATTTTCATATATAATATTAATTTACTTGTAAAATAAAATAGCCATTTATTATTTGAATTGCGGCTATAACTCTGACCGATTGAGAATAATGCATGCACCCCAAGATATATGTTAATTCGTTCAACCTAATACAGTTCCTGGCATCTCTTATGCAGCTTAAATTCGATCAATTTAATAAAAGACGTCAAAGCTGGAGCATATTCAACATATATAGATCACATATTCACTCACACAAATAGTGTGATCAAAAAGTTTCATCTTTAGTTGTAAATTGATGTTTTAGGAACAAATCTTAACCCTCGGAGTACACACCTATTTTTTCAACCTACTAGTACACTCTGGGTCAATTTGACCCTGCTTATTTTTGATCGCCTATAATTCCGCAACTACGAAACCTTTTGACTTACCAAAATTCAAAGGTATACTTTGATTCATGGTAAATGAATTTATAAGTGTTACACATACCTTTGAAGTATTCAACATACTTAAAAAAATCGCGAAAATTTTAAAATACCTGAGCGCTATTCACGATCAAAGTCGGTGTATGGGTCAAATTGACCCATAAGAGGCTCTGAGGGTTAAAACGAAACTAGTTCAATTAAATGAAATGATACAAGTACCCGGTACATACATATATTGATGCGTGTAACTATTTATCATTTTAACATCATAATACAGTAAGAACTGCCCTGCACGACGAATTAGCTTTGTCGACAATGTTCGCTTCAAACTGAACCAAATCTAAATTTATGTGAACTATTGCCTGACTTTGTACACCCTGCGGCTTTGCCCGTAACATATACATTATAATTATTAAATAATGTATTAAATATATATTACAGTTTGGATTCAAAAGCACATGTTATACCATACAAGAAATTTCCATAAGATCGCTGGTAGATATTTTCCTTTAAATATTACTTAAGTCCTCACACTTTATGATCGCTTACACACATAAAATGCAATACTGCAACCACCAGGCGTCCGTGTCGCTTTAGAATGAATTACGACACGTACGAATGTCGCTCCCCCCTTCCTCTACCGCACAGCCCACCCACATAGCCGCGTGCATTATATGCATATGCGCGCAAACATTCGCGCCAGGTGATATCCGTGAGACCCGGCAGTGTTTGTTGTTTTTGCGCACTTCTTCTTCCTGTATTTGTATGCATTGTTTGCGGCCGCTGCAGTTCTTACGAAATTAATGTCATTTTGTTGTGCAACGTGTGTGATGTATAGTGTGTGACGCTGTATCGTGACTTGCATAATGTTGCCGTTTGTTTGTTCGCTACACAAAAATATTTTATTAAATTGTGCTATTCCCTATAAATTAGCTGCTAGATGTCAAAATAATGTTTTATTCAATTATTAAGTTTCTCTCGCTGCTTCTCTTGCGTGTTTTTTTTTAAATATGTATATATGGTATGTCGTTGCGATCGTCTGTACAACCCTTACATATGTTGTACTTTTATATATATTATTGTAATTACAGTGGTGACTCGCATA
This sequence comes from Sialis lutaria, assembly GCA_949319165.1. Lineage (NCBI taxonomy): Eukaryota > Metazoa > Arthropoda > Insecta > Megaloptera > Sialidae > Sialis > Sialis lutaria. The sequence continues at coordinate 12,731,969 of OX439239.1, forward strand.
ACGAACGCTACGCACAACGAACTTTCTGTTCGTTCATTGCGCAACGAACCTCGCTTCGCTCAACTGAATCGTCTTTAATTTGGCCGCCCGATCTTCCAAGGTCGCACGCAGTCGATGCTCAAACTTGCATGAACAATGAACATGCATCAACGCGCGTCAGTCGTTCTTTTCTGTGTTTAACTCACACACCTGTTTGTTTTTATAAATGTAATTTTGTGTGTCTATATTATGAGTTCTAAAAAAAGCAGGAAGGTGATTTCTGTTGAAATGAAACAAGAAATAATTAGAAACAGGATTTGACCCTGCAAGCCTCGGTAGACTCTCCTAAATCTGATTCTGACTAAAAAATAAAAACGTGTGTATAATCTTTTTTATGTTACAGTACCATATTTTATGCTACAGAACGAATTAAAATTTTTAACATGTATTGTTATGGAAAAACGCGTTTCACAAACGAACTTTTCGCATAACGAACCTGCTCCCGTAACGAATTAAGTTCGTTATGCGAGGCATCACTGTATATATGCTTCTTGAGTGGCATATATTATTTTCAATTTTCTATGAATGAAAATTCCATCGAAATCATTGCAGTAGTTTTAAAATAGATAATAATTCCAATAAATATCAAAATACATTATATAATATACTTATGATACTACATAATCAAAGAAAAAATATACAAATATTTTATCTATATAGAGCTTGAATTTTTATACAAAAAATTATTACTTACATTTTTGCAGTATTCACGGAAGCCTATCTATATTCCGTTTGAGAATTAGTAATTCACAGAAATATGTATTTTTACTAACTTAAAAAAAACAAAACAGTACGCTATAATAATGAAGATCATGTTAACATAATGTGGAGACTGTTTATACAATATACATTTCGGTTTTAATTGGTAAGAAAGTCAAATAATTTTTTTTAAATCTATTAACTGAAAAGTCCAGATCTAAATATGTATGTATATGTATAATAGCTCAATAAACTTTTTAATATTTTTATTTTTACTAATGATACTAATTTCAGTAAAATATTGCTACAAACTTATAGAATAATAAAAGCTTTATTAGCATTTAACTAGATCCAGCATAAGCATGTCATACATGTATTAAAAATGTTATGTTCACATTTACATTACTAAAATTGAAAATTACAATTTGTCGTGATAGTATGTAATTTCCCGAAAAAAAAACGTACACGCATTAGCGGGAAATCAACCTACATGACTTGTAAAAACATTTTTTTAAATTTATATGCCAGGAAATGTACTATGTAAGTGTGTACAGTTCTTAATATCAGCTGGTGTTATCTTCGTGCTATATTAAATTTTACAATTAAAATTAACCTTGCAAAAATTTCACCATTATTATTTTATTTTCATGAAATAAATTTTAATGTTATAATTTTTAGTTTGTTATTTTAACTCATTCAATTACCAAAATAATCATTTATTGTTATTTACCACTTGATAAATCGATTTGATCAACAAAAACTCTTATACCTAGTTATAATTTAAATTGTTAATTAAGGGTTCTGATTAAAAAATTTAACTGTTAATGTAAAAACTTTTGATAACTATTTATAAAACTTGATACAATTTATCATTTGGAATTGGAACAATTTTAAATATTGATTTTAATCACCATTAGGATGAAAATTGATTACCTTTTTATAATGAAGCACATTGTATGGCGCTCATTTATAATAATTATTAAGAATATTCGATCATCTATAAAACACGAACTATGCCCAGAAACTAAGTAAATTTTCAGAACATATAACAATCCATGAAAACACTGGAAGCTCTACTTGAAAAGCTTAGATTTTTATGCCAGGTTTCGTCAAAGTTTGTTACTTCTACAATAATAATGAATAGATCAATTCGATATTTTAAACATACATCTAAATACACTAATTGGTTCTTTCGGATATTTACTAAGCTGCCAAATATATCAGACTTTAGTGTATGAGACCTTTCTGAATATCTATGACAGATGTTCAGAATATACATATACTTATTGCAAAATAATAACCTGTTTAATTTGACTATCTATATCTATAAAAGAGTTTGTCCTTAACCACTCACTCATATATCAACGTAAAGCCCAAACCCCTGGACTTAGAAACGTGAAATTTCGTAAGTGCCTTCCTTTTATGATGTAAGCACCCACTAAGAAAGAATTTTTCGAAATTCAACCCCTACGGGGTTAAAACAGGGTGTCAAAGTTTATATAAAAAAATATTTTTTTGGTTCGCATTTAATTCAAACTTATCGAACATACTCTACAATTTAAATAATGAAACAATTATATCAGCATTTTCCAAAATTTAACCCCTAAGATGTTAGAGGGGTGGAAAAATTTGTAAAATATTTTTTTTTACATTCACCGAATGAAACATGACACAAGTAGTTACTCTACAAGACAAATATCAGTTACGAAAATTCGTACGGGTAAATTTTTTTTTATATTTATGTTCATAATTGTCCATGATATTAAAGTAAATTCGGGCAAATTAATATTCAATTAAAAATTAATGTTCGATATTCAAGCCCTAATAGCATGTGTCGGGGACGAGGATGGATTTAGATATGTTTATCTGATTTACTTATAAAGGTAAATTCGGGCAAAATATTAAAATAAAAATTTCGACATTCAACTCCTAATGGCAGCATAGATAGGGTCTGTGTTTTTGATATGTTTATCTGCATAGCTGCTTACGTTATAACGTTGGAGTCGTGCAACATAATCTGCAATAAAAAAATTCGATATTCAACCCCTAATGGCGGGGGTGGACAGAGGGTTAGTTTTTACAATTTTTAACTAAGATCGAGATATTTACTTTTTTTATAGGTAATGAATAAAAATCAATATAAAAAAAACGTAATATGTCATCCTCTATCACGTATGGAGGGTTCTAATTAGTTTCGAAGTTTACGCGAGCGAAGCCGCGGGATTCTGCTAGTAATATTATAAATGGTAGTATATCAAAATTTAGAATTATTTCTAATAACATGAACATTACTCAATATTAATTGACTCCACACTGTATATGTAGGTATATCTAAAGTTTAATAATGAATAATTATTGTAACAGTGCTGTGCTATTATCTCATACAAAGAGAGCTATTATTTTATTTATGCTAACTGCAAATATAAACCTTTGTTGTTCACTTAATTATAAATTACTGTCGCAGAGGTCGCGATGAAAACAAATTATATGAAACATAAATATAATTAAAACGACTTTTCGGTTGATTGTGTATGAAGTAAATACAGTATAGTGATTATGTCTTGTTTATGAACAAATTAAAAATAATTGCTGCTTATACGTATAACAGTGTGTAATAAGTAATAGCATTTATATGCCTGGCGTGATTTATATAATGATTATTATCTTGGTTATTTGTTTATATTTATGATAAGTAGTTTTTTAAAACAAGAATTTTGAACAACAAAGATTAATATATTTAAAATATTGTGCATTTTATCTTTTTTTATGCATTATTAAAGACTAACAAGCTTTTACTCACGGTTTCACCCACGTGTAGAAATTTAGAAATTGATGGCTTTTCTCCATAGTTTGTTTTGTCGAAATATGTTTTTTACAATAATATGTTTTTATGGTATATAATACCTAAAGACACTGTAGTAATAAAAACCCAATAAGATCGGTACGGTCGTTATTCAAGCTCTCCCAGATTCGACGCCTATGGGCATATCAATTAATTAAAACTAAATATTATACGGACTGGTCTATTGTTTTTTTTCCAGGTCGGTGTTGAAGCTCGTATTCTGGTTTGTATAACGACGTGTAGGTTTAAAATATATATGTTTACACACAAATTTTGCATATTTTTTAAGTAGAATCAGGTTTTTTAGCAGTTAAAGTTGATTAAGTTGTTTTTGAATCTAGCCTGAAGAAAAAATAAAAAATGTTTTTATCTGAACATTCTTTTATTTATTCACGAATAGAGTAAAAATACATATTCATACAATTAACAAAACTTTATCTTAACAAAAATGTCATGTTATATTTACCAAATTGAAAATGCCAAACTATGTAGCTTACGGCAATTTTATTTTTAATTCTAAAAACGTTAAAATACATTGTTTGTAAAATATACATGTTCCTCATAGCCATAAAACTTATTGGGTATAAAAGTTTTGGCGAAAAGTTCTATAAATTTTTGCATTACATTAATTAAACTAAAGCTTCAGTATTTTAGTGCGTACATAGAATTCGTGCCATGCTTTAAACTCTCTGCCGGTTTTTTAAAAGGTATAGTTTATATACAGTATCGAAAGAAAAGTTGTTAAAAACTTTGATTCGGGATGAGTCTTTTATATTAAACCCATTTTCAAATAAACGTGATCGAAATGCTGATGTCTAACATTTATCTAGCACGCATTTTCTTATAATTTCCTAATAATGGTTCAATATTTATTTATAGGAACGAAAGAGACTCACCGAAAATGGGATTCCGCGGAAAATCGAGTGCAAATTCAGCGTTCACTATTTATGCGATGTTTTATTTATGTCTTTATATAACTGTCTTTCATTTAATATAGTATTTTTAGGATTTCGGGAAAAAAGATGTTTACAGTTTGTTAAGTAAGAGCATATAATAATATGGCATTGCTTGCAGTCGGTAAATTATACAAACCTAATTATTTTTTCATCAGGTTCAGGAAACCCTCGCCTATTGCGCTTTGATGAAAATTTCAATTCATGTCGATCTTTTGGAAACAATGTCACGATCAGTTTTTCTTCTTTTTTGGGCACTTTTCTTATTGAAGCACGATCTGGAAAGACGTCGACATTTTTCGACTCTTAAAATAAATTCACCCACTTCTAAACAAATGCCTTCGACTTTTTAATGTACTTGGCCGCCACTGCATAAGACATTTTTGGTTCTATTGAGTGCGTTCTAAAAACACGGCTTCGAAACGTTTCGCGTCCACGTCACTCACAACGCGATTTCTGTATTTTTTCTGATTAAAGATCGACATAGACTGAAATTTTTTCACCAAAGCGCAATTGGCGGGGGTTTCCTGAATCTGATGATTAAGTATCGTCTCGTTGTTTTTTTGTCATCTTGAATTCTATAAAAAATTAACTGTATCATGTTGAAATAGAAATTATTAACAATCTTTTCATATCGAGACACAAATTAAGCTGTAATCGCCCATAAAAAATCTGATCATCAACGTCACTATTTAATATAACATATTTTTGAATACATAAAGCCGGTTTTACACGGTCTACTTCGGTTACGCAATGAGAAACAAAATAAGGTCATTTAAATAACAAATCACCAAACTGATGGTACTGAAAACCGAAGTAGAGTCAGTATCTACTTTTGTTCGAAATGAGTATTACCATTTGTCAGCGATTATCTATTTACGAATGGATTCGCTATAATTATTGTAATTGTATTTAAAATGGTTATTAAATAGATATGACTATAATGTATGAACTCCAACATGGTCTGGTTCATTCGATGATATTTTAAAATGAATTTATATTGACGATACGTGTAAACAAAAAATTGTTTTCAACGTCACATTTGATTTGGATTCCAATCGATCTCTTTTCGTTAGTTATTTTGGTTATTCCACGAATCATAACTACTATATCATTGGAATTAAAAAAAAACAAAGTATTGATATAAAACTATTATAAATCAACAGGAATATAATATATAGAATACAAATACTTATTAGCATATAAATCGACATTAAAAAAAATTCAATTTAATATTTCAAATTTTTATACGGCACAGTTCATATTATAATGACGTCTATTGAAATTTTCCTGAATAGAAATTCATCTAACTTAAAATATCAGTTATAAAGCAACTACGAAAAACATCTTAGGTATTTTTAATTAAAATACGTAGATAATAGCCACCTTGGATTCATTAGAATTAATAAATTCAATCAACAAAACTCCATTTTTCTGCTGAAACCTTTTCTCCCTGAGAATAATTACAAACCGGGTAATATAATATAAAGATTAATGAGGTTTTCCAAAACCCAAATTGATGGATTAGCTGCTAGTTGAAGTTTTCAAAACACATCTTGTGGAAAAAGTTTATTCATCGGAGAATTCTCAAGCATGCCCTGCTGTCGAAGCTTTCATTCAATATCCAAAGCTTTAAATGGTAGAGTGGCAGATATTTTAATTCAGGGCTGTACAATTAATGCTTAAAAATAGTTTAAAAAATAGTATCTTCAGAAAATTATGTTTTATTTAATATTTATATGTGACAGGTGTATTGATTCCAGGGTGTACAATACATACCTAATTTGTACTTAAAATATTATTATAGAAAATAATATATAATACTATTTGAAATTACATTTGGTGATTTGTAATCACAAGATTTAAAAAAATGAAACTTGGGTAGAATACTTATGATTTTAAGAAATTGCACTAGTATTTATTAATTTAGTATTTACTATACAAATTTTTTATTCATTAAATCATTTAATATCCTTTTAAGGTATTTGGAGTACCTATAATATCTGAGAAAAGTTTACATTATTAGTATAATAAATATTTTTATTTTTATATATAAAATAACTTTTTGTGTGAAAATTTTTACACCAACCACGGGTTGCACAAAGCAAAATAATTCAGTTGTTTTCAAAGCATTATTACGTCAATTCTAAAAAAACAATCACGGTTATGATACAACGTAAGAAATTGTCATATTTAGTGAATTGTTCATTTACAAATTGAGAATAAGTTTAGAATAAACATTAATCATGGATTGAAAACAACTGATTAACTAATCGTTAATTATTTTACTTTGGGCAACCCGAGGTGAGCATTGTGACATCTAAAAATATTAAATCTTACAATAGTAAAAAATTGTATTTTTATAGTATTGTATGAATAAAAAATAAAACAAGACAATTATGTTTGCACACAGATAACATAAAAAAACAACATCTAATCTGTAAATTAAAAAGTAATATTTAATAAGATACCCTACAAATATTGTATGCGGTTTTTGAAGTGGTTGAAAAGAATAACAAGTGTGCACTCGCAAAAATTTTGCATATCGCATATTTTAATTTAATTACTTGCTCCATTGGATACGCTTGGAATAATTGAATTTTTATGTTTTGTGTTGTGCAAATATATTAGTGGATGGAAATTTAAATTAACCAACACGTATGTTAATTATTGTGAGCGTTTTGTAATACACTACATGGTTGGAATATTGCTTTATAATAACTGCATAAACCTGAATCTGCCGATTGAATTGTGCCGTTTCAATGTTTTTATTCATTTCAAATTTTAATGTAGAAATCCAGTCAATAAAGCATATTGATGAGAAAGGCTGTAGCCGGGTAACATAGGTGGGCACAGTTAATCGAAAAGTTAACTTCGTTAATCGTTAATCCGTTAATAAAAAAGTTAACTTCGTTAACCGTTAAAGCGTTAAAATTCCGAAAATGTAACAGAAGTTAAAGTTAACCGAAAATTTGAAAATTTAACTAAAGTTAAAGTTAATCCGTTAAAAAGTTAACCATCCAAAATGATTTTAGACCTTTTTTTTAGCTATTTCGATAACTTTGTTATGTACGTTTCATCAAACAACCAATGTAACGGACTAAAGTTAACGAAAGTTGAATTTAACGGAAGTTAACAAAAGCGTTAACATTTTTTTGAGTTAACTTAAAAGTTAATAAGTTAACAATTTTGTTAACTTCGACAACTTTGTGCGAAAGTTAATCCGTTAACCATTTTGTTAACTTCGTTAATTAACGATTAACGGATTAACAAGTTAATGCCCACCTATGCCGGGTAAGCATGCAAAATCGGCCTTTGCATGGATCTGGCTGATTTTTTTTCGTAAGTCACATTCTATGTAACATTCAACCTGACCAAATATTAGCTTCCAAAATTTTGTAGTTTTCGAAAAAAAAATTTTTTTTTATTTTCAAAAAAACATTCCCGGCTACGGCCTCTATATTTTATCTTTGTCAGGCCATGGGCCCCGTCAAATTTCCCAGATCTCTCCTGGCTAGTTCAGCCCTGTTGTTTAGCAACAAATTAGAGATGTTCTAAGAGTATTCAGACACTTGCACTCCATAAAGTCCACCCGCGTCACGCCCGCGCCGTGCCAATACGACCGTATGCGAATTTATAAGTATGTTATACTCTTCATATCAGTTTGGGATTTTGATATGTTGTTTGGGTACGTACAAAGTATACTTTATAAAAAAATTGTGATTGTCCTCCGAGTACAACATAGTGTTTTTTAATTTTTTTTTAAATTTTATTCATTTTTTTTTCTGGTTCACTATGTACAGAGGACCATAATAAAATTACCTCTGGTCAGTCATAAGTACCTCTATAATATATCATAAGCGCCATCAAATTCGATTGATGGATTATAAATTTTTTTTTTTTTTGAAAATCAAAAAAAATTTTTTTTTTGAAAACTAAAAATTTTTGGAAGCTAATATTTAGTCAGGTTGAATGTTACATAGAATGTGACTTTAAAAAAAAATCAGCCAAATCCATTCAAAGGCCGATTTTGCATGCTTACCCGGCTACAGCCTTTTCCGGAAAAACATTTGTTGTTGTATAGTACAGTAAAAATAGTAAAAATTATAATTACAAACACAAAAATTCATTCATCAACGAAAATTGGTACATACGTAGTTTTATACCTAAACTTTAAGAAACCGTTGAGCGTAGTCAACTATGGGTGCAGGAGTAGTTTGGTAGGGGATGAAAATGTGTTTTTTCATAAATAACACCAAAATGGCTTATTTTATTGAAAAATATTTCAGATGTTTTTTGTAGCTCTGTGTTAGATCTTTAATTTGTTTTTTATTTTATTCCAATACAATAAAAATTTACCGAGATACGGCCGTTACAATCTGACCTGTTTATGTGCGAAGCGTGATAACTCAATTTTTGTCTCGTTTCCGTTTATAATTCGCGCTGCTATTGCATATCTGAAATATTTTTAAATAAAATAAACCATTTTGATGTTATTTATGAAAAAACACATTTTCACCCCCTACCGAACTACCCCTGTACCTCTTAGTTGACTTCGCTCAACGGTTTCTTAAAGTTTAGGTATAAAACTACATATGTATGTACCAATTTTCGTTGATGAAGGAATTTTTGTGTTCAAAAAATCTATTTTTACTATAATACTAGTACCTACATGAACATATTCATGTTCAATAGTTTATGAATGTTTATTTCTCTAAAACACACTTGCTAATTCGTTAAGACGAAAATGCGATTTGATACACTGGTGTTATTAATTTTTACTGATTTGTTCCGTAAATAAGTAACTATACATCTTTCTAGTTAAGTTTTATATAATTGTTCTTACTCAAATCGTTTATGTGTACACGGAAAAAATATTGTAATAAAAATTACTATGTATTATGGTACTGGAAGGACGGTTCAGTAAGTATGGTAAAAATTACAATGTTCATTGAAATTGTTATTAATATTAGTAAAATGTATTTTGTAACAATTATACTAATATTCTAATAACAATTTCATTGAACATTGTAATTTTTATTATATTATACCATAATTACTGAACCGTCCTTCCAGTACCATAATACATAGTAATTTTTATTACAATATTTTTTCCGTGTATCAGCTACAAATATCAATCATAATATAACCCCTTCATCGATTTAGTTTTTGAGGTAAATAATACAAAAATAGAAAAAACGTATTTTCACCCTGCTTTTAGCGGCCCAAAATCTATAAAAGTCAATCAACGTTACTGTTACAGAAAAGTTTCCATTTTGGTTCTTTTGTATGCTTCATTGACTGGACTTTATATACTGTTAAAGTATGTGGTTTATTGTTATCTGCAACTACCTTGTAAATACATGTATTATAAGTATGTTCATTTGATTGGGAACAACTATTCGAAAAGCGAGTACTCCATTTAGCATATATAGTAATTAATAATAATATTTCATAAAACAACTATTTTAGATTATATATAGGTACTATATTATGCATATACAAACAGTGATGTATTTATTATTGATATGCATATGTTTCTGATGTAAACGAACCATAATTTTGGATTATCTCTGCATAAGAGAATAATGCAAAATATAACTATTCATATGTAACTAAAAATATGTTTATATTTTTTTAAATAACCATAAATGACGATTTTGGAGAAGTTTATCAGAAATTTACTTTATTTAGTTCGAAAAGCATTAACTGTTTGTTTATTTGAAACCCAGGCATAAGTGAACCTTAATTGAATTTTTTTTTTCATTTTTTGTTAATAAGTTCCCTTTTTTACAGTAGAAATTGTTTAGTAAAAAATATGTTAAAATGTCAAATATTATCTTAATTTTTCGTACTTTCTAAGTTTTATAAAAAAGACAATTTTTCTATGTGTTGTGTAAAATTGGTTACAAAATAGTCCAAATTCGATTTTTAATTAATCCAACATAGATATCAAATTAAAAAATAAAATCTCATGTCTTCCCATCAAAATTCTCAACGCATAACCTACATAAGTTTTGAGTGAGCATTGCCCAACCTTGTGATAAAATGAAAAGAGCCCTTTATATACATGTACGTATGAAAGTGTGAAAACCGACGAAAACAAATCGAGTGTCTTGCCATTGTGAACGTCGCTTGGCGGCATTGTTTCGACGACGCCCGGTCATTGTGTCCCACGGGAAGCTACCGTCGATATTCCTCGTGCGCTCTTTATTGTAACCTATACAGTATTATTGACCTCTTGACACCGACTTTACTTTAGTATACGCTATTATTCTATTATTGTAGTAGTGCCCGTGATAAGCTTGCCCCTTTTTTATCTATTTTAATCAGAGTCCGTTGATTGTTTCTCAGTTTGAGATAAAATATCTAATAAAGTGAATAGGTAAGCTATATGTATCTCTTTGCTTTGGTTTTATGTCAACTACTGGTATTGCAAGTTACTGATTATACATGTCTAAGTTAATTAAATTAACAAAAATTTTCATTATAATATTTATTTTATATGAAATACATATTTTATTTATTTAGGTACTTACTTATAATTTTCCAAAATTGTTTCTTATAGAATAAAAAAATATATATGTATATAATAATAAAATATTTTTTAATATCAAATTTCTCTTCAGATTTAGCCCGTTGACCTTTACAGGAATTTACTCAAAGAATATTTGATATTTACTGATGTAGTACAAAAGATTAAATGGAAAACGTTTTTGTAAATATTCATATTTTTTACTTCAACAATGATATGTATCCATATTCTATATTGAAATATAAAATATCATCATTTTTATTTTTAAATATATATTATTAAAATTTTTAATTTTCTAGACGGTTCTACGTTTACGTTATATATGTATACTAGCTAGGCCCGCGCGGCTTCGCTCGCGTGGACTACGGAATTATTGATTAGAATTTAAAAAAATATATAGTTGAATTAAGTATAAACACGATTAGTTATTTTTCTCTTAAAAACCAAACAACACAAATTACCTACCTAACAAAAGCGAATCAGAACAAAAAGTAAAATAAATTTTTGCTCTATTTAAATTTAAAAGTGAATTATTGAAAACAAAATAACTGCTGGCTGAGGTATGTCCCCTCTCGCCCCATGACACTTTATCTGAGTTCGCGTAGTTGTCACGAATATTATATGTATATTTCACGTTATTTCCTAAACCAAAAGACCAAACTGTAAAAGGCAAATTATATCTACATTAAGTACTTATGACGACGAAATCATTTATTTCGATAAGGATTAAAGTTTTGTAGGTCATAAATCCATGTAAACAGAACCCAAATATTTTATGTTTTCTTAGTGACATAAAAGCAGTCATTGTGGCTTAAATATAAAAGTTAGATATATGGTGTCGCGAACTTTATTGTAGGACTTTTGATTCTTCACAGTTCTATATTCAATGGTTAAGGCAGCGTATTGCAAAACAGCGCGACGACAAATTTTTTTCCGACTTGATTTACTATTATTGTCACTTCTTAGTTGTTATATTACCTAATGTAACAAAATATAGCCTATAACCTGACCAGAAAATGTACCTATGAATTAAAAAAGAAACCACGTAAATCGGATAAGTGGTTCTCGAGTGATAAGTGCACTAACAGACAGACGTAGAGACGTTGAGCTTTGTATATATTAAGAATGGTTTGTATCGATACCATGATAGCTGATTCCATTTTGAAATGAACAAATATTCTGATTTAGTAAATTAATAATAACATAAGTAAAATTTAAACTATCAAAATTATATTTCTGAAAAGTAACATTTTTCTAGGTATCAACACCATCAACATATATACATAATACTCGGAAGTATTTTAACATTACATTTGTACGTAAACTTTTTGAATTTGCCGTAATATTTAAAAAAATTCTATTCGTTTGTTTCGCTTTAAAATATTTTCTTTAAAAATCACCATAAACATATTTGTAAGGATCCAGCTATGAGCTTAAAAGATATTATTTAACAGAAAAAATATACAAAAATTAAATTTCAAAACGGCTCTTTGCATACTGGAATTAAAATCAGGGATACAATTTTCGTTTCTTTCATCAAAACCCTTATATATTTAACATGACCTACAGGCGCGTATAAAAAGGTTTTTTCTTAGAGGAGTATTTACGATACTTTATTTTATTTTTTTGTCGGAATTCTAAGTAAGTTTTGATATTTTAATTAATTCTTGGTTTCTGGGTATAAATGATTTTATTCTGATAATGCAAAATAAAAATTAAAAATCTTCAAAATTACTTGTAACTTAAATGAAAATAAAAGCTTAGAGGTATCTTTAATAAAAATTGATTGCTGTAATCTGCAATTCTCCCTCTTTTGAATACGCGCCCGAGGACCACCTGTGTTGAGAACATTTTACAAATTACCTCAAAGGAACCTTCACAGAAATTGTAGTTGGGTGTCATAAGCTCTATGGTGTTATAAGGAAAGGAGAAGGAGTTAGAAATGTGGTAGGAGGAATTAGCATAAAGCTCAATTCATTCTCACCCCGGTTCAACGGACACACTATTATTATAAGGGTTGTATAAAGTACAAAACAGAAGACAGTTATTGTATTTTTTTATATTTAAAATTATGCTTGGGACGTGATGAAATTTTAAGTATGTAAAAAGATAATCTTGTGAAATTAATATTTTTATTTTTTCTTTGCTTATTATACATAGTTTATATTATGTAAGTTGTTAAAAGTTGTGAAGATTTTTATTCTTAAACAAATGAAGATAGTTTGGGAGTGGATTTTAAGTTTATTTAGTTTTTATTACTTTCTCTAAAAAAATTAATTTAATTACCTTTTTACTAACAGACAAATTTAAGTATGTAATATTAAAATGGATTACAATTTAAATAACTTACACAGTGTTTTTATGACCAGAAAGCAATAAACCCTATACATTTTTAAATACGAAGTATTTTAAAGACACGATGTTTCTGTTTTGTTTTTTCGGTGTAAACGTCGCATTAGACCTGTTTGTATACATAGTTTTAATATTTGTCGTGGTTTTATTTTAAACAAACAAGAAAACAATAAGTTGTTTCAAACAGTATATGCATTTTTTTTACTTTTGTTGATCTTAAAACAATTATTGATGTTTTGTCTACTTAGTGTAAAACCACTATCATACAAACACAGTAAATTAGGATCAAAATAACTAGTATTTAAAACGAGAAAGTACCGGATTTCATTTCATTTAGGAATCACATAATAAATGTAATTTAGTCGGCAAAATCGAGGTTTACTATATTAATTTATTTGAGAACTGGTATTATGTATATTGTATTAATACTTTTTCTCTCTTTTTCGGTAAGTGAAATCCATTCATTGAATCAAGGTTACTCGGGGAGGAAATTAATAAAATATAATTTACCTTCTTCAAAATATGTAATTAGTAAGTAAATGAAAGAAAAACGACTTTGTCTGTTAATACTTCCTTATACAATTTTCGGCAAAGCTCAAATTAATGCTGTTATTGAAAAAATCTGTAAAGATTTATTTATATAATTTTTATATTACTATGTATATAGTAATAAACTGAATGTCTGATACTAATTAATATTTTTTGTGTTTGAAGTTTCTATAATAACTTATCTTTGATTTCGGAAAGTATTTAGAAATATGTATCTGAATAAGCTTCGTGGGTGTAAGTTAAATAAAATTACATAGACCAAAGGTGGGATTTAATATATTTAAATTAAATATTGAATAAAATCCAAAAAATGTTTAAAAAAATAAAAATGAAAATTCCGGTTATCTTCGACGAAATCAAGTACCAATTTATAAAATTAATGATTACTTTTCGTTGCAAATGTAAGAATAATTTAACCTGGTTCCGCCTAATTTTTTTATTTAAATTATTGTTTTAAAAACTTGTTTAATAAACTATAATTTAGTCATAGTATTGTTTTATTTCTATGTATACACATATTGTTTCATGTATCTTCTTAAATTAAAAATATAATGTCATGAAAAATATCACATATCATAAAAAAATAAGTTATTTATATATACCTATAAGAATAAATAAAACAACTAATTGTCTAAACGTCAAAGATTTAATAAGCAAGGAAACGTAGCGAGCTTTCGATTCACAGAATCATCGTCAGGCTATTTAAAGGGGAGAATGCGAGAACGGTGTCGTTATCTCAACAATTTTCATTAGCTAATGAAAATTGTTGAGATAACGACACCGTTCTCGCATTCTCCCCTTTAAATAGCCTGACGATGATTCTGTGAATCGAAAGCTCGCTACGTTTCCTTGCTTATTAAATCTTTGACGTTTAGACAATTAGTTGTTTTATTTATTATATTTTAACGTCACTACTAGTATATTATTACCTATAAGAATATATCAAAAGAATATAAGTCCTTTTTAACTTAATTAACCTTTTTCTTTTACTTTTCGTACGTGGCATTAATATATGTGTTTCGACTTTCATATGTTAAAAATTATTTATGATGATTATTCTGTAACAACTTATTATAAAAATAAAGTTAAAAGTATTTAAAAAAAACTTATATGAAGTAAGGAATCAATCATTGGTACTGGTACAAATATGTACGTAAGCTACATATGATATTATATTAGTATTTAAAAAGTATAGGTTTGTGGGTGGATATATGGGTTTTATATATGCATGGCTTCTATTTTACGTCATAATTACATATGTATGTACGGTAGAAACCAGTTATAACGACATTGGTTAATACAACGTACCGGTTATAACGACTCAGAATAAGTCCCGGCTGAATTCCATATAATTGCCTATTATAATATACTGTTTATAACGACATCGCTTACAACGAAATACTGCATTTAACGACTTTCTGTTTACAATATTTTCGGAGAATTTTATCGGTTTGTACGACGGACCGACTTTTAAAAAAAAATTTTTTTAATATGGCATTTTTATATAGACAATATTCTTTACACGTGTGTTATTTAACATTAATTAAAACAATTTTGTGTTTTTATGTCAATAATCTTAACGTAAGAATATTATGTTTATCCTTTAATAATCCATGATGTTTTATTGTGTCTGACATAATTTGTACATTTAATTTTTTGTACAATAAAAAATATTGTTTGATACAGGTAATGCATAATACATCATGTTTTGTAGGTTAGGCTTAATTCATAGATAAACAAATAAACAGAAAACAGATGTGACATATTTCGTATACGGTACATGATTGGTGGAGAGTAACCAATCAGAAAATCACCTCATAATGCCAAACTATGTTTCCAGTAAAATAACATTGAGTGTCGCTTCTGTATATTCGTATATGTTTTATATATTTTATATTTATTTATATTTTAGTATTCACTGCTTAAAATTTTGATTTTATTTTGACGATATATTCGCTCACAGACAGCGAATTTCACAAAATATCAACATACACATGACATTTTTAGTTTTTCCGATAAATTACCTTAAAAAATCGAATTATCAGTTATTACGACGTACTGGTTATAACGACCTAAAATTCCGGTCCCTTCGATATCGTTATAACCGGTTTCTACTGTATATAATATATATACCTAGCCTGTTACTTAAAAAGCATTCAACCCAGATTTTTTTTGATACACTGAAAGGCATATTTGATATATTAACATTTATTTATCTTAAAAAAAATAATTCTTCAACAAATGTTTTATTTTCTGAAAAAAGTTATCCGCATTACCCGTATTAGTAAATGTGCATAATGACATAAATATATGCATTTGGAAAAATATGACAAACAATTCTGATTCTACTAAAATATGTTTTTAGAAAAAATTTCATAACACACTCATATATCTCTTTAGTAAGTATATATTAAAATAGAATCAAAATAAAAGATACAGAATACAATGGCAATTTTTGAAAAAATGTTTTTTGTACATATTCTAATTATTAATTCACAAATGTGTATTGTATGTAATGTTTGTATGTATATTATTTATGCATACACATTACCTACATATTTGATATTCACTAACGTATGTACTTTGTATATAGGTACCTCGGTTGTATTTGCTTTTTTATAAAAAAAAAACATGGAAACAAAAAATGACAAATACATTACAACTAGACAGTACAGTTTTAGTGTCAACCGATTCCCTTTTGAAATTCTGCGAACACTTTTTTATTGCTTCAGGCTATGTCGTTACAAAGAAATATGTTATACTTTCGGTCAATTTCTAGTTTTTGTTCATTTTTCTCGACCCTTTGTGTCTATACAAATTTATTTTATTTTGATTTTGTATATACGTATACTATACAGTGTGAGATTTTGTTTTCAAACAGTATTTTAAACACTATCCTTTTTATATGAAGATTGTATCATATAGTTATTTATTTACGAGTAAATGTAAGAACTTACATAAAATAGAACTCATGAATATTTAACATCTTAAGCATTCATTAGTAAAATCGAATAGTTTTATTTATTATAAAATAAATTAAAAATTAAATTAAAATTATATACATTTAGAACAAACCTGGTTACGGGCAAAAACTATATTTTTTATAAGCCTTCGGTTACTCATACGGCTCTCACAGACTCCATAACATTTTGTTTTCAGCAAAGTACTTCCCAGTAGTAGATACCCTTAAATTTTTACACTTCATAAGTTCACCGTTTTTAGACTTTTCTTTATAATAAGGTGGGTGGTAAACCATGGAAGGCCATGCTCCTTGTAAGGCCAATTATTAAAAAGTCGTAGTTATTGCCATACGATGACAAATTCCTTCTACTCACACTAACATCCATCGAACTCAAGAACACAGACGCGGTGGCGAGTCACTCAGGCCGCTATTTTGTCTGTGTCGTCCCATCCTTTATTGACTTCGGTCGTCGAGGTTAAAATTAAAACAACGCGCTCACAATAAAACGTAATTTTTCAAGTAAATAAACTATTATTTTCTTTAATTTTTTTAATGAAAGACCTTTTTATGTAGTTAGATATTATGCAGATATTTTGATTGTCACAACGTTAGTTTTAAGTTAAAACTTTATATTGACTTTGTAAGGAGCCGTGATCCTTGCAAGGCCATTTGGAAGAGTTCAATAAAAATTAATAAATGATCATTAACTCTGTAATAAAAAAAAATGTTTTATAAGTTACATAATAAAACAAAGTGTTACTTAATATTTTGTTTGTTTCATTTATCCAGTAAATAAAGGAATAATAACTGTTTATTCCTTAAGGTGGCCTTCCATGGTTCACCCACCTTATATAGAGATAGACACAATTAAAATAAATATTATATATTTAAGTTTAATATAGGTTTGTTTAACCCTTGCAAAAATGTAATATTTTTTACGATTCATAACCGAGAATGTATGTGTGAATAAAAACATATATACATGCATACATATTTACGTATGTATACATATACAATGTATATGTAACGGTCGCATGGATTGCTTCAAATCCATTCTCTACACCCATTCATTGGATTATCTTTCCTCTTTTTCATTCAAATAAGTTTAAAATCTGCACAACTCGCTTTTGTTATAATTGATAACTATGACAGAATCACATACACCCATACAGTTGATTACTAATTTATATTCAGTTCATTTTAAGGTAATAATTTCATTCAATTTTACATAAAAAACATTGCTGTATATTTCTTTCGCAATATCGAATAATTCGATTTCGACTGCTGCTCGCAATTCATGCAAAATATTATACGTAATTAAAATTTCAGTATTAATTTAATTGTTTTTTTTTTCAACTCGCATTTTCTCGGATATGAATTATTGCATGTAAAATTTTGATTTTTTTATATTTATTTATAAATTTAATCACTACAAAGAGATACATATATGTATAAATGTACATGTACGTTTATTTTGATGATAATTACATATATGAAATGCAAATTTGTAAATGAATACTAATTGCAAATCAAATTATTTTCTTTGATTTGGATATTTTTTAAATGTGATAAAATAATATATAACAATTTAATAATAATTAATTTAGAAACGATTTACATTTTGGTTTGAAACTCGTATTTTTTTCTTTATATCTATTACAATTAATACATATTACAGTATTTGACTGAAATAATTTTGAATAAAATTTTCAGCATATTTTTATGTAACTTAAATTAGGTGCTGTTATGATAATACCTACTGATTGTTCGCAAGGTAAAACTATTCTCGTTGTTAAATAAAATAATTGGGTTCATCTATCTATATCTATAAAAGAGTTTGTCCTGAACCACTCACTCACTCATATATCAACGTACAGCCCAAATCCCTGGACCTAGAAACGTGAAATTTCATAAGTACCTTTCTTTTATGATGTAAGCACCCAGTAAGAAAGGATTTTTCGAAATTCAACCCCTACGGGGTTAAAACAGGGTGTCAAAGTTTATACAAAAATATTTTTTTTTTGTTCGCATTTAATTGAAACTTATCGAACATACTCTACAATATAAATAATGAAACAATTATTTTTCCAAAATTTAACCCCTAAGGCGTTAAGTTAGGTTAGGTTAGGTTAGGGGGGGGGTAATTTTTTTATATATTTATCTTCATAATTGTTCATGATATTAAAGTAAATTCGGACAAATTAATATTCAATTAAAAATGAAAGTTCAATATTCAAGCCCTAATAGCATGGGACGTGGACGAGGATGGGTTCAGATATGTTTATCTGCATACTTGCCTAATAGCGAGGGTAGACAGGGTCTGTATTTTTTATATGTTTATCTGCATAGCTGCTTACGTTATAATGATGGAATCGGGCAAAATAATCTGCAATAAAACAATTCGATATTCACCCCCTAATGGCGAGGGTAAACAATTTTTAACTAAGATCCGAGATATTTACGTTTTTTATAGGTAATGAATAAAAATCAATATAAAAAAATGTAATATGTCATCCCCTATCACGTATGGAGGGTTCTAATTAGTTTCGAAGTTTACGCGAGCGAAGTCGCGGGATTCCGCTAGTTTTATATATGTATATAATTTATTAACTGATAATTTTTTTCAAACATTATTTTAAATTATTGTAGAAAAAAATATTTAAAAAAAATGATGGTTTATTTTTGTTATCTTCTGCGGGTATTATGTAAATAATTTAAAATTTTTTAATCTTTATGTCGTTTTAAAGGCAATTAATATCATCCACTTAATACTTCTTATAATTTATAACTTGTTTATTCTGACAAGAAAAGTGCTAACATAGGCTATATTATTTTATGGGGCTTTAACTGTTAGAAAGCCTTACTGGAAACAAATCAATAACAATACAGTTTTGACGAATGTATATTTTGTTTCTGTTATTTTTAACTTAATTGGATATTTACGTGTTTGTATTTATTTTATGTATTTTTATGTTTTTGTTCAAGTGCTCCAAGTCTTTAAAATGTTTCATTAAAAATTTTCTGTGTTTATAACTTTCATTCAGTTGTTGTGTTAAAGTTTCTGTTTTTCGTAAAATATTTAAAAGATTTTTATATTCATAAACTTTTAACGATGATATACAAAATGAATTCGTATTGGATAGATATAAGGAATGGATTCTGTAAATATTTCAAAACAATATTTTGTTTTTATCTAAAATTCCATTTTCTATATTTAATAAAAATATATAACTTTATTTAAATTTTTTTCAGTAAGTAATAAATATATTCATCAATCACCTTACCTTAGAGATACCATAGATATAATATACATAGATACAGTAAGTCAGCCGAAAATACTAACTTGATACTAAATGATACAGAAAGAGAAAAAAAAATGTGAACCGCTATCTATCTTTGTCAAACAAATCAGTTTGTTGAGAGTTGAGAGACACAAGTAGGTTCAGATTTTTCTGTCTCTTATTGTTTACGATTGACGTCCACATACATAAAGTGCTATGGCTCACTGACTCTATGTAATATTTTCTCTATGAGAGATACACGCATAGTAAGTGTCTTATTGTAGCCAAGTTTCACTTCCAACCATATTTTCTAGTCAATTTCATTAAATATACTTATTATTATTACATTAGTTTCAATTTTTTGGGGCTTGCTAAAAATAATACAAAAATGATTTTTTAATAAATCACGCCACCGTTGGATGGGCTAATAATGATGACGTTGTCATTAGTACTGGAGTGTCTCTAGCCTCTAGCTAAACCAAATTACTAAACTTGTTGCAGACTTGAAAGATTTTGCATCAGATAAATTAAAGTATTAATTTTGCTATTAAAAGGACATTGTATTTTCTCTCCACTTTCTAACACTTTTAACAAATTGAAACTTGAATAATTTCCTATTGATTTATAGTAAAGAAAACACATCAAATGCAATAATTATGATGCACAGTGCCGTGGTGCATGGAGTAAAAATATTGACCAAATCTCTTAAGGTCACTTACAAGTATTTCAGTGACAAAATTCTTTTTTATGCTCCAAAAATTTATGAAACAAAATTAAAAATCAAATTTTTAAAACACATTTTCAAAAACTACACACTAAACGTATAAGAGATTAAAAATTTTCATTTTTTAAACTTTGTTTTCACTTAAAACAGTTATATTTGTTGACTTAGATTTGCATGAAAAGCTTTAGGACTATGTATGTCAGATTTTGTAATCAATTAGTTATATTTATTATACAAAATACATGTTTACACTGTATATGATGCATAAAAGTATAAGTGTTTGTTTAATGATGTTAGTCACTTTGGGTACTGAATGGTGCACTCTAGTAAGTATCTTTAGAAGAAAACCTTAAAAGGAAAAATTCATAATCAATCATATACCAGACAAGCTTTTTTCGCATATAATGTATATTTGTTTATAATACGATACAAAGCTTTCTGTGTGTTGTAAGGTTAAGTCCACTATTATTTAAGGTATAATAAACCTCTCTAGATTAATCAAAAGAAAAGCAGGCATTGAATTGAAAGAAGTTTCATTTAAATCGAAAGCTCTTCTCACAGCAGCAACAGCCATGTTGGGGGTGTGCATTAAAAGTATTGCTCCTTTGAGAAGTACAAACTTTTACCTACTAATTAAATTATTTTCTTTCGAGTTATTTTTGTCGTGTATCCGAAAGTGGACTTAAAATAATTAATTAAATTCTGAAATACCAGTGTAAATATACGATTAGACGATTTTACTATAATAAAATTATGTAGATTTCTGGATTTGTGTTGTTTACGTTTTATGTAAAATTTACGGTAGGTATATTGTATTAAAATAATTATAGGTAGATAATTTTATTACATCATAGCCTACCGTCACTTGGATCTTAAATATTTTTTTTGTCTTATTTAATCATACCAATAAAAGTTATAATTAAAAAAAACAAATCATTAATTTTCTAACGTATAAATTTTTTTAAACCATTTTAATTTGATCATGTTCATTCCTGATAATGAAAATAAATTGTTCAATTTTATTTTTTAGTAAAATATCAGTTTTTTTTAAATTGAAATATAATTTTCATATTCAATCACCGTGCATCTTAATTTCTAGGAATATGTTGCGTCTTTTTGACAATGTTTTGTTACATATTTACAACGTAATTTTTTTTAAACCATATTAATTTGATAGTGTCCATTCCTGCTAATGAAAATAAATTGTTAAACTTTATTTTTTTAGTAAAATATCAAAAATATAAAAATTAAAAATAATTTTCATATTCAATCACCGTGCATCTTGATTTCTAGGAATAAGTTGCGTCTTTTTGACAATGTTTTGTTACATATTTACAACGTAAATTTTTTTAAACCATATTTATTTGATAGTGTTCATTCCTGCTAATGAAAATAAATTGTTCAATTTTATTTTTTAGTAAAATATCAAAGTTTTTAAAATTGAAAAATAATTTTCATACTCAATCATCATGCATCTTGATTTCTAGGAATAAGTTGCGTCTTTTTGGCAATGTTTTGTTACATGTTTTGTTTACTGACATTAAACAACATGGATTGAATTATTTAATCCATATTATTATATATTATACGATCGCCAATATATATATATATATGTGCATACTTATATCCAGTGTATTATGAAATATTTTTAAACAAACCATTAATATTCATATCATGTAAAAGATTTTACCTAAGCTTTCGATGAAGACATAAATAGGGTCAAATAGCATTGCCGTCTGCAGCAATAACTGTTGAACTAACAATATTTAAATGTACAAAAAAACCGAAAACAAGCCCAATCATTGATGCAATAAAAACAAACGGCATATTTACATAGAGAGGAAAAACCCAACACGTATCTTTAAAAAAAGGCATCATCTTCACATTTTTCCATTCTTTGCTTAATGATTCGTGTATAAAAACATTGAAATGTCTCACTAAGATCCCTTTTGTTAGATGATACTAGTATTTGCTTTATATTGAATATGACAGTGTATCTCAAACTTTTATCATATGTGCATCAATAACCATTATAAATTGTGAATTCAGAAAGTTTTATTCATTAGTACCAATATTATTAACTATATATGTTTATATGTATATAGCAGGCATGGTCAACAAGTTGATTGCGACGAATTTTAAATAATTAGGTTTTAAATTAACATTTTTCTATACGTATTTTTTTTATAAAGCTCTAAGAAATTGTAGATTGTATCAAAAATTTAAATAGCCATCTCTAGACTATATTTTTTAGGTTTATTATTTATTACTTATACCTATATGCTTAAAAGTTCTCAATAATAAGAAAAATGATTAAGTAATATTTACTTAATTAATGAAAAAAATACAGTGCCGATATTATATTTAATACGCGGGGCCTCTAAAAATTACTATTACTAAACGTTTTAATATGATATCCATGGGACTAAGGCAGCTGTCTATGTTTGCCTATTAGTATAAATGGCTCTGAAAACTTCAGGAAAACAGTGTTAGTATTTTATAGTAAAGAAAAACTTTGCGTTTTTGTTATGGGTATAATCGTTTTGCAATTTCAAAAATTTGTATAATGTTTATGAAAAAAGACCAGGCTATAAATATTTAAATTGGTGAAATTAATATAACAAGAACGTTAGTTATCTTGCATGTCTTACAATGAAAAATCAGATTACTAATTGTAATGAATTATGTGTAAAAAAAGTTAATTTGACATCTGATCGGTTAGCTCAGGTTTTGAACAAGGTCAACAATGTTCTTTCAGCACGGACTCAATTAGCTGTTCTTTTACTTTTTCTATCCTATCCCAGCATTCGATGTTTCTTTGAGAACTAATCTTGGCTGTGTTGTTCTAGGTCGTCGATTTTCTCAACGGTTATCTTTTTAGTTTTAGTGAGTGGATAATACCCAGTGATTGTATTATTTTAAATATGTTCCTGCATTCTTTTAGTTGTTAAATTCTTGGTAATTGTGTTAACGTATTTTTATGGGTCATTATTTATATATAATTTAAAGTAAAAAGGAGTATGGGTTTAATAATATAGTGAAATTTTTTCCATTACACCAGTTATACGGAGATAACATATTATCACTTATGTTATGATAATATGTTAGTGAAATTTTTATAGAAAATTACATAAAAAAGAAAAACATAATTAAATACTGATTGTAGGACTCGTTTAAGAGAAATGGTCGATTTGAGATATTTTACTGTAGGTATATGAAATATTTCTACATTATATTCGATTAAACTATTACGTTTGATATTAATTATTTTTAAGTCTATTTCACAAAAAAAATACTATAAAAAACGGTCATTTTTTAGTGACCATAACCAGTGATGCAGTTAAAGATCGTTGTGCCCCTCTTTGGTGTGATTGAAAAATTGAAACCATTTTTTTGTCATGTCGACTTAAGTGCCCCTTAAAACTCAGTTTTACGCCCTTTTAAAGGACCCCGCAGAATCCTTATGGGAAAGGGGTTTCGGTCAAACTCTTTGAAACTTTGGATTCTGATAGTCCTTGATGAGTAGATCAAAAGTGTCAATGGGCACTAAGTCCTAAAAACTCAAACTTTTAAGATATAGCCCTCTGAAATTAGGGATAATGATTGTTTTTAATTTGCAATAAAATTTTCTGTAGAACCTTAATTTTCGCTCAAATTTTTGTATGTGTTACCAAAGACATCTATAATCGATTGCCACCATAAAAAGTCAACTTTTCAATTCATTGAGAAATGACAACACTTAAATCTTATTGTTACGTTTTTTTAATTATAAACAAATCCAATTGTTTTATAATAAAAAAATAGTTTATAATAAAAAAACGTAATAATAAGATTTAAGTAATGCCATTGGCTAAAGAATTTAAAAGTTTACTTTTTTATGGTGATAATCGATTATATAAGTCTTTGGGAACATATACAAATAGTTGTGTGAAAATTAAGGCTCTACAAAAATTTTTATTGCAAATTAAAGGCGAGCATGATTCCCAAATTTAGAGGGCTATATCTTAAAAGTTTTAGTTTTTAGGACTTAGTGCCCATTGACACTTTTGATCTACTCATCAAGGACTATCAGAATCCAAAGTTTCAAAGAGTTTCACCGAAACTCCTTTCCCATAAGGATTCTACGAGGTCCTTTCTATTGACCTTTTTTTAGTCCCTAAGTCACTATTTAATCCTTATAAGGTTTTTCTACCCCCATATGAATTTGCACCTTCCAACAGGGGCCAGATTCGCGACCCCTAGCTAAGCCACTATTGATATCTGGTCGGTTTGAATTAAATATATGTTTGAATCTTTCATGAATCCTTTTTACACTGTTTTGTTTTCACTTCTGAATAACAAAATTGTTTGAAATCGATGAATAAAATAAAAAAACATTTGGTAAATATTATTTAATTAATGTGATATCGTACAGGGCATATTATTTTTAACTATAATAAGATAATATTTAAATTTTGAGAATCACCGGCCAAGAATACATTTCAATTCTATTACATCAGTGAGCAGACGTGATATGAAAATATTCGATTTGAATTCTTGTTCAGCCAATATTCTTATTTCCATTCGACGTCGGCTTTGTGATGGCTTTGTAAAATTGTCAGAAACGTTTCTCGAATTGAGAACTCTCTGTCTTTTACACCAGAATTTACAAATGATTGTTTTTTATTTCCTATTGTATGGAAATTTTTATTAGATAATGCGACACTCCTTATAAAATAAGATCAAATGGAATTTTGATGGCGTAACAAACTGTAATGTTATTGTATATATATTATTTTGTACGTGATACATAAAAATATACTCTCTTTATCATTATATATTCTTGTTTATATAATGTCTAACGGGTACATGATATTGTTGAATTCTGGAGAAGGTAATTTGATATTTTTGTATTATTTTATATATTATATTTACTTTTTGAATTTAAATACATATTCATTTTTTATCAAGGCGTATCATTTTTTATTTATATTTTCATAAAACAGTCGTAGATTTTTACGTTCAGTTAATAAACCTTACATAAGGTCGAATTCTACAACTTAAATGCTACGAGTTTAAACATTTTTTTGGTTCGCTCTTCTTTTATTAAAAAAAATATCGGTGTAGGGGCTGATAAGTGCCAGTTCCGACACAGTCTCTTTATAACTTTTTTTATTAAAACTGATGAGATATCTTTCTTTATATGTATTTATAGTAATTTATGCAATTAAAGTAAGATGATAGTTATGTATATTTAATGTTACTTGCTACATAACTCTACTGATCATTTTAAAAACGTTTTTTATTTATTTTTAATAGTAATAAATTAATTTAGTTGGTATGATATTGCTTTTTCTAATAACACTATGCAACAAAAAAATTACATAAATTTGAATAGGTGATTTAGAAGGATTTGTCATGCCGAAACCGAATTCGTTGCCCAAATGATTTCATCACGTCAGGTTTTTTTAGATATCCGAACCTAAAAGTCCCAAAAATGACGATTTTTTTCATGATTTCGAATAGTACTATCTTTTCTCTTTAAAATGATTCTTTACATTTTATTATGCGATTTTTCTTTACTGATATATACTACTTTGAAGATGTATGTAGTAAAGTTCATTGTATCTACTATACTACACTCTATTAACAAAAATATCATATCTTCAAACTAGTACATCTCGGCTAAAATAATCGTACAGTAAAAAGTTAAAACTCATTTTAAAGAGGAAAGATAATACTATTTGTTACCGTAACCGAAACTTTACAAAAAAATTACGTACTTGATAATAAATTCTTTAACATTGCCAATATAGTCATTTTTGGGACTTTTAGGTTAGAATGTCTTAAAACCCTGACGTGATGAAACCAATTGGGCAACAAATTCAGTTTCGGCATGCAAAAAACCTCTTAAATTTTCTATTCAGATCTCTGTTATATTACAAAAGTATTTTTTGTTGAATAGTGTAATTTATAAAAGTTTAGATTATTAAATGTATAATGATAAAGAAATTGGTCAACTAAACTTTTTGAGATAAATAAGCCTTGAAGATCCACCACTGATACCTCGCATTGACAAAACTAATCTAACCGATTGACACCACACAGGTATATCCTAACAGAATTAATCCTGGTGTTTGTAAAGTTTGCGGGTTTTTCTCGACCAATCAGACCTGATCTCTGTTGATTGTTATTGACGGACACGGTAATTCGAACGATACGTTTTATTGGGTTGCCAACAAGCATCGCTTACACTGCACATTGGCAGTGAACGTGCTGCACTGCTACCAACCTATATTTCGAGTGATTGATGATTCCCCTACACATGGATTACTTGATGTTGTGTTAAGTTTATTCGTTGTTTCTGCTTGAAAAATGGAAAAGCTGCACGCCAGTATGTATTTTCTATTTACATGAGGTCGTTTTTTTTGTTGTTACTGGGGTAGAATTTGTAGTTGAATTGTTAAATATTTAACAGATAGTCTATTAAAATTTAGCTTTCTTATTTTTTTATACATAGCAGTTTTTGATACATATATGAAACATTTTAGATTTAAATTGTGATTGTTTTGTTGTATCCTTTGTTCTTTAACCCTTAATTACTCGCGTGATATACTGTAACGCAGTTACTCGCGCAGTGTATTTTATACAGCTAATTTTTAGGAATTTTGAATAAATTATATTATTTTTTTGCTCAATTCATATTATGTACTAGGTATTTATTTTTAATGAACAAAAAAAATTTTCTTAAAATTAACACAACTAAGAATTAAGGATAATAATGAAAAACTAACCAAAATAAATCTAAAAAAGTACACAAAACTGCGTAATTTTGTAAATTAGATTTTTGTTGGTAAATTTTCTAATTTTGCTCTTTTGACAAGATGTCTTTCCATCAGCATGTCTTCTAATGTCTTTAAAAACGCGTTTTTTCGCTTAGAAGGCTGCTATTTGTGTGTTAACACCATCTACATTTAGTAAGTGAAAAATAAAAACAAAAAAATAAATGCTATTACAATCCTTAAATTTTGACTGCCAGATTCCTATCACATTCTAGACTGACTAAACAAAGGTTAGGTGAGGGTGTACAGTCCAAAAAAAATGTATACATTTATTTGTACAAAATACACCAGCGCAAAATTAGAACAGGAAGAATTTACAATTTATATTTTCGAAATTGATTTGATTTCGAGATAAACGCGAGTGAATCCGTGAGGAATTTTTTTAGTTATCTTTATATGTATAGAAATAAGCTACTGACTATTTCCAAATATTAATCGTAATAAAAAAGTATGATTAGTTTTATCAATTAATAAATCAATCAATAAACTAAATCATAAAAAGTGTTATTTAAATTGAAGCAGTTGTAATAATGATTTTTATCCTTCTTAAAACATTAATCAATATGAAAATACATACTTTAAAATAATATAGCATGTATTTATATGCGGAAATTTTGAGATTGTTTGTATACGAAACATAAATAATAATACATATATACATAGTACAAAGATACATACATATATGTTCGAATGTAATAAAGCGGGTCTAAATTTTCGTCACATGTTTAAAGGGATTCCATAGGATTAACGATGTGGCCGACCACCCCGAGGGACTAACCAACGGGAGGAATCTTATCCCGGTACGCTCTTCCCGGAATCATCCCTGCGGGAACAATGCTGTCGCTCTCCCTCGAGTCTTTTATAGAAAAAAGAACAGTCGTGATTTTAAGGACTTCAACTATACGATCTTTGGCTCTTAGCTTCGAGCACGATATAAAAATAATATTGACTTTTGAAATTGTGTATTTTAGAGACATAAGATAGAGTTCAGTTATTGTATTTTCAGATATTCGTGTGTTTATACTAGTCAAAAATAACTTTTCTATATTGTACGTGTGCTATGGAACTTTACTATATTTTGTCACTTTCGGCTTTGTGTGTACAGTCAAACTTCTATCATTCGAATTTAGTGTAACTATTTTATATTGTTGAATGTTTGTATATCTGCGGGCATACTTGCAAATGCACATTTATATGTAGTAATTTGAATTTTGCGCTGCAAAAAATAAAAATAAAAAAGTATTACCTACTCGTCCGAATTAGATTTACATATTTATATATGTATTTTAATACTGGCAGTAATTTATCTTAATATATAAAACTCTTGGTGCGTATGTACCACGGATCATCAGGCCTAAACCACTGGACATATCGAAGCTATATTCACACCATATATTTATTTGGTGCTCGGGAAGGTTTATAGATTTTTTTGAACCGGAGGTGACTGTGGGGTCGAGATATTTCAAAAAAATGTTTTTTCCACATGAAAATACATCAAAAACGCTGTATTTTTGTATATGCGATCATCAGGCCTAAACCACTGGACCTATCGAAGCCATGCATATTCACACCACATGTTCGTTTGGTGCTCCGTTAGGTTTATCTCTTTTTTGAACTCGGTAGGTGACTCTGGGGTCGAGATATTTACGAAAATGTGAAACCGTAAACTATAGAATTCGTTATTCCATGGCAACTATGTTTTTAAATAAGGAAACACCATAACAATGAGAAAGAAAGAGCATGCAAATATCTTTTGGCAAAACAACGTTTGCCGGGGCAGCTAGTAATATATACTTTTTTTTCTTGAAAAATCCTATAACTCAATAACTTCAATCTGAGTAAAATATTGAGAATTTTTACCAAAATTATCAGAGTTTTATGTATTGTCTCTTCTTATCTAGAAATATTTTGAATCTTGAACATTTTTAATGAGCGGGTTAATTTCAGAACATTTTTAACAATATAATTCATATTAAATCAAACTTTGCAGATACTTGCCTGTAGGCAGGTATAATATTGATTATCACACATTTATTATGGAGTATATGTACATTATTAACAACATATACGTACATATGGTTTATATTACCCATCCGACCTTTTGTTAGTTGAATTCATATGCGACATTCTATGAAAAACAAGGAAATTCTCTCTGCACTGTCAAATTATTCATTTTGTTTATCCGGAAAAAACAAAAGAATTTTTAAATATATCTCTTTCTGTATTGTTCCTCACAGAATGGAAAATACATTATATTTCATAAAAAATATTTATTATGTATACATTTCTAAAGTCTTTGATTAATTTAGTTATTTAGTTTTTTTGTTTGTCAAATTGCGTAGAATTTTTTATGTTTGTAAAATGACGATGGGAATTCAACAAAAGAAAATATACACTTTCTGCAATTAGCGTTCATAAAAAATGTTTTATATGAGAGTAGGTACCACATCTCACTTGTTTAAAGTTTTAATTGTTTTTAATATCTTTTTAAATACTGAGATACGTTACTCGAATCTCAAATTAAAGCTATGGCAGTGACAGCAATATTGATTCTACAGGGTTAGGCGATTGAAGTGTTACCTATTCAAACGACCATAGTTTTTTGTGAAATTATTTTTTATTGATTCAAATTACAAAAATGTGTGGAAATAATCAAAATTTCATAATCCATTCAATTTAGCTCGATGTGACTACCTTTTATCTTGAATATGACCTTCAAACGGTTAAAAAATTAGTTGCATGCTGCACGAATGTGATCTTGTGGTTTTTTGGCCCATTCCCGTACAATGGCTTTCTTCAGCGCATCCATACTGGCATATTTTTTAGTCCTCACCTTGCTCTCCAAAATGGCCCAGATGGAATAGTCCATCGGATTTGCATCTGGCGAATTCGAAAGCCATTGTGTGGACGAAATGAAGTGTGGAACATGGATTTTTAACCATTTTTGGTTCACACGAGCTTTATGAGACGGTGCCGAGTCTTGTTGGAACGTCCATGGTCTACGACCAAAATGTTTGCGTACCCATGGCTCTAAATCAGCTTTCAAAACATTTTCCCGATAATAAGTCGCATTGACTTTGGCACCAGGCTCGATGAAAACGATTGGACAGCGTCCATCGGCGGTCACAGCTGCCCATACCATTACTTGAGATGGAAAATTACTTCGGGTGGCCGTTCGTAGGCTCAAATTTTCATGTGCGTTCAGTTAAGTAAACACGATCATTTTGAGAGTTTATGAACTGCTCAATAGGGAAATTTTTCTCATCAGAGAACACGATGTTTGGGAATTCGCCACGTTCGTGCAAGCATAACAACTCCTTTACTCTTTCGAGTCTAACTTTTGTTCTATAAAACTTAGACGCAAATGTTTGTGGTAGCTTGTAAACAATATAAAGAGCTATCATTGGTATGAATTTCACATAGTTGTTATTATCGGTTTGCCAGATATACCGGTGTGAAGCAACCCTGTAGAAATTAAAATTTCTAAATCTCGTTTCACCGTCATTATTTTTAAAAGTTATATATACCTAAAACTGACGCAGTGAAAAATAGTTGTAACTCAAAACAGTTTAACATATGTCATAATAATATATTTGATAAACAAACATGAAATGCGCAAGTAAATAAACGAACAAAAATATTTTTTATTGAATGATAAATAAGAAAAATTAATAATATTTGTTACTTTCTGACTAGTGAATACAATACCGGTATCCCGAAATACCGAAAACCGGGATACCGGTCAATTTTCTCCGGTATTACGATACCGGTATTGGGTCGAATTATACCGGTATTTCGGTATATTTTCGGTATTTAAAAAAAAATAAAACATACAAATTAAGAATTTTAAAACGAGTACATCTGATAACTGCCAACAATCTGTTAAATATAACCAAACTTTTTTTTGGTAATATATTTATATTATTAATATTATACATGCACCTAGATCATATTTCGGAAAAATATGTTATACATCATTGCAGTAACGGTCTCGCTCAGAATTAAATGTAAAACTTTTTAGATTTTAGAGCTAATTATTTTATATGCCTTCTAAAATTAGTTTGCAACAAACAATTGCGCGCCTATTTTAAAAATTATAGTTCATTTTAATTAATTTTAAATTATTTAAATATTTGATAACTATTTATCCAGGTACATAACTATGTTTGGGGTTAAAGCACTGATTTGGTATTATTGTATGGTTTTATTTGTATATTTAACGAAAAAAATTGATAAATATGAATTTTGAACGTCCGTTGACGCATGCGCACAACCTGTTTCGGTTGTTAGGAAATATTCAATTTTAGCCATCATGTTTGACTTATAATCAGTCCAGTCATGTCAATGGATTTAAAGCTATAATATACATAATTCATAATAAATATATGAAATATTTATTATTTTCAATTTTTGCCTTAAATAATTCACGATACGTGTAGTAACGGATTTAAGGGGCTTTAGCTCTCCACTCAAAAATTATGGTTCCCCCCAGTTCTACTTACGATTCCTGGATTGATCCATGAATAGGTGTAATAACAAAACAAAATTGAATGTTCTATGTACTATAATAATATATCTACAGTGTGTTGATAAAGTAAGGAACAAAATTCATAACTGCGTCATTTAATATTTTCAAGCAAAACGCTCGGACACTTCGATTAGTATTTTTAGTTGCGGATTTTTTGATATAAGATAATTGTATACAGGGTGTCTCAAGAAGAACATACGCAGTCATAATTGATATTTTTAAATGGAACACCCTATATATTATATCATCTTTGAATTATACAATAAATTCTGAACACTTTTCGTACAGCATACCATATCTCTAAAATCAGCGGTTTATGGAATAATGACGTTTGAAATGTGTCTCAAGATGAATATATGCAGTCATCATTGATTTTTTTTAATGGAACATTCTGTATATTATACCATTTTTGAATTGTACAGTAAATTCTGAACACTTTTTGTACAACTTACCACAGCTCTAAAATCAGTGCTTTTTGAAATAATTTTATTTCTTTTGTATATTTTATTATTAAAGTTAATTATTTTTTTATTTATTTATAACATTTTTAACGTCATTATTCCAAAAACCTCTGATTTAAGAGCTGTGGTATGCTGTACAAAAAGTGTTCAGAATTTATTATATAATTCAAAAATGGTATAATATATAGGGTGTTCCATTTAAAAATATCAATTATGACTGCGTATGTTCTTCTTGAGACACCCTGTATACAATTATCTTATATCAAAAAATCCACAACTAAAAATACTAATCGAAGTGTCCGAGCGTTTTGCTTGAAAATATTAAATGACGCAGTTATGAATTTTGTTCCTTACTTTATCAACACACTGTATGTATGTATAACAAAACTTTATCGAAAAAATAATATTCTTCAGTATTTTAAAAATATACCAATGGCAACTTACAACAATATCGAAATTATTTTTTTAATGAAGGTATAAGAAAAATATTAAAATTCAATATTAATTAAATTAATTATTTTTTTATCAAAGTCGTTGTGAACTGTTTAAATTCAATATTGTATAGGTACATAAAGATTTTATAATATCATACATATGAAGGTATACTTAAAAAAATCAATTTCTACAAAGTTGTCTGATATTTATGAAATTTTCTACACATGTATAATTTCTTCTTAATGACTTTCACTTTAAAATAAACTACAATATTTTTTTATTTATAAAATTTTATAATATTTACATTTATTTTCAACAGAATTAAACTTTAATATTATACTTATTTAATTGTTTTTATTTTTTTATTAATAAAAAATGCAAATGTAACTTTATATATTTATTTTTTACATTTATTATAATTGTATATATGTAGATATTACTAGATATATTATCTTTAATTTTTTTTTAAATACCGGTATTAATACCGGTATCCCGGTTTTGACCTAAAAAAATACCGTAATACCGGTATTACGATTTTGGTCCGGTATTGTATTCACTAATTTCTGACAAATACATCAACGAAAAAATATTAACTTAATCATTATATCAAGTCATAAATATAAAGGTAAATATATAGTAAGATAGTACGAGGTATATTTAATCTTCCAATGATAGATATTCATAAAACGAGTTTTATGTAACTACAGTATACAAAAGCTTTGTATCTTTTAAATTAATTAATACTTGAATCAGAAGTTTCATCACAAAAAACATTTTCGTCCTCTCGTTTTCAATATTTAATTTTCTCAGTAGACTTCAGTCCCCCTTATACTGAACAAAGACAATGTTCTTATGTCTTTGTCTTTATCATAAAACATTAAAATTGGTACTGATTCTCTGATTTGGGCGAGGACATTAATAATTTTGTATTCTTTATTAATATTTATAAATTATGTGTATAATTTTGTTGTATTTTCTTTATGATTACTCTCTAAGGACTCTCTTGTTATACCGGCGGAATGAAAACAGATTCCTTTTTGGTGACATAGAACTCTGGAACATTAAATCACACAAACTAGTCTAGTTTGTTATAATATAAAATCATGTTTGAAAACATGAAAATATTTTGATCAATCAATTAGTAGCTAGAGATCTTTCAGTCAACTATCAGATTAAATCAAAATACAATCTATATCTATAAAAGAGTTTGTCCTTATCTACTCACTCACTCATACATATATCAACGTACATCCCAAACCCCTAGACCTAGAAACGTGAAATTTCCTGGGTGCCTTCCTTTTATGAGGTAAGCACCCACTAAGAAAGGATTATTTGAAATTCAACCCCTACGGGTTTAAAACAGGGTGTCAAAGTTTATATAAAAAATATTTTTTTTGTTCGCATTTAATTGAAACTTATCGAACATTATAATATAAATAATGAAACAATTATTTCAGCATTTACCAAAATTTAACCACTAAGGAGTTAGGGGGGGGGGAATTTGTAATATAATTCTTTTTGTATTCATCGAATGACGGGGACGAGGATGGATTTAGATATGTTTATCTGCATGCCTGCTTTCTTATAAAGGTAAATTCGTGCAAAATAGTCATCTATTAAAATAAAAATTTCAACATTCAACCCCTACTGACGGGGGTAGACAGGGTCTGTGTTTTTGATATGTTTATCTGCATAGCTGCTTACGTTATAATGGTGGAGTCGGGCAAAATAATCAGCAATACGCAATTTGATATTCAACCCCTAATGGCGAGGGTATAGACAGTTTTTTATAGGTACTTAATGAATAAAAATCAATATAAAAAAATGTAATATGTCATCCCTTATAACGTTCTAATTAGTTTCGAAGTTTACGCGAGTGAAGCCGCGGGATTCCGCAGTAATACATAAAGGGCTGAAACTAAAAGAGGAATGAATTGAAATTTTAATACTTACTAGACTATACAACAAACTTTAAAAAAGTTTTTCTTATCTATAACTCCATAATATTAAGTACCTACTTAATAACAAAAATATAAATATCGTTGAGAATTTTAAATTATTTCAATATGATTTAAATTTTGTAATTTTCTAATCAATATTAATCCAATATTTTGTGTATTGGTTTGTGTTAGAATATTTTCATATATTCATTCAACTGAAGTATCAAATGTTTTTATTAAATTATTTTTATTAAAGCAGTGGGATATTTTCATCAAGAAGGAAGATTGAATTAAAAAAAATAATTGTTCACAATTACCATTAACGTTAAAAATATATTTTATCGAGCTTTTGTTTCTAACTTTGTACCTTATTATATAGACACCGTGTATATAAATCAAGTTTTACCAAAGCAAGATGAGATTATAATTTATAATTACGTTTGTATAACCTTATCTTTGTTCTCATTAGCCGTTGATCTTGTTTCGCGATAATCTTGTTTATAAATTCTTTGTCTCACTTCGATGTAAAAGTACATTGTCTGACTTTAATTTCCTGTATCAAATTTTAAAGCTCGATTTTTTAAATATTATCACAGCTTGTCTTTGCTGTGAAGACTTTTTTTATGGGAAAGATATAAACGTGTTTCTGATTTTTAATATTAATTAGCTTTATGTATTTTTATATTATGCTGACTATAAAAAGTGAGCTATTTGTAAACGTATAATTAGTTTTTGCTTTCTTGTACCAATGTATATGAAATATACATACAGTGTGTTGATAAAGTAAGGAACAAAATTCATAACTGTGTCATTTAATGTTTTCAAGCAAAACGCTCGGACCCGTCGATTAGTATTTTTAGTTGCGGATTTTTTGACATAAAAATATGTATACAGAAGAACATACGCAGTCTTAATTGATTTTTTTAAATGGAACACCCTATATATTATACCATTTTTGAATTATACGATAAATTCTGAACACTTTTTGTACGCATACCATATCTCTAAAATCAAAGGATAATGGAATAATGACGTTTGAAATGTGTCTCAAGATAATTATATGCAGTCATCATTGATATTTTTTAATGGAACTTCCTGTATATTAAGCCATTTTTTAATTGTACGATAAATTCTGAACACTTTTTGTACAACATACCACAGCTCTAAAATCAGTGGTTTTTGAAATAATGACGTTAAAAATGTTATAAATAAATAAAAAATTAATGAACTTTAATAATAAAACATACAAAAGAAATAAAAATAAAATTACTGATTTTAAAGCTGTGGTAAGTTATACAAAAAGTGTTCAGAATTTACTGTACAATTAAAAAATGGTATAATATACAGAATGTTCCATTAAAAAAAAATCAATGATGACTGCATATATTCATCTCGAGACACATTTCAAACGTCATTATTCGATAAACCACTGATATTAGAGATATGGTATGCTGTACAAAAAGTGTTCAAAATTTATCGTACATATAATTCAAAAATGGTATAATATATAGGTTGTTCTATTTAAAAAAATCAATTATGATTGCGTATCTTCTTCTTGAGACACACTGTATATAATTTTCTTATGTCAAAAAATCCGTAACTAAAAATACTAATCGACGTGTCCGAGCGTTTTGCTTGAAAACAATAAATGACGCAGTTATGAATTTTGTTCCTTACTTTATCAACACACTGTATAGTACAAGCAGGCCCTGAGAGAGCTTCAACGGGGCCCGGGCCAACTCACATTTTGGGGTCCCCATACCTCCCCCCTCCATCGAGCGTATGGACATTTTTAACAAATTTCGCAAATTCTAATAACTTTCTGATATTATTTTAGTATTAAAAATCAGGGTTTTTTTTAAAGAAAATTTTCATTTATTTTGCATTTTTTGATTTTTTTTGTAGTAAGTAGGTATATATTTATGTTTTTTAAAACCCTCTGTTAAAAATAGTATAAGTATCCAAAAATATGTAAAATATAAATAATTTTCGGGCGCCGGGGCCCCTGAGACACAGGAGGCCCGGGCCATATGGCCCTCCTAGCCCCCTTCTCTATCTGGGTCTGCATCTATGCATAGTCTAACTCTGAATGTTTGATTATTGTTGATAAAGAGTGTGACGTCACAACTCTAAAATGTCACCTGCAAGCGTTTTGGTGTCAAATTCAAAATTAGTGATTATTTTGAATCACTAAAAACATATATTTCATATCGATGTAATACGCCATCGAAAAGAAATTTATATAAAATGGCGATTGTCAAAAAATCCACAGCAAACCTTGCTTTATTGGTTCCACAAAGATACAATAAGGAAGGGGTAAGCAAAATAACGGAAGCTAGGTCCGACCGCTGTGCAGAAGTAAGAAATTTACTTTGTACACAGAAGAAGGTAGACGTATTTCCCGCGCGGCTGATTGGTCAAATATTATGTGGTGGGGTACACACTCACTCAGCTACATACGGTTGCTCAGTCAACTACTGTGCATTCTCTCGTATACGAGAGACCACCCACCTCGGGGGTCGGGGGTAATATTTTGGCTCAACAAATTGTGTTATAGAGATATAAGTATAGTTCATATTTTTTATTCTATGCTTCATAATTGGTTTATGATTAAGAGTGATATACGAGTAAAAGGGGCGTGGCTGTTGTAAGCGAGGTATGCAGAGTATGTAGATACGTTCGTCGCGCACATAGCTTAGGTACAA
Source organism: Sialis lutaria (assembly GCA_949319165.1). NCBI lineage: Eukaryota > Metazoa > Arthropoda > Insecta > Megaloptera > Sialidae > Sialis > Sialis lutaria. The sequence goes on from OX439239.1 coordinate 12,769,795, forward strand.
GAGTGGGGGAACATCGACCGTACTATAAAACATTCAGTCAGTCTTGTTCGAACCGCCGTATCGTATACATCATTAATATTAATATAAATTGTTCTATGCAGGCTCTGAGAGAGATTCAACGAGGCCCGGACCAACTCACATTTTGGGGGCTTCATACCTCCCCCCTCCACCGAGCGTATGGACATTTTCAATAAATTTCGTAAATTCTAATAACTTTCTGATATTATATTAGTATTAAAAATCAGGGTTTTTTTAAAGAAAATTTTCATTTATTTTGCATTTTTTTGATTTTTTTTTGTAGTATATTTATGTTTTTTAAAAACCCTCTGTTAAAAATAGTATAAGTATCAAAAAATATGTAAAATACACTCACGGAAACAATTAAAGGACCACTTGATTTTATCGAAAAAATTGCTCATTTTCAGAGTAGTGCCAATAGGTCAAATATGATTATTTTTTTACATATAGGGTATGGAAATTGAAGGAAATTTTATATTCTTTTCAAATTCAGGAGTATTTTTGTGTTATTAAACGTTTTTTTTATGACCAAACCGCGGTTGAATAAAAAATCGAATACCTCAGTATCAAAAAATGTGACAAACATTTTTTTAAAAGCATTTTAAAGCTGAGAAAATTTACTAAATGATGGCTATCTTGGAATTATGAAAATTATAAAAATTAAAAGATTTTTATTGGAACCTTTATTTACATTGAAGGTAACATGTATAATTTTTATGTTCTTTGATAGATCTTAATTTCTGAATATGTTCTTAACATTATAACGAAGATTTAAAAAGGGTCATTTTTTTAGGATTATTTAAATTCGAACATGAATTTGTTTTCCGTATTTGAAGAGTTAAGCTAAAACGAATAATTTTTTAAAGGCCACTAGACATTAGGTAATTGCTTAAGATTGAATTTTCTATTTTTTTCTTTTTGTATGACCCAAATTAGGCTTTTTATGGTCATTTAAAACATTTTGGTACTTTTTTTATTCAAACTCAGATATCGCAACACCAAAAAATGTAATTTTTTTTTTGAAAACAGCGTTTTAAAACTGAGAAAATTTCCTAAAAAATGTCTATCATAAAAGTTGAAAAAAAAATTAAACATCCCCGTGTGCAACTTTCAAAATTGCAAAAAAAAATCAAATTTTTTATTTTTTATTCAACCGCGGTTTGGTCATAAAAAAACGTTTAATAACACAAAAATACTCCTGAATTTGAAAAGAATATAAAATTTACTTCAATTTCCATACCCTATATGTAAAAAAATAATCATATTTGACCTATTGGCACTACTCTGAAAATGAGCAATTTTTTCGATAAAATCAAGTGGTCCTTTAATTGTTTCCGTGAGTGTATAAATAATTTTTGGGCGCCGCGCCGGGGTCCCTGAGACACAGGGGGTCCGGGCCATATGGCCCTCCTACCCCTCCCCTCTATCTGGGCCGGAGTACAAGTAAGTATTGTAAAGCCAATTTATTTTGAATTCCGAATTTTGATGGAATTATCCATTTTGACCTTCCCTATTTTCGCCATGATGTCTGTGTGTCTATTTTTTTAAATAATTTTCCGTTTTTAAGTACCTACATTTAAAAATGGTTGATAACAGAGAAGAAATATCTGCCACGAGTGTCATGGGACTTTCTTATACGTATTATAGAAATTGAACAGTGTACGTGTTTGCCATAGGTACCATAGATCTTTCTTATACGTAATAAACAATGTGGATTATTATAAATAATTATTTAAAAAAAATCTTTCTGACTAAATCATAAGTGTTGGAAAAAAATAAATGGGGAATAAATTATACATAGATAATAACATACTCGACATTTCTATAGTTTATGTCGCCCATTCATTTTATTCTATCTTTTATTAGTTTGTCGGAAATACCCTTCAATAAAATAAAAATCACGTACAATGTTCAATGTCATTATTATGTATAAGAAAGTTCCGTGGCACCCATGGCAGATATTTTTTGAAACATATTTGAACGTTGAAGCTTTTGCGACATTATAATTTCATTACAATTTGTATTGATTATTTAATGAGTAATTTTGATCAGAGGTCAGCACGATTATTTCTACACCCCTTAAAAAATAATAAATTAAATTACCCATTTAATTAATAATAACTTTTAGTACTTACTAATTAATTTATCCAGTGTTAATAATTTCTTTATGTCGTTTTTAAAACTTTTATTTCTTTAAACGGAAGCCAGAAAGTAAATGCAAGAAAAATATTATCATACATTTTCCTCTGAAAGAAATGGTTAGACAAACATCGTCTATTTAATTTGATATAAAAATAATATTTTTTCATTGTCCTTGTCGATTAGCATAATGTGATAAGTCCATTGGTTTAAAATTTTGATGGAATGTTTTATCCCACCTTTAATATGATTTCATTAAAAATTTAACAGAAAATATAAAATTTCGTTGAAATTTTAATAAAATTGTTTTACATAGAATTCGTTAAAAGAGAAAATGAAAATAGTGAAATTATAAATATATAATATAGGTAATTATGTACCTTTTGAAATATCTTTTTAAACTATTAAAAGACATATCCATCTCATTTTATTTTATACGAGTTCTTGAATAATGTAATGTTTTATTAATATTTTAAAAAATTTTATACCCACATTATTACACAAAACAAACATTTTGAAAACAGTTAAGTACCTACACTGAAAAAGTGGATAACATTTAAATAATAGATGAAACTATTATCGTTTTTAACAACATTACTGTTAAAAAAATTAACCTGTTAAATCCGCCCTATTAGCCCATTCCTTTCGCACACGCATACACACATACATACCTATATATGTATATTTTGTATAAATAAAACAACTAATTGTCTAAACGCCAAAAAATTTAATAAGCTTATTAAATTTTTTGATGTTTAGACAATTAGTTGTTTTATTTATATATTTTAACGTCACTACTAGTATATTATTATATTTTGTATATATATTTACCATCTACGTTAATACGAAATAATTATGATGAAGAAGATAAACTTAAAACATTTATTCAGTTAATATTTACGTTTTTAGTTACTCTCGTTACGTATTGATATGATTTATTTTATACTTTATGTGTGTAGGTATATAAAAAGTAAAAGTAAAAACAACTATTACAAAATAGGCATGTGGCCAGTAACAAATTATCATTGAAATTATGATTTTAAATAATGAAATAGGTTAAAAAGATTCTAAAAAATGTATTTATTTTTATATCAAAAGCGAGATTAATATAATTTATGCTAAAATAAAAATGCTAAATACCTACAGCAATCCACCATATTAAATAATCACACAGAATGACGTCACGGACCACTAAATGTCAAAAGTGATTGGCTTTTATTTTAGACAAATTTACATAGGTACCTTATTTAAGAATTTATAGATTTTGGAATATAAAATTACTATCTAACTCTGGATGTTTGATTATTGTTGACAAGGAGTGTGACGTCACAAACCTCATATGTCACCTGCGAGTGTTTTGGCGGCAAATTAAAAATTAGTTTTAAAAGAGTCAATTTCTGCGATTAAACCTTTATTTTATGCAGAAATAAATATTTTTTGGAAATAGGAGACACGTAAGATCATCATAGAATAGTTTTTTTTTTAAATTAGTCCACATGCCTATTGCAACTAAATTCATTTTTCAGTTATCGAGATAAATTTGAAATAATAGAAACGTATCATAATATTGGTAAATTTATGTTTCAATGAAAACAATTGGAATCAAAATTTCAATATTGAGTTAAAATAAATTTTGCAAACTAATGTAACAATACTATTTATCTAAGTATTATTTACACTGCATTAAATATTTAAACTCTCTCTATAATCATATTTACATATCCGTACTGTAAACATTACAACACCAAAATTATTTATTAAGCATAAAACAAATAAAACAAGATAGAACTGCAGTATTTCTAATTAATTAAAATGTAATATTGACCTACGTGCACAAGCCCATTTAGAGAAACATGGCGTACGACTATCTCACACTCTAATCTCGCATCGTCACACCGATTGTATAAGGTTTAGAGTTTAGACTGTTCCTTGAAATAACCACATTATAATACCGAGTAAAACTTAGGTTATTGTATATGCCTTGCACCTGTTCTACCGAGATTTGCTTTGTTTGCTAGTTCAGCAGAGATGTAAGCAATACAGAGGTAATCCTGAACACCTATAGTGACCTACAAACGGGTTCCGAACACCTGCCCTCTTAGGTTTTAAGTTTACCTCAGCGCTACTTTAGATATAAGCTCTTTTATTATGTTTTCTGTAATATGCTTTGTATTGCAAAAGAGAACAGTTGTCGAAGTGTGCTGTGTTTTGTTTTATTTTTTTGTGATACCAAATACTGTCTATTCATGTTGAAAATTGGAAATCGCAGACTGTGATTGTTATGGAAACTAGGTGGCGTTGGCGTTGGTGGAGTGAATTAAAATATCTACAATATAAGGGAATTTTGCTGTAATATGTTAGTGCATAGATGAAATTTTTATTTGCTTTTAGCTTATTCTATTTGAACTTTATATTATTAAAAAAAATATTGAACTTTTGGATTAGTGTTTTTCAGTATATACGCAGTCGAGACATGACTATGATTGATAATTGTTTATTTCAACGTATTTCTATGTATACCTACTTAGAAAAAATAATTGAAAATTAACACGGTCATTATTTTTTGTCTATAGAACCGTAAGTTTATTGGGTCGATAGAGATCACTATAGGCTAAAAATGTATTTTTCTGAATTATACTCAGGTTGGCCCATCAATTCAGTAACAGTTTCTATAAAGCAATGTATGTATATTAAATGTATCGAGTAAACACTGATAATTATTTATTTAAATAGTATAATTGAATGATTGATTTTTATTATTAACATGAATTGATTATTTTATTATTTATAATAATTCGTATTTTTCATTGTTTTCTTAAAAAAATAAAATTTAGATTTACACTAAACTTTCTCTACATTAACTATTACATATATTATAATTTTATTTTATTATTATTTTAACAATTATACTATGTATATTAAATAAAGTTTATTAAAAGAAAAACATAATATTATTTATACACTTATAAACTCGTTTTGTGGAACAAAAATAATCTCATTAATTGTTATTTCGTCTAAAGAAATTATTTTAATTTTAATTCAAATTTATTATAATAAATTACAAAAAATAACAAAATTATTTTTAAACATGCTGCGTAATACTTGAAAAAATAAATAAAATATTTATATGTTCGTTACCTTTGTTTTAAAAAAAAAATAACAATAATAATACTTTTTTTATCTTCTGTTTAAGTTTTAATGGAATTATATTTTAAAAGTTCTATTACATATACCTATCCCCCAAAGTGTTAACAATTTGTTATTAAAAAAAAGTGTTTGCATTTTAATAAAGTATGTAATAAATTAATCTAATTATCTTTTTCTGTATTGCAAAAACTCTCCCAGCATCTACAGTGCTTCCCCATGCACCGCACAACACCGTTCCTACCTGATTTCACATTTACATCGTAATAAGCCATCAACTAGTGCGTCTCTAAATATATATTGTTTTAATATTTTAATCTGATAATGACACCTGCACTATCTCTTACAAATGGTATCCACATGTATTGTAAATGTCAGAATGTCATCAATATTCGTTCGTAAAAAAATTGTTTTTAATTTTGGTTTTAGATTGTTTATGTCTTCATATATTAACATATTATTTTTTTCTATATTGATGTTTTAATCTAAAATTAACACAACATATTTTGTCAATGAGCTGATTTGAATAATATAACGACTGGTACCGCTGAATTATACTTTATGTCAATTCTTTTGCATCCTCAGTATGATCGGCCACATCATAACATAATACTTATTGTTAGTTCATCTCCTAAGTGATTTGGAAAATCATTCATATAACAATTGAACAGCAACAGCCCCAGATTGCTACCCTGAGGTTCGCCAATCGTGTCAGAATTTATATTAAAAAACATAGATTTGCTTTAGTAAGAATTTATTATTTTATTTATGTTATCTCTGAACCGATTTCTTCTAATTTTGAAATGAACAATATTTTTACATTTATACTGTATTATTTTTAATGAAGTTTAATGTAAGAAAAATATATAATATTATTTACATAATTATAAACTCGTTTTGTGGAACAACAATAGTCTCATTATATTCTGAAGAAATTATTTTAATTAATTTAAATTTGTAATAATTTCTTACAAAAAATATCAAAATAAATTTTAAACATGTTGCGTGATACTTGAAAAAATAAATAAATCTTTTCTATTTTTGTTAGAATTATTCTTCAAAAAGTTTTCGTTTTCCTTTAACAATTATTCCATTTGTAAGTTTATTTTATGTATCCAATAATTTTGTTTCCAAACTTATAAATATATTTCATTATTTTCTTCTAGTATTAAAAATAAGTAATTTCAAGGAAACTTTATATTTATAAAGTAATTGATTTTCATTGGGAGTGTGTCATTACTCCCGAACCATTTTCTGAAGAAATAAATAAAAATAAATGTAGATGTCATACATTATTCAGTGAATCTCATTTTGAAAATTTATTTATGTATATGAGTGTTAATATTGTAATTTATAATAATACAATGCAAATAGAGTATGATAAAATATGGTGCATAGGGATATATGTATCTATTAATTACTTAATAAGATACATACCTTTAAATATTTGCTCCACTGTTAAAATCAAAATCAAAATTTGCTCGCAGTTTAAAATTTCATCGCTAAAAAATTATAGAAAATTACATAGGTACTAGAAATGTAAATGAAATTAATACAGTTGAAAAATACATACAATATAGTTTAAAATTGAGTAAAGTTTGAGAACCACTGTTCTGAAATAATATGAATACAATACATACACATAAATATCCCACACAATGCATTTTTCACATCAGTGTTATTTAATATCACATTTAATACCTTCGGAAAATACAATAACTAGTAAAATATATACACTGGAATCCCAAAAGTGCCAAAATTCGGCAAAAACAAGTTGATTTATAATACACCGTTTTGAAGGGATAAATACGCCCGTTAAATATTTATAAATTGAATATAAACTTCCGGGCGCTAATACTGGGAAATGATTTAGGGGTGAGTAGAGCCGCCATAAATTTTCATTAAGCGTAATGTTTCTGTGTATTTAGTGAAGATCAAACGCAATTAGATGCATCTACTATGTATCGGGACATCTGGAATAACCGTAAAGTTTTCTGTGAACATGAATACTATTCGATATTGAAGGTTTTATTTTGAAAGAAATTTGTTTAATATTTTTAATAAATTAAATTGTTTTTGATCAATATATACCTACTGCTTAAGGGGAGGGTAACGTTAATTCGTAGATCGGATATGTTATTATAAAATAATAAATATTGACAAATTTGAAAAAAAACTCTCCAGCGTTACCTCGTAAATTATGTACAGAAATAGTGTTCAAAATTTCAAAAGAATCGGTGCAGTAGTTTTGAAATTATGAGGGGCACCGAATTTGAAAACGTGAGTTGTGGGAAAAACGCTTTAATGTTTTAAACACTAAAAAAATTAGAATAAAACGTTCATAAACGAGTTTTATCGTCTTACCTCACTCTGAATCATCGATGCCAGGTCCATAAAAGATGTTGCTATCATCCATAATATCATCCTATGAAGAAAGTTAGGGGTTTCATAGAGAGCGAAACACCTGCCAGGTAACAATAGCGCACTCGGACCGGGCAGGTAATTTCTGGTGCGCTGATTCATATTTGAGGCACGGTTGCTTAAACTGCTGTATCTTGTTAGTTTTGCTCCGATCCGTCTCAAATTTTCACACAATATTCTTGAAAGGTTTTTCATTCCGAAAATCTAATAAAAAAATAAGGAAAAAAATGTTTAATACGTTACCCTCCCTTTAAATTAGTACTCTCTTATGTGAGTATATCACTGATTCTTCAGTAATTTATTTATTAATGGATAGATAGATGGATGACGAATCTCGCTAGGGAAATTAATTTACAAATTCAATATACATTGTATCTGTTTTTGATTAATTTCTATAAATAACAATACTTTATAAATATTATATTGTGTATAATATTGTATAAAACTTGTTTTTATATTTAACTAGCTGCCCCGGCCACGCGTTGCTGTGGTTAACTTTAAATTGTAGGTTATATGAAACGTTTGGAAGTTTGACATAGCGCCATCTATTGAATACTACTCAATCCAGTCAACAGATGTCACCCTCTGTTAGAATCGTTTGGAGCTAACAGATAATTGAGACCGTCAAATAATAGACAAATAATTGAAATAATATTGCGATCATAAATTGAGATGTAAGCTATCCTATATTTCAAGTTGGATCAAACTGCACACGGTGTACAAATTTGATTAAAATCGGTTGAGTAGTTTAGGAGTTCATCGCGGAGGAACATGTGACACGTAATTTATATATATTAAGATTATGATATTGACATTGCTGAATTAAACTGTGTATTTTCTCTAAGCATCAGCAAACGGTTGTCATTGAATAAAGTAGTATCAATTCTACATTTTTTATGTGAATTAGTCAATGACTTTTCTCGGTTCCACATTAAGAAGTTCCTATAGTTATCATGAAAGAATTTCGTTTCAACGGAATTACCAACACGTTTCGAGGGTCCTCAAATCGAATCGGCTATATTTTTTCAATAACATCTGCCCGTCGATATGTCTGTCTGTGTATGATCTACAGTAAAATCAACGAATCTTATATCTATATACTTTCAAAATAATGCTCTGGTGTACAATAGATGTGTCACTTTTTAAAAATTATTTTGAAACAGTTCGTAATACATAGAACAAAACGGTTTCAGTAACCGTTAAAAAGAATTTGCCAGTATACGAATTATTTTTAAGATATACATAGTTACATATGTATGTCGGTTTCTGTATAATAAAGGAGAAAACAAAATCTACACAATTTTTTGTCGAAAATAGAAAATATTTAAGGCAAGTACAGAAAAATCACTCATTTGTAAATCTATATCTATAAAAGAGTTTGTCCTTAACCACTCACTCACTCATATATCAACATACAGCCCAAACTCCTGGACCTAGAAACGTGAAATTTCGTAGGTGCCTTCCTTTTATGATGTAAGCACCCACTAAGAAAGGATTTTTTGAAATTCAACCCCTACGGGGTTAAAACAGGGTTTCAAAGTTTATATAAAAAGATATTTTTTTTTGTTCGCATTGAAACTTATCGAACATACTCTAAAATATAAATAGTGAAACGATTATTTCAGCATTTCCCAAAATTTAACCCCTAAGGTGCTAGGGGGGTGGAAAAATTTGTAAAATATTTATTTTTGTATTCACCGAATGAAACATGGCATAAGTAGGTACTCTACAAGAGAAATATCAGTTACGAAAATTCAACCCCTATGGGAATAATAATAATAACTGTTCATGATATTAAAGTAAATTCGGACAAATTAATATTCAATTAAAAATGAAAGTTCGACGGGGACTAGGATGGATTTAATCTGCAATAAAAGAATTTGATATTCAACCCCTAATGGCGAGAGTAGACGGGGGTTAGTTTTTAATTTTTTTTTTACTAAGATCCGGGATATTTACGTTTTTTATAATTAATGAATAAAAATCAATATAAAAAAATGTAACATGTCATCCCCTATTACTTATAGAGGGTTCTAATTAGTTTCGAAGTTTACGCGAGCGAAGCCGCGGGATTCCGCTAGTTATACCATAAATGCATTAATCTATTATTTTATTATCATTTCCAGAAAGACCCATAACATTATATTGTAATGTGACATAAAACAATAAACATACATTTTCATTAAACCTAACATTCGACAATCTATTCAAGATCAAACACAATTAAATGCATCTCTGGGTAAAACCAATATCGCAGGAATGGTTCCATTTACTCTGTCGTTGAATATTGGGATTTATTTCATGAAGTAAATGCAACAACGTTGGGCAGGCTGCGATACTATCTGATACTCTCTGTACATTAAGAGCACAATACACTACTGTACAGGGGTGGCTTTATTTGGGGTTAATTTAACATTAATGGTTGATATATTATGATAGTTCAAATATAAAGTTCTTAGAATAAGTCAAGTATGGATTCATTTAGCTAAGATACGATCATTTCTCGATAATTCATAAAAATTTAGATAACTACACCATAGATTTTGTTAATAATTTAAACATGTTACAATCTGTGAAAAATGTGTTTAAGGAAGAAAACAAGCTTATTTAAATCTTTTTACTCAGTTTTGTCTTATTCATTTTCATTGTCAGTTTTTAGTGTATGGTTAAAACCAATCTTAAACTTGAAGTTGTTTCAAAAAGTTTTAAATGTCAATTCCTAGATAACGACATGTTTCCTTTCGATATTCCAATAAATTTCTATACATTCTATAGCCAATACTGGATAATGTTTGCTTGTACAATATGTACATTGTACATATGTGTACGCTATATGCAATATTAATGGCGGATTGAACATTGTTTAGTTGTTATATTAATTGTCTGTTATTTATATAGAGTAACTAATGGTATTGATTTAAATAGCTACTTTATTAATAGCAATTATTATCAATTAAATATATTTAGTCCAGACAAATTTGATTTTCTTTCCATTTTTATACATAAGAGAGTTTTTAAAAATAAATTAATTTAGTAACTATTATTTTATTAGTTCTTAAGTTAAAAAAAGACGGTTCAATAACCTTAATTGAACCTACCATTAAAGTTGTATATTATTCATAAATAAATTCAAATTAAATATACATATAATGATGCCTCGCACAACGAACGCCTCGCATAACGAACGCTGCAACTTTCTGTTCGTTTATTACGCGACTCACACAACGAACCTCGCTTCACTCAACGAACTGCATCGTATTTCATTTTGCCGCCCGAACGCTTCTACGTATCACGAACATGAATAAACGCGCGTCAGTCGTTCTTTTCTACGCTTAACTCACACACGTGTTTGTTTTAATAAATGTAATTTTGTGTGTGAGGATTTGATCCTGCAAGCCTCGGTAGACTCTCCTGAATCTAAGTCTGACTAAAAAATAAAAAAAACATGTGTACAATATTTTTTATGTTACAGTACCTACCATATTTTATGTTACAGAACGAATTAAAATTTTAACATGTATTGTTATGGGAAAACACGTTTCACATAACGAACTTGCTCCTGGAACGAATTATGTTCGTTATGCGTGGCATTACTGTAATTATAAATAATGTTAAGAGCTCTTGAAATAAAACTTACTTATATATAAAAAAAAGATCGAATTCAACAAGCAAAAAGTATAAACGCTATCAATATTTCATGTTTTGAACGCCGACCCCCCTCCTCCTCTCGCGGGGGCCCAGGGCTTTTAGACGATCCATTTCCCTGCAGATACAAATCTTGTTCGTTCACTTCTTCAAATGCACATATTTCTACGCGCGCCGGAAGACGGGTCTCTTGTTTGCGGACGCCCCCCACTACCCTACTTGCGTATGGGGAATTTTTTCCTCTGGCAAGGGTAAATAGTGATAGATTGTTCTGTAAGTAAAAGGACATATGGATAAGGGATTAAGTTAGGTTTTGAATGAATCATATGTGTGTATGTATGTGATACAGATTGGTTGAGATTTTTTTATGTGTGCTTCTAAGGGTTGGGTAAATTTTTATTATGATACATTATGGTTTCATCATTAGTTAGGTATTAGTATAAAGATTTATTTCGTAAGTAAGAAAGAGTAGACCAAAATTATTTTATTTTGTATAGAGACGAAATAGATTGATATAATATAGCATACGTAATCCAATACACTGTTTGTTTTTTAGGGGGGGGGGAGGCAACAATACTGATTTATAATATAAATTTAACTAGGAGGAATAGATATAAATATGATATGTCAAAATAATAAGCATAAAAATATACCTATTTAAAAAAAACTGACAGAAAAAAATGGGATGTTAAATCAAAATCCGACTACAATGTATTATTAAATAATGCTTACATAATAAACATTTTTGACTTTTCATATTATCTGTATAAATTTTCATAAATCATATATTTAACTAAAAATAAATTTCTATATATTTGCAGTGAAAAGACACTTTTCTAATACATGGCTTCAGGCTTTGTGCTTCTTATATATATTCTCATTTTTTATAAAACTTCTTAGAAATAATGAAATATGGGAAAAATACTAAAAATATATTTTGTAGAGTTCTTTTTCGCGCACATAAAAATATTTTATTTTGTATATATATAAGTGCTTTAGTATATATATATGTATACAACCATTAAATAAAAACTTTTTTTTTACTTTTACCACTTTTTTTGGTTGAGATCTTACAAAAATAGCAACAGTATGGAAACCAAAATTAAATTTAACATTATATTAATCCAGTTTTACATTTTATAAATACCAATTCAAAATACCGCGACCTTGGAAACGTTTCTGTTGTGATTTGAAAGCGCATGATGCTTTCATGTAATTTTGCATTTAAATGAAGTATATATCATATAATGAAAAACCTCTCGCAGATATCGGTTGATACAAACGGTATCAAGTGTTTTATAGCTCGTTTAATAATATCAGGAATTTGTTCGATTTGAAATTTGAAGCTCAAAGTTCAGAATATGAAATTAAAAAAATGTCTTTAATGTAAATTAGTTATTTTATCATTGTTATAATTTCTCTCTTTTGAACTCAAGCCATTAAAAATTAGTACCACTGGTTCTACGAGTGCGAATTTATCTTAAAGAGGCACTGGATGTGTAGAAATTTTTGCGGAACCCTTTAAATATTCTGTAGAAAGTACTCGTAGTTTGAAATTGTTTTAAGGGATTAGTTTCTTCGCAACTACGCAAATAAAGAAATATTTGAAATTTGAAATTAGTAAATTTAGTAATACATACATAATGTTAGTCTTAATTATTCGAATACACCTTGCATAATATGGATAATGAATATAATAAGAACATTACTCAGTATTTATAAAAATGGTTTTAATTATTTTTATGCTATGTAATTGATCACTTTGGCTTTTGAATGGGTATACGTAAGTAAACCAATCATTATTTCTATTTTACAGCAAAAGACCAAGATAACAAAGTTAACATCAGAAGATACCAAAACCGTATTGAATTCAAATTGAACATTTCACAAATTAAATAACCGCCAAAATAAAATTTACCGCCAGTGTGTATTTAAGAGACAATTGTAATCCCAGCGGACTGATGACTCACTCCTAATAACCGCTCCGGCACTTATTCCGGCCGGCTCCGGGGGAAGTCCGGGGTTGTATCGTCGTAAATTTCCTTGGTATCGATTTCCCATTTGAGATCATGTTAACTCGGCCAGACTAAACTTTACTACCGGAATTATAAAACGCCATGTTTCTTATCATATAGAATTACTTATGTTGTGAAAAGAATGTCTGTTTTTTCGCCTTACTTTTTGCTCTTAATATATGTCCGTCTGTATTTTATATGTATTATCGTTTGCTGAGCTTTCGGTTTTATGGCTTATTTTATACAGTTTAATGTTTTTGTTTTAAGATAAAAATGTTGATGCTTTAGAGGTTTTCAAGATTTGATCATCTGTTATGTAACATTTGAGGCTTTTGTGGTCATAAAACGTTACTTAACATGTCCTTTGTTGATTTTATTTTATTTATTTATTATTTTTTTGGTGAAGTAAAACGAATTTTTTTTGTGTTTTTGGAATTAATGAAGTACTCATGATTTTTTAAACTTGATTGTAATTAATTTTTTTAAGAAATTTATTTAAAATAACTTGTACATTTGAGTACATTAAAAAAACATTTTTTACAAAAAAATTTCACTGCTTATATAAACTCTATAATATTTTTATCCAAAAATTTCATGAAAATTTTCATAAAACTATACTTAATTATTCTGGTCTCTTATTTCGTGACATCCTGCTTTGATCGGTCCATTAAAAATATCTTAATCCATCTTGTATTCATGTAAACTATTTATAATATGAAAAATAAATATAGACACCTGCTCTTATTCAAACACTAATAATAGTAAGTTGTCGAAAAAGAAGGCGCTCAATTGATAAAGAAACCAAAACAAAACTGAAATAATTATATGTAGGTTTGTATATAGAAAACGTAATACAAAAGAAACAAAGAATTTAAAATTATAAACGGATATGTTGACATGGAATTCTCCATAATTGATTTGCCTAATTGATTTTTAAATTGGAGTTTTTATATACGATAAAAACAAAGGACAATTATAGGTATACAAAATTATTATATAAACAATCAAGATAAATATGTCAAGCATGAAAACGCTTATGAGTTCATACAATCCTGAAACAAATGTCCTATATAAAAATATATACAATTATTTTAAACAGTGAAACAATATAATATCGTTACTCTTGAATAAACGCACTATGTTTACAGTTTGTATGGAAATTCTGCAAAGTCTATAAATAATAAAATATTCGTTTACTGCTGGTTGTTTTTTTTGATAAACTCTGTGTCCTTTATTCATGTGAGTTTTGTATTGCATATACTTTTAAAAAATCTATTAATTTCCTTTAAATCGTATACATTAGTTTAAAAATTTGACATTTATGGTCGATTTTATGTTGGTTTTTATATACTTTTGTCGTATCAAAAACGGAGTAAATAATTTTTAATATTTACATGACTATCTGATACTAAATTTATATTTTTACAATTTTAATGTATACTTTCACTTTCAAGTTTAATTCTATTGATACATTTCAAAAATTTATTATGTCTTGCTTATCATAAAAAATAAGAAGACATTATTTGTAACATAATCTCTGTTATATATAAAATGTAAAATGTATACCGCGACTTCTTTAGTCTGTACGTAATTTTACTGTCAATTAATCAAACGTTGTTTTTAGAATTGTTTTCTGTCTTTCTGTTTAGAAAATTACTAAATAAAAATTGTTGAAAGTTTCATTGTTAAACAACCTACAATTAATTTAGGCCAAATATCATCACGTTATTCCATCAAAGGTCTGAACAATAGTATTAAAAACAATTGACTTATTTCTCAGATATTCCTGCCCTGATAGGCGCAGTGGCAAAAAAAATCCTAAATTTGTGTATCCGTTTTATATGTACATACACAAGAAGCAAAACATTAAATAATAATTTTTTTTGGCTGCATTATGAAAAAAGAACGCCAACACAAGAAGACGAAATCTCAGATAAATCTAAATTCACTAAAAATAAACATTGTCTGTGCGGGATTTTCTCATAAATCTCAAGAAGTATTGTTAAAAACTAAAATTTTAACATTACAACTATCAAAATGGAGTATGGTAATCAAATTGGATATTCTTATCAAAGTATCGATTTGAAATTTTGCATAATACTTATACACTATCAAATAAATATGTCTAAGATCTTTGACAAAGATTTGATCAAATATTGAGAGTGTCATTATCTATGATCAGAGAAATTATTATACACTGTCATATTTCTTTGACCAAATAAATTTTATCACTTTTAACATAGGCAGATATTACACTATCAAAGAAATGTTAAAAAATTTCTTTGATCAAAGAAATATGATATTTATTTGATAGTGTAACAGCCGCCTAAGTCATTAAATGATTCTCCTTACATATCTAACATTACCTACTGCCTTATTCAATTTTGATTCATTTATTATTCGTTGTTTCGAAAAAAATATTTAATGTATGTTGATACAAAATATCGAATAAAAAATCAAATCTGTAGAACATTATTTATTGTCTGGAAATCTGTAGAAAATTATTTATTGTCTTACATTTCAAACATGATTTTATGATTTTTATATTGATGTAATAAAATGTAAACATAATTAAAAACGAAGAATCTAATTTGAAAAAAAAAACATAACTGTAAACATTTATTTTGTTTGTAAGCATTCGGATCTCATTAAAATCAAACATTTTCTCAATTGATCATTCTGAGAAATGAAGTCACGGAAACTAATTTTTCTGGAAACATCATAAGAAAATGTCTTCAGTAATGAAAGGATGTCGTGTCGCTAGTTAACTAGCTATGGCCTTTACTTCAGTGGCGTTTCCAGTCAAAATTAAAATATCAAAAACTAAATTTTATTAAGTATGGTTTTTATTCTATGCCAAAAGGCATCCGTAATTGTTATTTGATATTTTAACTATAAAAAAATAAGTTTTTGACACATGAAATTCATTGTTCAGTTTTGAGCATGCTTTTTCTGTGAGTTATTAACTACAGTGATGCCTCGCATAACGAACGCTGTGCACAATGAACTTTCTGTTCGTTCATTACGCGACTCACTCAACGAACCTCGCTTCACTCAATGAATTGCATCGTATTTTATTTTGTCGCCCGAATTCACTGATATTTAATTTGAATCAAGTATGTATGCAATTTTCAAATTTCTCATGATACGAATAGAAAAGTAAATACTTGCATACTTCTTAAATATTATTGATTTTTTTATGTACTGTAGGTTAATTTTATAATACGCAAGTAAAGTCTCTCAAAGTACCAGAAATAAAGACGTCACTGTTACACAAGTTGTTTATAGACATTCTTCAGGGGAAATATGGGAAAGTTTTTTTTGTAATACGATATAAAATTACTGTGTAACTTCATTTGCGACTTACTAAGAATACGTTAAAGTGTTAATGTAATATTAACACGTTGCAGCAGAGAATGTATGCTGAATACATAATGAAAAAAAGTTCCTTACATGAAATAGTGCATTTTCAACGTCGTTATTTTATGCTATGAAACGTATATATAATGTAGTATATCTTTGACATTAAATGTGGCAGTTATATTATTTTTATTTTTGTTTAAATGACAGGCTAGGAATGAGTTAGATTAGATTTTTAAATGACTATAGTGGAATAATTTAGATTTTGTGAAGTTTGAATTTTTACATCTTTATTTAAAATCTAAAAATATGATAGACTCAAAAGGATCTAAATATGTATATCAAAGGGCCAATTTACAAATAAATACAATATTCGCCATTAACCCTTCTGTCAACCACGCAGTTCTAAAACCTTTCCGTCTACCATATAGGTCTGGTTGGACCTTCATATATTTTGTATGAGAATGAAGTAAAATAAAGGGAAAAATATCAATTAAGTTTTTTTTTATAGATTCCTTTGAATATAAAATATATATTTCCTCTTATTTTAATACATTTTGAATTTTATTTAAAAAAAAATTTTGTATTTTTATTTATCATCTACATTCACACATTCGTGACATTTTAAATATTGCCGGGTATGTTGCAAACATACCGAGTCTGCGCAAGCAATGCACGTGAATCTTGTTTTTCTTTGAAATTTATCATTTATTCGGCAAATCTTGTAGGATTTCTTCTAGTTTGCTGCTGTTTGGCTGGTGGTTGGCTGTGGAATTGTATGTTGTAACGGTGCCCCATTTTAATACAAATACAAATAGAAATATCATTTTTTTTCGCACTCCCACACACCCAATTATTATTTTTTGTATTCAATCATAGAAAAGAGGTAGATTAATGAATTTCATAAAGATACATAAAATATTTCTATCAAAAAAACATATGGAAAGATCAAAAAGGTCTGGCCAGACCTAATGGTTGACAGAAGGGTTAATAAAGTTTTGAAAATCAACTGAAAAAACTAATATTTCAGTATATAAATATTTTTTTATACATATCTATGTACCTAAAACGTTAACAGCCCAAAAACCGAGTTTATATTATAACAAAAGT
Source organism: Sialis lutaria (assembly GCA_949319165.1). Lineage (NCBI taxonomy): Eukaryota > Metazoa > Arthropoda > Insecta > Megaloptera > Sialidae > Sialis > Sialis lutaria. Next base: position 12,787,647 of record OX439239.1, read on the forward strand.
ACGTTTTTTTTTTGTATATTCTTCATAAATATATTTCTAAATACCATTAAACAAACTAAAAGAATTATTTTTCTGTTTAGTATTCAAACCTAGTACTTTTTAGATTTCTTATTTGTTAAATGTGCAATGTACCTTTGTATTAAAGTTTTAATTTTAGATTTAATGTGTTCATGTTATTTTGCTTGTCCTTCATTACTCGTGTTTCTATTTTTTATAGTGGAATAAGGAATACAAGCACATATATAGCTTGGTTAATGGACTGTAAAAAAGTATCGTATCATTTAATAAGTTAGTTTATTCACCTAAAGCAATATGGAGGTTAGCAAATAATATTGAAGCGTTTTGTATCATCGTTTAACATTATTTACAAAAATGCTAAATAATACGTTTTTTTCTAAAATTTTTTGGGAAGTTTTTCATTAAATGTAGACTAAGTCATATTGGCAATTGAGTACTTTTAATGGAATAACATCTTCAATATTCAATAATATGTATTTATTTATTTCTTAAAAAAGGATTTTTCCATTTTTTCTTAGAAAATAGAAGTTGAAATATCCTTTTGAATTATTTTTGCGTCCTAAAGTTTTTTCAATGTTAAAATCTTTATTTTGTTAAATATCTTTAAAAAATGATATAGGACAAAAATTGTTTCAGAAAAAAATTACTTTCAATGTCATTGTAACGTCAAAATAAATATTAACATTAAATATGTTTTTTCAGCCCCGAAACTTCTGTAAAATATTTTTACCAGAAATTCAACTCTTTTGGATGTACTGTATATAACAAAATAAATTTTAGTAGAGCCTTCCAAAATATAGTGCCTGATGTATGTACATAAATTTTTCGTACGTTGCCTCTGAATATCTAAAAATATATATAAGTACATCATCCACTGATATTATTAAATAACACCATCTCCAAAAAAAAAAAAAACACATCACTTAAAACTGTCTATTCACGTCGAGTAAACAAACTCGATCTATTTACAAAAACCACACATACACACAGACAAAAAGCGCCAGCGTGTAATTTAACCGGGAAAGATTCGACAGCTAATTCCCGTCCTAAAAAACACGATTAACCGACTCTACACAAAACTTGGAGTAGTCCATAAACATTTACGTCGTATATGTGGCAGCTAACAGGTGTCATAAACCATGGACGTGTGTAGTCGGGAGTGGTGCGGGGGAGACAGGTCAGGAGACGGCACGTGACAGGTCCGGACATGAAACACGGGGGAGAAAGGGGATTGTCTCATCCTGCAACATCGTTTATATCTCCCTACGTCAAACTTTAGCAGCGAGGATTGGTTACGGTGTTGTAGAGTTGGGTTTTGTAAAATACTAGGATTACAGAGTTTTTAATAATTTAAATTATACCTATAGTGAGTTAACTATAGTATATTTCATTTATGTTTGCAGTGGTGGGCGGAGTTTAGATGGTACTATTCACACAGGAACTATTTTATAGCCCAAGGAAAAGTTATGAAATCTTAAACCTTTCAGTGGATTTTTTTCAAACATTCACTGTATTTAGATTCATCCTTCATACAGAGTATAGGCTAAAATTTATTTTCAAAACATTTATAGTTTTTATTCTGTGTGGCAAAACGGGAATACTCACATTTAAATTTATTACTGAATGTTGCATTTACTCAATATTTTTTTTCTTGACATCAGACCTGTAATTTTTCTAAAATCATGTGCTTTTTTCATATTTGAATTGTCATATAACTTTTAATGGGATTTGCACGAAATAAAACTCACCTTTGTGTTATAAATATTAGTTTTCTTATATCCTAATTAGTACAGTAAAATTAGGTTTTAATAAAGAAAAAATGGAAAGATTAGAAATTTCTTCTGAAATGGCTTCAGAAATACTTAATCTTTAAGAAACCAAAGAGTCCCTAGTCGGGACTGGTAAGCTTTAGACGGTATTTCGATTTAAAGTGGGGCGTGCCAAATTCGCGTCGAAGCTAGTCTTGATTTTGATCATTTACCGGATTATCGTGTTCTATAAGCTAATTTTATGAAAATCGGATAATATATGTCTCACAGAATGTAACCATGCTATTTTTGTTAATTTTGAAGGAGGGGAACCCCTCCATAAACAGCTTTGAAAATCTGCGTATTGCCAATGCTTTAAAAAATTATTAGCTCTTTCTAGCGGGTTATATTTATTTTTAATCATATGGGAATATGTTAAGGTGATACTGTTGCACTCATAAAAAATATTTTGGTTATAACAATCAGAGGTTTCCTGAATTATTCATTTATAATGAGAGATTTTGAGCTTTATAAATTGTGTATCTCAGTATCTTTGTTAATATTATTCAAAAACTAGGGGTTTTCAGACAAAATTTTTTTTATAAAAATTGTAGCAGATAGTCTCTTTTAATAGTTTTATATATAAAAAGTGAAATAACTCAAAAGACAAAACGACCAACTCCATGACAAAAAGTCGCGAATATTTAAGTTTTTATAAATAATGATTAATGGGATTAATTTATAGGTTCCCATTGTGTTAGTGAGTATATTTTTTAAAATATTGTTGTCATTATGAAAAATTATTAGATTTATAGAGATTTTTGAAAAGTGAGTCGTTTAGGCAAGTGAAATATTATAAAATGATTTATATATATTTGTACACTAATAAAGACACAATAAAACATAACGAAGGATTTATATTGCAGAATTGTTGTAGATACTTTAATAATCGATCATGTAGTATATAAATTATTTAGATCAGGTATGTATTAAGGAAAATTTTAAGTCAGAAAAATATTTCAAAATTAATTATATTTTAGATAAAGAAAATTTTAATATTTTATTAAATGCCTTAAAAGTGACATATAGGGATATAAATATCAGTAAAACCTTCTGAAATGGGGTTAGAAGTACATAGTCAAAAAAAAACGCAGAAACCCGTGCCTAATGTATTAATAAAAAATACATATTTTAGTTATCTGGGATTTGCATTATAATTAAAATTATTTTTATAAATATGTTTCCAACTCAAAATTTTCCTTAATACAGACCTGATCTAAATAATTTATATACTACATGATCGATTATTAAAGTATCTACAACAATTCTGCAATATAAATCCTTCGTTATGTTTTATTGTGTCTTTATTAGTGTACAAATATAAATACTATGGCTAGACCATAAAATGCACACCCCTTAAACTTAAAAAAAAGTATTAACTTATAATATCATATAAATACGGTACAATATATTTGGTGAAACTTAAAAGGATGTTTGAAAAAAATATTGGAGGTAATGAATATTATATAAATTATAATATGAAGTTTATCACTCATTAAGATTTTTTAGAAAATCAACAACGAATCTTGATATCAATCGATTATTACCTTTTTTATTTAAATTTAGGATGTATTTTAATAAAACAACAATCATTTTAATTTACAATTTTTATATAAAATTATTTTTTTTTGAAAATGTATAAAGTAAATAAATTAATTAATAATAATAATTAAAAAGATAAATACATCCACATATTGCAGCGATAACAGCTGTGTTCACCTGATGTCTAGCATTTAAAATGAAACATACATTGTCTAAAAAAAGTAAAGTTAGGTTATATATTTTTGTTTTAAAAATGCAAACTTACCAGATTTTATCTTGATTAAAAAGATTGATTGCCTTTGAATAAAATAATTAAAATACAGCACGTATCGATGTACATGTATTTATATAATAATTAACACAATATAATAATTATAATACATGTAATTTGCAATGACATATGAAGAAATAGCACCACTAGCGCCTAATGGATGTTTCTTGAACTTCCATGGACTACTACCTATATTTGTAAAAATAATTCTTGTCAAAATATGAATTTTTGTTTAAATAAACTGCAAATTTCGTTACTTCTAGTTATCCAATTTTGTTGAGTTTTAATAGGGTTCTATTCTGATAATAGATGAAGTGAATTCAAAAGGATTGGTGCAAATTTATTTCGAATTGTGACCTGTAGTTCGGCGTTTCTATAAAAAAAGCGGGTTATATCGACAAATTGAACTTTATTTACATTTTTATAACAGAAAATTAAAACCGATCGATATTAAACTAAGCAAAAATGGAGACTGTAATGTTTTCTATCAGAAAATGTAAAAATGTAAGTGAGATACTGAAGAAATTTAAAATATGATACTCATTTTATCAATTTATATACGAAAAAAAATTTTAGGACGAGAGTAGAACACACTTCCAAGCAGAGCCTGCTTGGGGTGTGCAATAAATCATTTTATAATATTTCACTTGCCTAAACGACTCACTTTTCAAAAATCTCTATAAATCTAATAATTTTTCATAATGACAACAATATTTTAAAAAATATACTCACTAACACAATGGGAACCTATAAATTAATCCCATTAATCATTATTTATAAAAACTTAAATATTCGCGACTTTTTGTCATGGAGTTGGTCGTTTTGTCTTTTGAGTTATTTCACTTTTTATATATAAAACTATTAAAAGAGACTATCTGCTACAATTTTTATAAAAAAAATTTTGTCTGAAAACCCCTAGTTTTTGAATAATATTAACAAAGATACTGAGATACACAATTTATAAAGCTCAAAATCTCTCATTATAAATGAATAATTCAGGAAACCTCTGATTGTTATAACCAAAATATTTTTTATGAGTGCAACAGTATCACCTTAACATATTCCCATATGATTAAAAATAAATATAACCCGCTAGAAAGAGCTAATAATTTTTTAAAGCATTGACAATACGCAGATTTTCAAAGCTGTTTATGGAGGGGTTCCCCTCCTTCAAAATTAACAAAAATAGCATGGTTACATTCTGTGAGACATATATTATCCGATTTTCATAAAATTAGCTTATAGAACACGATAATCCGGTAAATGATCAAAATCAAGACTAGCTTCGACGCGAATTTGGCGCGCCCCACTTTAAATCAAAATACCGTCTAAAGCTCACCAGTCCCGACTAGGGACTCTTTGGTTTCTTAACGATTAAGTATTTCTGAAGCCATTTCAGAAGATTTTTCTAATCTTTCCATTTTTTCCTTATTAAGGGAATTTTATACCTAATTTTAATGTACTAAATGTCAACTGTATAATACACACATTTGTAGAATAACTAATCTAACAATTTGAATTTAATTGCAATTGTTTCCAAGGCACCATGATGTATGGCATTAGTGAAAATTGTGTTATTGTAAATCTGTCTGGCGTTTTGACCAATCAGGAGCGCGTATTATACTTCCTATGCTAGCTACCGCTGCAAACTAAAATGAAACAGACTATAGGTTCTAATTTTTATACTTTCCTAGTAATTAGTTGCTATATGTGATCTTTTATTGCGTTTAAGTAGTAAATCCTAATAATAGACAGTGTTTTAAATATCTATTATTCTTACATAAGACTAAACGAAAAGGAGCCTATTTAAACTCGTCTTACGACTGCGACCATAAAACTATAGAAGACATAAAATACATCATTCTGACATATCCAATATACAACGCAGAAAAAAATCCTAAAAAGGAGTATCTAAACTCTAAACATTGTGAAGGATCTATTCAGGCAAATTCGAATAACTATTAATACGACTTCGTACTTACGAAAACAGCTACATCAGTTTTGTGAAAATTCTAGAATAAGTTTATAACTCGTCTTATGGAAAAAAATTAGTACTGGGTAAATTAATAATGAAGGGCCAAAAAATGAATATATATAAAAAAAGCTTCTCATATCTTTCAGATATGACGAGAAAGCAAAATATTAAGATACAAATGCATAAAAATGAACGAAGATGTGAGCATTTTTTATTATGTTGACTCAATAAAGAAGGAGGAAGCACCGCATTTACAAAGATAATTGGAGTAGGGAAAGGTCATATGACTCATATGACATATTAGTAAATTCTATTGTTTTGTACCTATTTTTTAAGTTCTAAATTTTTTTTAATCATTTTTAACTCGTGTAATCAGATGAAGTGTGTACCGGCCTCAAATGTATTAAGATTTAGCTTGTAATAATTATTTTTATTTGTGTGTTTTTTTTATATATTTATATCGTTTATACCTACTATATTATACTGTGTTTTCTAATACAGATAACTTGAGCTTTTATGTAGTCAGTAGTGTTTGACTATTGTCGGACAAAATCTGACATCAGCAAATATTGCGACATATATGACTTGTACAACTTTATTGTTATATCTAGTAACAAGTTACAGCAGATATTATATTTGTTTTCTCATAGAACTTTTTTTATATTTAAAAAATTGTATGAATCTAGATACAAATTATGATTACAAAAATTATAAAAGGAGAATTCTTAGTATTTTTAAATGTTTTTTTTTTTTTTTTTTTAATATACATTTAAATTCTATACATATTTTTAATAAATAGCTAAAACAATATAGATGAAATTTTTTAGCAAGAAAAAATTTTTGTTTTGTACACCTACATACATATTTAAATATAAATATACGTTTTTTGTCTACTTTAAATCTATTTTGATTAAGATACCTTTAATTGGGGCTTTATAAGAATTTAAGCAAGTCTCGTTTTGACTCGGATTTTATAACCAAAGGTCGTCTCGGGAAAATTTAAGTCTCAGTTGAATTCTTATTTTGTTTACAAACCTATACAAAAAAAAAAAACACAAAAATGTATATATATGAAAAATATGAAAAAACGTATTTACATTATATCTTATAGTCTAACGAACCAACAATCATTTCAAATTTGATATAGTCTCGATCTTGACCCGGCGCGAAACCTTACTCCTTATAATTATATAAATATTAAAAAAAATATTAATTTTAATTTTGTAAAATAATGTCATAAAGATATAATTTAATTACAAAAATTAATTAATTATTAAAACTAATTAAAAGTTTCAAAAAAGTTATATTATATTATTTTTAAAAATAATTAAACATACATCCGTTCCACCAGAGTTTTTTGTTTTTGATATGTATGTAAAAAATACAATAAACAAATTAAAAACAAAATACAACATTATGGTTTGTCAAAAGCACCTGTAACAAAATATTCAATATACATTTAAAATACATAAACTTTTATATAGTATAATGGAATATGTATTATATAATATGTAAATGTATTAAAAGCACAACAAACACATGTGTTGTAGTCTATTGAAACTTTTGTCAGAATTAACTCTGTTCATTATGTTTAAAAATCAGTGACGTAGAATAATTATGAAATTAATTCATAATCGTAAAATAATTATTATCTGTTATTGATAACTCATAATTATTTATGGAGCATATTTTTATTATTTTTAATATTTTATACAGATTGCTTTGAAATTGCAATTTAATTAATTGATAAAAACACAAACAATAGTTATACAATTTTTCTTTGATCTCGGCCATCGTTTCTCTTATTCGAAATTAATGAAATGTTATTGGGTGGATTCACGGACTAACCGTCGAGTTTTGATTGGCCGCGATTTATGGAATACTGTGAATTCGACCACTGATTGTCAGATATCTACTATTTACTGGAGATCAGATTGGATTAATGACAAATCTAGAATACTGATGAAATCAGTTTAATGTATTAAGCATTGTGTTGAATAGTATAATAAAATACATCTGCCCAGTAAATATACAGTGCTTCCTTGTGCTAAATTCATCATAGGTAGTTAGTTAATCATTGAACAACAGTCATTGATTAACCATTTAATGTTCATACAATTTTAATAAAAAAATATTAATTTTTTGACATTTTTCTTATACGATCCTCGTTATGTCGTATATTTTTAATTTTTTGACAGTTTCAATCAAAATCATTATTTTTCTGCTATACAAATGTCAAAATGACATTTAATATGTCAAAGAAAATAGCAATTTTAAAAAACAAATGACGATTTTTTTAAAGCAAGTTGAGATAAATCTTTGTAAGGGAATATTTTACAACAAACGTAGGTGATCTATATATTATAGGAAATTTAATGCTCTATAAAATTTTCACGTAATATGTGTCTTTCTTGACATATCTTCAAAAAATTAATTTGTGGAATGTCACCCCTCCCCCTTACACACGACTTTAATTATTTTGAAATGGGACCGTCCTTAAACCAGACCCAACAAACCAACCAAGTTTTATCAATATCGGTTCAGTGGTTCATGAGTTATGTGTATGACAAGGTTTGGGGGACATACATACAGACATACATACACGAAACAGAAAGTGTCTTGACCTGAAACGGATAAATTAAGTAAATTTTTTTAAATCGGAGAACAATTTTTTTTTCTCATTTTAAAACGATCACATAGCTTCTCGTATCTTCGATATTGCGAGGAAGCAAAAGTGTTTGTCTTGACCTGAAACGGATAAATCAAGTAAAATTTGTAAAATCGGAGAACATATTTATTTCTCATTTTAAAACGATCACATATAGCTTCTCATATCTTCGATATTGCGAGGAAGCAAAAGTAAAACATATTTACAAAACATTAATATCATATTTAATTAAAATTAGTAAAAGCTTTCATTTTAAATTTTTAAAATGCCAGTAATAAAATCTGAAGATTAATTTAATGGTAACATAAAATAAAATACGTCAATTGTTGATTTGTTTTTGTACAGCAGCAAAAAAAATACATATAGCATTTTTATTAATTTAAATGTATTCACGTGGGTATTTAAAAACATCGTTTTTTAACAATCAGGAAAGACCTGAGGGTGCTCGAATCTCATCTTTTGGTGGCAAACATAAAATGTGCGTAGCTGTTATAAATATATTATAAAGAAAACAAAACGAAGTGAAAGCAATATACAGGGTGTCCCATTTTAATCTATCACCCCCCTAATTTTTTTTATCCATCAATTAAATCAAAAAATGCTTCAAATAAAAGTTGTTTGGTTTTGAGGGGGATACAAAATGGCGTTATTAGTTTTTTATTTTTCGGACGTCTTCATGGTCAAATAGGCCCAACTTTTTTTTTTCAAATGGAAACCTGTATTTTTTATTACAATATCTTATTGTTTGGAAAAAAACAAGTAGCTTTTGTTTCAAAAAAATTTTTGTATGACTTCATTTTTTTTTAATATTCAACAAAATAATTTTAGATTTTAGATTTTTACTAATTTTTTACTCGAAACCCATTGACTTTAGAGGAAAAGTGTAAAAAACAAAAAATGTTTATTTTAATATGATATAACTAGGAAAATTATTTCAGATTTTTTTATTTTATTTTTTATTTGCTTTAATATTTTGAAGAGCAAAAGTTAATAAAAAATCCTGATATAATTTTCCTAGTTATATCAGATTAAAATAAACATTTTTTGTATTTTACATTTTTCCTCTAAAGTTAATGGGTTTTGAGTAAAAAATTAGTAAAAATCTAAAATCTAAATTTATTTTGTTTAATATTAAAAAAAAAATGAAGTCATACAAAATTTTTTTTGAAACAAAAGCTACTTATTTTTTTCCAAACAATAAGATACCGTAATAAAAAATATAGGTTTCCATTTGAAAAAAAAAAGTTGGGCCTATTTGACCATGAAGACGTCCAAAAAATAAAAAACTAATAACGCCATTTTGTGTCCCCCTCAAAACCACACAACTTTTATTTGAAGCATTTTTTGATTTAATTGATAGATAAAAAAAATTAGGGGGGTGATAGATTAAAATGGGACACCCTGTACACACAAAATAATAATTTTATTTAAATGAATGTTCTTTTGTTTTATTAATTTATTTGTTTAATAAATTCCATGTGCAATAAAAGCTTTATAATTTTAACTAATTAAATGATAATGTTTTTTTATTATTTGATAGTTCATAATATAAAATAATTTTTTAAATTTATTTTGATATGAATTTCCTCAGATCAAAACTAAAAAATATTTAGAATTATTATTTTATATTAACGTCCACACAGACGCAAGCCTAAGTCCTTTACGCAGCAACAAAAAAATGCCTATTTCCGTGTAGAAATTTTAGCGAAACTTCATGCTCAAAGTATTGCAGTAATTTGACACTTTGTTGTCATATCTAATTTTATCCTTATTTTTGACACCTTATTATTTTTAGAAATCCTTGTTCGTTTCGTTCCAATGTTATTTGTTTTCTCCTATCCATCTGGTTGCTGAAACTATTAAATATTTTTGTATTAATCGTCACACATTTGATTCATTTCATTACATTCGTCGACATATTGGTATATTGTGTGACACAAGACACAACTCTGACAAATAAAGATTAGTCAGATAATCACTCTTACAATTTTGAATACATTATAACTATAATTAAGTATATACTGACAATGAGTTTGGCGCAGTACGAGTTTGATCTTTAAAATAAAAATAAACAAAGCAACCCTTTGAGGGGCCTACAAAATTCGGTATATAAACTGATGAAAAATAGGTACTTTAAGGTCAAGCTTTCCAGATCTTACGCTGGTTACAGGATCACTGTATTATCTGCGCCTCTGTAATAAACAATCATCGAAATTTTCGTGACGGTTTTCTATCCACGTTACTATATTTTGAAATATCTTGGTTGACGTCATCATCAGTTTATCACCACAGATATCGCTACCCAGTCTCCACCAGGTCTTTTGTTGCTACCCACAACGTCGACACCCACACATGGCGTGCAAGATCTTCAAACGACTGAGAATCATATCGTGTGTTTATTAAATTAATACTAATAATTGTTACTTATATCTATTTTAAATTCACATTAATTTTCACTAATAAAAAATATAAATGGTACTTATAGTCCAAGATGTGAGCGCCAAAATTTGCAACTACTTTCTAAAAGCTGATTTTTTATATAACGTCACATTTGTGGTGTAGATATACAGCCTGCCGTCAGTCAGCTAGTTTCGTTAGCATTTGGCGCGGGGAGGGTTTTAACTTTGTAAAAGAAAACTATACACGTTGCAACTACTTTCTAAAATCTGAAAATTTATTTGTAAGCAGTATACTAAGTAAGAACCCTTTTTATTATAGTCAGTCATCAAAATCTTACAATCGGGCGCGTCAGCAGCGCGTTTAACTCGAAAAAAATCTATACATCGTGAAAGTACTTTAAAAATATGAAATTCGGTATAAGAGTTAGGAATATTATTATTATTAAAAGAAAAATAGTCAGTTCGAATTTTACCTTAACAAATGCCGTCATCAGCCGATACACCACCCTCGCACCAAACGCTAACGAAATTAGCTGACTGACGGCAGGCTGTATATCAACACCACAAATGTAATGTAATAACAAAAAATCAGCTTTTAGAAAGTAGTAGCAAATTTTGGCGCTGACTTCTCTGACTATTAAGGACACTATGCAAGATTTATATAAAAACGTGCATTTAAATACAATAACGATAAAAATATGTATTAATAGCAAGGTTTTTTGCAATTTCAATCATATCAAATCAACTATATACTCCTCTTTCTCTGTCACATACATATATGCATACATAAATATAATACCTTTCTATACATTCATACATTGATATGCGTGAACTAGCATATGAATATTTATTGACTTATTTGCGAAATATATTCATATTCAAAACTTCTCGTTTCGCTCTTTAGAATATCTCCGAATTACGTCTCAGTAGTTCTTTTTATTCTAATGTTATTACAATAATTCATTTAAGACATCCAAGTCGTCTTGTTTTTAGCATTTCATTAAATTTTATTTATAGAATAGTCAATAACGAACATTTATGTATAGTTAACGTTTTTATGCTGATATATCATATTGAATTATTTATTTTGTGTATTTATTATTGGATATAATTTTTTTTTAAATAATTTACCTGTGTGAAGTGTGAAAAATTCAAATTTTTTGAAGTTGTGCTAAACTGTGCTAGTTGTTCCTAACATTGTTTCAAAACATCATTACTCTAATATCATTTTTCGGCCCCCCAGAATAATAATACATTTTTCACTGAAAAAAAAATTATTTTAAGGTTTTTCTAGTGTTATATTTAATTAAAGGGGGGATATTTTGGAACCATGCAATGTAGCAAAAGTATAACACAATTTGGCACAATTTTCAAACTTTTGAATTTCAACAAAAGGGGGGCTAACTTTACACAGGTTTATAATTTTTAAATTAATTTTCAAACTATGCTGTTTAGAAAAATGTTCCATGATGAGTATATGGGATAGAAGAGAGCAAAAAGACTAGATCGAGTAATCTAAAGCAGTGCTTCTTAAACTTTTTGACGTCGCGGCCCCCTTGCAGCTCATATTGATAACTCTCGCCTCCTCCTTATTTTTTTTAAACAGAAGGGTTAAAAAAATATTGTTTCATTTATATAATTTTAGCATGTGTATATTTGAACATTTAAACTTATGTGACGATAGTAAATTTAATTGTTATATTCGTGGTTTTTCGCGGCCCCCTTGTGAGAAGGCCAAGGCTCCCTAGGGGGCCGCGGCCACCACTTTTTTAAGAAGCCCTGATCTAAAGCACGATTAAATTATACTTATTCCAGTTATTTTTTCTTGGAACTTTTGCTTTTGAAGAAGTATTATATTTCATTTATTTTATAAAATGTTTACATTTCTATAATATTCAATTTCACAAACGATACTTACATTTTTACCTCAAAACTATTTGGTAACAATCAGACGCCTTAACTAGTGTTTCATGCTATCTACATAAAACATCTAAGGTATTACTTGTTTTTCCTTTTTATGTTTATTTGTATGTATAACCGACTGTTTAAAAGAATAAGTACATCATATAAATGAATAAAAATATTTTTTAACTACAGACCATATTATAAAATACAACAATTATGTGTAAATTATTATGTAGGTACTTTAGTATAAATAATATAATCTTCATAAAGTAATAAGCAATAAATTAAAATAGTTGACTGTAATGAAATAAAATAGAAGTATAAGGATGCTTCTATACTCAAATTATGAAGAATAGAGACAGGAGATTAATGTCTGTATATCTGTAATACAATTTTATGTGTCGAAATATGACCACTGAAGTGGGTGGTCTCTCGTGTATGGACCACTGTGCAGTAGTTGACTGCGCATCCGTATAGTTGTGTGTGTACCTCAAGGTACAGAGTGGCGAAGGAGCACAAAGTAATGCGCAGCGGTCGGACCGCCTACTCCAGGTTCCGTTTTTTCGACGTACCCCCTCCACTCGAGATTCATCTCCTTGGTTCTATGCTTCATGAGTCAGATAAAAGATAACTATATAAATACTTACAAGAGGAACCCTTGTCAGGGCCGTTTTCGATTTTCTTCATATTTAAATATGTTGTGAAGGGGGGTCCTCTGATAACACATATACCCGGTTTTGGGCGCAGATGAGTAATAGTTTAAAAATTATGACCCAAAATATATTTTACTATTCCATATATACCTATCTGTTAAGTCTATTTACACAAAAGCGTCTGTTGGCCTAGCGGTTATGATAATAGACCGGTAACCATTATTGTAAGAGGTTATATGGACAAATATGCCATCAGAATTATTATTAATAAAGAAATGTATAAATTGTGTAAATATTTAGTCATTTATAAAATGTTCTTGGTGAATATATTTTTATGTATAAAGTGTTTTTACGATAGATACCTACCATCCAAAATATATGTTACTTGAGCATAAATTATATATATTTTTATTTACATTCCCAGTTTTGAATTACTTATTCACAAAATTTAGAACATATATATTAAATTGCACATTTTGAAAACAAATAAATTCATAAGATGCTTGTATAAATAGACTTAACATATAAGTAGGTATAGTATATATTATTATGCAACATTAAAATATATTTTGGAACATAATTTTTAAACTATTTCCCAAAACCGGGTATTGGTGTTAGCAGGGGCCCCCCTTCACAACATATATACTTAAATATGAAGAAAATCGAAAGCGGCCCTGACAAGGGTCCCCCTTGTTAGTAAGTTTTTCTTCATTTATATCTGACAAGTTTTAAAAAATGGATTTTATCGATTATTTTGAAGTGAAAATACTATTAAGAATAAATAGCTATACACATTTATATTTATTTATCAACAAATTAAAAATATTTTGTAATTAATTTCGGCAAGTAATTAACGACAATATCATTAAAAATAAACGCTTTCACTCCTGTTTCCAAATTTAATTTAATTACTGTTACATTTTACTTTTTAACCTTAGAGAAACAGTTAATTATAAAGCACTCATTTTATAAACAGTAAATTTCGCGGAAGTAGAAATCCGTTTAGATTGTACCTGTTTAAGAAATATAACGACTGAAACTTGTACAATGTAGAGTTCTTAAATGAACACAACGCCATCTGTTGTGTTTTCGTATAATTACGTCGAATGTAAGAACATTACTGCAATACACTCCTACCAGTGCTCCGTTGCTGTTCTTTGTCAGGGGGCGGACTGCTAGAATATTTAAAAAAATGTAGATGAGTAATTTAAAGCTTCAATTCGAAAATTTTATATAAGACGATATCAGTAAAGTTAATCTTGTCTCAACATTAATTATCTTTTTCTAATTTTAAAATAAATATTACAGTTATCCATCAATCTAAAATTAAATCAAAACACTTGATTCAAGAAATTAGTGTTGTATTTATACTTCAATAAAAATGTTTATTGACAATAAAAAAACACAGAATTGGTAGTCTAGGTACCAGTATCATGCGAACTTAAAGTTTGTCCAAAAGCGTATGTAATTTTTGGTATAATGGGAGAGGGGGGTACTCTTAAATGAAATTAATGGGGTATAATGTTTCAAATATGTCACGATACATAGTTTATATGAATACTCACTATTCAAAGTAAAATTTTCCTAATGATTGGCATGGATATTTTATATCAATAATATGAGATCTAATGAAATTAACCTTTTGAAATAAAGTTCTCCGATCGATTAATGTTAGAGTATCTTCATGGTAACAAAATTTCAATATTAGAATATTTTAATAATATACTTTTAAAATATAAAAAAAACTATTGATTTAAAAATGGGATACAATATTATATCAAAACGGAAATTATAAAAAGTGTTTTTGACGAATATTTATCAATGTTTAAAATAACCTATCGATTTGAGACCAGCATTTGACATCAATCGAAATATGAAACGGAAATTATGAATATGTAAATATCAATATAAATTTGAAATACTACATGCATGTGATTGGATTAAAATGGATGATGTATTATTTACGAATTGTTTGGTTTCATAAATAAAATAGATTTTGACCTAAAAATCTCCTGTGAATATTTTTATTTATATAAATTGTCACAACTGGCTATCTTGATTTGTATAGTTTCTATAGTTTTCATTCGCTTTTAAATATATGTTTATGTTTGAACAATATTTTTAATTAAAACGTTCAGTTTTACAATTTTATTTAAAAAATACATAATTTGCCATTAATGAATGGTCACCCTTTTAAGTTATTTATTTATAAAATAAAATTAAAATTAATTACCAGGCAATACGTCCCTGAATATTTCCAACTTTTAGAATAATTTCCACTAAATGTTACTTTTACTTTAATTTACAACATTGTATCTTTCTGCTTTTGAAGATTTATTATAATAACGACAAGTATTTTATATATTTAGTCAAAAATCGATGCATTGATAAAAAATTATAAAATTTAAATATCATTTAAAATAGTATTTGACCATTGATGGTAAAATTTGTGGATTTTCTGTGAAAGTTATCGATAGAAGACATCCAAATATCAAAATGTTTTGAAGCACATTCCCATAAACAAAAAAAATGTCTTATTTACGGTATTACAGACTAGCTAACAAAATTTAGGCACTATCTTGCAAACACTTTCATATGAGGTATTAATATAATCGTTTTTGGAATTTAGAACAGTGATACTTTCTCATATTATAACAGTTAGTGATTCTTAATTTTAATGATATTACCACTGTTTTAATACCGCTGGTGTGGACTTACCACGCGTGCGCGAAATCTTTTCAATATAAATTTGATATCCAGTTTGAAAGTGATAGAAAGCTATCAATTTTTTTCTAGTTAGTCTGTAATACTGTACATTAAATGTTAAAAATATGATAAATGATGACAACTTGTGTCTTAATTTTTGAAATTTCAATGCATGTACGAGTTAAAGTATATTTATGTATAACCATGCAATTACCGACATTCCTGCCTCACTGTATTATTTTGTTATTTTAATTTTCCCAGAGTTAGAAAAATATATTTTTAGGGGTTAGTCAGCCATCCCTTTTCCATGAAAAATCACACATGTGTATACATGTTATATGCATCACAAACATACATATCAAACTTTGAAAAACATTTTTCAAACAATGATAATATTTAAAACAAAAATAATTAACATGATCAAAAAAAAATAACGTCACAAAGTTTTTTTAATAGACCTGGAAATACAAAAAAAAACGTATTTGTTGAAACACAATGGTAATAATAATTTTACCACGAATTTAGTAAATAAAATTCGATCAAATCGTGTACTATAAATATGGAGCATTTAGTTAATTAAAAAGCTTAATATTACGGTTGATTTCCCTGTCAGGATAATTAAATTGGTGTTTTGTGAAACAGATATATTCTATGTTTCATAATACGGTTTTAGTGACAATGTTGTCAGCTCACACAATATATTGAAAAATGTAGATGCGTGTTATTTATAAATATTTATATAAATGTTTATTAATTTTAATAATTAAGTACCCACGACCCAAATAAAACAATTGCATTTTGTGATCGTCAAAAATTTTTTTTAATTTTTGGGCAAGAATTATTTTAAATATTATGAGATAATAATTTTAGCTTAATTTTTAATTATTGTATCTTTACTATGGGATTATTTTACCATAAAAATACGTTTCTTGACAAAAGAGGGCAATTTTGGAATACTTCTCCTATCACCACCCAATTTGGATGATTTTTATATGCAATCATCTACTTGCCAGACCTAATTTGCAAACCAAGTTTTATCAAAATCTGTACAGAAGTTAATTAATTATACATCTGACAATGATTTAAGGTGGACACAAACAGACAGACACGAAACAGAAAATGTTTTTTTTGACATGAAACGGAAAGACCAAGTAAATATTTTGAAATACATAGGAGTATTTTTTTTCTTTCAGATAGTTTCCTAAGAGGTTTGACCTAAAAAAATAACAAATCCTTTCGAAATTCAACAAATAATAAAAATTAGCGAAATAAAAATAAAATTTATTATAAATAGGGTTAATTTTTAATTCATAGGTAAATACAGAAATGAACAACGATTCCATTTTTATTGAAATGAAACTTCTTTAGCGAGACTAGTAAATTAGAATGACCTCCACATTTTAATTAAATAAAAATAAAACATAAAGCGCTAAAAAAGAGAGCGATAAGTAGATGTATAAGAGAAAGATACATGAGTAGCACATGAATATAAGTAGACCACGAGAATACGTTTGATTATTAAAATTATTTGTTTAATAAGTTTAGTTTTTATTTTATTTTATTCGCATGATAAATGAAAAAAAAATCACTTCAACCATGCGCTTATGTGAGTGAGGCACTCACAAACGAAACTTTAAAAGAAATAGTCGATTTTATGGGGGTGAAGTTGTTTTGGCAACTGAATCCTTTATAATTTTATGGGATCATGACAAAATGTTATCTTATAATTTTGTTTTAAAAAGTACGTGTTACATACATCCTTAATCCTTAATATATATAAAGCTCAACGTCTCTCTGTCTGTCTGTCCGTTAGTGCGCTTATCACTCGAGAACCACTTATCCGATTTACGTGTTTTTTTTTAATTCATAGGTACATTCTCTCGCCAGGTTATAGGCTATATTTTGTTACGTTAGGTAACATAACAACTAAGCAGTGACGATAATAGTAAATCAAGTCGGAAAAAATTTTGCCGACGGCGCGCTGTTTTGCAATACGCTGCCTAAACCGTTGAATATAGAACAAAATAATGTAGTAAAGAATTGTGTAGAATCAAAAGTGCTACAATAAAGTCCGCGACACCATATGTCTAACTTTTATATTTAAGCCACAATGACTGCTTTTATGTTACAAAGAAAACATAAAATATTTGGGTTATGTTTACATGTACTTATGACCTGCAAAACTTTAATCCTTATTGAAATAAATGATTTCATCGTCATAAGTACTTAATGTAGATATAATTTGCCCTTTACAGCATCCAATTTGGTGGTATAGTTTAGGAAATAACATTAAATAAGTTTTATACGGTAAAATATTATTAATAACGCGCGAACTAAATACGTCGGTATTCGATCTCCCTCGGCTCGGCCGTTGTCATTTGACCGTCAGTTTTGTTTCAATAATTAAATTTAAATTTAAGTGTTGTTTTTTTATTACAATAATAACAAATCGTGTTTGTACTTAATGCGAGCGAAGCCGCGTGGGTACATCTAGTATTGATATAAACATAAAGTATAGCAATATACATTATAGAAATGTATAATTGCATACATATCTATATGCATTGCAATTCAAATCATACAAGTTGCTTGTACAGATCATACGAATCCAATTATAAAGTAAACTATTTGAAGAATTCTAGAGTCGTGCAAGTACAGATACAAATGGTATCTACAGTTCGTTTCGTATGAGCAGTAAAATCTAACAGGATTCGATGCAACTTGTCTTACATCACTTGATCTCGATCATGCGTGTAAACATGTATGTGTGTATCTGCATTGGCGTCCATGCTTATTAAAAAAGGGTAACGTTCAAAGGATTAGATAGCTGTCGTATAAGAAGTCATCGGAAATATTTTGATGTTGAAATTGCAACCGATTTTTAGGATGGTTGATTTCTTGATATAGTTTGCATTTATATTGTAAAGTTACTACAATTACGGTACAGGCAATAGTTATGGACCGGTCCATATATTGTTATAGTTCAAATTAATTGTTATACCCATAGATGTCCAGTCTGGAAAGGGGGGAGGGGACGATTAATTATTATTATCATAATTATTTATTTAATTACTTTCCTAAATATACACTGGTAGAAAGGATTTCTCAAACTAAGTAAACCTTGTTTTGTATATAACGAAAACAATATTTTCTTAAGGTAAGCAATAATCTCTTAAACCAAATATAGTATTCTTGAACGAAGGAATAACGTAGTTGGATTAAGAGTATGTTTCTTATATTATATTGTTTTCGTTATATACAAAACAAGGTTTTCTTGGTCCATACAGTTTTTTTTCTGTGTAGGAAAATACGATATAATAGAGAAGATATCTTGCTAGAAAAATAGTAAATATTTAACTACGGGATTTCTGTATGTATCAAAGTTTTTTTTAGCAAACAAAAGTACAATTTTAACAATTAAAATCAGCCTATATAAAACATGAGATTAAAATAAACAAAATTAAGCGCAACATAATAAACTACAATGACATAATAAATTAAAACATTTTTACAAGTGAAGAGTCTTGAAAAGTTTAAAACACAATAATCATCTATTTTAATAACACAATTTCGTTGAAATGAGGCAAATAAGTTTACATTGGTATTAACGAAATCTCTGTTTTATAAATAGAGACTTGAAGTTTGCAGAATTTATTCAAACTAAGAAGAAAACTCTTGTTGTCCATTCAGAGTTTCGAGTTGTTTGCTTAATTCTCAGTTAAAAGCGAAGAGAAATCTCTTCAGCAGAGTCAATATTTGCTATCAGCATTTTTCTACCTTAAATGATCATTTATTACTGGAAAACTTTTGTGGCTGTTTAATTGTAATTTATTTTATTTGTGTTTACAAATGTTCTAACTTAATTGTGTGAATTCAACCATTAGTAATTGATTTTTAAATTATGCGTTCATTTAACTGTGGACTATTGACATAATTGAAGATAAATTAGAAAGACTTTTAGAAATTAACCTCAAATATCAGATGTAGGAATTTTAGTTATATCCTAATTGTTCTTTGGCTAGGTTGGATATTTTGTTTCTTTATTATAACAACTTCTATTAAAGCAATAAATATGGTTAAATAAGATTGTACTCGAAGAAGTATGCTTTCAATTTAAGCATTTCAAATAATTCACATTAAAGATTTTTTTTACTTTATTGCAATTCGTTTTCTAATTAAAAATATCTGCCATATGTGCCATGGGACTTTCTTATACGTAATAATGACAATGAACAGTGTACGTGATTTTACTACTACACTGTTTACTGAGATTACGTATAAGAAAGACCCATGGTACATATGGCAAACACGTACACTGTTCAGTCTCTGTAATACGTATAAGAAAGTCCCATGACACTCATGGCAGATATTTCTTCTCTGTTATGAACCATTTGAAATGTACTTAAAAACGAATACTTGGTTTTTTCGAAAACATGAATAGAACATAAATTATAGATAATAAAATTACCTACAATTTTCAACTAACCCACTTTTCTCTAATTCGCACTGTTTCAGTGTAATTCGAAAAATTCAAAAATCGATGTAGGTAAACATCCGTTTCCGGTTGAATGATCGTTTTAAAAAATAAGAGGTTTTCTTCCCAGACAAAAATTAATCTTAAGTATAAAATTTCACCCTTCTACGATTTGTCGGATTTGAGTTACAGCGTCTACAGACAGACATCATGCAGACATCATGGCGAAAATAGTCAGAATGGATTCAGGGAAGTTCAAAATGGATAATTCCATCAAAATTCGGATTTCGAAAAAAAATGGCTTTACAATACTTATAAACTTTGTATACACAGCAAAGAACCATTTCTAAGGAACATTTTATTTTCTTGTTCTGGTGGTTACGGTTTCACAGTTTTACAGGAACTGTTCCACTATGTCTAAACAAGAAACAGAAACTGTTGTTGACCAGGTGACTCTACAAACGCGACTGTGTTTATTTAAGGTAACAAAATGTTTCGCTTAGTATTTCTTTTTCTTTTAACCTTTCCCACCTCAAACGGAAGCAAGCAACAATGTGCTATTTTCATTTCTCTCACCGCCAACGAAGAGGAACGAAGTAATACTTTTAAGACTATTTGATTGACATATCAAGTGTCACATTATAAAGAAGAAATGTATTTCTATTTGCCCATTGCAATTGTGTGAAAACGTCGACACTTTCAAGAAAAATGTTTTATACTCAATAGCCCAGTGTTATAAAAACAAACATAATATTTTATTACGGTTACTGTATGTAAAATAAAACATACAAAAGATAAAACACAAATCCATACTTTAGTTAGGATGATTTATGCACTGTTGGAATACGCGCCTTTATTTATTGTCATTCATAAAATCCACCCACACTGTCTGTACAAGTGGACTCTACTTGACGTAGTGTTTAAAGATAGGGAGGATCAACCCTTTAAATATTTTAATTTCATATTCATATTCTAAATATAAAATCTTTAAAGATAATTTATATTTTTAAATCTCTTCTTTTATTAACAGTTCGTGCTTGTCCTATATACTTATTTCATTGTAACCAAAAATGCATGAAAAAGATTATCCTTGAGTTGCATAAAACAAAATTTATCACGATTTGTTAACCGTCCCTTTTAAGGCATCTTTAAGTTAATTATGGTTATGATAAAATTTATTCGAACTGTATACAAAAAAAAGTCATAGTTAGTAAATCGTCCGTTTACTAATCGTGAATAAATATAATAATATTAACGTTAAACGACCCACCATAAACGTCAGTGATAAAACTATTGTATTATAGTTTATTCAAAGTTCTTGCATTTTTATTCAAAAGACTGTTTGAACTGGTTTGAACTATAATTCTATACTAATTTTAAAGCTTCAGCACTGTTGCCATGGCAATGCGCACTATTTTATCATCAACAAGCATACGCTTTTTGTAGACCATAATATTGCAAAAAAATGAAAAAATATTGATATATCGCATAAGGGCTAGGAGGGAGGTTGTTCAGTATGAAGTAAGTAAAAGGAATACAGATGATAGACATATCGAAAAGAGAGGCAGGGTTGCTTTAAGGGGGGATACAACAGGCTAGCAATGATAAGTAATTTTTATTTTATTTTATGATTAATAGGGTATCATTTTTATTAAATACCAATCAGGGTAAATAATTTTTTGATTTGACTTATATTTTTTTTTCAAATAACTATATGCATTTGTATCATTATCAATACATTAAAAAAAGCTGCTGCTTTTGTATTTTTCAAAATTAAGAAAAAAATCCTACACGATGCTTATTTTTAAGAAATTTATATTTTTCAAATAAGAAAGAATAGTCTTATGCTATCAACTAGACTTTGTTTTATAAAGGTGCTGTTATCTTATGGCTATTTAAAAATATTGTTAATACAAAAAATGTAATAAATGGAAATAATTTATCGAAAATTCTTCTTCAAAGAAAATTTATAATAACCAGTCTATGCAGAATCTATTATGGTGTTTCCTAAATATTTACTGCCCTGGTTCCTATAAGACCTCAAAACGCCTCTGATATGTATTATAAGTTGTGGGTGCGATGAAATAACAGGGGCGTGGAAGATAAAGTAGGTGTGGGGTTGTTGTTATGATATCGCCGACACTTGAGCGTATTCACGTTCCGAAGAGAATTTACCTTGACAGTGATCAGAACGAATTGTAAGCACAATGGATCGGCGCTTCGCGGGTGATAGATAACATAGCAGCGGAGACGTCGAGCGCAGACGACCTCGATCCATCATACTACGCAGGGCTGCATCATTTTCTTGTTGAATTTTAATATTTTATACATATATTGGCCGTGAACGAGAAGCGTTATTAGTATATTTTATTATTTATAATAT
Source organism: Sialis lutaria (assembly GCA_949319165.1). NCBI lineage: Eukaryota > Metazoa > Arthropoda > Insecta > Megaloptera > Sialidae > Sialis > Sialis lutaria. The sequence continues at coordinate 12,810,449 of OX439239.1, forward strand.
ACATATATACATATGGATTGTAGTGTGATGATAAAATCATTAAAAAATAATACGTGTGATATTTGTAAAGCTATTTTGGAAAATTGGATTGCTTTCAAAAGTAGAAACTTATTTTGATTAACCTTTATTAAAAGTATTTGACAGCAGACGATAAAAATCATTTATTAGGTATTGCAAATTATTTTGTTTGTTTATAAAACATTATGAAATGCATACATAATATATAAATAAGTAGTACTTTTAAACAGTTGATTTATTATATTGAACAGCATTTTGTGCAATATTGTATTGTTAAGAAACAAAAGCTAGTAATTTCATTTTAATACCTGTATAGAATTAGTGAATTACCTACATTTCGTATAACGAAATTAATTATAAAATATTAATTTGTTCAATAACAAATAAAAAAAAACTGTAAGTACAACAAATAACCAAGAAGTCAAGAATCATATTAACAACTCAGTCAGTAAAAACATTTTGTCTTTATATGCATATTATTGCATATACATTAATTATATTTTGCGAATAAAAAAAATTTTAAAAAATAATTCTAATTTACAAAAAAATATTTACATTTATAAAATAACAAAAAAAGTGAATTTATTGGATATAAAATAGCATGAAAAATGAATATATTGTATACAAGATATCTCACATATTTTTAATAAATTTGAAAAATAATGTGAATATACATACATTAGATATGTATAAATTAGATAATTAAGTGTATTAAAGTTAAAAATAAACATATATTTTCGTAAACAAATTTTTTTATTAAATTAAAACATTAAAACTAATTTTATTAATGTTTTAGAATGTTTTTCTCGAGTTTTTTTTTACATTCATCTGCTTTTTTAATGGAAACTGTTATCTTTTCATAAAATATAAAATCAACAAACGAACATTGAAAATATTCATATAGAGATAAAAAAAAACGTATATTCGCTTACTAATTAATACGCTAATTATTTTTATAACACTATTGAATCTAAAAATAACTTATCAAAGTATATGAAAAGTTCAGCAGTATTTAAAAATCGGTGTTCAAAGAACATATTTCTGTTAAGAAATTGTTAATACATAGGTAATACCTTTGTATTAAGAATTTTATTAGGTATCTCCTTCAATCATGAAAAAATACTCTATAGATTTTGTTTTTAAAAGCTCAAAAATGGTATTTAATTTACAACTTAATAAAGAATATAATAAAAAGGTATACAAATATATAAGTATGTAAGCCGAAAGGGCTTACATATACTTATATATATATTTTTTTTTGTCAATAAAAACCTTTATCGTTTTACATGCAGGCAATAATAATCGATAGATTTTTGTGCATCTATTTACTTAGTTCAACTTGAAACTACTAAACCGATTTTTTGGGACAATATTATGTATTTTTCATATGGAGCCAGTTCATACTTCACAAGGTCGATATTTAACAAGAGGTGAGAATTTATTCTGGGCTTATCAAAGTAGGTAACAGTTACGAGTCTGACGCTAAACCAATTGCTGAGATTTTTATTATACCTAAGAAAGCTGGAAACCCTAGAATTAGTGTTAGTTATATAAATATTTATTTTAAATATTTAAAAAATATATATATTCAAATAAAATTTATAAAAATAAAAAAGATAATCAGTAATAATTGTGATCTTGATGTAAATAAACAAATTATACATATATATTTAAAACTAGCTGACCCGGCCACGCGTTGCTGTGGCTAACGTTTTTGTCCTATACTTTAGCCTCAGCAACATGTGGTGGTTATGCTATTAAATTGTAGGTTATATGAAACGTTTGGAAGTTTGACATAGTGCCATCTATTGAATACTTACTCAATCCAGTCAACAGATGTCACCATCTGTTAGAATCGTTTGGAGCTAACAGATAATTGAGACCGTCAAATAATAGACAAATAATTTGCAATAAAATAATATTGCGATCATAAATTGAGATGTACATAAGCTATCCTATCTTTCAAGTTGGATCAAACTGCATACGGTGTACAAATTTGATTAAAATCGGTTAAGTAGTTTAGGAGTCCATCGCGGACAAACAATGTGACACGTAATTTATATATATTAAGATAAACATATATGTAATAAGTTTCAAAATAAACGTTAGCTTTATATAAATAATTAAAAATCAAGATTATATTTATTATAAGTCATTTTTTTCATAAATTAAATCATAGACAGAATATTTGGCCGACCCTACATAGCAAGAAGTTAGATGCAGATCTATTAAACGACTTTCTTTGTGGCGTCTCTACACTACCGCGAAACCCCCGTTCCCTCATCCGGCACACATGTAATGGAGTGCCTGCCGGTTGTCGAACGCAGGACCTGTGACCTCACCACCACCACTGTGAATATGGTATTTCAGAAAAGGATAATATCCGCTCGAATATTGATGATAAATTGTTGTCATTAAGTTGAGGATTTTTCACTGTGAGACGTATGCGGGCGACTTGGAGATATATTTCACATTATTTTAGACTGTTCTTGTCAGATTTACCGACCTAGTGTTGTTAATTTGGATAACTCTATTTAAGGATGTTAAATCGTGTACAAAAGATATATTCGTGAAGTTAAAAAAGTTTATTTTTAGATTTTCGCGGGTGTTTTGTGAAATACGTTAATGTTGTATTATTTTTTATGATTCTAACTGACTTTTTTGGATAACATAAATCTGATAAGAACTCAAATTGTACTTTTTGATATATCCAGTGTTTCTAATAGTCATAGGGAAAGAATATCAATGGAATGATAACTTAATATCATGAAGATAGAGGGAGGAGATGACACTCTGTATATCTGTAATACAATTTTATGTATCAGAATATGAACCCCGATGGAGGCGGTCTTTCGTGCGTGGATCTTGGACCCCTCTGTTCATTTGACCAATTAATATTAAATATCTTCATGATCCAGTGCTCACAGTGCTTTGATCACGTGATTTTTTAATTTGAAATCAACTGACAAAAGCAGATGAATTTAAGGTTAACTTTATATATATTTGTTATTATCAAGTTATTTAGAGATGAATTAATAACATTTATGAAACATACAATCAAGAATAAGTAATAAGTGTAAATAAGAATACATTATTATACGTATATATCTACCTTCATGACTAGAATATATTGCTATCAGAATTTTAATAAAATAATAGTTACAAAATAAAATAAAATGTATCAAGGTAAAAAATATTGACTTTTTAACGGCTTTAATAAAAAATCATAAAAAGTTTACATCGTGACATCTGGGAAGGAAAGAAAAGTACTTCAAATTTTTCTACGTATCATTTATGTAAGTTCAAAAATACCATTATTTCTTCTTCCACTTTCTAGGAAATGAGAATGTACTGCAATGCATGAAAATCATGAAATTTTTATTACTCTTTCTCTCATATATAAAAATGTCATACGATGGCAATACTGAGAGAATAGAGGTATAATTTTTATTGGATTTAAAATATTTCATACTTTATGTTATTGAATTTATCTACATTGTTCCATTTCATTTTTTTATAAAATAATAATTGAAAATTCTATTTTTAGCTATTATTTTGTCTCTCATTACATTTATTAACACTTAGGGACTCGCTAATGGGTCTAACGGACCCAGTCCTTCGTATTTTGGTTAAAATCTTTTAAAGTTTGAAGTGTGCGACGTTGCCGCTTTTAGTACCTTTCAACGATAGAATAGCACGGCACATGACGGTCATAGTCGTCAGTTTGTTCAAATTGTCATAACTAAAGATACAGAAAGCGACTGAACAATTTTGAGATGTGATTTTATCCCAAAGAAGATATTTTAATTTTGTTAATTTACAAAGTTTTTTTTTTAATAATTGTAAATTCATATAAGTACATTATAGTAGTGTAAGAAAATATAGAAGATTTTGTTTAAAATAAGAAATTACAGAAACTTCAACAATTAGTCTAAATCTTGTTATAAAAGTATGGAAAAATTCCTTTTATTTTTGTAATGACTGTTTGATTAAGTAAAAACAATAAATATCAGTATATGATTGAATATTGTCTTTCTTTATTGACAAATTATCCTTATAAGAAAGTAAATTTGCACATCTATTCAGCAGTTTTGGAATAAACATTTGATATTAAACTGGGTCCAGCGCACCCGGTAGCGAGTATTTTTGTTACAAATCAAGGCGCGAGTCTCTAAGTGTTAAGGTTCATTTCCTATGTACCCTAGCTAAAAATAAATACAAAAATTTAAATAATTATATCTTGAAATACCTAAAATATCTGAAAAAAATATATTTAAATTCGTATCAATAAGTAGATTAAATTTTTAAAGTTGAATACTAGCATGAATATTTATAAAAAGAATATGATAATCAATGTAAACATCTGTTTTCATGTTCCAGTTACAGATTTTGTGCTAATTTTAACATCCGTGTTTTATATTACGATGTTTTTGTTCTCGTATATTTTGTTTTGCTATTTACATTTTAATATTTTAATTTATTAGTATACATACGTTCTTATGTACACACTGAATTATATTTTAACACATTATATTTTCATTTATTATAAATTTTCCAATTTAATATTTAAGCGAGCTTATGAAAATTTATTTCATAAACTAAAAATTAATATACATAAATACCTATAATATCAAACAAAGTATTAAGTATGATATGTATTATGTATATTCCATTTATTTTGAAATTAAATACATATTATAAGTTCTGTTTTAATTAAATTAATTAATCTGCCCAGTAAACTGTCAGAACAATGTAACTATTAAGGCTTTATGGTTAGATGAGACTGCTTAAATTTAGGCGAGAAAAGACTGTATGTAGAGCAAAAATCAAAAACATTTTCAAACTGATATTTAAAGCTTTAAAATGTTATCGAGTTAACCTTGATTTTTTGACAAGTTTGTTATTTCCAAAAAATTTATTGAACTTAAATTAAGATAAAACATAAGAAAATATTTTAAGCTTCAAAGTTCAATTTTTAATGCGACGTTTTCAACGAAGATGAAAAAATATTAGCATTTTTTTAGATGTTCATAATTCATATAGTAATACGATTTTCTAAAAAACTGTAAAAAGTCATTTTTTCGGCTTTTTCAAATTAATGTAGAGATTTTTTTTTTCTTTTGAAGTCATGGTACGTCCTTGTAGAGAATTTACTCAAGTTTTCAAAACTTAGATTTACTGTGGGATCATTAGTTGCTGAAATATCGATGATCTAAGACAAAAGGATTCTTTTTCATTTAAAGCCGGATATCTTAGCGATAACTCGATGTAGAGTGAATTTAAAAAAATCAAATTAAAGCTAAATGAACAAGCTAATTGATTAATACATTGGTTTGACTGATAAAAATTTTCCCCAAAAAAATTAACTAAAAAATTTTTTTTTTTAATTTTTGTCTCAAATAGATAACACAGATGTTTGTATGACAGAGAGAAAATAGGTTTTTAATTTTAATTTTAAATACGCCAAATAAGTATAACCTTCAATTGCCACACACTCATTTTTTTATCTAATACTTTTTTGGGATAAAAAATAAGCTATGTATTTTCTCGGGATGCAAGCTATTTTCCTGCTAAATTTCATCACGATTGGTTCAGTTTTATCCATAAAAAGGTGTCAAACTGAGAGACGCACTTTCATATGTATAATATTAGTATTAATGAGAAAATCTTCTTAATGTTTTGACGAATCTATTAACTATAAGATAATTTTTGTGTAATTGTGTATGAATATCTAAATAGGTATAATAAAACAATTTAATTAGAATATGTATTCAAAATTCATCCAAGAACTTAACTATCATCATACATAAACCTCATATGCATATTTACAATACCTACATAATTCACATTGTTTCTCTCATTGTTACTTTATGATAATATGACACACATATTTTATTTGAGCGTAAAAAAGTGAGGATAACTAAAATAGACAGACAAGATCCCTTCTGCTGGAAACAATTGCCGACAGACAATACGTACAATATTTTCTGGAGATTGAGGCAGGTTGATATAATGAGAACTTCAATGGCCTATGTAATCTGTGAGATTCACCATAATAAACAGTTGCTTTTGTGGTTGAATCAAATGTATCTTTACACTGCCGCCATTATTATTCAAATTACCTTTGTCTCAACAATGTGCTGTTGATCCCACTTCGTGAAATTTTCTGCCACGTTTCTGTTATATACATTAACCAGTTCATTCCAAATGAATCCAATGTGTGTGCGTGGTTATGATATTCTAGTAGCCAGGTCCAGGAAAATTATTATTTGTTGGATATAAAGAATGATTATTAAGTAGATATTAATAAATCATTATTACCTACAAATATTTTTTTCATTATGATGAAATCATTTTTCATCAATTAACTTTATTTAATAGAGAAATTAAATAAGTTTTCCTGAATAATTTTTGGGTATTTTTTGTAATATGTAAGATTGCAATTTAAATGCTATCTTTATGGTCAACGAATTATTTATAATCTTTATATTAAAAACAACTTTTTGAGACTTATTGGACATTAAAAGTGTACAAATATGTGACTCAAGAGTTTGAGTTAAAGTATCTTCGTCTGCAGTTCCCAACAAATCAACAATATCTCGTTTGATTGATAAATTTCCTTATATTGGATCTGTATAGATCGTAAGTTCCCAGGACTGCCACCAGTCTCATCAATAACTATGCGCTCATCTTTGGAAAACGACATAGAGCTGATACAATACAAAGAAATAAAAAGGTAGTTAACAATGTTGTTATTTGACTGATACTTAAAATGATAATAAAAATTACTCTCTTGTTTCAAAGTTGCGTCCTTTTTAAAACATCCTGTATAATCACCAATTGGTATATCTCGCGTTCAGTTAAAATATCTCAACTACAGCCGCATCAGACGTGTTAAGTAGCGGGGTTTGATTAATTACTTACATAATTAGCATTAAATTTGTATTGTTCACTCGTCGTTTAATATCCAGTCATTTTCTATGCCATTTTAACTATCTAACGCTGTATTCATTTATTTTTTTAACTATGCTCTGTAGTTTCTCTGCGCTTTTAAGCATTCATTACAATAAATCTGACAGATACTTCTTGATTGCTTTTGTAACTTGTTGTATGATTTAAGCTGTTGCTTTTTTATGGTCGCTACTAATTTTTCTTATAAAGATAATGTAATATTTAAAGAAATTTATTGTTTTGGTAAATTGTAAAGATAGTTTCAATGGAACAGTAGATATTTAAGTTTGTATATTTTCTAAAAGTTTATGTATTAATTACGTTTGCCTGTAGATATTTCAGTTTGTTAAAATTATTTTTGTTTGGTCTGTCAAAAATTCAATACAATTAAACTTTATCATCTGATTAACTGTTGAATTTTTTGATTGATACTATCATGCTTCACAAACGGTAGTTACTTAATTTGTCAAAATGTTAACCATTGATTTTATCAAATGTTCCCTATATAAATCAAGTTATTTCCGTAAAAAGTACTTACCTGAAAATTACTTGAAACAAAATTGCTGTAATTTTAATTTAATATCTGAATATCCTTCTTTCTTTTATTAATAATCAATAAATTTTCTTGATAATAGTGCTACTAAAGAACGTGAAAATAATTACTACATAAATAAAATATAATAAGTTAATCAGCGTCTACAAAATAATTCTTAATATAAGCTCTATAAATATAACTCCATTCCTAAATAAAATATTTTCATGAGTTCTAATTTGCGAAACTTCTCCACTTTATCTTAAGCAACAATATAATTAATAAACATCTATATAATGAAGATGGATGCGGACTTTGAAACTTTAACTTCTTAGCGCTCATGTCCTGGGACAGATCGTTCAATTATATGTGGTATTATTCGGAGATAAATTGTAGGACAAAATAAATAAATAAATATATTATCAATGCTCATCAATCATCTCAGAGATCTCAAGTGTGCAATCAAAACATGTATCTTATTGTCCTCTATGGCCGTGGGAAAATTGGAAACTACAAGAGAAGTCGAAATCCCGAGAGAATGACGCGATTGTTTTCTTTGAAAGTTGTCATTTGTTTCTAAATGATGAGTTTAAATAATATGATGGGTGAATAATATAAAATAATCAGGTTTGGCGATCCAGTACTAGAACAATACATTTTATAAACATCAAAATTGACTTAAAATTATTGGAACATTTAAATAACACTGTAATTAGTGTATAGTTAGTATTCCTTAAAAATTTGCACCATAAAAACAGCGGCATGTATAAAATGAAATAATTATAAATAGTTTATATCACTTTTAAAAGTATTTCAGTTGTCATTTACATAAAGATGCCAAAAAATCTATTTATCAGATTTAAAACTTCTGGTATAACTTCTTAGTTTTAGAAACACTGGTATGTTATATATAATAAAAGCACACACATGGAGGTATATATTTTATGCACTTTGCATATCGGTTAAAATTGTAAACGTGAATTTTTAATATCCATAGTGTAATATAATGAATTTTAATTCCGGAATAGATAAAATATCCAATTATTAAATTTAAATTGGGAAAAGTTTTATCAAAAGGATTACATAAACCCATAATTAATTTTGTGACTCAATAAACACACAAAGAGATTATTGTACATTAGATTACTTTAAATGGAATTACGAGTAAGTTCAAAAAACAAGAAATAACCGACAAGAATTTCATTCGCTTCAAAAGGAGGCCATCCGAAGATATCAACATCAAATCACTCAGTTCTTTGAGGCCTTTCAAACTTTGTTTTCAGTTCGTAATAACTGTTCTATTTTTATATGTATACGCTTTATTTATGTGCATTATTAAATCTTAAATGTAAGTATATGTGTATTTATGATGTATCGCCATAATGGAAGATTTTATTTTACTTTTAAATGAAATATTTAATTAAATAACAAACATATAGAAAGGCTTTGCATTAAAGAAGCTTATAATATGCGTTTGTATAGTTTATTAAATGCATAAAAGGATAAGTAGTATAATAAATATTTCATTTAATATATACTTTGTATATATATACATTATACAGGGTCCTCCAATAGTGCGTCCGGCATTCCTAGCGCACTTTCCGTATGAGAAAAAAAAGTTTGGTAGGTACATAATATTATTGGTTTGAAAAGATCAACGTCGTAAAATTATTTTCAATAATACAGGGTATTATTTTGTGCGCTGTAACAAAAACAAAGATTTTTTTATATGGAACCCTCTATAACTTTTTCAGTATTACGATGTCATTTTTTAACATTCACATTGTCATCTATTTATTTTTTGATTTAGTGACAGTGTTGCCAATTTATAATTTTTTTCCAAAAAATAATCCATAAACAGAGTCAACTTAACAATAATATTAGTCCTGGATAAGAGTAACATTTTGATAATATCCAATTTCAATTTAATTATACAGGATGTCTATAAAAAAATGTCAAAATTTTCAAACTTAAAAATGATAAAACTCATTTTTTTCAAATGTGATTACCCTTTTTAACTTCCCAATAGGAAGTTATTGTAATTGGTCCGAAAATCGAAATCAAAATTTTAACATATTTTCATGTTTCAAGGGCATTAGAGTATATTGACACTATTTTCAGAAAAATGTCTGTGTGTGTGTGTGTGTGTGTGTGTGTGTGTGTGTGTGTGTGTGTGTGTGTGTGTGTGTGTGTGTGTGTGTGTGTACGTACGTATGTACGTACGTGTCATTTTTTTCCGGGACGAAATCTCGCGAACAAAAAGTGCTATTGACTTCGTTGGAGTGCTAATCGAAGCGTCTTGACGTGAATATGATCTGAAAGAAAGGATTTTTCGAAATTCAACCCCTACGGGGGTAAAAAGGGTGTTTTTTTCATTTTTTTTTTCTTGGTCGAATTTAGTCGGAACTTAGAATAAATACTATACAATACAAATAATGAAACGTGTATTTCAGTATTTATTTTTTATATGGGTCCAAACAGCCATTAAAGGGATGAAAACCACCATCAAAATTTGAATATCATACTAATAAATACATCTAATAATTCATGTTGCCTTGGAAACAACACAATTCAAAATTCAAACTGTCAGATTAGTTTTTCTAAAAATGTGCATTATATTATTGACATTATTAGGATACTAATATTCATAATACAAAGGGTGAGTTTTATTTCTGATAAATTCCATTAAAATTTTTCATATACATATTAAAAAAATATTTACAAACTATAACATAGTAATATTAATTATGGAAACAATAAGTAATCAGTATTCAAGTATTGTAAGTCATACCATGTTGGGAAGTTGACTGTGTGGACCTAAAGGATCGCACCCCACAGCATTATACGTTATATAGTTTAATTTTATATCCCCGGGTAAAATTGGATCCGGCAGCTAGTTTTATTTCGCTATTCGATGGGGTTTTTTGTCCTTTTCAATTTGTATAGGGAATCTCCTATGTCTAAACCCCATAGTTTCTCAGATATTTAATACTTTTAATAAAATTAACCTCTTTATTACACTTTTATGCACTAAAGTAAGCCTACGGGAAGTGCGCTATGAATGCCGGACGCACTATTGGAGGACCCTGTATATATATTTTAAAAAAATTCCCCAAGTCCAATGAATACTGTGTAAGGATATCAATTTATTGATATCAAAGTAATATTTGCATACTTATTAATAGAATGGATAGCTGAAACATTACACAGTATACACAGCATTCACTTTCGGGATTAAATTTTTTTTTATCAACTCATTTTCTCCAAAAAAGTTTAATTGCATATTTACTATTAATGATATTATTGATCTATTATTAACTGTATTTATATGCCTAATATAATTGTAAGCATTTATGTCAGACGGTTCAGAAGCTAGAAAGCTGTGACAAATATAATTTCATAAGTGTTTATGTTTTTCCAATTTCTGTACGGAACAATAAAAATATCAAATAGTATTAAAACTAGATGTAAAAAATCCAGAATTTAAACTATTTATAAATTTTGCAAACTTTTTTTATTTAAATACGTGACAAATCTTTTAAAAATTCTCTTAATTACCTACTGTAAAATTAATATTTTTTTAACGTTCCAGATGCTATAAGGAATCTGCATACTTTTAATTGGTATTCACGTACCCATCATCCTATATAAAATTTAGTACACATTTGCATACATTGCATGCATATTCATAGAGTGAATCACGTAAAAATAAAAACTACACTCACATATAGCTGGCTATGATTCTTTCATCTGTTTCAATTAACGCGACCGTGTTGCCTCTAATCTCTACGCGCTGGTTGGCTATTAGCCAATCAAATTAACTTCCTCTCCGGCGGTGATTACACGCCGCATTACTGGCTACACGTAAAGTGGCTGTACTAGTTCCCGCTATTTGCCGATACGTGGTGCTACCGGCTTTAGCATGGTTGCAAACCTAGTACATATATTTTAACCTGTAATTAATTTGCTGTATTTTGTTAATTTCATTTATTTTGATTTTGCTTGCAAGTATAAAAAACGAGGAGTACCTATGTGACGAATTCCTAGACTACTAGTTAATCATGTCAACGTCACCTCTACCATTGATTATTAGTTTTATTTTTATTATAAAATATAAATTGTAAATTTTCCTCAGTAAGGACCTGCTATAAAGCAATTATTATATTGCCAAAACTGATTATTGGGCTTATAGATTTATATTTATAAGTCCCATCAAAATTAGTTTAGTCGCTTTTATGTAATTCATTTTATTGTGCAGACTAACAAAGAACCTAAATATTTATATGTATATCAGTATTGATTAAAAAGATGGAATTAAAATTATAAATATCGTTTCAAATATGAATGTCGTAAATTTAATTTTAAACAGAACGCACTTTTAGACAATTATGTTTTAAAATTCGTAATAGGGTATTACAACTAGATGAGGTTTGTATGAATACTATATATGTCTTACATAATGTATTTTAGTAGCTTTTCAATTTTTGGTCAGTACCTAATTATAAAAAATAAATAAAAATAATTCAAATATGAAATTTTTTTTTAATGTGAAACCATGAGGCGATGTAAAATTTTTAAGACAAATTGAAATTGTTTTTAAAAAATTTAGAGAATTTACAAGATTAGTATATAAGTTATTCTTTTGTAATTATTTATGGACATTTAATAGATTGTTCTATTTGTGGAGTTAATCGTTAGGGATTTGAAGGGATCGTATATACTACTTTTAATCCTAAATGATCGAATTATTCATTTGGTGGTAATGCAACTAATTAGGTTGATACAGTATGAAGGGATACCATAATTATTTAATTATAATGAATTATCATGCCAGTATTGTCAAAATTATGTGATACAGTAATCTAAATTCTAATTAGTTTCAATTAATATGGGTAAGTTTATTCATGTTGAACATAAATAATTCAAAAATTCAGAATCAATTGCAATATTTTGCTGTAAGAGCAGTATAGTTAAATTATATTTTTTATATATACAGGGTGATACATTTAACCTGGAATTTTGTATATGTCGAGAACTAAGTAAAATAATGAAAAATGGTTCAGACAAAAGTTATAAGGTATCGAAAGGGTCAAATATTGGTGACCTTGAATTTCATCACCTTGATACTTATTTTCATGGTCAAATGAAGGTCAACTTTGATTTTTTAAATAAGAACCTATATTTTTTATTGCATATTCGTATTATACGGGAAAAAACATTATTAAACATTAATTACAATTTTTAAATGTAATTTTTTATTTCTAACGAAATTTCTATACACTTGCTATTTGCTTCGTAAATTTAAAATTAATAAATAATTTTACTTTTTATAAGGTCGATTAATTCCAGAATTACGCCAAAAGTAGTTTATTAATCGACTGTATAAAAAGAAAAATTATTTAGTAAATTGCAAGTGCATGGAAATTTCGTTGGAAACAAAAAATGTACATTAAAAAACAAACTTTTCGTACAAAAGTTATATATTTTTGTCTGTATAATACGAATATGCAATAAAAATTATAGATTCTCATTTAAAAAATCAAAGTTGACCTTCATTTGACCATGAAAATAAATATCAAGGTGAAATTCAAGGTCACCAATATTTGACCCTCTCGATACCTTATAACTTTTGTCTGAACCATTTTTCATTATTTTGCTTAGTTCTCGAGATATACAAAATTCAAGGTTAAATGAATCACCCTGTACCTATATATGTATATTTTTTATATACATATATATTTTTTATCAAAGGTCAATTCTTTACTCGACAGATTATTCTATCGATGAAATTAAAAACAAAAATTAATAATTGTGAAACTAATTCACATTCAAACTGATGAATGTTATTAACAAAATAGATTCTTACATAAGTGTTTATTATTACATGACTACAAATAATTTAAAAGATAAATCAAAACAGTTATGTTGTAATATAACGAAATAAAAAGCTTTTTCATAGTTGTTGCCTTCAGTTATGCAATATAAATCACATTTATTATGTATTCTTTTGCTACAAAGGAACATCCAACTATTGCCTCTAAATGTTATGGTTACTCTGGAACAACGGAGAATTTTTATTGAAACATATGACTACACCCTAAACTTTTACATAACAGTTTGTGTTTTATGTACCGTAGTAAATGCGTTATCTATTTTTGATATATTTGTGCGTCATTAAATAATCTTTCATAGTTTTTTATTTAATTTTAAACACTGTGAAGCAATCATTCATAAACTCTTTGTTGTCGAGAAAGAATTAAGAACACTAAACTTTTATTCTTTTATATGAGTTTTTTTAAGTGGTATAGGTCAAACTTTATTAAAGTATTTTTATACATTTTGGAAAAAATATATTTCTAAATTTATTTTATTTTTTCTCTGTGCGAGAAACACACGTGCTCTTCACTCAGGTTATTGAAATATGTGCGCGGAAATTCATTGCTCTCAGAATAAGTACCTGTTGAGTTTGCATTCAAAATATTTAAATTAATATTTATATTGTTCTTTTTAAAACTGTGTCATCTTTACATAAACGTTTTTAAAGTTCGGCGTTTTTTTATATAACTGAAAGCTTTCGAAAAGGTAAGATCCACTTCTCTAATTAAATCTATACTCTATTATTTACAATCAGTAATTTTTATGCAAAGAACTCTATTCTTTCTATTTTTATACATACATTGGTCTTTAATAATAGGTTATAATAATAAAGTTTGAAGATGAACACGTCTGTATTTTCCAAGTCAAGAATCAAAACATATCCTTATTTACTAAAACAGACATTTCTCTCTTGGCGATATAATATTATTATAACGGTCCAGCTGCTCTTTTCTACAACATCACACAAAAATAGAGAACAAAAACACACAAACTCAAATAAAACTTGCAAATATGAGCTAGAGCTTTGGATAGACGATCTTTTATTTAATCGTAGCCATTGAAAGTCTTTTTTCTTCACTTCTTCAGGATATTTAGGCACTCCATTTTACATTCGACTGTAAAGTGGCGCGCGTACCCCCTGTTTTATTCGAACCCACTCTTTATTCAAGTTTTAATTGAAGTAGAATTCAACCACATAAAACCTCTCTCCACCCTAGCCCCTTACCAAGTTCTGCACCCAAGTGGTTCATTAGCATTGCGAGTTGGCTAATGGAGGAACGAATGGGATTTGAAGCTTGAATGAAGTTTTGCTTATATTAGGAATTCTTTTACAAGTAGTCCTCCCAGTTTACAAAACCCCCGTATCTGGCCCCTCTGTTTCCTCAGCACCTTTAGTAATTTTCGTTCCGTGAAATAGTAGGTAGCTACCATTAGCAATGAACTATTTGTAAGAGTTTTTTATTTGTATGTAAAGAGGTTTTAGAAATTCAAATCTTATTTTATTGAAATGATTTCAGTTTATACTTGTGGATCATGATATGATAAACTTCGCTGTTATAAGAAAAACTAAAAGTATATGTAGATTTAAAAGGTAGATTAAAATTTACATACAATTAGCCTGCAATGTATTTGAAATGTTATATAACATATAATAAATATCCATAGTTAAAAATAAGTACAGTAAAGTCGGTATATATGGAACACCATTCATGTTTTCGGTAAGAAAACTATGATAATATTATTTAAAATCAGCACTTATTATTTCATTAGACAGAGAATTTGATCTTTTAACGAAATTGAGCAGGTAAAAATAGAATTCTTAAATTTAAACAAAATAAATATAAAAAAACTAAATAATCGAAAATCAACCTCAAAAAAATTTGCATGTAATATGGACCAGAGTAGTCCATATTACACGCTTGTTATTTTAATACAGGATTATCTATATTAGGTGGTTAAAACATTTGTATTTTAAATTTATTTTGTTATTTTTATTTCAAACGTATATGTTGTCACTGTAAAAAAGCAGTGGCGTAGCAAAGAGTATGCGAGCAAAACCTCCTTATTAGTACCCCATTTAGTAGGCACCATTATGAAGATTTGTACTAAAAAAAGGATTATTGCGGAAGAGAATAGTTGTGAAGTGATTTATATACTTTTCATATTATTTGTCTTACCACGATTCCAGTTAATTCTTACACTTCATAGCTATACATATAATACCTCATAGTCCATAATACCCGCAACCACTTATTTGTATTCAAATAAAAATTTGCTATCGCCGAGGAAATAAATATTATGTGGATTAAAACCACTGATCATACGGCCAACCCTTGTACCTACATGTTCAAACAGCAATATACATTTAATTAATTTAAACAATTTAATACAATAAAAAAAATTCTAACTTAATTTAACAAAAATAATCAAAAATGACAAATTTCATTAAGTTGCCTTCAATGACATACCGGTACTCCAAACACTATCGTGTCAACTGACGCCGTTATTTAGAAGTGTAAGCTTAGATACATATTAATGTTGTCTTTATAAAATGTAAAATGGAGCAAAAAAGGAGGTGTCCATATTACCCGCCTGGTTCATATATACCGACTTTACTCTACAATAGTATACGATGTGTTTTGTATTTTGAAACCAAGTGACGCGACGGTAGCGTAATGATTCAACGAAATTGACTATTTTAAATAATTCAGTGGTGGAGGTGCAGGGTAACTGTTCTTCTCAGTAGCTGTATATTTGTATAAAGTAACTAGGTATATTATACTATACATTCAATTAGATATGTTTTATATATTTTATGCTATCGCTTTCAGAATTATATTGTTATTTTTTGTATATCTACAAATTTTCCTTTATTAGTTACGTTTACAATTTGTACTAGCTGCTACTATTTCAATAACTCCTTAAAATGATATAAATATATGCATATCTGACAGACGATGCTAAAGTCATGAAAAAAGGCGCCAGAACTGGAGGGTCAACTTAGTAAAAATTATACTTTCAGAAATAAACAACATTTATGTATGTATAATAAATTATGTTTTTGGATTCACAATGGAATATATAATTTAAATAACATTATTTAATTATTACTTAGGTGTATGTAAAACAAAAAAACAATATTTTTTTTGTTCGATCTTGTATGGTCATATACAGTATAATTGAGTATATAATACTTCAAAATGCCAAAAATATTATATAGTTGAACCAATTTACAAGAGTAATGTTTTTGTGCATAAAAATAAGTTCGTAAAAACATATTTTCTTGCCGATGACAGAAAAGTTTTCAAGTGATATTCCCCATGGCATTTTATTTGAAATTATTTTTTAATATTTGATGAACTGTTAGTCAAATGAACTATTAGCTCGATTACTAACTATATTATTTATCTAGCGTCGATTCCATTTAAATGTCAAAATGTTTTTTTATGATTGCATTAAATTTACATATACTTTAAAAATAGCGATTAATGTCATCAAAAGTGACGAGCGACAATTATTATTATTAATACATATGTTTCACGCTGTTCTACAAGTGTCAAAATTGTACATAACTACATTTCAGTGAATGTACGCTATTATCATAATTACGTTATTTTGACAGTTTACTGAATTCGAGAAATTAATTACAATTAAATTTTCATAATATTTAATAAGTTACTAAATAATAATAATGACATATGTAATTGATTGGCAGCTTACAAATTTATTTTTAGATAGTTCTGCAAACGACACATCAAATTACAGTAAAACATTGGTTTTAAAAATTTCTCATTTAACGAACAACATTAAGTTCTGTATTAAAATCGGTAATTCCTCGTTTTATACACTGGCTGTTTTAAAAAAGCAGTCAGTCAGTTGAAAATCGTGGTAGATTTATTTTATAATTTATGCTGTGCTCTAGTATTAAAGTATTATTAAATCATAAATAAAAATAAACATAAAAAATGAATTAAATTAGTGCTATTTTAAATAAAATAAATCTTTTTGTTGATGTTATTTTTATATATTTCTTAATATAATAATAATAACTTTATTTCGTGAATCGTTCCCATACACGATATGAAATACGTCAGACAAGAAAAGGTAAATATACAATGTGACAAATAAAAGAATATACAGTCTGCATAGTATCCAATTTTTGTATTTTTTATTGAAATAGTTAAGACATCAGATTATAGATCAAGATATAAAAATATTCCTTAACTTGTGACAGTAAGTTTAGATTTAATAAAATTCTGTTAATTTTAAACTAGTTTTGCGTTGAAAATTTATGATAGTAAATTAATTACGTATAAGAGTTTTGCCCACACCTGTTTTTAAAAAAGGTAATAAATTTTACCCAATTGATATTTTCTTTCTACAAAAATTCTCTAAACATGTACCTTAGCTTGTAAATGCTTTAAGCACAAGCACATAAGAGATAAAAAGAAACTATCCTTCCGCGATATTAAAACATTCATCAAACAAGTGCGCGCCGTGGGAATTATTTGTAACATATCTGAATTTAATTTTACAAGACGCGTGCGGCCGTATATCAAAAGACGACCATTAAAAATGAAATAGCTCGCTACTGAACTAGGTCGCAGCATCTAGCTCATAATGGATGTTTAATTCTTGCAGACAAGAGATTTATACAAAGCTGCCAAGCTTGTTTTAATCTTGTTCCATTTTTGCGGCATGAAATTTTTAATGTTATTTTGTAGTCATGTGGCTAATTTATGTGCGATATGAAAAATCGTATGTCTTTACCATTTTCGCTTTGTACAAGGGCTTGTGTTGAACTTACAATAGCTTTGATTTGTGGTCTTGTGTAATTTATTCGAAGCAACTTTAGTCTGGAGCGATTTGAAATTATAGAATAAATTAAAGGTTTTATAAGTTAAATTACCATTTTTTGTTGATAGTTATTAAACTTTTATATGAGTTATTAATTTTTTAGTTGAAATTTATGTGATTAGAACCAAGGGCAATAATTTATTGGTGTTTTTTAATAGTACATATTTGACATTATCTGGTAATTCTTAAGATATGTGTTAATTGTTGTTATACATTTGTTCAGAATGAAAAATTACACTATGCAACAAAAAAATACTTTTGTAATATCACAGAGATCTGAATAGAAAATTTAGGAGGCTTTTGGTATGCCGAAACCGAATTTGTTGCCCAATTGGTTTCATCACGTCAGGGTTTTGAGATATTCTAACCTAAAAGTCCCACAAATGACTATATTGGCAATGTTAAAGAATTTATTATCAAGTAAGTAATTTTTTTCTAAAGTTTTTGGTCACGATAACAAATAGTATTATCTTTCCTCTTTAAAATGAGTTTTAACTTTTTACTGTACGATTTTTTTAGCCGAGATGTATGTACTAGTTTGAAGATATGATATTTTTGTTAATAGAGTGTAGTATAGTAGATGCAATGAACTTTACTACATATGTATATCTTCAATGTAGTATATTTCGGTAAAGAAAAATCGCATAGAAAAATGCAAAAAAAATTTAAAGAGAAAAGATAGTACAATTCGAAATTACGAAAGAAAACTTCGGAAAAAATTACCTACTTAGTAATAAATTCTCCAACATTGCTAAAATCGACATATTTGGACTGACGTGATGGAATCATTTGGGCAACGAATTCGGGTTCTGCATGACAAATACCTTCTAAATCACCTATTCAAATTTCTGTTAATTTTTTTTGTTGCATAGTGTTATTGATATATTTTTAGTTTAGTTTTTTTTAAACCTGTTTTTATCTAAATGTTTTTAAGATACAAAACAAAAAACATAGTTCTTAAAATTCAATAATTTTATTAAAAAAGTTTTATGTAATCGGAATGTTGCGATACATTTATAAAAGGACTTCTGATACAAATAATAAATCATTTTGATTAATTTAATTTTAATTTCATAATAGTATTAGTCTGTGTTGTCAATAAAATCCCTTCTGGCTTTATTATTACATAACATTCATAAACACATTTTTTCACAGTAGATTTCAACGTATTTGCGAAAAACACTTTCCTTTGATTCTTTCGTGTCATAAAAACATCAACACGTAATGGAGTAGTAGTTTTAAATGAAAGCGTATGTCCTTTCATCTTAACACAGCATTTATTTTTCAAAGGTGCGCAAAATAGTGACACTTAAAAAAAATATAAAGCAATCCCATTTATGGAATTTGTATTACATGAATATATGTAAGACAGAAAATATTTAATATTTAAAAGGTTGCTTTCATTTAAAACTTGATAATGAAGAGAATAAAATATGGAATAAAATATTTAATATGTTTTTGTTGGATATTTTTTTTTAATTAAATATTTTTTTGTTAACGACAAAAATTTTAAAACAAAGAAATTATATCTAAATAATAAAATGTGTTCTATTAAAAAATATCAAAAATATAATCGATGAATATTCCAGCTATCTATTTAAAATTTAAATAACTAAGATCCAGACAATGTTCCGATATACACTGTGAGCACTGGCCAATGGTCCCATGACGTCATTGATGGCCGCCATCTCTGCACTGTGAGTACTGTAAAAAAATACATCCAGTGCTCACAGTGCTTTGATCACGTGATTTTAAATTTGAAATCAACTGACAGAAGCAGATGAATTTAAGGTTAACTTTAGATGTATTTGTTATTATCAAATTATTATATAAAGATGAATTAATAACATTTATGAAACATACAGTCAAGAATAAGTAATACGTGTAAATAAGAATGCGTTATTATACATTATTTTTGAAATACAATAATATAGTTAAGTAAATTGATGCAACAATAAAATTTTTATGAATTGCTATAATTTTCATTATTGAAAATAATATTTGAGTTATTTATTTATTATTTTACTTTATATGGACGGAAGGGTATTAAAACTGCTATCCCGCATAGAAATTCTATGAATCTAGCCACTTTATCGTTCTAAATATATCACGTCTTCATTTTGACGTTTGAACTTCAAAATGGCGGTATATCCAGTATAATATCTAAAACGGAACGACGATCCAGTATACACGAGTGACGTCACAAGTCACAGTGCTCGCAGTTCATATTGGAACGCACTCCCAGTTCTAACCATGGCCTCCTCCATTCGAAAATAGTTTGAAGAAGAAATTGTATAAAATTTGTCAAATAAAAAGCTTTTTTCGAGTGGGATAAGCTACTGTATTCACCATAATAATTAAATATTTTTTTTAATAATATTAAAAACACGGTCTAAACTAACCACGGCGTGTAGGTAAGTACATATACTATTTAAAAAGTAGATTTCATCGGCATAGTTTCAGAAAGACTGATGTATACCGGGTGTTAAAAAAAGAATGTAAAATATTTGACGAAGTAATAGTGTGAACCAAAATAAGCAAAAAAACTTCTAATAAACATGTGTCCGGAAATTTTTCCTGAGGGAACTACAGCCCTCCAAAGATTTGGCTCAAAATGAGTTTTTATTTAATATCTAGAGAACCCTTTCTGATAAAATTATGAAATTTGGTATTCGGTTTAGTAATAATAAGTGTTATCGATTTCTCGTATTAACCAATTATAATTTAGACCAAGGATGTATGGGGTCAGTGGGCCCATCGATTTTTATCTAATATTTTTTTATTCTTTAATTTTTTCTTGAATAAAGGACTTATATAAGATTACATGACACAATATACACAAAAATATATTTTGCTTATTTGTCATAGGATTAACAGAATTTAACTTAATACGGATGCTTCAAATTACAAATAATAAATTTATATTCTTGTTCTATGATAAAAATTAAGAAAAAAAGTTAACATAAGTATACCACAAAAAATGCATCCTTATCAACAAATAAACATTTTTAATTTCGTTTTTTAGTCAAGTTAGTAAAGTACATGTAACAGTAATAGAACTGGCTATAATCTAAGAAGATTCATATTAGGATGTTTCTTTATATGAACTTTTTTTCTTACCTTTAATCATAGAACAAGAATATAAATTTATTATTTGTAATTTGAAGCATCCGTATAAAGTTAAATTCTGCATGCTTTCTTTACCATCGATATTTCTCGAAAACGGTTAATCCTATGACAAATAAGCAAAATATATTTTTGTGTATATTGTGTCATGTAATCTTATATAAGTCCTTTATTCAAGAAAAAATTAAAGAATAAATAAATACTAGATAAAAATCGATGGGCCCACTGACCCCATACATCCCTGGTCTAAATTATAATTGGTTAATACGAGAAATCGATAACACTTATTATTACTAAACCGAATACCAAATTTCATAATTTTATCAGAAAGGGTTCTCTAGATATTAAATAAAAACTCATTTTGAGCCAAATCTTTGGAGGGCTGTAGTTCCCTCAGGACAAATTTCCGGACACATGTTTATCAGGAGTTTTTTGCTTATTTTGGTCCGCACTATTACCACTTCAAATATTTTACACTCTTTTTTTAACACCCGGTATAAATAGCTGATAATTTTTACAAAATTTATCATGAAAAATAATACTTAAAAAAACATATATTCGAAAGCAATTAATATGCTCGTTATAATCAATTAATTATTATTATTATACCACACATCCCCTCCGTGAATTCAATAGTAATAAATATACCTTACCCTAACAAAATTCCATGCAATATCATTATTCCTTATGTAGAAAAATAAACATATCAATCAATATCCAAAAAGGACAAACATAGCCCAACCGCCTGCGGCTTGAATACATCTGTCTCTTTTTACCAAACATGCAAATTTCACTTTTGGGTATTTGTTTTTCGCTCAGTATATCATTTTTTACGCACTAGGTATTTTTCTTAACCTTATATAAATCGCTCGTGCGCATCCACCCGATTTGTCTGAGGCGTGAGTTTCTGCTATTTCGACTTGGATGTAAATCTTAAGAACGTGTTGGCAGTATTAGAACATTCATCAAGTAAGTGTGCTTTCACACGGGTCAGAAATAGTCAAATAGGTTATTTCATATTACTATAAACATTTCTTTATAACTTTTGTAATAAATTTATTTTCGCAATATAATTTTAATTGTCAGTAGTATTTTCAAAAGCAATGAACTTTTCAGCTTTAAATATGTTAATAATTTAATTTGTGTTCTAAAATTATATAATATAATATATAACATCGATTTCACGTATATTAAATAATACACATAATATCTAAAATTAATTTGCCAAATAACTGAATATTAATTAAAATTAATAACACCAGAATGACAGTTCAGGTCAACCAGTGGCTGCCACCAATTATTGCAAAATAGAACTTTACACCATTATGATAATATACAATGTGTACCCGAAGAAAAGGTACCTAATTGATAATAGAAAAATATATTTTTATTCTTTCAAATTTTAAATGATACCGTTATCTTAAAGTTTGAAAAACAACTCATACCTAATTTGTATGTAATTTTTTTTATTTTAAAACAAAATCTTCGAAATTTATTATTTATTTATATTAAGTTCAACCTTTAGTGGGGAAAAGGGTGTTAAATATGTATTTTTAATTCAGTTAATGTTTATAAGCATTTTTAAATTTTTATATAGGTAAATTTTAGGCAAAATCTCTTCAATTAAAATAAAAATACAGTGCAAATAGTATTAGATTTAATATCTTAATATATAAAACTCTTGGTGCGTATGTACCAGTAATCATCAGGCCTAAACCACTGGACGTATCGAATCCATATTCACACCATATATTTGTTTGGTGCTCGGGAAGGTTAGACTTTTTTGAATCCGGTAGGTAACTGCGGGGTTTAGATATTTACGAAAATGAGAAAAACCGTTCAATGGCTAACATGTTTTTATATAAATAACAGTGACATCATGAAAACAAAATACGACTTTAAATAAAATATTTTTTAGTATTTTGACGTTTAAAAGTTTTTATCAAATATTAATAGCTACGTACCTACTGAAAAATTATATATCTATTAGTGATAACGAATTGAAATCGGTATGTTTTGTTGTATTTCTTAAATTCAATTGTTTTCAATATAAACAATTTAAATACAAGTATTAGGTACACGTGTTTTTAACATAACCTACGATACAGTTTATTTATGTTCTTAAAATATGGTGAAATTATAAATGCATACACGACGACGTTTAAACATCGTTCGAAATACTCAAACTAGTCAAAATACACAAAATAACCCTAACAAATTTAACACCATAACGTCCATAACAATGAGAAAGAAAGAGCATGCAAATTATCTTTTGGTAAAACAACGTTTGCCGGGGCAGCTAGTATAATATAAATGTTCATAAAAAAACGAATGCAACTTACAATTAGATGAAGGAATCGGCACCGCGAAGTAAGTAAGGTATATGTGGGATAGATGGATAAATCTTTATCTTAAAATTTATTTAAAAATTAATTAAATTTTCTATTCTGTTATTTAATTTGGCCTCCACTGTATACACTAACATATTTTCATGAAAATCAACATAAACAACAATAATATCCGCCCTGGCTGTAAAAGGCACAATTATTAAATTTATTTTTTAATTAGCACTGGCAATAATCTCCGATCATCCATGAATTGTTGTTGCAATGTATTTACGGCAAAATAATATTTGTTTGTTTCGATGGACAATTACATTGGCATATTTAATTAGTATAAACCATGTTGCGAACGTACTGAGGGTGGTAGTGTGGGGTGCTCTAAAGTTTAAATATTTACACCCCATGTCCGTAGGTGTGCCGGCGATTGTGCGAATTGATTGCGATAAACAGGGCTGTACAAACATGCACTGTGATTAATATTGTATGCATGAATTAGAGACGGTGTTGTGGTGTTTAGAACGTTAAGGTCGGTCGGTAAGTTTGTTCATTTTTTTTATAACGGTTTGATAAAGAACATTATTTTGTGTCAATAGATATGATATGGAAATGTTGATTTTAAATTTTAATTGCATTATTT
The DNA here is from genome assembly GCA_949319165.1 of Sialis lutaria. Classification (NCBI taxonomy): domain Eukaryota; kingdom Metazoa; phylum Arthropoda; class Insecta; order Megaloptera; family Sialidae; genus Sialis; species Sialis lutaria. Next base: position 12,834,789 of record OX439239.1, read on the forward strand.
AATAATGCAAAATATTATCATCCTACAATTCAACAGGGCGCAAAATTTAAATTGTAAGTGTCCCTAAAGCGAGTACAACCATTATCTCAATTACATTTGTCTGTCTTTTTGTCAACGCTCTAAGCTCTGTACTGTAGTGAGTCAAAAATGTGATGTTTACAAACATGAAACGAATTTTTACTCTTATACATTTTTTTAATATTAAATTTGAATTGATCTTACTAGAAAATAATTGTGGGTAATATTATGAGCTATAATTTTTACTTTAACAATTTTTTCGGGCAAAAAGTCATGCGGTGGTCAGAGCAGATTGTTTCAGTAATTTTGAGAGTTATTTAAGATACAGTAAACCGTTTATAACAATTCCGGTTAATACAACGTACCGGTTTTAACGACTCAAAATAATTTTGGTTGTATACGTTTTTTTTTCAAATTCAATTAAAAATAATTATTGGAAGTAATGTTCGGTCAAACTCAGTATATTTGGTCTCAATCGATTTGTTTTAGTGTCCCCAATAAATATCAACCATAAAAATACACCGAGGTCGCTTTGGATTTTGAGATAAATTGCAAATCACTTGGAAACGGGGTTTCCCCCCTTCAACCCTATTTTTTAGGGTGTTGCACCACTTTTTGCTAGTTCAAGTTATTTTTTTCGAATTCTCTGTACCAAAATCTATAATAATCAACCATGACATTGTCAAAATACTTCCTTTACTGAGCAATATCGCGACACAAGCCGTGCGGATAAGCGCGCGCGCGCGGTTTTTCGTATAAATCAATTTTTTTGACACATTTCCCATTGGAGTTCCATTCTATAACTCAGCAATTTTGTAGAGAATTGATCAATGAATACGATAATATTTTTTTCAAAATTCTCAAAGCTTGTTCTCGCCTTGAAAACTACGTTTAAATAATATAATTGTTTATAACAAATAAATTAAATTGTTTATAACAATAAAATAAATATTTTGTTAAAGTGACATTTAAGAGCTTCAAAATGTTTTTTTGTTGAAGTCTGTAGAATGAATAGAATCGGAGATATATGCAGTTAAAGAAGAGCATGTTTTCAATTTTTTACCGTTTTTCCGAAATTTCAACCCCTTGTAACTTCTAAACTAGGGGTGACAAAAATAAAATAAAAATTGTTTGACTTATAAATTGGGTCCAAAGAAGCTATAAAAAAATTATAGCCAAATCAGAAAACATGAGGTCAAAAAATGTCCCGCTTGACGTGGAATGACTCATATACGAGTATAAATCGAGAACAAACCTATTGTTAATTTCTAGACAAAAATACTTTCTAATCAATAAACTATTTAATATATTTATAAGATCACTTAAATATAATAGATACAACTTACAACAAATAATCTTATCATTTGGTTATTTACAGTAACGGATATTATATTTCATATTTTTTTCTAAATTCATCCATTACATAACAACGATTCGTTGATAAAATGACTTATAGTCCACAATAAATATCCCAAACCAACAAGCTTAACATCGTCATTATAAATATATGGTCATTTGTCAAAACCATCAAATATAGAAGTTTTTAAAACTATTCTTACGAAATTGATTCTGTATAGTTTTATGGATCTTTTCACCGCACAATCTGCAGTATTTTTGCAGACGGAGCTTATGTAATATTGTCTGATAGTTTTTTTTGTAGAGAAAAATATTGAATGTATGTATCTAGAAGTTCTTACGATAAAATGAAATAAAAAGACAAAATGTGATTCAGTTGGTTTTTATGTGTATTGTTTCTTAAAACGCAACATTGCAGTCATTTATGCTTTTGGGAATAGGTAATGGTTTTAACCCCACAAGTCCATATCATTTTTTTCTATTTATAAAATAATAAATAATTCATAATAACAAACATGTTTCTTTTTAATTTTTGATAAATAATATTTTTCCAACAGATTTATGGTTCACCTTAAAACGTAGGTACCTACTACATATTTACTGTTTTCATTACATCAAATTTGTAATCACAATTATCATTAATTCCCCGTCAAATTTTATACATTTTTATGTACTTTAATTATTTATAACATCTATTAAATATTTTTCTTAAAATCGTTTTTAAATTATAATAAAAGCTGATCTAATTCTAGGTTCTTAATCTTTCTAATAGTAAACGTTCCAACTCTGACCGGACAGATAATTTTGTTTAAAATATAAAAGAAAATTTGCTTATAGTAATACACGATTTTTGAATTAAAAAAAATCATAATGTACCGTCAGAGCTTACTTTTGTAGAACTTTATTTTATTGTTAGTATTGATCAATCAACATATTAAAATGAAACATGACTTACTATATACACAAGTAAAATATTGAATAATGAAAAAGGTGAAAAATAAACATATCTGATTCGAAAACAAACAGTATCTCATCATTACATATTGAAACTAGAAAATAATTAGCTCAAATCATTCATTTCAAACAAAATAAACAAAGCAATATGCATGCCAACAAAGAATATATCCAACGATGTATTTATTTCAATAAAACAAAAAAGATATTTATTCATGAAAATATAGTACCTATCAAGATTTTTTAATGAAATTTTATTTTTATATGAATTGAGAAGCGACTACCCACCTATCATCCCACAACTACCATTAATGATTAAAAAATGTTACATTTATATCATCCTTGAAAACATATTCAACAAACGTTATTTTCTTTTGTATCTATGTAGGTATATAAATGTATTAACAGTGGCGTCGTTTTTGCGTGAATACAATTTTTCAAGATTCTTCTCTGGTCTTGTCCTTAACCCTTTGTAGCCCAAGATCATAAAAATTTAAATTATGTTGATAATGAGACAAGTTTAAGCATATAAAAAAACATATTTTTCAGAATTTTTTTTTATTTATTTTTTTTTTTGAGAGTGTGACATTACTGTGAGTTAATCATAAAAAACATTTATGAGGTATGGAAGGATTTGAAACAATAATTTTGTTTGTTGTAGCATAATGCTACACCACATTTTTCGCAAATTGTTTGTGAAACGCCAGTACACTGGGGAAACTTACAACGTATTCTTTTTTCTACCCAAATCGGCCAGTGGCTGATCTAGTCCTGCCTTACTGCCAATAGTTACGTAATAATACATAAGTCAACAGGTTATGCCATCTGTGAATTTTACTTGATACTAAAATATTCAGTGGTATGTTACAGTAGTGTTACATATATTTGAATGAACTAAATATATTTAGAACGTATATTAGTGGGATTATTGAAAGGCTACAAAGGGTTAATTTTATTTTACAAAAATCCCTGAATATACCTACTATACTACTTGACATGATTTTATCTTTTGTATCATTGAATCCGAAAAGTTTATTTACACTTCTAAAACAATATTTCGTGGAAAAGAATTGTATAAAATACCTTATAATGTATACAATTCTTAAATCCATCGAGGAAGACTATTTTTTCATATTATTTTGTTTGTTTAACAGTTACTACGCACCTGACATTCAATGCATACACATTTCTAAATAATTTTCCTCGTAATGGTTTATTTTCATGTACCCATACAAAAATATTTTTTCTGCTAAAATTGTATATGTAATTATAATTATGTATATTACCTATATATACATATTTGTCATGAAATATACAACCAATGATTCTACAAAATTGAATTATTGTTTTCCTTCTCATGTTCGTAAATACTTTTTTTATATTAGTATTTTAGTTATAACACAAAGCATACCACATTAATTTTTAACTAATGTAAGTGAATTATGTTTTTGTGTTATTTGAATATAAGCCTAATATGAATTCAGTAGATAGATTGTAATATCCAAAGTTGTGCAAGCGAAGACTCTGGTTATAGGTTAGATGTAGTAATCAATATACAATGCATCGTATTCTAATCTGACCAGAATTAAATTATTCAATCAATTAAAAGGTAATAACTAGTACCCTATCTACTATGACAATAATCTACTTACACTAATTAAATAGTTTACACATATACAAGCAATATTAAACATAGATGCATTATGCATGCATCTATGTGTACAATCTCACTACACATTTAACTATGTATATTTTAGCTATAGCCATTGGATATCTAAAATACAATGTATCTAGGTGAATGATTATACAAGTAATTGGATTGACTATGAATACTATGATGACTATAGAAAATATGTATCTACTGAAATTGCTAAGTTTCAAAAAGCTCATGTATTATAAGTACATTTTTTTGGGTTTTACATTTTTTTCTTTTTTTTCTTTTTGGTATTTTTTCAGACAGAAAAATGCTTATAAAACAATCAATAAGCTTAAGGGGTTATATACAGTTAGAAACAAAAAACGAAAAAAACGATTTTTTTAAATTTCATTTTTGTAATGTACATATATTTAAGTACACACACAGAAAATTTCAAGTCAATCCGGCGATTATTTTCGAAGTTACACGCATATTTGTAATGACGTCTCTGAGCGTTTGAATGTAGGAGGTCGGAGCGGCAGCGCGTTTTTCTCAAATTTGTGTTTTTAAAGTCGGTGACCACGATTCCTCGGAAACGGCTGAACCGATCAGTCTCAAATTTTAACACAAGTTTCTTAACAATTTTTTTAGTAATTAATTGAAGGTTTTTTCTCACCGATAAATATTTTGTTTTTTTTTATAAACAATTTAAGGTCCAAATTTTTGTCAAAAATCATTTTTTTTTTTGAGAAGCCGCCATTTTGTCAAAAAATTTTATTTTGCTTATTCCTTCGATTAAGTACAAGATTATACATTACTTTAACGAATTTCGTTTGGGTTTTTTTTATTTTAAATGATCCAGTCCAGAGATATCGTGGTCACCGCAAGACGCCTTTTTTGAGAGGACCTCCTGGAGAACAGCCCCAGCAGCTTTCGAAATTATTATTTTTACAAATAAAAAATGTTAAAATACAATTAAAAGTTACCATAATACGTGTAAAAATTTTTACATTAATAAATTTAAAAGTCTTCTCTTAAAAAATTATTGAAAAAACCCTTTTTTTGGCCTTCTGAGTGTATATATAACTCCTTAAAATTTAAAAATATTTTAATTGTATATACAGACCCTACAAGATTAATAGGTATTGATCTAGATACATATACTAAAATACTTTAAACTTATAAAAATTGTAATGTTTTTAAAATGGGTACTTATGTTGAAATAATAAAAAGTAAAATTACAATTATGTACCTATATCACATGTAAGTTTGTTTAATGCTTTACATTTATAGTGCCCACTGTTTTATATGTTGAAACATTGACTACTAACACAAAGAAGACACTGTCACTTACAATCTACTTCAACATATATTTTTGCTGCAATGGAGACTGTTTGAAAGTCGTAAACAATTCTGTTACAAAGTTTATTAAAAATAGTGTCGCAGTTCTGTGTATAAACTTCTATAACCATCTGTGTTGTCAGCTAAAGTTGAAACAATGTCGTTGACTTTTATTTCCTGTGAACCATCTATTATGTGTTTCAGTTGGAAATTGTAAAAAACTTAAATTCCTTTTGATTCATATGCTTTTATGACTTTCACAAAAATTAAATATTTATTGTTTGTAATCATTTCGGTATGTTGATTCAAACAAAAATAGTTTATTACATTTACATTATATTATTACATTTAACAATTCACTGCAGTCTCGTCTAATTATAATTTAAGCTGATATCGTCTCGGTTTTGTCTCCTTTAATCTTAATCCAAAATTAGTCCAATTTTCTTAGTTTAACTCCCAATTTCTAAAGAAGTTATTCATTAAAATAGTATTAAATTGTGGAGGACCCTTAAGATTTAGAGAAAAATGAATAATGACAAAAAAAAATTCTCAATAAGAACTTTAAAATAAACAAAAGAAAATTGAAATCGGATGACTAGGAGCTGAGATAAAGCTAATTTTATTACACCGATGGGGGTTATCTTTAACAGCCCATATAACAGTGTTCTACACGGATTTTAAAGTGGCTCCCTATCTGAAAATCTTTCTTGATCTTATGTATGAGCACAAAAAGTGGCATACCCCAATCAAAAAATTATAAAATTTAAATGTAATATTGACATTACTGAGCTTTAAAACTATCAAATAAATGAAGATAAATATATATAGTTAAAATTAATTTATATAATAAAACATTAAACCAACGATACGTTTATTATAAAAATTAATATACATTATCCTGAGATAATAAAGTACGTAATAATCACCAAGTGCGAAAACCTCCAAGTTGGTTAATAACTACACAACATGACACATTATTAATTACACCCCACACGAAGAAAAATGTACGCAAATTAGATATGGATTTAATTAAGGTGGTAGTGGAAATTAAAAAAAAGACGTAACGAATTACCTCTAGCAAAGGCGGCAACTATTTTTTTTAATAATATGTAGTTTTATCTTGATTATACTATGTTTTATTTTTGTTTTAATTGATTATTTATTTGTTTATTAAAAGAAATAAAATCTTCTGCTGAATGCTTTTTTAATAACTGTTTTCAGAAACAGATTCTTATGATTAATGATTAAATATGAGGGGCGCATTTGTTATTTAGAAAAATCCCAAAAGGCGTACATATTAAAGTGTTTCAATTTTTATACGTATGCAATATAAAATATTTCTAAATATGATAGTAATTGAATGACATGAATTATAAACACTTATTTTCTGAAATTAATCAAACATGAAATTTTAAAATTTTGCGTTTTGTTGTTTTTAAGTTACAGACAGATATATAGACACAAACATCATGACAAAAATGGTCAGAATGGATATTTCCATCAAAATCTCTAATTTGTGTAAGAATATAAAATGACAATATAAAATTGATGTACGAAGTTATTAATTTTTTTTAAATATACCCCAAGCAGATTGTGAGACACCACTGCAACGATAATCACAGAACCATCTTGAGATCGTATAATCCTACAATTACTCAAAACACATAGTAACGTTGTTGTTTGGCATCGCGCTAATCGGCCATCTCGACAATTGAGACAATAACTGATGACAATTAGAATGGTGGATGTAATTTAGCCGCTATCTCGTTTGTCCATCGCCGCCGCGAGTCACGCACGCCCTCTGTAAATCACACTGTTGGCAGGTGTCGAGTTACCGCTATTTGTTTGCAGACAGAGCTCTTTGCTAGTTAACTAATATTGGATTTTTGATAGTGAATTTTTTTTAATCGTTACAAAAAAACTGAAATATAATTTGTGTAGGATGTTTTGTTGTTTAGAAAGAGTTGTATAAGACTTCTATAAGTATCTTGGTAATTATTTTGATGAACATTGTGACACATAAAGTTTTTACACTCTTTAAAAATGGCGCAACTTACATAAATAGAAGTTAAGAATTCATTAAGAAAAGGAAGACTTCGAAACTTTAATTTTTATGGATATTTTACATTAATATTGTTAGTAGAATGAAATTTAACGTTACAAACTGAAATTATATGGGGCGGAATAATTTATAGAAATGGTTAAAAATGATATTTACTGTTTAAATTGATGAATAAAATAGTTTTCATTTTATAATTAGGTATACCATTGAATGTAACATTTGTCTAGTTTTCGTAATTTTTTCTTTACTTTACTATTAGTTACTTTTATTTTAAGGGGAAAAGCCACTGTGGCGGAAAAAGATGTTTTTTCTTACATTTTTTAAAGTATACACATTTATAAATATGTATACAAAAAATTAAGTTTAAATTTTGAAAATTAACGGAGTTACAGTCAATTTAGTGAGACGAGGTAGCGCGGCCGGTAATGACATAACAAAAACATTAAACACGTTTATCTCGAAATGACATTTTTCGACCTGGTTGACACGATTTCTCAAAGATTAATAAACCGATGTCATATTTTTTTTTAAATAATTTTCGTAATTGTAGTAGCTATCGTTGTACGTAGCCGATTTTTGAAATTTTGATAATTACTATTTTAAAAACCGCTCTAATAAAAAAATAGATCTTAAAAATGAAAAAAAAATTCAAATGATCGCCATTTTGTGAAAAAATAAAATAAAAAAAACGGCAACGTGCAACGATAGCTACATTCATATAGATATTGATAAAATTTTTATTTATTTTTTACATACTACTATAATATTCTCGAAATTTCGAGTCAACCATAGAGAAAAATATTTTTTTTTGGTCGTCACATCGAGACTCATAACTGTGTAAATATTTAATAGTTTTCAATAAAAATTGATATTAAATAAGTTGAATATATATTTAATAAAATGTCCTTTACCTGATATAAAAATAATTAGTTATATCTGTAAAAAAAATTCACAAACAATGACAATTTTTTGGCCCGTCACTGTGGCTGTCCCCCTTAACCTACTATATTTTTATGTATGCATTTTATTTCTTTGAACTAAATACCAGACTGCATCTATGTGAATATGTAATAATATGTATATAAATAATATAAAAATAAGAAAAAAACGTAAAAATGCAACTTAAAAGCTAAAAAAATCTAAATCAGTAAGTAAGTTTTCCCCAAATACCACTGTTATATTATACTACACATTAAAATTTAAATCCCAACAATTTACAAGTTTGAAAACACACCATACACGTGCATTACGGATCGTGCACCTTATATTTAATCTTACAAAACTCTATTTATCTTGTATTAGCATTCCAAGTACGTTCTCGTATACGAAATCAGATGTGCTATAAATTCAAACAGGAAATAAAGTGCGGGTAGGTTTTTAAACATCAATTATAAAGGGTGAGCTTACGCTTTATTTACTTTACCATTGAACATTGTTTTACTACGATAATTTGTAAAATGTGTAGCATGTATATACGTATATTTAATTGTTGCGGTTTTTGCTATGGCAGTGTTTTTAAACTTTTGTACTATCAAGGACCACAGACAAAGTGTGTTTATTTAATAAAATTAAATAATGAAAAGATGATAATATATATGTATATAATTTGGAACTTTTTCGTATTTTAATTTAGTTTAAATTTTGAAATACAAAAATATTAAAATGGTTCCATACTCAAAGTTAACACATAATTATACAAATCTATGACTTTAATAAACCAAATCTATGGTTATGAAGGTCAAACTTTTAATCTTAGCCCCCTAAACAAAATAAATAAATAAAATAGGGCTTATAATACATCGGATAAATTAATATTAATGATTTGTACCCCCACGCCTTTTTTGGCTACGTCCCTGTATCCATCCACTTATACAGGACACCTTGTTAGTACCCCCCCCCCTTCTACCGGACGTAATTGTTGCTTCACACAAGTTGCATCGATAAATAAACGTTTTGATAAATGTGTTCTGATTTTGCATACGTTCTGCGGTCGTAATTAAAAAGCGGCCGTGTTACGATTCGAAGCGAAACATAATTAATTGAATAGATTCCGTGTTAATCAAGCTCGGAAGATCAGAGAATGTACAGACACTGAGTTATTAATTCCAGTCGTGATGGAATGTTTCATGCCCTGACACATTACAAATTAATATCATAACATGATCAGATTGTCAGATCGTGATTGATATCTATGCAAGACGTCGCATAAAAGAATGCACGGATTTTTTTGGGTTTTATTATTATTTTATTTTTATTTTTGGTATTTGGAATTGCAGTTACCATTTTGTAATATCTCTTTCACATAAGGTTAAATATATACAATGTTCTTTTTAACCCTAGAGTGCAACTGTGATACTTCATATCATGTCCACCAGCACTGTCAAATAATCTTTGAATTGTTAATTTTTGAGGTTTTTATATGAGAAATCAGTTTTAAATACTTCGTATATTATGTACTATCAGTCTGACATATTTACCTAAAATACCAGAATGGATTTTTCAGTGACAGAAGTGATAGAAACTCTTCTATCTATAGAACTTACCTTAGTAGACGTGGATTATTTAATCTGCACCATCAATAAGTGCATAATATAATTGAATCGGTGAGTGAAAGAACGATATATCTCCAAAATGACCATTTTGAGAAAAACGAAAAAAACTGTTTTAAAGGAGAACTATGGGTTATTTGGTCTAATTATGTATTGTGACATTATAGAACTTATGTTAACCGATAATAATACGTACATAAATAAATTAAAAAAAATTGCAAAAAAAGATATTTGAAAAAAAAATAACCTGCAGTTATACTGTTCTTTCACTCAATTAAAAAAAATTGCTAATTTTTTTTTATTGCTTTATTTTCGGCTTTATTATTATATTTTTTATTATGTATATTATATATTATTATATATATTTTTATTATATATACAAAAAAAATTATTTGTAATTTTTACTCAGAATCTTCATTTTTGACTTTCCAAGAAATAATATGGTAGTAAAATTCGAGGATTGCGTCAGAAAAGTAAGGTAAAAGTAATTGTAAAAAAAATTGAACTACCCCCCGTCGCACGTACGATGTTGGTCGATGTATTATTATTTTGCTATGTGATAGAGCTATGAATTTTAAACATTTTGTCTATCTCAGTTAAAATTGCCATTTTTGGCGCTTGTATTGTTCTTTCACTCACCGATTCAATTATATTAACACTTTTGGGGTTTTAGGGACACTAATTTGTTCACCTCGAGTGTAAAATGTTTTTACAGGTGTCTTCCTGATTGAGTTGCAGACTTGATTGCAGTCATTTTTTCAGTTGAAAATTATGTTCTAGGTTAGCATAATTTTCATAATACACAAAAAATGTACACAAAATGACAATTTTTGGAAAAATACAATGCATGGAAATTTAAGGGTTTTCAAGAGTTGCCCGCAATCAGGACACTAGGCATGACACTAACCTGATCTTTTCAGCTATACCTGCGACAAACTCCTTTTCTACAACCGAAAAATGATATGACCGCAATTCGAAAACAACCGTTTTTACACTTTCACTCTCATTTGAACAAGTTTTGTACTAGACGCCCAAATAACTAATACATATAGTATTGTATGTGGGTAATTCGTCTTTTTAATTAGTTTATCATAATAAACAACTAACTTATAGGTATTTTATTTTAATATGTATGACTCAAGTATTATAAAGCAATACCGAAAATTGTGTTATTTAAAGTTTTAACAGGATACGTCCATCTTCTTGTATATGGACCGATATTAAAGTACCAAAATAAAAATCAAACTCAATTATACATTTTCTACTATTTACTTATTTAAATTAGTCTATTTTACCATATATATTACATAATACCATCCATCCACAAGATTAAAATACCGATTTGTAATTGTAATTAGATATTAAAATATTATACAGCAAAAATTGCGAACATCAGATTCTTCGGAACTTGATTATCATATAACCGTGTAGCTACATGCAAAACAACAAGTAATTTTATTTGCAATGTAAATGTTTGTGTTTCTACCATAGTTTCTACAATGTTTTGTTGTAAAATGGTGTCGTTACATTTGTATAGACTGCCAATAATACGTGATTTCTAATGTACAGAGCTTTAAGAGAAAGAGATATGAATAGATAGAGAGAGAGAATTTTGTTGATATTACTTTGTATTGTGTGGTTTTATGTATAGGTGAATATGCATGTACTCCTGTTACTTGTTGTAATAGATACCACATGTGTGTGTTCCGAAAGTTCGAATCTCATATATGTATGTATATGTAGTACGTATATGTTTAAGTAATCTATCACTCTATACACATAGGTTTAAAAAAATCATTGCAATTAGTTTAATTATTATTCTTTTGTATTTTTGTTACGCTAGTAGGTTACTAATTTTGGTTTGTTCAATAAGCTTCCTATAATTTTTAAATAAGATGTTTTATCTAAAATTAAAATATATTAATACGAATAACATAATACCAAATATTCCCGAAAAAAAAACAAATAAATGAAAACGAATCATACACGAACACAAAGATAATAGCTCCTCACCTCTGCGAGTATCCATTTCAATTACTACCCACAAGAATCATAGTTCGTTGTTGCAAACAGATAATCGACAGACCTCTCACAACAACAAATCGTATCGTACACAATCAAATTAATTGCACACATCAAAACCGCATCGACCCCATTGCCGTGAACCGGTGCCGTAATCGACTTGTGTATAACGTGAGACCCTTTACTGTTTATTAATACACCCTGTCGTGACAGGGCCGCATCTGGGAAACCAGGAAATATTGTTTGACTCAGTGAGAAATTTTCAGTAATTTTTTTATTTTTTAATTATTGTAAAAAAGGTCAATTTAATGGCTGAATGTTTTTTGTAGTAAAAAAACCACCCTTGCTTATATCGATTTTAGTGGATTTTATTTAATTTTAAATCTAAAAATCTAATTTAATAAATCTAAACACAACTGCGTATTTACGAATCCTTTAAATTTATAAGGAAAAATATATTTTCTGGACTAATATTTTTGGGAAGATTGATTTTTTGATAAAATGTATGGGACCAAGACAATCCTTGTCTCATATATATCGAAAACAATATTATCTTAACCCTTTGTAGCCCAAGATCTTAAAAATTTAAATTATATTGATAATGAGACAAGTTTAGGCATATAAAAAATACATATTTTTCAGAAATTTAAAAATATTTATTATTAATTATTTATTTGACTTTTTTGGGAGTGACATTACTGTGAGTTAATCGTAAAAACACTTATGTGGTATGGCAGGATTTGAAGCAATAATTTTGTTTTTTGTAGCATAATGCTACACCGCATTTTTCGCAAATTGTGAAACGCCAGTACTCTGGGAAAACTTACAGTGTATTCCCTTTTCTACCCAAATCGGCCAGTAACCGATCTGGTCCTGCCTTACTGCCAATAGATACGTAAGTCAATAGGTTATGCCATCTGTGAATTTTATTTGATACTATGTTATCCAGTGGTATGTTACAGTAGTGGTACACATATTTGAATGAATTAAATATATTTAGTACGTATATTAGCGGGATTATTGAGGTTTCTTACAGAAATGTCATATGAGGCTACAAAGGGTTAATATAAGAATGTATAATCTTAATATATTATATTGATGTTTCTCTTTAAAATAATACTCTCTGATAAAAACAATAAATTCTCTGTTAAAGACAATTATTTTCTCTTTTTTTTAAGTACCTAAACTTTTTTATGCGTGTAGTTAAAAAACATTTATTAATCAAAACAATTACGTATACTAAAAAAATCTAATTGTAACCATTTTACTAAATACCATAAAAACAGAATCTATAAATATAAGTTACCCTTGAGAGTTTACTAATGCACCCTAACCCCCTGTCATATTGCCGCCGCACCTGATGCATCGCGCCGATAGAAAGAAGCTTTGAGGAAGTGGCCGGGTGCGAATTGCTAGGAGATGGACTTCGGTCACGCTAGCCATGCATCATGCCGACACCTCGCGCGTGACTGCAACTCTTGCCGGCCATACACCCCGCATTTAGTGGTTCTCAAACTTGGTGATGTGTGTTTAATTATTCTGTATCTTTACATTTATCTATGTACTCAACAGGAAAGGCAAAAAACGCTACAGTTTAGAAAATAGATTATTTTAAAACAATACAAATATAAAAAATTCTCTAAATATAAAAATTATAAGCTTAGACATTAAAACAATGCTACACCATTCTTAGAATCTTAAAGAAACTAACCCCTGATAGCTTTGCAATTGAAACACGTATAAGTTTAAGCTCTCGCATTTTTTTGACATTGAAAAAGTCATATCCATTTTTTTTGTCATTTGTTATAAAAAAAGTTTGGGTAGTGATAGTGCTTCTGCGTAAAAAAATCTGTATGGGAAGTCAAATTTTTAAGAATTTTACTTGAAAAACAAAAGATATATTCTCCTACTAAAATTTTCATGTACCTACGTCGTTTTTATATTTTATTGGTGGACAAATAAAAAATAAGTTTCTATTTGCATTCGACTTGCAATTAGAAACTAATACCAATTATGACAAAAGATGTCTAAATAAATATGTTTAATATATGGTACATAGGTATATACATTGTACGCAAGGTTAGGTTTGCTTACTTGTGACGTCACCACGAAGTTCATTTCAACCTTCTTGATTTAATTTATTTATCTATGATTTTAACTGTCATAATATTAAACACAAATCACAAATAATTATAATTAATAAAATTAATATCATATATGAAGCTTCACTATAACAATAAATGAATAGCACAAACACAGAACACAATAATAAATCAATCACGATCTACAGAATGACCCATTTTAAGTGCACACCTCTAATAACTTTTTATGGTGAAATGTTATCAAAAAACTTTTCAGATAAAAGTTACACGGTTTGGAGGGGGACATAGACGTACTTGGATGAAATTTTTTTAGGTGGTGTTTTAAGGGTGATATGAAGGTCAACATCATTTTTTTAAATAGGAACCTATAGTTTTTATCAAGTTATTTTATTTTACGTGAAAAAACACGAATCTTTCATTGAAAACTTTTTTTGAAAAACTTAAACCTTTCCAAGATATCTAACAAAATAATTCGAGATTTTGAACTTTAAATATTTTTTTACTCACAAACCATCAGGTTTAGGGAAAAAGTATAAAATACAAAACATGTTTATTTTGGTCTAATAAAATTTAAAGTATTATTCTAATTTTTTTTAACAATTTTTTTTTTTTGCTTAAATGAAATGAATTGAAAAAGTTTTAAAATTTTAAAAATAATTCTTCATGTCTTATTAGTTCAAAATAAACAATCAAAAATGGTAAAGGGGCTTTGGTGGGACTATCATAGGATAGGTGTGGTTTAGTTTCTTGATCACGACACTTTTTTGTGGCTCTGTGTTATGATAAAACTGAATACCGTCGGCATTAGCATTACCCGACGTGCACCACAAGGAGGTTCCTATTTAAAAAAATGATGTTGACCTTTATATCACCCTGAAAACACCACCTAAAAAAATTTCATCCTCATACGTCTATGTCCCCCTCCAAACCGTGTAACTTTTATCTGAAAAGTTTTTTGATAACATTTCACCATAAAAAGTTATTAGAGGTGTGCACTTAAAATGGGTCACACTGTATATTATGCCAGTTTGATAGCGTTGGCGACCATTTGAAATCTAGAAGGTTGAAATGAACTTCGTGGTGACGTCACAGGCAAGTAAGCAATCCTAGTCATTAACTAACCTTGCATTGTACGTATGTAAATATGAACTAATTTAATACTGTTGGATTACAATCTGATACTATTGAGAATTTTTTAGTACCGCTGGTTCAAGACGTGCTTTACCAGCTCCTGACACAACCGGCGACTTACTAATGATTGAATAGAAACGGTTATGTTTCGTGTTTTAATGATCGGACTGATTTATGTTGCTTTTGTTTTAGTCACAACAACTGTGTGGCAGATCTGCTTCCAGGGCACGCTGGATTTGCAAACCGTCTTTTAACGTTTTGTGTTTTTCTGTCACCCGTATGTATACATTTGCTTTTGTTTTCTTATTTCACGAATGTCGCAGTAGTTTTTTGTTCTACACAGAAAAAAAGTATCAAGTGTTTTTTGAAATTGTTTGTTTTAAGCTGATGTTATATGTATCAGAATATGTGATGAGTTGGATTCTATTTTATGATCCTGAGAATTGTTTTTATTTTTGTTTTTTCTTTATATAGTTCATAAAATAAAGTGAAATATACTTCACTTTATAGAGTATTGTTTTTGTCTATAACATTATTTTATGTATTCATTTTTAGTTCTAAATAATAATTTTATTTTAAAAATATGTATTTTGTACGTTACGAAAACTATCTCTTTAAAAAACTTATTAATATAATTTAAATGGAGAGATCAATAATTTATTGAAAAGAAACAAATTATGCTGTCAACCAATTCGTCATTTATATTTGATACCCTGAAGGGAATTTTGGTTAGATTTTTATTTAAAACAAAATATAATAATGGACGTTAATGTATTAGTTTAAAATTATTTAGATAATACTTATGTTTCAATGGAAATAAATAGTCGTCTTCTAATAAATGTGCAGAAAAAAGTTCAATAAAATATTTATATTTGTGTTGCGTAATATTATTTTGAAATTAAATAAACAACTGAACTCTATACATAAATCAAAGACCCTTAACACTTTATATATCAAATATATATTCATCAATTCAAAAAACATTCCAGCATATGTGAAGCTAACAAACATCGTTTGAAAACTTGGTCGCCAACAAACTTATGTAAATTATTATTACAAAAAAATATACCAAAATGCATATTTCAAAACTTTTACATTACTTGTTTCTACTCAAGTCGGCGGTGGTATTTTTAAAACAACTGAGTGATGAAAATGGATGAAGAGAATGACGTGCGATAAGACGAAATAGCGTTCGCAACACTTTCACCTTATGCACACCAGCGGCGTACCGTATTTTTTTATGAGAGAAATATAATTCGTAATTAGTAAAAGTTCTTTTTTTAGTATTTTTGTCATTTACTATCAATTCAATATTATTATTCTATTATTTATAACAATTTTTCTAGCTATATGTAGAAAAGTCTCAATTCAATTTGTAGTCCTGAACGTGCGTCTTTCTAAGGCGTATTTTTTATGAAAGTAAATTTTCATTATTTATATATTGTATTTTTTTTTATAGAGGTAGATGAAATACATATATAGTTTGTAAATGTGACCTTTCTTTGGTACCCTTGCTTATATCCAAATTAATGTACCTATATGAAAAATTACATTGTGTACACTGGTAGAAAGGATTTCTCAAACCAAGTAAACCTTGTTTTGTATATAACGAAAACAATATTTTCTTAAGATAAGCAATAATCTCTTAAACCAACTATAGTATTCTTGAACAAAGGAATAACGTAGTTAGATTAAGAGTATGTTTCTTATATTAAGAAAATATTGTTTTCGTTATATATGTACAAAACAAGGTTTTCTTGGTCCAACACAGTTTTTTTTCTGTCTAAAAGCAAAAAAATTTCACATTTGAAATATGCTTACATAAACGTACAAAACTTATTATTTACATTTATGTTTAATTATGATGATTTTTTAAAACTTAACTAACTAGGATTTGGCAGACTCCAGTCTGATAATAAATTTTAGGTATCTAGTATGTATAAAAAGTCTTCTTTGTGACTCGAGTCATAATGAAACAGTAATTTAAAGATTATTTCTTACTGATTCGTTCAGTGACTCGTTAAAAATGCAAATATAATGAAACAATTATTTATGCATGGATTCATATACAAAATATATTTTCATTTATACTCATCTTCCATATGTGGCAGGTGCCAGATAAAATAAATTATAGTTAAATTTTCGATACTTGATGCAATTTGAACTAGACACTGACTGTCCCTGTTTTGTGACGTTTTATTGTTAACGCTTGAAATGTAATATTTCACACGGGAATGAACGAAAGGTGCCTTATGAGAAATCTTGAGTGCATGTCTTTTTGTGAAATTAAATGATGAAATTTTAAGTACGTCTTGTGGATATAGACTTCACTGCAGCACAACATTTTTCAATTTATAAAAAAGGTTTTCTTTTTTGTTTACTGTTTCTTAACCTCTTACTCTATGTTTGGGTTTTTTGAGCTGGAAATAATGTATTGTAGATATAGTCTATGGTTCTTACTAATTAGAAAGGTGCATCTAGGATTATTAAATATTTTAAATTATTTTATGTAGATTAACAATAGACAAGCGTCATTCTTAAATTAATTCTTTGGGGATCCGTGAAGCTGTTATCAGAGTTTACACGAATCTAGGATTATTAAATATTTTACCCCCCCCCCCCCCTACCGAGTGTAAGGACACTCTAAACAAATTTCCTACTTGTAAAATTCTAATAATTTTCTGATATTATTTTAGTAATAAAAATCAGGGGGGGGTTTTAAGAAAATTTTTCTTTTTTTTTGTTTTCTACTTGTACTTTTTTGTAGTATATTTAAGTTTTTTAAATAACATCTGTTAAAAATAGTATAAGTATCAAAAAATATGTAAAATATAAATCATTTTCAGGACGCCGGGGCTCCTGAGACACAGGGGCCTCGGGTCATATGGCCCTCCTAGCCCCCCCCCCCTATCTGGGCCTGATGATGTCTATACACTGGTACAGGTAAAAAGTAATAGACCAATTCTTATAAAGTTAAGTCTGAATAGTTATGCCCAAAGGTACTTACTTCCGGGGGGGGGGGGGGGGGTCAATCACCCACCACGCTATGGTTCCACAAGGAATTTTATTTATTATGTAATAGTTATGATTTTCCTTCCTATTTTATTTTTCTTATCCTTAGTTGATATTTCCATGATAAATTCAATTTGATGTATGATATTTTATTACACAAAAAATGGCGTGAAAAGTTGAAATTTCAAACCGCAGGTCTGCATATCAAACCGTTCTCGAGATATAGCGTCTCAGTTTTAATTTTGGGAGAACATGGCCGTAAGTTTTGAACTGTTGGTTGGGATTGATGAATTATTTTAATTTAAAAATTTCATTAATGTATCAAAATATTATATAAAAACTTTATTTAAAGCAATCAAATATAAATATACTCGTTCGTATATTATTCAATTTAACATAAGACAAACTTTGTAATAAGAATATTTAATGTATGTAAAACGTTTTATAAGTATAAAAAGTTCGTGTACTTGGTACAATAATTTAGATGTTTTTTTCATGTCACCAACATAATGATTGATCAGAAAATTTTATGAAGATTTTCTAAAGTCAATAAAAGTATTGTAAAACTTATATTTTATATGTCTCGTAAAAAGTTTGTAATGTCATCTTGTATATGATTATAAAATATGATCATTATTAAAATATACAACATGCACTTTCTTTACTTCGTAATATAAAACCAGTCTGAAAATATTCAATAGAAAATACCAACTGCAATAAAAATAATCTCTGCCATAAAAACTTTCATAGATTTATCTCAATTTATGCTTATTATTTTTTTTAAATTCTTAATAAAATAAACTGTAAGTTAATTTTTCTAATTTTGATACCAGTTAATAGAAAAATCAAAGAAAATCGTTTAATGTTTTTTTAAAGGGAGGGGAGCACTTATAACAGGATAAAAAATCGATTTTTTTCTTAAATTATGTATTTAAAAATATATCCTTAGTTAGTTAAATATCCTTCCCCCAATCCTAAACAGTGCCCCCCCCCATGAAAAGCGTAACCGTTTAGATTAAAGATAAAATGATTGAGGTATATTATTACTGTTCTACACAAAAAAAAACTGTATTGGACCAAGAAAATCTTGTTTTGTATATAACGAAAACAATATTTTCTTAATATAAGAAAAGTACTCTTAATCCAACTACATTATTTCCTCGTCCAAGAATACTATAGTTGGTTTAAGAATATATATTTCTTATTTTAAGAAAATATTGTTTTCGTTATATACAAAACAAGGTTAACTTGGCTCAAGTAAACCTTTCTACCTGTGTAGTTGTAATATTTTAATAATAAATAAATTGTCCCATTTTTACGTAGGTACTTAAAGAGCTGTAACTAATGAAGTTCAAGTTGGAATTATTTGATATTTTAAAATGTAAAACTATACTCTTTAATAAAAAGATCAAGAGTATTCCAAAGTTTCTGTAATTTATACTTCCATAGTACTACGTCATCAAACAGAACACGTTTTTAATAATCTACCTGCAATATTTTCCCTAAAAAATTACGCACTCTTAGTCAAATATGTGAATAATGTATTTCCTACATTAAAAAAAACGAGTTCTCGTAAAAATACATACACGCATATGCGCATACAAGTGTTCGAAACAGAACCTAAACAACTTAAAAGTACTTAAGAGTCAGACTAGCGAAAACTCAAAGAGTGTATCACAAAGTAAGTAGCAACAGCGCGTTATATCAAGTCTATCGGGACGAAATGACATTTATACAAGCACAAATGATTTCAAAGGGGAGGAGGGGTGCAAGCATAATGTCATTCGTGGTACATTAAACACGCCTCGATAGAAGAAAACGAATCCGACTTAAGCTCAAATGTCATAAGATTCAATTACAAAGTAGTCTGAGGGTCTTCCAGATGTGTCGAATGTTCCGAAGCCTGTGATAATGTTGATCGACTTTGTGGCTATTTGGGGTATTATTTTGTCTGTTTTATGGTGCCTGATTTTATGTGATATTTCAAGTAAATTTTTGATTATTTTAATGCCAGCTTTAATAGAAATGACAACTGTTATAAAAACTTTTCTGCCAAAAAAGTCTTTATCGTATTATCATTTAGGCACTAGGTATAATTGTTATATGTTTTTTTTTAATTAACATGAACAACTATCATGTCAAATTATACCACTTTTAAAGTAAACGTGTAATTATAATATTCCAACTAGCCGACATTTATAGTTACACTTTTTAACTTAGTAAAGCGTTTTTAAATTGACGAAACTATATATACTATTACTTATGCTTATGATAGTGTAAATAAAGCACAACAATATCATTAATTTCAAAAATAAATCCAGGCACAGACTATCGTCGTTAAAAAAAGTGTTCTCCTATATATAAATATGACATTGAATTCTCATGATAATAATCTAATCTGCGATTGATAATTATTAAGTCTTGTATTAAATTGATCTTTTTGGTCATATTTTCAACAAGAATTGAGAACTTGATCAAAAAATTCGAAGAAATAAAAAGTCGGGAAGTAATGAGTTAATAGGGATAAAATGAATGAGATTAAATTTTTAATATATATGAAAGTTAACTGTGTTAATATACTATCATAATATACTAGTAGTGACGTTAAAATATAATAAATAAAACAACTAATTGTCTAAACGTCAAAGATTTAATAAGCAAGGAAACGTAGCGAGCTTTCGATTCACAGAATCATCGTCAGGCTAAAATAATAAATAGTAATTAAATACAATAAATATAATACAAAATATTGGTATTTTAAAAAATAAAAATTCAGAATATACCTATTTAAAGGGGAGAATGCGAGAACGGTGTCGTTATCTCAACAATTTTCATTAGCTACGGAATTGTTTGGAAAAAATAACAAATCTCTTAGTAACTAAATAGTTACTAAGGAACGAAAGAAACATATTTAAAAATGAAATTTTGACAGATTTAAAATTAATTATTTAAAATAGTGTTGTAAATAGTAGATAATGTGGCTATGTCAGTTTTCTTGTTAATTGTATTGTTGTTTCTTTTTATGTGTAACATTTCCGAGATGTAACGTTTAGCTTTATGTCTTTCATTATCTAAAATTTTAGTTTGTTCATAATCAAAAAGATGTCCTGTACTATTTGTATGTACTGCCAATGCTGTGGATGTCGGTTTTAATCTTGTATCTGATTTATGTTGTGTTATTCTATTGATAAGTTTTTGTGATGTATTTCCTACGTATATATTATTACAACCTCCACATGGGATGCTGTATACCAAGTTTGATTTCTTAAAAATGTCTGTTTTTGGTTTAAGTTTTGTGTAATTGTTAATATTTTTATTGTATGTTTTAAATACAGTTTTTACGTTGTACTTATTAAAAGTGTTTTTTATTATATTTGATGTTTTATTTATGTAAGGAATTGTAATGTATTGTGTTGGTGTTGTTTTAGATTTGTTATTATCATTATTAACTGTGTTGTATAATAAGTGAACTCGTTTTGTTATGCATTGTTTGATTTATTTTATTTTTTAAAATACCAATATTTTGTATTATATTTATTGTATTTAATTACTATTTATTATTTTAGCCTGACGATGATTCTGTGAATCGAAAGCTCGCTACGTTCCCTTGCTTATTAAATCTTTGACGTTTAGACAATTAGTTGTTTTATTTATTATATTTTAACGTCACTACTAGTATATTATTATTCTCCTTGTTGTTTACAAGATAACTCATATAGTTCATTATGGATAACTTATTTGAAAAAATAGTTGAAATTTATGGTATTTTATCATTGTGGATTTTCAAAGAAATGGTGAACATTAACATTAAGATAGTGAAAGAAATGAATAGAAAAATATTTCTTTTGAAATGCCGAAGAAGCAGAATTCTACCAAGCTTCATTGACAAGATTAACATCAAAAACTTGACACACCATAAGAACAATGAAAAATATCACAAATTATTGTATAATTTTAAGGTTGGTGTTTTAAATTTAGAAATTCAGAACAACCACAGTATCCTCAATACACTTAATGAAAAATTGATTAGCGTTACTAATAAATTTCAAAAAATACCGAATTCTTTCATTAAGTCGTGTTTTATTAATTATTTAAATAATTTGAAATCAAAAACATTCCAACATACAAAGAATACTCATCAACATAAATTCAATACTTTATTAAATAAAAACACTACTAATATCAAACACAACACAAATTGGATCAAAAATTTGACAGATGTCACATTACCACACAATATTTCTCTTTGCCTAAGTCTTGGACCTAATTTCAATTTTTGCAATAAACAAATTAACAACAACGTAGTTCATGAAATAATAAAAAATACAGAACTGTTAGCATTTGAAAAAGAAAAACCAGAAATGGATAACATTCGAAAAGAAATTTCTAAAAACATCCAAATTATTAATAATAATAATCAAAAAATTAATAGAAATCCAAAAGACACATTTTTAAATAAAATAAACAGTGAAACAAAAACTTTTTTAAGAAACAACACCAACATTATAGTGACTAAAGCTGACAAGGGTAATGTTACAGTAATACAAAATAGAACAGATTACCTTAATAAAGCATATAACTTAATTAATGATGCTAATACCTACTTAAAAATAAAAAATGATCCGACAAACACATTTCAAATATTTAATAATAACTTAATACAAAATTGGTATAAAACTAAATTAATTGACCTCAACACTAAAACATCACTTATGACATACAATGCAATCTCTCCCAAAATTTATTTCTTACCAAAAATACATAAACAAAATACACCATACAGACCTATAGTATCATGTATAGATTCATCTACTTATAAATTGTCAAAATATTTAGCAAATATTTTGTCTAATGTGGTGGGTGAAACTGAATATGGTATAAAAAATTCATTTGAATTTGTCAACAAAATTAAAAACATAAACATACCTACAGAACATAAATTATTTTCTTTAGACGTAACATCATTGTATACCAACATACCAATACA
The DNA here is from genome assembly GCA_949319165.1 of Sialis lutaria. Taxonomy (NCBI): domain Eukaryota; kingdom Metazoa; phylum Arthropoda; class Insecta; order Megaloptera; family Sialidae; genus Sialis; species Sialis lutaria. The sequence continues at coordinate 12,857,959 of OX439239.1, forward strand.
TTTGGCCCTAGATATTGTTAATAATAAATGGCAGGACATTTCTCTTTACACTAAACTCTCAAAAGAGGAATTTAACAAAGCAGTAAAATTTTGTCTAACTAACACATACTTTGAATTTGACAATAGTTATTATAAACAAATAGATGGTTGTGCTATGGGATCACCAATTTCCAGTGTTATAGCTAACTTAGTTATGGAAGATCTTGAAAAGAGTTGTTTAGATCAATTAACCCACAAACCAGCATTCTATTATAGATATGTAGATGACATTATTACACAGGCACATCCTAATGATATTAACGAATTTCTTAACACGTTTAACAACTACAATAGTAAAATTCAACACACATTAGAAATACAACATCAAAATAAAATTGCATTTTTAGACGTACAACTTACCAATGACAATGGGCAAATACTTACAAACTGGTACCAAAAAGACACACATAGTTGGAGATATACTAATTATTTTTCCAATCATCCACAACATATAAAAATTAATATATTAAACAATACTATAGACAGAGCACTCAACTATCACATCCACAATTCAGAGAAGAAAATTTAAACAAAATAAAAACAGCATTTTTTAACAATAACTATCCAATTAATTTAATCAAACAATGCATAACAAAACGAGTTCACTTATTATACAACACAGTTAATAATGATAATAACAAATCTAAAACAACACCAACACAATACATTACAATTCCTTACATAAATAAAACATCAAATATAATAAAAAACACTTTTAATAAGTACAACGTAAAAACTGTATTTAAAACATACAATAAAAATATTAACAATTACACAAAACTTAAACCAAAAACAGACATTTTTAAGAAATCAAACTTGGTATACAGCATCCCATGTGGAGGTTGTAATAATATATACGTAGGAAATACATCACAAAAACTTATCAATAGAATAACACAACATAAATCAGATACAAGATTAAAACCGACATCCACAGCATTGGCAGTACATACAAATAGTACAGGACATCTTTTTGATTATGAACAAACTAAAATTTTAGATAATGAAAGACATAAAGCTAAACGTTACATCTCGGAAATGTTACACATAAAAAGAAACAACAATACAATTAACAAGAAAACTGACATAGCCACATTATCTACTATTTACAACACTATTTTAAATAATTAATTTTAAATCTGTCAAAATTTCATTTTTAAATATGTTTCTTTCGTTCCTTAGTAACTATTTAGTTACTAAGAGATTTGTTATTTTTTCCAAACAATTCCGTAGCTAATGAAAATTGTTGAGATAACGACACCGTTCTCGCATTCTCCCCTTTAAATAGGTATATTCTGAATTTTTATTTTTTAAAATACCAATATTTTGTATTATATTTATTGTATTTAATTACTATTTATTATTTTAGCCTGACGATGATTCTGTGAATCGAAAGCTCGCTACGTTTCCTTGCTTATTAAATCTTTGACGTTTAGACAATTAGTTGTTTTATTTATTATATTTTAACGTCACTACTAGTATATTATGATAGTATATTAACACAGTTAACTTTCATATATATTAAAAATTTAATCTCATTCATTTTATCCCTATTAACTCATTACTTCCCGACTTTTTATTTCTTCGAATTTTTTGATCAAGTTCTCAATTCTTGTTGAAAATATGACCAAAAAGATCAATTTAATACAAGACTTAATAATTATCAATCGCAGATTAGATTATTATCATGAGAATTCAATGTCATATTTATATATAGGAGAACACTTTTTTTAACGACGATAGTCTGTGCCTGGATTTATTTTTGAAATTAATGATATTGTTGTGCTTTATTTACACTATCATAAGCATAAGTAATAGTATATATAGTTTTGTCAATTTAAAAACGCTTTACTAAGTTAAAAAGTGTAACTATAAATGTCGGCTAGTTGGAATATTATAATTACACGTTTACTTTAAAAGTGGTATAATTTGACATTGAATGAACTCTAGAGTTCGTTTTAAAAATTATTGTAGGTAGAGAGACTTAAAAAACATGTTAGTAATGTAAATCAAAATAACAACTTTATTATGTCAAAGAAAAAAATTAGAAAATATGATGTCCTATAAATAGGACACTGGGAAGTAATGGGTTAAGATGTATAATATTTTCCGCACTAACTATACGTGTAGGACAACCTTAAAATTTAAATAACTAGCAATAAAGTTGTTTTCAATCAAAATATTAATTTGTATTCATTCATTTGTAAATCTGAACAATTAAATATAGATACTTAATGTATGACAGCTATAAAACGAATGTTAACATTTAGTATATGAAAAATATACACAGTTTTGAAACGGGTCACTTTGGGAGAGATTTAATTCCACAAAAAAGGCTACTGGGAAAAGTAGTCTAATAAAAAAGTATATGAGTTAAATTTAAATTATTCACAAATGTTAATTTATTTTCGTGGAATCTTTTTCAAGTTAAAAAAAACTGCAGACTTTTTAAACAGTTTAACTGTTTAATCAATTGCAAAAAACTGTTTGGAAGCTTTTAAAAGAGTAACTTTAGTTATATTTTGGTAATGAAAAGTTAGTTAAATGTATACTTTATTGTATTATTGTAAAATTGTTCCATTAAAGATCACTCTAAATAATTTTTATATTAAGTACATATGTTTGTACAAATATTATGTCAATATGTGTAAGTACTGTTTTTTAAATACGACAATTATAATTACTTTTTATTAAAACATCTTTAATATAATGTGTAGTAGTAATGTTTTTATTAATTATTAAAAAAAATGTGGTGCTGAAAATTTTCGTAACTGTGATTTAGAAGGATATATTCGTTTCGGCCTTCACTCAATCGATTTTGACTTTTGTTGCTTTGATATCTATGTATGTATGTGCTTGTAGACTCTTTAAATCAAAAATGACAAAAGTCTCAGAACAAAACGTATTTTCCTGAGAGAAATGTGACACCCGAAGACAGATATTTACTATTGACTCTTGTCAATTTTGGAATTTTTCGTATTATTTTTGAAACTGTGTATTTTAAATAAATGTTGTACAAAATATGACAAATTATAAATTATTTTCGACTCATGTTCAGGAAATTCGATTTCATACAATTATGAAAAAGAAGTAATGTGGTGTTAACAGCTGTTAATTAAGTTTAACGTATTTACGGCTACTTAAAAGGCAGTTCATATGTTTCTCGATTATTATTAGTTTTTATTTTAAATACATATTATTCAAAATTGTGCTTTCAATGTAAATAATTGTTATAATTTCCCATAAAAGCTACGTTATATCTGCTGTGATTTAGTGATGAAATTAAATCTTATAATGAATCGTTAGGCATAATTTTGATTTTTAACAAGTAATGATAGTAACGAGAAATATTAACAAATATAATGATCATAACTATGTATCTTACACCTAAAAGCCAAGGAGCATATTAAGATTGTTTAGGAATGTTGTCTATAGAAATTATAAATAAATACATAAACACCTAAAAGCCAATGAACATGTTAAGATTATTTAGGAATGTTGTCTATAAATTAAAAATAAATACATAATAATATTTTTTTATTATTTACAGAAATTCCAAAATTCGGCGAGCCCATCAGTAACGTAACAGTCCCAGTTGGCCGAGAAGCTGTTCTAACTTGTGTCGTAGACGATTTGGCAGCGTTCAAGGTAAGCCTCCGTCACCATTATTATAACAAATGCGCTAAATCCGAATGGTTTATTAATTGCTAAAGTTTGTAACGACCTGCGCCGCACAATACATATGAGCGCAGTTTATCAGTCACAACAAACTATCAAGTCATTGTCTCTATGTGTCTGCGGGTGGTGGTGGTATTCCAAGACTTTACTCAAGTGTTCTATTGTTCTACGTGTGATACGCGCTCGTATTATGTCGTCTGTATTCATTTTGCTTGGGTGCTTATGAAAAATAAAATATATAAAATTTATGAAATTATTTTGCTAGAATAATTAACTTGTTACAATACAGTATATACTTGTAGACATAATTGTTATAAGTATGTACATTATTTTCATTTACTAACTTTTTGAATGTTTGGTCAATCCACGTCCCGCGGTGACGGGTGTGACATTTCAACTCGGACTGGAGTTCATAATTTCTAAATAATACTAGTTAATAACATGGGTTTACCATTTTCTGTAGATATCTTAATGTAATACATGTATATTGAAAGAATAAAAGGTCTACGGTTATTTTACAAAAAAATGCCAGCGTTCAAAGCCCTGTGACGGGTGTGACGCCAACTATTGCAAGTCTTGCAACCTCTATTCAAAATCTCAAAAGTTTAACGAAAATATTGAAGTTACTTATTATAATCATACTTTAATATGTTACGAATAAATTATGTTTTAGTAACCCAAGAGCATCAGGTAAATACGTAATCTATTTAACTGGTTATTACTCAACAAAAATTGTGATGGGTGTGACAGAAAATTGTGACGGGTGTGACTCGTAGAATAAAAGGATACAATAAGAGTACTATTTGTGTGTTTAATTGCTTATTGATATTAATAACTAAAACTTATAACAATTACTTATCAAATACATCAATAGACTCATTAAATTTATGGAAATTTTTTGAAAATTAACTAACATTTTTCTAATTTTCTTTTGGTTTATGAAAATTGATGTTAAATAGGCTGTTAATTTTATATTTTAGTATTCATTTTCGTAAAATATTTTTTTAACTATCTGGTATCGATTATGACAAGCTAATTTTAAGAGATACAATTTAATATGAAAAACGAATAATATGTAAAACAATGCATTTCATCTTGGCTTTTGTTCTTGATTACCAAAAGGTTACTTTAAGAAATTTGAAACAAATAAAATAATTTCTCAACTCTATCATCTTTTACTTCCAAAGATATTATTGGAACATAGTTTTATTAGATAAAACAAAACTACAATTCGAAACTCGAATTCATTACGAACATTCTTCTGTAGACAATATTACGATTTCAATCATTGCATTGCTTGCAAGAACTAATTCCTTCGTTAGTGAATGGCGCTGAAACAAAACACTATTGAACAATTCTCATTAATACTGCAATTGTAAATGCAGATTTTTATTCATTTTCTATGAACACATTTTACTGAACTTTAATGAAAGTGATATATGTAGGTACAGTGATGTCTCGCATAACGAACATAATTCGTTCCAGGAGCAAGTTCGTTATGTGAAATGCGTTTTCCCATAACAATACATGCTAACATTTTTAATTCGTTCTGTAGCATAAAATATGGTACTGTAACATAAAAAAGATTGTACACACGTTTTAGGAGAGTCTACTGAAGCTTGCAGGGTCAAATCCTCACTCACAAAATTACATTTATTAAAACACGTGTGTGAGTTAAGCGCAGAAAAGAACGATTGACGCGCGTTCATGCATGTTCGTACAAGTTTGAGCATCAACTGCGTGCCACCTTGGAAGTTTGGGCGACTTCGAAATACGTAGGAACGTTCGGGCGGCAAAATGAAATGCGATGCAGTTCGTTGTGTGAAGCGAGGTTCGTTGAGTGAGTGGCGTAATTAACGGACATAAAGTTCGTTGTGCGCAGCGTTCATTATGCGAGGTGTTCGTTGAGCGAGGCATCACTGTGTGTATACTATACTTTATTTTTCTTTGAATATTTTAGCTCAGTTTAAATAATACGAAGGTAAGGTATTTTTGTAAAAATAAATTCAAATGTAAATTTTCAAACGGTGATTCAAGTTTCTAGTCTTTTACTTTAAAAATCGATACCTTTTGATTTAAATTACTGAGTTATAATGCTTTTAACACTATTTATGGTCTACCACAAACTCTTTTTTTTTAATTTGGAAACAAAAAAAACATCAGATTGGATTGTAGAGTGGATATGGCAATGATTCTCATCGGTATTCTCATAGGAAAGCTCTCGAAATATTTACAGCTTGCAACGCAGTTTCGGAAATTGTTTCAGAAATCGATCGGTACAAATATATACTCTGGCCCATTAAATTTTAATTTTGATACTTGGTTACTATGATATACTTATTATGGAAGAAATATAATACTAAAAATAGTAACAATCCTTCAGTAAAATAAATAGCGTTTTCCGGACTGTTTTTTTTATTTTGTCAGTTATAACTTTATATATATTTTTTGCATATTATATTAGATCAAAATATTCAACAAAACTAAAAAAAAACAAGCAGTACATCCGTTAAACATATAACCAGTGCATTTGAAAACGTACATGATTCCTATCGCAAACTAGAAAGCCATTAGATAAATTTTATTTCACGGTAAAAACGTTTTTAAAATTATATGAAAACTAAAAATTATATACGTACGATTATAGTTGGCCGAGCTACAAACGAGTTAATCCGAGGTAGCTGTGCGCAATTTTATTATCGCATCTGTTATACAACGTCGTCCAGACGCGCAATTGTATAAAAAAGTGTGCATAAAAACTCTTTCTATGGAATTGTATGCATGTACCTATTACATATGCATACACAGGGTGTACCATTTTAAAATATATATTTGGAAATCTTATACTTGGAAATTTAAATTTTATTGGAAATACAAAAAAAATTATATCATTGTATTCGATTAACTGAAAAAAAACGTACAACCTTAATTTTTAATATGTTTTCAATAGTTAACCTTCCTATACCCGCGTCAAATAGAATAACACATATACCCACGCACGGTCTCTGGGACCGAAAGTTCTAGAGCCTGGTTTTTTATCTTTTTTGTTATGACAGCATAGTAAAATGAATTTTTATTAGTAGTAAAGGATGTGTTGAAATAAATAAACCAAAGTTATAGATAAAAATTTTGATTTAATTAGTGACTAGCTGTATTTTATTGCAGCCTCTGAAAAAAGTTACTTCTTTTAACGAGCTACGAAAACTTGAAAAAAAATTTTTTTCTTAAAACAAAAACTAAAAATAACTCTAAAAACCTTAAAATAACAACATGAGGAATAAAGTATTATAAACTATTCTCAAAAAAATTTTCACCATGCATTCGGAGCATACTCAAAAGTGTTACACCTATACCAGCGTCGGTCTTACAGACCAATTGATGTCGTGTACTGGTACATGTCCTTTTCGCACGAATGTTCGCACTGCACTAAATTGATGATCACGACAAATCATGAAACTACCAGTAAGCTCATTGTCTTACCATTCTCCGTTATTGAAAAAAATAAAAAAATGTTATCTGTCGGTCTGACAGACCAATACGCTGGTATAGAATCGTTTTTAAATGGGACAGCATGTGTATACAACTTTGAGGGAAAGTATTTGAACATCAAAGTGAAATGATTTATTTTTAATAGAGAGTGTATGGTATAAAAACAGTGTCTGATTTGTAGATTACGGTTTGATGATTTCGAATAGTATTTACAGTAGTTTTTTTTTGTTCTTCTTGTTTGGAATGTATTGAAGTTGAATTCAAATTAATTAAAGGTAGCCTTTTTATCTTTCATCCTGTTTCAACAAATGCAAAGAAATACAATTTTATTTCGTATACAATCTAAATATTTAGATTAGTCGATTGCTATTTAATTCAAAATAAAATTCTATTCATTTTTTAAGTATTTGCATTGTACAGACAGAGCACAGACATTAATTTATAAGTATCATAGAAATAGAATATTACTAGAGTTGTATCTCTAATGGGAGAGCTGATAGCAGTAGATTCCAGTCATATACATATGTAATAATACTCCTATATTGCTAATCGCTATAAGTGGGACTGGATAAGTTAAAGTGAGAGGGTCGAGTCAACTGGTTTCGATTGCGCAGGCGCAGAATCATATTTAAGCGATAATAGAAGGAGGTATTGGCCAGTTAAAACATTTTTAATGAAATATGTCACTTTGAAACTGATTGCACATGCGCACTACTGACCATTTAACTTGAAAATAGCAAGACAACAATATATGTCCACGCCGTACAGACTTATCCTTTTTCCCGACCCTGACTGGCAATATAGAAGTATTAGTGGGGTCTCACACCGGAGCAATATAGAAACTGGCAACTTATAACTAGCGATATTATTGCTATCGGTCAATATACATTGAATCGGACATACATATTGCTCACACCAAAGCAATATATTGCTAGTTTCTATTTGGTTGTTACTTTATTGCTATATTGCTCCGGTGTGAGAGCCCACTTACATATGTATGACACGGTATCAGCCAATCTGAGCTCGTTAGACAAAGAGGATGTAGTACAATGTCTTAGCTATTTTCCGGGACAGGTTTTTAACATTAAGTTATCACTCCAGTAATATTATATATAAATCGAGACGGGTGATTTTATGAAGACACAAAAAAATGAGTAGGTACGTATACATAAATATATCTTACAAAATATAAAGTATCTTAAAAATATATTTTGTTTATTTGATTGATATCATATTAAAAATAAGGATTTTTCTTTGATTTCAAAAATATGAGCAATATATCCAAGATGAATAAAAATGTTACTTTGATAAGTTTAAAGTTCATGGACTTTTGATGTAACTGTATACAAATGTATATAATATATTTGTCTATGTATGAAGTACATGTCTGCTAGGTAAATAAGTTTCATTTGAGGAAATGGTTACACTATTTTCACACTTCAACTTCAATCTGTTTTCTTCTTCATCTGGCTGAAGAAAGTTTGTTGCATGTTATTTACATAATAACGCGTCTGCATATTTATTTCAATGAAATTTTTGATACGTTGAGAGAGAAAATCTATTATAAAGAGATTTTTGTTTAGATTGTTTCACAGAATAAAAAAAACATATTCGTGAATTTTTTTTATACTTCATTATGTATGTGAGTTTTTCATTTCTTTATTCTATAGTTTTAGTTTTGGTATGATGTGATATGAAAGATTTGTAATGAAAAGACGTCGGGGGGTATGAATAAAATGGAGTAAAGGTCAGGAGAATATATTTTGAGCATGAGCATTTACTTCAAGTATATTCTCAGAATGGAATGAATAAAAAAACCTTAGTATTTACTCAAACTTATGAGTTTCTACATCCTTATATTGAGTACTAGCAGAATCCCGCGGTATGCTCGCGTAAGCTTCGAAACTAATTAGAACCCTCCATACGTACGCGATAGGGGATGACATACTTTTTTTTAAAATCGTAAATATCTCGGATTTTAGTTAAAAATTGTAAAAACGAACCCTCGCCATTAGGGGTTGAATATCGATTTTTTTTACTGCTGATAGAGATAAATATATCAAAAACACAGATCCTGTCTACCCCCGCCATTAGGGGTTGAATGTTGAAATTTTTATTTTAATAGATGACTATTTTGCCCGAATTTACCTTTAGTAAAGCAGGTATACAGACAAACATATCTAAATCCTTCCTCGTCCTCGTCACATGCTATTAGGGCTTATATATCGAATTTTCATTTTTAATTGAATATTAATTTGTCCGGATTAACTTTAAAATCATCAACAATTATGAAAATAAAAGTATCAAAATGTTACCACCTCTCCCATTCCCTTAGGGGTTAAATTTTCGTAACTGATATTTGTCTTGTAGCGTACCTACTTGTGCCATAGTTTCATTTGATGAATACAAAAAAAAATATTTTACAAATTTTTCCACCCCCCTAACGTCTTAGGGGTTAATATTTGGGAAATGCTGAAATAATTGTTTCATTATTTATATTGTAGAATACTGTATGTTCGATAAGTTTCAATTAAATGCGAACAAAAAAAATATTTTTTTATATAAACTTTGACACCCTGTTTTAACCCCGAAGGGGTTGAATATCGAAAAATCCGTTCTTAGTGGGTGCTTACATAATAAAAGGAAGGCACATACGACATTTCACGTTTCTAGGTCCATGGGTTTGGGTTGTACGTTGATATATGAGTGAGTGAATGAGTGAGTGAGTGGTTGAGGACAAACTTTTATAGATATAGATTAACTCATCTCACTATTTTGAATATTAAATTTTGTATACTTAATACGAAAGTTGAATAGCTTATTTTTCACATTTATATGTAATATTAAATATTTTATTTACATATTTACTAACCAATGAGTTAGTCGCTTTGTTTTCTGAAGATTTGTTTTATAAATTTAAATATCTACAACAAAATAAGTATTTATAAGTAGATACAATTTAAAATGTAATTACGGAAACACAAAATAAATATAAATTAAATAACAGATTTGTAATAAATAACATTCGCTGCTACTAGATCACAGATATTGACAATGAAGGTTAAATAATTCGCGTAAACGATTTACTGATGTACGCTTTCGCCGCTACGATCTATAAATTTCCAAACAGTCTGTTGGCAAAACTCGCTCGCTGCGTGTCGCCACCGTCAACTTTGCCTTTTTATTCTGTTTGTTTTGATATAGTTCCGTTCCGCAGTTCTTTTTATTTTTCACGCTTTAGCGTCGTCGCTTATAGAAAAAAATACGTTTTCATAACGTTTGTTCTATGTAAAATATTTTTAGTGGGGGTATAGAGAAAATATTTGGATATTTGTCCTTTCTGTTCTGTTTGTGACTGTTTTAATGTCAAGTGTTTATTATCACCGCCTAGTTTTTAAATGGAGTATAAAGAAGATATATTATGTGAATCAGTTTTTTTTAATCTCAAACATTATAATAAATATGTTACTAGAATCTTTTTGATGCTGTTTCTTTAATTTTTCAAAACAGCATTTCATGATGCTTCTTGTTTTATTTTTCTCTAAATTAATTTATTGCGTCCTTGCAATATCGAAGATACAAGAAGCTTTGTGATCGTTTCAAAACGAGAAAAAAAAATTGTTCTCCGACTTTTAAAATTTTACCGGATCTATCCGTTTCAGGTCAAGACCAACAGGTTTCAAAAGACAAATTTATTTATAAAAAAAACACTTTTTGTTCCGTGTCTGTCTGTCTGTCTGTGTGTGGGTGTGGTGTGTGTCTGTCTGTCCCCCAATCCTTATCACACGCATAACTCATGAACCATTGAACCGATATTAATGAAACTTGGTTGGTTGGGTCTGGTTTGAGAACGGTCCCATTTCAAAAGTATTACAATCGTGTGTTAAGGGGAGGGGTGACATCCCAAAATATTTATTTTTTGATTTGAAGATATCTGTTACGTGAAAATTTTATAGAACCTTTTTTGTAAAGCATTCTATTTTCTATAATATAAATAACCTACGTGTGTTGTAAAATATTCCTTTACAATGACTTATCTCAATTTGCTTTAAAAAATCATTTGTTTTTTAAAACTTCTATTTACTTTGATATATTAAATGCCATTTTGACGTTTTAAATGTCATTTTGACATTTGTATAGCAGAAAAATTGATTGAAATTGTCAAAAAATTCAAAATTTAATAACGAAGTGCGCATAAAAAAAATGTTGAATTAATATTTTTTATTAAAATTTTATGAAAATTAAATGGTTAACCAATGACATACAGTTAATCTGAATACTTTATCGGTTTTATTTAAATTGTTCAATAATTAACTACCTTTGATGTATTTAGCACGATGAAGCACTATGCATTTACTTGGCCAATGTTTTATCAATACGAGACAACATTTAATGCAATCAACTTAGCAACTAAGAACAAAAATATAGTTTTCAACAATCACCAATATGTTGCTTAAATCTCTCAAGTAACATGGCATATGTACGTAACAGCACGTTATAATGCCAAATGCGGGTAAGCAGTAAAACAAAATGCAACGCAAGCTGGATAGAATTTTTTTTCGAATCAAATATAATAAAAACTACGTATGAAAGAATTGATGAAACATGTACAGTTTCTACAGTGTACACAATCGACTTATATGCTACGTATTTCCACGTATACTTAATAAAACTGCTTCCATCTAGGTACAAAAGTAAATAATATTGTATACATAACGTACTAACAAAAAATATTAAAATTTTGATTTACTGAGAATTTCAGATATTAATTTTTTTCTATATTAGAGAAGATTATTTATTTGTGTTTAAAATATATTATAAATATGCTTATCTTCATAACGTTATCTCCCTAAAAATATAATTATTTAGTTTAAGGGTTATATTACAAAAATCCATTATTTTTTTATGAATATATCAAAGGAATTACACGATATCATTTTCCCTAAAATGAGTAAAAAGTTTGAAGTTCATTTTAAAGGAACGTTCATAGATTATAAAGTCTATTTGAAACTACACTTTTAATGTGTCCCCTAAGACATTTCTCAATCGCAGACCTAATATTTACACAGTCTATCATACTTCGCATTAACTTCCAACCCTCTGCTTTACCAGTGGAAAACCAACATGGGTGACATTGGGGATCGAAATAATTGATATAGGTATATTCTGAATTGAAGTATGTTGGTATACAAAAGCAAGAAGAGGAACTCAAGATTCAAGATTATCTTGTTAATATATTAAAAGTATAATTAAGTTTAAATTTTGATTTGTATGGTTATTATTTTGAATTAATACCGGGTATCCCAGATAACTTTTCCAGCATGGGATCTCAATATCTATAAGAGATACCGGTTTGGTGAATTATTTGTAAGAAAAGGGTGACTATTACTACACTAAAAAATATTCATAATCTATGTGGTTTAGGCGGTATACCGAAAAAACTGAAAATTCGGAATATCTTTAAATGAGTATAACTTTTTTGTTCAAATAGATAGGTACTTTTTGTGTGCGGTTTATTAAGGTACTTTTTGTATAAAATTGATTGATGTACTTAGAATTTTTATATCACTTTTAGTTTCCGAGTTACAAGCCCTAACTTTAGTTTTTCTTATAGGCCACTAAGTTGACTATAGCATATTTGAATGTATTTTTTACTCTACTTTTCAACGATATGTCACATGTCATACTTGTGATATACAAATTCTAAATACACCAATCAATTCTACATAAAAAAATGCAAACAAAAAGTACTTATCTACTTGAACAAAAAAGTTATAGAAATTTAAAGAAATTCAAAATTTTCAGTTTTTTGGGTATACCGCCTAAACCACATAGAATTATGAATATTTTTTGGTGTAGTAATAGTCATTCCTTCCTTACAAATAATTCATCTCATTTAACCAAACCTGTAGCTCTTGTAGATACTGAGATCCCCATGCTGGAAAAGTTATCTGGGACACCCGGTATAAAGAAAAAGTTTGTGATATTTTTTTTATTTATTATTGATCATCTCAGAAAAATACTGAATCAATTGGAATAAAAATTTAACCAACGCGTTACATATAATCTCCCAAGTCATAAAGGCTAAGGATATGTTATATCACATTATTATGTCAGAGGAATATATAGTGATGAAAAATTTAACACTAACGGAATAAAAATTTCGTTCAGCTCAACTCTCATATTATGGCTTAAACGATAAAAATTATTTCTTTAAATAATGACAATGATAAATTAAAAATATAGTATCTTATATTTAAAAAAAAAGTTCTTAAGGAGATTAAGTGCACTCAAGTTTTAAGAAACAAGCATAATTTGTTTTTCAATAAATAAATTTTGTTATATTAACTTGATTTTATCGTTTTAACTTCCAAAACGAATCAAATGATTGTAAACGAGCTATCAATATATATATTTAAAAACAATAACAACCCCTCTTTTCGACGCCAATGTTTTCACTCATCTTCCATCCTTCTTAATATCTACGGGCGAATCAGTTTCTCCTATATAATAGTTACCCCCTCTCCCTTTACACCCCCACACATACAGAATTATGTAGTTCCAGATTTTCGCCAGTGAGCGTTCCACTCTTTCATATCTCTGACCAATTTGAAATTTTCATTTCAACAATTTTTAGACCACCCGGCTGTACGATAAATCACATAAACTGCTTGGAATCGGTTTAATCTTCCAATCTATATAATAATATTTTCAACCTTTTTTATCTTCTTCTGCAGCCGAAACTTTACATTAAATTTAATATTAAATATCTCTCACGTTTATAACTGCTTCATTTAATTTTCGTATGCAGTTAGTTTAAATAGTCGCATAGATAATTCCGTATTTAAATATTTCAATTCTAATACTGATGTTTACTTTAACCGTCTTCATTAAAATAAATACAATGAAGTCGTTCAGATGGCAAAATGGTTAAATTTACTACAATAACAAAATAACAGAAGAGAAATCGGTATATTTGTTTTAATATTACATTTTACGAGACCGAGGTGGGATCGAATAAAAATTATACGAGGTTAGATTACCGTAAACAGAAGAATATTTCGACATTATAAGTTTGTTGATGACTAAAACAAAATGTGTGCAAATTTAGTTTCTATATTATAGATTATTATTGACCAACTTAAATTATATCGAGACCAAGATGAGATTATAATGTAATAATTAAATACAAACAAAATGTTAAGAATTATAATTATTAAAAATCATAATAATAATAATAATATATTATTTTGCCCAGATAAGCCTAGGCTCGTTTTTTAGGGCTATCATAAATAGGTACAGCGTATTATAAATATAATTAACATCAAAATTTGAGTTCCATGACAAGATATAAGAATCATTTACATATACATACCATATATAGGTATATACATATAATTTATAAATATTTGACAGTGTATGCACTTCAATAATATACACATATTACAATCACAATAACCAGATAATATCATAGTACTTATACAATAATAACAATAATAATAGTATAATAATGGTAACAACAATAACAATAGTAATATTAATGATTAATGTAACAATAATAACAAGGATGGTAATAACAAAAGTAATAAATAAATAAATAATATTTATTTAAATAGATAAATGACATTATGAAACACAATATATATTGGTGGACGATTTGGCTCCTCTAAACTTCACTATTGATTGACAGCCAAGATTTGACATAATTTTTAAATATATGCAGCGGATTTATTTTTTTAATGTCTAGCGATTTTTGCTAGAAACTAAAAATTTATTAAAAGTATATTAAAGATTTTAATATACCAAAAGAAAACTGGTTATAGAAAAAGAAATGAAAATATAAATAAAAAATTCACTTATGTTAATGAATTTTTTTATTTCTTCTTAAATTTCGTAGCAATCAGAATCTTTATACATATGTATATAATGTGGAATCTTGTTAAATATTACCTACGAGTAATATCTCAGAAAAAATAAATATTAAATATTAACATGCAGTATTACAATGAATAAAAATAATCATCTAATTTCCTTCATGTTTTATAATCAATAATAAAATTAAATGTAGAAAAAACTTTATATCAGAAGTATCGTAAAACGAGAAAAATTATACAAGAAGAACTTTAAATAAAGTATGCATCTTATAAAATAAATTCAAAAAAACTCAATATTGATTATAAACATTTAATGAGAGAATTCAGACCCAGGAGGATATTATTATGCGAAAACTTTATTTTCTTATTGGAATGAACAGTGGTGGATTTAATTAATTTATAAAAAGTAAATTTCATCCACTATGCCCGATTCCAATAAAGACTAGCAACCTAGTAGCTATTCAAATTCCGTTTGCAAACTATACAGGCTGGCCCTAGTAAAACGAAACGGGCGCGCTTTTGGTCATTTAAAATAAGATTTTGCTTTCAAGGGGGGCATCTTTTGCTATAAAATTTTTGTAAGAATCTTTTCAACCCTCAGCGCTATGAGCACAACCCTTAAAATTTTCTTATTTTCTTCTCAAATAATTCAAAAACATCCAATTTGATAAGAAAATAAGCCTACTTTGTTTTGAATTTTAGTTGTAAATATTTATTTTTTGATCAGAAAATCATTGCATTTATAGAAATAAAAACGTAAATAATTTGACTAAAACTAAATAAATTTGAAAAAATCAAAAAGCACCGTATTTAGAATGAAAAAAATTTTCAAATGAGTTATCACTTGTCCTATCATGCTATTTAAAATTTTAAGGGTTGTGCTCATAGCGCTGTGGGTTGAAAAGATTCTTACAAAAATTTTATAGCAAAAGATGTCCCCCTTGAAAACAGAATCGACGTGTTCGAGCTTTTTCCAAAATTTTATTTTAAATGACCAAAACCGCGCCCATTTCGTTTTACTTGGGCCATCCTGTATATTAATTTGCCTAGGTAAATACATGGGTTTAGTAAAAATATTAATTATTATAAGTAGTTTTCATATATTATGAAATACATTTAGTAATTTAATAATTATTCAGTTTTGTTTAAATAAAACGATGCAAACAATAACAACCCCTCAATGAAAATTATTTATCTAGCTTATTATTAAAAATGTTTTTATTAATTATTATATTTAATAAGCATGTACTAACATGCTTATTAAATATAATAATTATAAAAACATTTTTCAGTGAATGATTTAAGAAAAATACTTTTTAATAAAAACTGAAAAAAAAGTCAGCACAAACTGAGTATTTCTAATATCTAGTCCAGTCTCACGTAGTTAACAAATAATTAAAAAGTTGTTTATACACCACAGAAAAAAATTATGATAAAAAATTCATCACTTCGCGCTACTCAGTTCGTAACTACCATCATGTACTCTTAATTCACAGATAATCCACTCAAGCAAAAGTACTAGTTTATTAATTGCAATCTCGTCGCGAAAACTGTACTCACGACTATCTTAACGATATATAAAAAATATTTACCAACTGCAAAAAAACTTATGCAAACAACACACTACTCCGGCCATCTCAGAGTTGCCTTAATTAGTTGGATTAACCTGTGCCTGTCGTCAGACTGAAACGCCAATTAAAATGTTCACGATAGTTTTATATTTCTCTCCTTGTCTGTAATTTTTAAGTGCTTCCATAAAAGTTGTGTGTGTATGAAGAAATGCTTAGAACATAAAAATTTTCTAGTTTTTATGGGTGAAGTGATAATTATTTTGTTTAAGTTTGAAGCTGTTTGTAGTACCTGCTCTTATAAAAGGAATTGAAATAGTTTTTGAGTATTTTAAGGGTTAAAATTGATAAGAGATTATAAAAAGCGACTTTTTAAATTAAATTATTTATTTTTTAATTTCGTGTAATTCGTTTTTATATTTTATAATTGCAACAATTATTTATCCTAACAAAAATATACTAGCTACCGTAATGAACAAAAATTCTAGTTAGATATTATAATTGTAACAGCAACACACACTCATGATTTTTTGTGCACATCTACACTGGTAGAAAGGATTTCTCAAACCAAGTAAACCTTGTTTTGTATATAACGAAAACAATATTTTCTTAAGATAAGCAATAATCTCTTAAACCAACTATTAGTATTCTTGAACGAAGGAATAACGTTTCTTGGTCCAATACAGTTTTTTTCTGTGTATGCCACAGTACCTTTCGAATTATATCGATTTCATTCCATTCCTTTTATAATAAGTACAAAAAAGGTACGACAATTTTCGATTTTTACCTATTAATATATAGATTTAAAAAATAATATGTTTTGTTTGTATATTTCTATAAAATCTAATATATAAAATTCTCGTGTCACGGTGTGCGTAAACTACTCCGAAACGGCTCGACCGATTTTCGTGAATCTTAGCGAGCATATCGGCTAGGGTGGAGAATCGGATAACATCTATTTTTCATCCCCCTAAATGTTAAGGGTGGTCCACCCTTAAATTTATTTTTTTGGACAAAATTTTTTGTTTTTATTTTTTTATGATACATCATACAAAAATACATACAACCCTAAATTTTCACCCCTCTACGATCAACCCCTATTTTTATTTATTAATTAAAAACTTTAATTTTTTTTGGCAAGAGTTTTATTTTTATTTTGTCATGACCTTAGAATAAAAAAAATTCATATTACTCTTAATTTTCACCCTTCTACGATCAACCCCTATTAATTTTTAATTTTATAGTAACCATATTACCAATTCGAATTCAATATTCATAGTTAAGACAGGACAACGTCTGTCGAGTCAGCTAGTATTTCAATAAAATTATCATACGTATGTTTTTTATTCAACGTTGCTAGATGGTGAATGATAATTTGGAAAAAAATTTTACACGTTATGAAAACAAAAATTTATCACATCCCATTCTGTGTTATATTTCCAGGTTTAAAATTTTGAACTTAAATAAATTTAAAATAATTTGTATCGATTGCGTCTCAAAAACTACCAAACTCGACATTTTTATAATAAAAGTTCTTGGCATTCTTCTTTACAAAATCAACCATCTAATAAAAACTCGACATTACCAACTTTGTTTATTTTTATAACAGGAAAATCAAACTAAGTAAATATAAAAAAATTATCAAAACCCACACATGGATGTTGCCGCGCAACTCAAAAAAAATACCCTTACCAATCGATTCGTGAATCAATCCCGAGTCCAACGAGGTACATGAAACCATATATGAAAATAATTAGGGGGGGGGGTCATGACTGGAAAAATTCCTAAAATGGGCTAAACTAGAACCACAGACCTACCATTTAGCGAAAACACAAGGTCTCTAGGTGATCAGGGGGCGAAATTTTGCGGTAAAAGACAGACAGACGGATGGACGGAAAATTGAGGATATAAGCGCTACTACTTCGTGGGTCGCGCTAAAAATGAATGATTCTAATTTTGTCAACGAATAAACGCAAAAAATAACATGCTAATAGAAGTCATTGCCAAGTCTTCTTTGGATGTGCAATACTAATACAAACTACAAATACATCTTTGAAAAACACTTACTTCTATCATTTACTAAATGATATTCACCTACCTTGACACAAAACATTATCATTAAGAAGAAATGCATTCAATTAAGTCCATTATTATCGTTTCGTTGTAAACAAACTCCCGATTCATATATCATTATTCTTTTATATTCGATTGTGTTAAACAGATTACACTAATGTAATAAATCCATCTACAATTTTACCCGAGCAGATATCTTGTGACATGATTAATTAAAGTTTGTTTTCTTGCGGTTATTTATTTAATGCGTCTACGTTGTATAAATATCCAGCATTCATAAATTAGCGGTAAATATTTCCCTCCAATTTATGGGTGGCAAATTTCTTGTTAGATATTTAGGTCAAAATTACTGGAAAGAGTTGAATAGGTCAATATTTGATTCAATGCAATCAAAGTATTGGAAAATTTCCAGTCATTGGTGATGACAAATTTTTATAAATTTCATTGAATATATGTAGTAGAAAATATCGATTTTTTCATCTTGTAATATAGGTATTATTTAATTGGATTGAAAGAGTAAATGCCAAAATATCATCTAACAAAACGTAACCGTACATATTTTAATATTAATTACTCCAATGTGCGACATTTTTCTTTAATCTTTATGTTGACGTTATTTCTGATACCTATCTCTAATACACATACTTCATTGGCGAGAACCAATACGAAATTAGCAAATACGTTGTCGCGTCGCCCACACTATATACAAAAATAGTCGGAATTCTAAACAGAAATTACTGAACTCCATAAACTCACATTTTTTTCACTGCTTAACTCCCACATCAAAGAATTTCTAGTGAAAGTTTCTTCAAAATAGGGTCAGTTGTTTTTAAGATCAACTAGAAAAAACAATTAAACTCACAAAACGTTCTTTAATAAATAAATCTATTACACAAAATCGTATTATCTAGGACAATCTAGGTAATCTTATTTATATAATACCCAATAATACGCCAAAATCTGATAATATTATCAAATCTTTATTCCCAAGTCCTTATATATTGATCGGTCTATCTATGACAGGGTAGATAGATAAAATAAAGAAATGTATTTATGTAAACGAGAAACCATAGAGTATCTAATATTTACACGTTATGGACAGTTATATGTAACTAGAGGAAAGGGGGGTTATCAGTTACATGGTATCCGTATTTTACTGCTTCGATAGTCCCTCTTTCACTTAAATCATTGCCGTATCGAGTGGAGAAACTTAGGGTCTAATGATTTATATAGGTAGTACCTAATGTATGTATAATCAACGATATTAAAAAGAAAAAAAAAACGGTAAAGGCATTAATGGGGGTATACTATTAACGTTCCGTAGTATTTATTTTTATTATTTCTAGCTTACAAATAGTATTGTCAGAATTGGTGAATGTTAAAAATAATTAAATCGATGTATCAACCACCGTTTTCTGTAAATTTGTAAAATGGTAATATAGTTCAAATTCTAAAAATAATTCAAGAGAAAATATATTAAGAATTATGCCCGGTATTATAGAGATTTAACAATAAGTCTAGCCCAAAAACCAAACACTTTCTGTATAGTATTAAAATTAAATGAAAGTTGTATGATATTTATTAATGATATAGCGCAAGCATGCAAGGAAGAAATCAGCGATCGATTAGCAAAAGTGAAAGCTGTATTAGATATTTTCACAGAAATAATAGCAGCTTTACACTATTATGTAATACCAAACTCTAAAATCCATTTAAATTTTTTTACAGCTCAACACCCTATATATAAAAAGATTTTTACCGACTATTAGACTTTTAGAACAAGAGCATTATTGACAAGTAGATTCTAGAAATCATAACAATCTTAGATGGGCAATACTATTATACATAGTATTTTTATTTTATTTCATTTCAATATGTATTTTTTGTTTTTCGAATTTGGTAAAAAAAACTTTGAATATATTTGTAGTTTGCAATAATGTTTATAAGTATCTATATTTTTTGTACATATATAATGTATATACGTATATAACTTACAAAAACTCGTAAATACTTTTTGTAGAGAAGACATTTTATATCGAATACTCTGAATCAGCAGTAATTCCATAGAGCTGAAATGTTAATTTAGTGAAAGTGCGTTACAAAAACTATAAAAATTTATCGTTTATTTGTTTCTAAGGTCAGTACGTACATATATAGTAGTACATAGAACAATTCTGTTCATTCGTTAAAGCAAAAAAACGTTTTTTCTCTGAACGCTTACGAAAGAAGTATTGACATTGTAATATATGCATACATTTGTAAATGTATGAATTTTATAACATTGTTTATCCTACAAGTTAGTTATTATTAAAGTTACATTCGACCAAAAATAGTAGGTACTAAAAAAAATTGTTTTCATATAACAGAAACATCGTGTCTTTAAAATACTTCGTATTTAAAAATGTATAGGGTTTATTGCTTTTTTGTCATAAAAACAAAAACACCGTGTTTCTGTTTTGTTTTCTCAGTGTAAACACCGCTTTAGACCTTTTAAATGAGAAAGGTATGTGCGATCATTAGGTTTTTTAATGTGTGCATTATAAGAAATGTTTGTATTTTTCGGATCATGAATTCGATACTTTTTTATAACACAAAAGTTAGACAAAATCTCCCATCAAGAAAATTTTATTGCTAGAAGCAATATTTTTCAGCTTCATGAAACAAAAGTGCGAGTTTATTTTTTAATGTTACATTTTATGATCCATTAACCAAGAAAAGTATCATTTAAACTTAATAATACTTCCATAAGTACGTTTTTTTTCTTTGACAATACATACATATATTCATTTATTCGTATTTGTATATAATGTACATAGTTAAATAGTCACTTCACAGATGGCACTGCAAGTATTATTGTTAAAAAATGCCCTCCATATAAATTATTGGTCTACTATCTCGATACAAAAGTTAATATTAAATGAATCCCATTGGTAGTTTTGCATTGAGCTTTTCAAATAATTTAATTTAAGGGTGTTAGAAAATACTCAATATTTGGGAATTTACTGTAGTCAAATGAAACAACGAATTAAAGCAAAATTAACACAGCTTTTTAATCACTATTTAAAGTATATTTTAAATTATTTTACAGATTTTTATGAATGAAAATTATTAATCTCTGACCGATGGTAGGTTTTCATCAAAATTTGGAGTTGAAACCTTCCGTACTTGCTTTTAGCCAAATGGTCAGATACGGAACAATTTTACAAAGTTTTGTTTCCAACCAAAGAAAACATACCATCGGCCAGAGATTAATAATTTTCATTCATCAAAATCTGAAAAATAATTTAAAATGTACTTTAAATAATAATTAAACAGTTGTGTTAATTTTGCTTTAATTCGTTGTTTCATTTGACCACAGTCAATTCCCAAATACTGAGTATTTTCAGGGGCACTAGACTTGCTAACCCTCTTAAAGAATCTATTCGTAGTTAAAAAAATAGTTTACAGTTTCTGATAATTTAAATCTCAAATATTTCTGTAAACTCTTTCGATTATTTTTCATTAACATAAGTTGATAATTATCCTTAGTGAAAGTTTACCTAACATTACATTTTATTAAACTTTTATTTTACAATTCCAACTACCTTCCAACCCATTCAGTAAACCACAAAGATCACTATCCACAATCAACGCAAGATACCAAACCCATTAAGTCAAAACAACATCATCAGAAACTAACCCCACTTATCAAAATTAATTTCCACGACCGTGAGTATCGCGGTTACGGCCTGCAGACAGACGCTTAAGCCCTGTTTCAATCACTGGCGAGGGACAGTTTACCCCCTCGTCCAACCCCCCTCCTACCGTGCGTGTGTACACAAAGAGGGAGAGAGATGATCTCAAATTTCATTTCTGCGGAACATAATCATAAAAGAAAGACTTAATCTAACGAGGCGACTGACATTTCAATAAACGATCCATGACGTTATCTCACGTCATTTTAATACCATCTCCTTTCTCTCTCACTCTCACTCTAGCTCTTTTTCTGTCGTGATTGTGGTGTGTTCTTTACAAATTGTTTTCTTATCAATAATGATGGCGTTGTAATTCTGGATGAGATTTTATTTTCTAGACTGATTTGATCGAATTAATTTTTGTTATGTCGTGATGTAATTATTTAAGTTATGACAAGATTGATGATCCTTTTTTTCGTAGGGTTAATACTGATAAGGAGTAAATATGGTCCATTTTAAAGAAATATCGCTAATGACATGTCTGAAAATTACTTTTTATTTTATTAGGGAAATCTCTTATACTCGTAGAATTTACAAAATAAAAACTAATTAATTTGTTTTTTACTGATATACTACTAGCAAAATCTGTTATAAAATAATACTTAAAAATAATTACGATAGAATAACAAAGCTCGTAACACAGAATAGAATACACATTTTAAGTATTCATTATTAAGTCATTTTGTCAAACTACTACTAAAATTGTGAAACCTAAGTAGACTATGTAAACTACTCAAAATTCTCAAGAATCATAAGTTTATTCATAAATTATTTCCTTTTTGAAGTTATTGACAATCTTTCACCGGTAATACACTCGACAGTCAACCTGTACAGTGAGTGTCTGTACCCACTTATCTACGTGCGAGTAAACTTCATTGACGCAGTGACATCTAGCGTGCAAATTAAAACTTAAAATCTGTTTTATCGACTTGAATAACAAAAAACTAACTTAATGGTGTTGTTTTCCTTACAAGGTGCACGCACATAATTGCATGCAACGCATTTCGCTGCCGTTGCATTACTAAAATTTTACCCTAAACGCACCTAAGGAAGTATAACTTCAAAATACCGATTTACAGAATTAATTCATAATTTTGAAAAATGAAAACTATACCTACGTCTAGAATAGAATAAAAGCAAACAAAAAATTTAAAAATAAAGTATAAATATTTTTGAAAATATGTATATTAGGTGAAACTAATTTCAGTGTAAAAAATTCTGCATCGTAAAAGCTAATAAAAAAATATCCAATTAAATTATTAAAAAATTTAATCTGATGCACCCTTTAATTTGACATTCCCCTACTTACCTTTTCACATCCCCCATTGAGCTGATATTATATTTATTTTTGATTAATATTAAAACTTTAATAACTTAATACGCAGTCCCTTCACCGCAGGGTAAATCTTTATAGCTTTATGCGGCTAGAGCATGGTTTCAATTCGCATTCAGCGCTACCACAATTAACATCTGCAAATGAAGTTTTCAGATTGAAATTACAGGTAAATAATTATATTAATATATATGTATAATTGTAGTATGTTCTATATATATTATGCTTATAAAATGAGTATGTACTAAATATTCATAATATGCTCACATCGAAGTTATTATTTATTATGTGAGATATGCACGTTTATTAAATTGTATACACCTATTATATAATTTTCTTATACTTAATGAGCCATACAACTGTTTGCGACATAGTATTCTGAAACAATAATTAATAATCACTTTATAAATGATATAAAATGTGTATTATATAGTCTAATACTACATTTTAAAATTTAAAATTAATGAACGTATTTAAAAAATCAAAATAAGAAAATAGTAAAACATAAAAGTACATTGCGTTGCCACTATTTTGATAATATCTATTGAAACTAGTGCGCAGGGCTCTACTAGTACGTGACATTTTTTTATCGGTAGGTATCAATATTAAATTAACGAATCAAAACTACTTGAGTTCTTAAACCTTATATTCTTCGTGTGAATTTTTATATTTACCTAGCATATAACTACTACACTTGTCAACAAAAAAATACTTTTGTAATGTAACAGAGATCTGAATAGGAAATTTAGGAGGCTTTTGGCATGCCAAAACTGAATTTATTACCCAATTGGTTTCATCACGTCAGGGTTATGAGATATTCTAACCTAAAAGTCCAAAAAATGACTATATTGCCAATCTTAAAGAATTTATTATCAAGTAGGTAATTTTTTTCTAAAGTTTTCGGTCACGGTAACAAATGGTATTATCTTTTTTCTTTAAAATGAGTTTTAACTTTTTACTGTAGGATTTTTTTAACCGATATGTACTAGTTTGAAGATATGATATTTTTGTTAATAGAGTGTAGTACCTACCTATTATAGACACAATGAACTTTACTACATATATCTACAAAGTAGTATATTTCGGTAAAGAAAAGTCGCACAGTAAAAAATCTTTTTAAAGAGAAAAAAATTACCTACTTAGTAATAAATTCCCCAACATTGCCAAAATCGTCATTTTTGGAACTTTTAGGTTCGGATATCTCCAAAACCTGACGTAATGGAACCATTTGGCCAACGAATTCGGTTTCGGCATGACAAATACCTTATAAATCATCTATTCAAATATCTGTGAATTTCTTTTGTTGACCATTGCTATTAATGAAATCAGGTTTAGGACATAAGTACTTTCTTCATCCTTCAATAATATTTATAAAGCTATTTATGTTATTTTATTATATTTTCTACACTGTATGCATACGCGCATGTATGCACACATAATTATTCTATTTTATAGATCAATAACAAAAATATAAACTTTTAGTTCATGAAACTGGATGAAAATTTTATAACTCAGCTTAAATAATCGAACAGTAATCTAGAGGGCTTTATGATTGTTGCATTTAACGTAATTCCATATTGATTATTCGTTTCTGATGGGGAACGCAATAAAACAGAACTACTAATTCCAGTAGTAAACTGTTTATGGTCTTTGGAAATGGAAGAACTTGAATTGCCCAGACTCACTTCATTGATCAAAGTCCAGAGGTGGGTGTAGCGTCTTTCTGGGTAAATATGTCGGTTTACTAAAAACATAAATTTTTATTTTATTGTTTTTAGATCGCCTAGTTGTTGACTGATAAAATGTAGTCTATTGATAGAGCGTATAAATATTTCGAAGTAGATATGTAGTTATCTATCATCTATTTTATTTTCATTTTCCTACCATTGTGTTAAGGTATTTTGAGTAAAGTATCATGGTGTCGTATTATCAAAAATTCGTTAACTATATATCTTAATGCATTTTTTCTTGCCAACATACTCGAAACTTAACAATAAAAAAAAAGAAAAACAATTATTTTATTTTACTCTTAAAGAAATATTTTATGCAATAATTTGTGCTTCTGTGATTGTGTGTGTGTCAAAATGGATTAAAATATAAATAAATAAATAGAAATATGCAAAACAAGATTTAATAATAAAGCGATACTTTTTCAATTGCTACACAGAAAAAAAAAACTGTATTGGACCAAGAAAACTTTGTTTTGTATATAACGAAAACAATATTTTCTTAATATAAGAAACATACTCTTAATCCAACTACGTTATTCCTTCGTTCAAGAATACTATAGTAAGTTTAAGAGATTATTGCTTATCTTAAGAAAATATTGTTTTCGTTATATACAAAACAAGATTTACTTGGTTTGAGAAATCCTTTCTACCAGTGTAGGTGTAAACTATAATACACTATAATTTTATTTTAATTCTGGATGACGTAATACTCACGCGGAAACTGATTGGTCAAAAGTTACCAGACTACCTTGTACTTCACACACCTTGCATTATTTAAAATTAAATTTTCTCGTAACTGGAGAAATCTCGTGAGACCGTCTGCTCAAATCACGTAGACACCATATATTTCTCGACCATGCCATGTCTTTTGTCAATGATTTGGCACTGTATAGCAATAAAATAAAATAAAAATTACTCTAAATAGTTCACTACGTCTTCATTCGTGTTTCCTTTGATGGCTTCTATTTATAAGAAATTTTTGAGCCTAGTCAGAATACAGACGCATTTTTTTAATTTTAAAAATTAATATTGTCTGCCACAGGACGCATGGACTAGAAAAGTTAAAATTTTGTACATATTTTTGTAATTAGGAATATATATAGTACTTTTTTACGTTTGTTTAAAGGAAGAGACCCATTAAAGTTCCCAATCCGCCACTGTCAAAGGCTCATACTTAAACTAAATAAAGAGGACAGATAGATATAATTTCGTGAGTTGCACTCATATAGATCTTACCCTTTTCATGTAATTAAATTTCCCAAACAGCAATTTATATTTTGTGGTGTTTATATTCTTTATGAGAAAACTTTCGATTTCCATGCCGCGTTAATTCGGATTATAATTTCATATTTGCATGTTTTATCAGCTCATAAATTTGATATGTGCGAAAGTTATAACAGTTACTTGTGGTGATTCAGGATTCGATAGTTGTAAACTACAATTAAGTGCTCTTGTTCAAGTCGTTTCTTAATTTTTTATATTTCGTTGTTTAATTTCCAGTGAATTACTATTCTATAAATAAATTAAATTGTTATCAGTAGGGAAATTGTTAAACTGATTTACTATATATATAATTTTATACTGACCTACAAATTTTATACCAGTTTAAAAGGCTAATTCGAACTATAAAAGAAGATAACAAAAAAGATAACTAATATTACAATGGAACTATTTAATCATACAAATAAACATCTACTGAGAAGAACATGTACCTAACACTCTCCTGCATTAAATTTTTAAAGAGGATTAAATAGGGGAAACAGTATAACTATTGGCCACTTAAGAAAAAAACTCGAAAAAAACAAACGTTATTCCTTTAATATAAGTGATAAATCAATAAATGGAATATAAATACAGACAAATGTTCATTATTTAGTCCTTTATTATTGGTATATGTATTACAACTATAAGTATAAGGAAAAACGAAAACCAGCATAAAATAGAAAATATTTCAAAAAAGTCAAATGATTGGTCATTTTTTTAATGATTGGCATAGTTTTTTTACAATTATTGGCCATTAGTCCAGTCAGTAGACAATTTCGTATAGGGGTGGCGCTAAAAAAAATGACGGAGTACGTTTTTTTTAAGAAATTGGTAGATTTCAATTTATAGAACATGGTGATAACTCCCCCCCCCTTCACAGGGGGGTGCATAACTTTCTAGGGGCTTACAAAGCTATCTAAAATCAGTTATTTGGGTATACCACTGGGACTGTCAGTTTAAGAAGAAAACAGGTTTGATAAATCTTAAAGCTGATAAAAATATGAATAAAATAGTATTTTTAAAAATTATGTATCGTAAATAGTTATTGAAATAGAGCCCGCGAAAAAATCATTTAGCGACGCGGACGTCGAGTTTGGAGATTATGCCTGAAATGTAGTGTTACGTTCTACCGCTGTGTTTAATATGTATTTAATTGAATTTCAAAATGAAATTTTAAATTATAATAGAGGATAGAATACCCTAAATAATGCTCAGCACTCAATGTCGGAATCTCGAAAAATGTTTGAATTATAAGCACTCAAATTTCTAGATATTACAAAAATTTAAGGAAAATTATTCATGTTTTTCGACGACTCCAGAGAAGACCTTCTACACCGAATAAATTAAATTCCAGCTAGGAATCTATAGAACATTTAATGCCCTAAATAATGGTTTCTGTCTGACCATGATTATTTTAAAATTATTCAAGTTATAGGTAAATATCTTAAGACAAATTTTTATAACAAAAACTTTTAACATACACTGTTTT
This sequence comes from Sialis lutaria, assembly GCA_949319165.1. Taxonomy (NCBI): domain Eukaryota; kingdom Metazoa; phylum Arthropoda; class Insecta; order Megaloptera; family Sialidae; genus Sialis; species Sialis lutaria. The sequence continues at coordinate 12,886,229 of OX439239.1, forward strand.
TGAATATAATTGTGATTATTACAACTTAAATTATGTGCTTTATATATTTATCCATTATTTATTTATTAAACAGTCACAATAAACTAGGCTACCATTTTAGTAAGCATTTCGATTTTATTAAGTTACCATATTTCTTATTTTAAACAAAAAATCTGAAAAGCAGCCAATCATTATCAGTGGCCAATAATTATACCGTTTACCCTATATTAATAGATTTGATGTCAGATAAATGAAATATTGAATTTTTACTTTCCTAATCAGATATACAGAATTTGTATATACGCATATGAACAACATGTTGAGTTTATTCCATCAACTGTACCCTTCATAATAATAAACTATAAATAATTATCAACGAGCTGATACATATATCGTTTTAATGTCTCATAAGCTCCCATTATAATTATGATAATAATAATTTAGCTATACTGTAGGTCATATAATGGCAGTGTATGCATATATATTTGAAAATATCAATCCCATTAATTTATATTGCTTTAAGAGCCATTGTTGTTATTTGAATTTTATTGCTGCCATTAAATACGGATATGGAATGTATTTTAATGGAACTTTATGGTAAAAAAAAAGATTTATTACATTTAATATTAATTTTATTATTGATGGAACTTTTAAAATAAAATGTCAAAAATGAATTATTAATATCAAAAATCGAACAGTAACTTTTTAATTTTAATTTATAAATACATGATTATTTATTTCTATATCGTTAAAATAAAATATATAGATACTATGTATTTGACATTGTTTTATATGATGTACAAATAAAAAAAATTTATAATTTAATGTTTTTTTTTTCTAATTAACTTTTCAATAAGAACAAACACAACGAATTATTTAATATATTATGAAATATTAATCAAGTATGGTATCGTTTCTTATTAATTTTTGGGTTGATTTGTAGGCTCTGTTTGTACAATAAAAATATTTCGGAGATTTCAAGTCGGTGCATCGTTTAACAATTTTTGTCTATATGTTTCTTTGGTCTAACTTAAACACTACTAGACTATACATAACGAGAGGTTCTTTATTAAAAATCCTAAGACTCTATAATTAGTTTAAACTATAATATGATAGTTCATATCAAATATTATATTGAGATTTTCTTATAAAATATAAAAGATTTTATTTCAAAATAAATGTAAACGAAACCTCTGCTAAATCATAGTATTATTTAAAATTTCACAAAAAATGATATAATGATGCTAGCTCAGAAAAAAATATCGGAAATAATTAATATAATATATTATTACAATTGTTAAAAAATTTTTCATACACTTTATATCGTATAATCGGATTTGTTTATTGAAATTCAATAACGTTCCAAATGAAATGTTTTGGGAAATGATATCATAAACGAATAAGTACAGCTTAATACAAAAAGCTCAAGAACAAAGAATAAGTAAGATAATGTTTTTCTCTTCTCGACAACTCTTTGAAAAGATACTTAAACAGCTTTTTCAATATCTTCGCTAACAATGGCGGTCTATGAATGAAAAGTACGGGGTCAAGTTGTCAATGTTTATTGGTAGACAGATTTATATTTACTTATTTATTTTTGTCGCAATTCATGATGGAGTTTTTTGCTGATATATTTGCTGTATATGTAAAATCAAAGTTACAATACGCACAAAAACACTTGATAAATTTAGAAATGGGTCAATTTGTGTAGAATTGATTAAATACAACATACTATATAGTTTTATATTTTTTTATTTAAATTTTATGTCGGTGTAAGAAAATATCCTTACCATTTGTTTGGGGAAAGCTATCGCATTTGTTTAAAAGAACCCATTGCCAGTATTTACACATATCTAGACCCGGTGATATTGATGCTACTGATAAGAGAATTTAAATTATATTTGTTAAAAGTACATGTGGCTTGCATAGCAATGTATATAGCATATCGTCGCTTATATCTAATAACACATCAAGTCGAAAATTAGCGGTTTTTACATTTTAATGTCATTGGATAGAGCTACTCATTGCGTGTCGATCTACCAATCACATTCTAGACGTTTCGGACAATAATGTCAGGTATTATAAAGAACCTAGCAAATTTGCAAGCTAGCAAGCACTTTCAAATGAGATATCAAACTTATATGACAGTTCTCTTTGAGTTTTTAACAGATAGTTGCAGGCGCAGTACGTGGTTTTTTACCATTTTTTACACAAGGTTAGTAAATACACTTTAGTAAATATACTTTACATACCATTTTTGTATTTCCTATGTATGAAACTATCTGTCAAAAACTTCAAGAGAACTGTCATATAATTTTGATATCCCATTTGAGAGTGCTTGCTAGCTTGCAAATTTGCTAGGTCCTTTATAATACCGGACACAAGAGACTAGAACTAAAAAAATAGTGACAGCGCGCAAGCCGGTAACCTATATAAAACATACACGGTTTTTTCGCTCTCATGTAATGTTGGTCAAAATGACTTGAGCGGTGGTGTTAGATAAGCGACGATATATTTTGTTTCTGTGGCTACTTTTTTTAATGAGGAATCAGTAATCAGTCGATAATATTTGTGGAAAACAACACGTTTTCGAATGTGTGTGGTTAAAGGTTGATATAATTTTTTAAATCTAATTTCTTACAACTGACATAGTTATGCTTATACATACACACATATTGTGTGGAGTTGTTCGTGTTGTCTACTGAATAGAAACTGTATTTTAACACGTCTCATTTATCTAAAAGAAAAGCGCCACTGTTTCAAGTAGTACGTCTTTTCCCGTCCATACAACAGTAAATATTTTGTATAGATGTTCAAATACAAAAGACACGGTATTTTGAGAAACTGAAATTGCTATTGTTAACTTATATATTATGTTCATGGCATGTCTAGTAAAACCTTTTATTGAATTCGTGAATTTACGTATGAATTTTAACAATAACGGAGTCTAGTTGTAACATAACTTTTTAGATTCTATTGTCAGTAATGTAATATACATATGATGCAACATAAATTCTTTTTGTTTTCTCGATTTTCTTGTTTAACTAAATACAAGTATGTAAACATTGTAATTTTTTACTGGTTGATAGCTCTGTTGAATATTTATTGTAATATTTGTATTTTAGTTCGATCTGACACCGTAAATAAATATGCATTTTTTAATTATAAAAAAAATGTCTGTCAACTCAAAAAATACTTCTAAAAAAGGCTACAATATGAGAATCGAAACGTCAAGTATGTAATAAAATACGACAACGTGGACAACAACCTGAAAAGTTTGTTAATATTATTTGTCCTGTTTAAATTCTATAACATTTGTTTATAATAAAAACAATATATATTTGTATATATATAATATTTTCTATTTATAACTACTAGTGCTAAAATTAATGAGTCATATTGAAAAGTGTATAAAATATATTTATTTGGACTAGAAATTATTATAAAACGTATTACAAATGTATTTCGTAACCTAAATATATTTATTTAAATAATTCGATTTTTGTTTATTAAAATTATGTTGTAATATACGTTAAAAATAGTGTGTTATCTTACATATTTTATTATTATAAAATTATAAATAAATAAGTGAATCACATTAAACTATTATTGGAATTAAAAAAGGAAGCATTGGTAAATATTTTGTATAAGTAAAATAAATGTTACGATTTCATGGCTTTAATGATATGATTTCTATTTATATGTTTTATTGTACATAAAAAAATTAAATACTCGTTGCTCATACTTTAAATATCGAATTTAATACAAAAACAACCATTAAAATTGATAAATCTGACGAAAATTTGTTGCTATAACTGGATATTGATTCTATTCTTTTTATTTCTTTTGTTGTCGTAACGACTGCCTGCGAATAAATATCTTCTTCAATTTCCGTTACTTCATTTCCTAGAATATTTAATTCAGTTAATTGTATTGAAAAAATATACGTTTGTTTGTATCAATTCGACATTGGAGCAAGATTTTTTGTTACAAGAAATTTAATTAATTAATCATCCTTTATTTTATAACCGGTATTCTAGTCCAGTAAATATTTATGAATGTTTCGAGTAAAGTCCTTATAAAAATCAGAAATTCGATAGTCAATATTTTGAAACATGAAAAAAAAGTTTCACTGTTTGATTACATACCCACGACTTTTAAATACGCCGTTGTTTTTCCCTCGCCGAATTCGTTACTGGCCTGACAGGTGTAAACCCCTGCATCCGAGAAACTGACGTTTCTAATCTTGAAATCTCTGTTTTTATCCAAACTGAACCGCTTGTCACCTGTTAGCTCCATACCTTCGCGGTTCCATTTAATCACCGGATCCGGAACACCGGAAGCGCGGCAAGCGAGATGAGCTGAGTTACCAACGGTCACTGCTTGGTTGTGTGGGTGTTTAGTGATTTTTGGTGATATCCCTTGCAAATTACAATTATATTTCATTGTTAAATTCTTTAAACTATAAAACCAGGTCTTGTAGACCCAGGTGTATCATTCGTCTTGCGTAAATATTTGTATCGTTCGTCAATTTATAGTACAGGAAAAATAGACGTACAACAAGGAAAATATTTGTAACAGGCAAAATTTTTGCATACAACATAGTATGAAGGTACTTAATAATGTGTGAAAGTTCCTCATTGATTTGACGTGTGCAATTGTGCAAGTGTAAATTTTGTGTGGTCAAAGTTCACAAAAACAGTATTTTTCAAATATCGCAAAAACGGTGACCTTTTCGAAAAAAATGTATTTTACTAATTTGTAGCTGAGATAATTTACTACAAAAAATAACCTTACGGGTTTTTATGTAGGACAAACCGTTCATGAATTATAAAGAGTTATTTACAACTCCGCGCACTTTTCCATAGCATACGATATCATTCTATGTTAAATGTAATATAGAGCTACAGCTTAAACATATATATTCCACATAACCAGAAAGATCGAGATAACACTTTCTGTTTCATGAGAATCGAAAGTACATTAGTTGACAATACTATGGACAAAAATTAACCAAAATTACTACGTCGATACAGAGCAAAATGGGGTCTTCAAGGTACGCGATCTCGCGCTATGTTTTAAGCACATTTTCCATATATGTATTTTTTTAAATTGAAACCTATTGCAAAATAATCATTTGAGAGACATTCGTCTATAAGAATATATACACTTATACATGAAAAATATTATTACAAATAAAGAAAACGGCATATAAAGGATGATTTCTGGAGATTTTATTTTTATTTTTTGTTTTACGGTTGATTGTATTTACTCTAGATGCAATAATTTGTATCTTATTATTGTGTGCTACCACTCATTTTCTTCAAAAATATGTATTTTATAAATTTTACTTGAAGTATTTTTTATAAGGTTCACATTTTTCACACAATATTAATTAATAATGAAAATTTTCTTTAAAAATCATAAAAAATCGATGAAGAACTTTCACACATTATTAAGTACTTTTATACTAAGGTGTATGCAAAAATTTAGCCTGTTACTAATTTTTTCCGATCTCCTATAATTTTATGTCTATTTTTCCTGGACTATTAACTTACCAATGACTTTTAAATATGCTGCCATTTCCATAGAACCGATTTTGTTTGTTGCACGACAAATATATTTTCCAGAATCTTGAAATTTGATATGTTTGATTTCAAGATTTCCATTCTTATGTACAATGTGCCGAATACCAGTCAATTTTTCTTCATTTAGAAACCATTCAATAGTTGGGGTTGGAGCTCCAAATGCACGACAAGTTAGTGTGGTATGTTTTTTAACAACAGCTGTTTTGTTTGTAGGAGGATCATGAATTTCTGGCGGAAGAGCTGAAAAAAGAATGTAAATCAATTCTGCTCGAATAATTATTAATATACAATTTATTTATAAACAAAATTTAAATTAGTTCACCTAAAACTCTTATGTAAACTTCTTTATAAGCATATCCCAAATAATTAGTTGCATTGCATCCGTAATTTCCTGTATCTGTCTTTTTTACGTTTTTGATAATAAATTTATTTTCAGTCACATTTTTGCGGTGACCAAATGTTGATTCTTTAATTGGTTGTCCATTATAAATCCAGGTGATTTTTGGTCCCGGAAAACCTGAAGCCTCACAGTGAAGTTTAGCTGTGTCGTCATCGATTAAGTTTTGGATTTTCGGCTCTACCGTAAAATATGGTTTAGCTAAAATTTATAATATTAGATAGGATATATTAAATACTGTACAATATATTCAGTCTGTAACAAATTCCCAAAACTAATTTTTAGTTTAAAAAATATATTTTTTTGTAATTTTTGGGATTTTTTTTTATTACCGTTGATATGGAGTTCTATTGTATGACTTTGTTCAACTCCAACTTTATTATTCACAACACAAGTATAATTTCCTTGATCTTCAAGAATGGCATCATTTATAACCAAAGTTTTATCGAAATTATTGAAGTTAATTCGTTCATCTTCTACTATCCGACCATTTTTGAACCATTTTACCTCAGGCACAGGTCTGCAAAATTAAATAAGATAACATAAAAAATGACTAAACATTTGAACTCATACTAACTTTCCACTAAATATACAATAGAGTTCCACGTTTTCACCTACTTGAGCTTCTACTACTTTACTTGTTACATACAATGGCTCTGGTCCTTCTTCTAGAATTGGTTTATCTAATTTGTTGACTTTTAGTAACACTTTGTTTCCTATTTTATATTCAGTTCGAAGAATTGAAGTTGCAGCACAAGTATACATAAAATCACTGCTAGAGTCATCTAGAGTCACACTTGAGAACCAAAGAGTTCCTTCTGGATCCAAAGTAATCCGAGAATCATTAAATGATTTAACTCCTTCGTTATTTATTAGCAACCAAACAAGTTTAGGTTTTGGTGTACCTCGAGGCGGAGTACAAGATAAATTAAGATGATTTCCTTCATCGACTTCAACTGTAATTGGAGTTGTACTTGGAAACGGGTCCAGTCTTACATTACGAACAAAAACACTGTTAGACATTGCAATACCAAATTCATTTTCAGCAAAACATTGGTATTGACCTACATCTGGATCTTCAGGAGATTGGAATGTTAAAGATCCATTATTATGGTATGATGTTATTCGGTATTTTTGTCTTTCTAGATCAAAAGGTTTGCCATTTTTTATCCAGCTGTATTTAGGTTTTGGTTCTCCGGTAGCTTCACATTCTAATGTTAGGGGTGTGTCTTTCTGCATATATATTTCATTTGATGGAGGTTGTTTCACAAAAAGAGGTGGTGTTGGACCTAAAATTGAAGTAACTATTTTGTGAACATTTATGATAAAAATCATTAAAAAAAATTACTTACTTGATGCTAGCATATAAAAAATATTTGTAAACAGTAGAAATCTTAATTGAACCGTCATTTTTTATAAGATCTAAAAATATAAATAATTATACTGAATGAATATCTTTTACACATAGAAATGATAATAATAGTAAATGACTCAAACCACAAAAGAGATAACAATAAATTAATTTTTATTATATAATTTGTTTTTTTTTATCATAGTGACGTAAATAAGTATTTTCTTATATCAGAGCAATTAGATATATACGAATAGAGTACTATTTGGCACATATTCAATATTTTTTAATCTAAACTTTCTAAACCTACTTTCCATAAGCACATTAAACACCATATTCGTTAATACCTGCAAAAATCAACAACTTTGTATCCCTGCGAAACTTAAGGGGGGTCCAACATATTTTTGACAATGTTCGTTATAATTTAAGTGAAAATACTAATTAAATGCTACGTTGTGGAATTTTTTCAGATTTTTTGAATTGATAGTTTAGAAAATAAAGGGAGGGGGACACTTTTATAATGAATTTGGAGAGCACATACATCGTGATTGAAGGGTTAAAATCAAAAGGTTCTGATACATTTTTTGTTGCATTTTAGGAGACCTTTCTAACGATACTCCACTCAATGGGGTAGGTGAATTTTTTTTCTTAAAACACTTTTCATTTTATGGAAGGGGGGTCTAAAAAAATGTTTTTTTTCAAAAATTTTATCATTTCTGTTTCTGGGGCATCAATCTACGACCGTATACCAAATTTCATCTTGTAATGTCAAAATTTTTCAGGACGGGCGGACGAACATGGAGAAACTATAAGGGTTCCTAGTTTTCTACGGAACCCTAAAAAGGAAGTACAGTTTGGCTCGTGTTATAAGACCAAACAAAAAATATTTGAAATTATAATTGTATAGTAAATCACATCTGATAAAATAAACAAAATAATAATTTATTTTTATTGAATGAAAGTCAATTAAAACAAAATATATGTACATTTATATGTATTTATGCATATTACATATGAGCATAATATTCCAAACGATAACCTATGTAACGTATTTACTGCCGTATTCAATTCACGTTCTGTCAAATTATAATGTATTCTAATCATTCTTGAAAATGCTGGAAACCAAATTAGGTTTGTCTTTTTGATTTGAACAGGAAATGCGGCATAAAATATAAATATGTAGGCTAATAAGTCTATACGTTTGTGAATTATGTTTTTTTAAATTATTTTATTATATTGAGATGCATATTATATGGAATATGTTTTATGCAAATGTTATAATTACTTTAGGTATATTTTAAAAATACCTTGATGTTGATTTATTTCCAGTTCAAATAAAAATTTCAGCAGGATGTTAGGTATTAAAAAATTCACATTTTTTGTACCAGATTTATAATTAAATATTATTCTATATCTTTTGAAGATTACTGTACTGATTGTGAAATTTTAGAAATTAGGTTTTTTTAATACAATGAAAAAATATTATGTTAATTTTTAACATGAAATACATGTTGACGGGAGGACGGAATTGATCCTAGAAATTTTTAATGGTAAAATTTAAAAGAACGTCTACTACAATTCAATATACTGTATTACTGTATAGCAGTTTCTATGACGGCGATAGGCCAGATATGAAAAGTAATATAGAAACATAGTAAAATTATAGAGAATGTACGTGAAATTTTCATATGCAAAAAATTAAATTAAAGAATAGCTTATATTACTTTTTCAGAGTAAATAAATTTTAATAGGTACTATGTTAAAATTTACCAGTATGTCATTGTAATTTTTCATTTACTTTATTTTAAATTCTACTGACTTTTCTGTTAATTTTTTTCAGAAGTTGATTCTGCCTCAGGTTCACAGCATTTTCTGTTAATTTTTAAAAGAATATTCTCTCCGTGTTGCAAAATAATAATCTTACTAATTCATATGTTTGTTTAACAAAAATTCATCATGTTTAAAAAAAATCTATATTGTAAAAAAAACAAACAGTGAATTTTTCCCCATGGATTCAATATACTGTGTCTTTTAATATAACAGTAAATAATAATTATAGTAAATAAATTATAGTAAATGTTGGACCAATAATAAATCTGAGTTATAAAAATAAAATTTTATTTTTTTAGTGCTTTTTGAGGGGCTATCAAAACTATTTTTAATAAATCCGGCACGGCGAGTGTGGTATCAAATAGATGATTTAGAAGGTATTTGTCATGCTGAAATCGAATTCGTTGCCCAAATGGTTCCATCACGTCAAGTTTTTTGAGATATCTTAACCTAATTATAGTAATATTATAATGACTAGTTTGATATATATTTTTTTCAAACATTTGTGATATTAATTATGTGAAATTATTTTTAATAAGCGATATTAGAGCCACATAAAGTAAAAAATAATTTATTTTCTAATCTTTATTATCAATGGAATATATTAACACAATTATCATAAATATAACTATTAAATCGTCAAAATTGTTATAAAAATATTTTTAAATACAGTAAGAATACGTGCGTTTGTATATTTAATTAAAAATATCGTTTCCTGATTATTCAATTTTATTGTATATTTGAATTCTTTTTCCAATAAAATATATTTTTTATTTTTTTTCCTCTATATATGTTTTATAATACATATTTATTCGATGTGAAAAAAAAACTGGGGTAAGAGATTAATTAATAAAATAAAAATTACCTAAGAAATAAATCCACAATATCACAAAAATTCACTTTCTTGTTTTGCAGAAACAAACCACACAATCTACTAAATTTACTACAAAATAAACACAAATATATCAACACAAACGTCAATATAATACAACAGTTCACATATTTACTTGTTATTACAAGAACTTACGATCTGGTAATGATTAAACGCCGAATGTTATCTTCCGAATGAATCAGTAGGAGCTTCTTGGTGACATATTGTGCATACATTATGATACTACGTGCCGCACACTCATTACAATATACCGAAATAAGCTATATTTTATGCAAAGGGAATCGCTAATAGAATATGCCTAATCACAAATAATTACCTATAGATATATATGTAGATATTATTCACTTTAATTATATTGGTAATTGTTTTGTTATCAATTTTCTATATTAGTTGAATTATTATGTGTTTATTATTTGATGTTTAAAGGGATCAAGATGTCGCTAGTTAAAATTTTCTATACAAATCTACACACAAAAAAACTGTATTGGACCAAGAAAATCTTGTTTTGTTTACATATAACGAAAACAATATTTTCTTAATATAAGAAAAGCACTCTTAATCCAACTACATTATTTCTTCGTCCAAGAATACTATAGTTGGTTTAAGAATATATTTCTTATCTTAAGAAAATGTTGTTTTTGTTATATACAAAACAAGGTTTACTTGGTTCAAGTAAACCTTTCTACCTATGTACTTGGTTGTATAGATCGAAACTTTCAATATCCAATAGTCAATACGTAAAAAAATATCGAAATCATATTATCAGTGAGTAATGTTGCTTATTTTTAATTTTATGACATGAAATTAGTTTACAATAATAATAATATTAGTCATTTATTTAATCATTAACGTAATTATAACTTTATTATAAATATTTTCACAAAAAATCCCCTTCGATCTAATAATCTAAATATTTAAAAAAAGCATATCCCGTTCACTATTTTTAATGGCCAGTTTAGTCGATTTTTTTAAATTAAAATTATTTTCTCATAGATGTATCATCACTAATTTTAAATTAAAAAATAAAATCATTACTCATGGTAGATTAGAACAATTGCAGATCGTCAACAGATGACATTGGCATTGTTTTACAATGCACTTATGGTTTGGTCGATGAAAACCTTTATATAGATTTCTCAATCAAAGTGTTTTCATCGATGTATTATACGTTTTGTATAAAAAGTTTATAGATTCATAAGAATCCACCTAATCCATTTTACGAAAAACTTTACTTAATTTCCCGTTTTTACCAATCACTTAAAACTATTTTACAAAACTACCAATATATAACCTTACCTTACACATCGTGTTAAATATTTCATAAAAATTCCACAATAAAATAGCACTTGATACTGCAACATTCCCCCAACAGCTATTTAAAACTGGCTATAAATTTTAAAACGGTAATTCGTTCCAGGTTGCGTGGTTGAGAGTCGACACCCAGACCATCCTAACTATCCACAGTCACGTGATCACGAAGAACCACAGAATTGGCGTGACTAGAAGTGACCACCGGACGTGGTACCTGCATATTCGGGATGTCCGCGAGTCGGACCGCGGATGGTACATGTGCCAGATCAACACTGACCCAATGAAGAGTCAGGTCGGGTACCTTGAAGTAGTTGGTAAGTATCAAGATCTTATTTTGAATTATAGATTAAATGGTATTAAAAATTAAAGATACTATAATATAGTCCATAAATTACAATAATAACAATATTTAATTTTCCTTGCGTAGATAGATACTTTTGATTAATGACGTCGACTATATGTACAAAATCTTTGAAAATTATTTTTTTATACTACTGTATTAAAGGATTGGTGAGTGCAGTGCTCATACTTATTTTATTATAAAATGGACTATATAAGCTATCTATTAGAGGTTAATTTATTGCACTACAACAGTGATTCTCAACCTGTGGGGCGCGCCCCCCTAGGGGGCGTGATAAAACTGGGGGTGCGAACATATCGAGAAAAAATTAGAAAAATATTATTAAAAAATTTATTTAAATTTACTGAAAGAAAAGCTATAAAATACATTCTGACATAATAAAAAATAAAATACACGTTTACATTTTAGGTACACTCATATAATACACTTATTAATAGTATTGTATCAGTACTGCACAATGTATGTAATAATGAACTGAAAAATAACATTAAATTAAAAACAAGATTAATAATTATTAGTGACTCCCTTGGGCCTATCTTGCAGAGCAAAGTTTTTCGAAAAAGGTTTAATATTAGAAATTGACACTAAAGCATTTTTTATATTTATCTATTTTTCGGTGAAAATTATTGTATGAGCGTGGGGGGGGGGGCGCGTTGAGAATTGTGATTGAAAATTGGGTCGCAATTACTAAAAGGTTGAGAAACGCTGCACTACAATGATATGTTCCAGAGATACAAGCTTTCAAAGTCTGATCTAAAATGCATTCGTGCTCATAAAGTTATCCTCTAATACCACTGAGGAAGACGTTATCTACGTCTTAATCACATTAATAATAGTATGAAATGATAGCGTAGTTATTAAGAATATAAACCTAATATCATGATCAGTCTTTATATTATATTAGAATTATCTTACCAACGATTCACTGAACTGATTCAAATGACTCAAGTCACTAAAAAAAACAGTTTCTGAAAAAAAATAGTGGTTTGGGATTTTTACGTTTCGTGTTTTTTTTTTAATCTAAACATCATAAACTCATAAATTTTATAAACTGAAAATTATTCAGACCATAAATAATTTTGTTAAAAAATATCAAGCTTAAAGTATCTAAGCATACGATAATATTAATCACCGTACGTCAATACGTGCAATATATGTACAAAACACTTCCTTAGAGCAAGGTCATTTACCTTTATCGTGCGGCGGAAAAAAGCAATAGAAGTCTGTATTATTTGTTTGTCGGTATTCGCATAGAATACTTAATTTCAATTTTTTATCTTCCGATGCAAAATTTATCCCAAAATGGTCATACTGTTTTTTTTATTCTATTTTATCTCATGCATAAATATTATATAATAAATATGATGTTGATAAGATTGTACAATACTGTACATCATTTTCAATAATAGCAGAAATAGATTAAATGTTAAAATTCAATTGCAAAAACGTAGTGAAATGAACCGATGGTATAATATATGTGAAAATATGTACAATACATACCTAAAAAAACATGTTTCCTATCTGGCGATATAGTATTCTGAAATGATCTATAAGTCATGGTCTAACGAAATTCTTAAAATGCTCATTATTATATAGTCTAGTTAAACATACACAATCTTTATTCACTTTAATAAATCATTTAGTAGTTCCATCCCTTCAAGTAAAGTGTTACATAAAAAACTCCAGTATCCAAAAAGCATTGGAAGAACCTCTCTTCTACTTTTTTTTTATTTGTATATAACAAAATTATTATGGTATAAAAAATATTAAAAATATACGAAAAAGCTATTTTAAAATAATTAATTCAATAATAATCTTACGTAAGTAACGCTTTTGATGTATCTTCTCCTCATGTAAACCTTATATAATTAATTAACGCCCTCTTACGTAAATAAAACACTAATTTGTTAACATTTGAAATTGTATGTTAATAAAGAAAACAACACCCAATAAATTCAGGAAAATTTCATACTTTACAAAACCACCGGGTAATGTATAATTTTGATACGCCGGTATTAATTATTCGCTAAGGTATAAATTAAAAACAGATCTTCTTAATCTTAAACAAGAATTAAATTAAACTTTAATACCGTATAAATTATGCAAGAGATGAAAATTTCTCCGGAATCAACTAATAAATAATGTAAGCAAATCCACGCAAACCCTTCAATCCAGTTACCTTCGCATATCTAAATAAACCAATCAATAATCGATATTATCCATTAGCATGGCGAAACCACACGTCTTGGGTTTAAACTGAAAGAAATTGCTGCAGCATAAACTATGTATAGCAGAGGTATTGGTTGTTAACCCAAGAAATTTTGATCCTGAGTGCGAGTTATTTGAAATTATGTACATACCTCTGTAAATGTATATGTAGGTACATTCAAAACATTTATTTCATCCTTTGTTTTTTTCCCGTCATAATACTAGATTTAAGTTATGAGTAATTTGCTAACTTTGTTTTTTTGAATTTACCTATTTTGAGAAGTTTAATTGTACTTGTTTTGCTAAAAAAAAGTTACTAAAAGCTTAATATAATACATAGGAACCAACTTATATTATGTAGAACAAATGTTCAAACAAAATTCAATATAAATGTAATTATTACGTATATATGTACAAACAAATATAATACATATGTATATCAAACAGGACTTGAAACATAAATTGTTAAATTATAATTCCTATTTTTTGTTTATTTGACAAAAATAATAACAAACACGTACCTATAAGAATTAGTTCCTTAGAAGCGACTGAAATATAGTGGAGGCAGGTACTGTATAATGTGTGTATATGGTGCAAAATAAAATTACTTTTAAAAAAATTATTCATATGTTTTGGTTGCCAAAAATTTACTCATTCAAACTATTTACTGGCCTTGCTTAAGGAATCTACCATAACTGAGATTAGTTTAAAATTTCAACATTAATAATTTAGTAACATTTAAAAGCATTTTTATTGCAGTTATAATTAACATTTAATAATAACCTTCTGCATTATTGATCTGTCAGATCGACAGATTACATTTTTATATTTTTTATTAATAACGAAGAATGCTAAGACAATGAGCTTACTGGTAGTCTTTGCGATCTTTAAATTAGTGCAGCGCGAGCATTCGTGCAAATAGAACATGTACCAGTACACGACATCAGTTGGTTTTTGTTTTAAGAAAAACATTTTTTTTCAAGTCTTCGTAGCTCGTTAAAGAAAAGTTAATTTTTTTCAGAAGCTGCAATAAAAGATTATTTGTCACTAATTAAATCAAAATATTGTCTATAACTTTGGTTTATTTATTTCAACACCACCTTTACTACTAATAAAAATTAATTTTACTAGGCTGTCTTAACAAAAAAGATTAAAAAAAACAGACTCTAGAACTTTTGGTCCCGATTTCCGAAAACACAATGTATCAGTTTCAAGTATACCAGTTACAATTTCTTGTAATCCTGCAAAATCACGATCACTATGCAACTACATACTGTAACTTTTTCAGTACCACCCGACATCCTAGACTACCCGACCAGCACGGACATGGTTGTCCGCGAAGGCACTAACGTGACTCTCCGATGTGCCGCTACGGGTTCACCGCAACCGAACGTCACCTGGCGCCGGGAGGGCGGTGAAGGCATCCCGCTGGGAACTGCCCAGGAAGGTGGGCAACATCCTCTAGGTATGTATATACTGCATGCATCGTACTTATATTCACATATGATTTATTAATGTTCGTATAGTACTCGAAGAATCATTCTTGTGGATTTTTTCTAAGTTTTGGAACGTGGATTGAATAGATAAAGAGTCTTTTGTCTTGTATAGAATTGAGTACCTATATTTTGATTAGAAAAGAATAAAGTGGAAATTGGAAATGCACTTTTGCAATTGATGTTTTCTTCTAGACCATTTTTATTTTAAACATATCGGATATATGTATCTCTTGTACTTATAAATATTTTATTATTTTTTATTGATTATAGTTATCTATTATCGTTCGTTACAATAAAGTTTTTTTTTCGCATTAAGAAAAGGTCCACGAAATTTTAAATTTCATTATTCTTTATGTAAAAACTAACTTAATGATCGAATGTTTAAAAGACCTAGATTTAAGATTCTTAATAAATGAAAAAAACATTTATTATAACAGGGTGTCATCAACTAAAAAAGTTACACAACTACCGTAGAAGTAAAGGGTTAATAAAACTATAGCACTTTAAAAATACTTTTATAATTGTTATTTTTTGATATTTAATATAAAACGAAAATATGTGAAACATTAGCTACATATCTTCTCTTCAATATTATAAAATATCCCATAAAGAGAATACATTATTTAAAAATAAAAATGAAATAAACATGTTTAAAGAATTAATCAAGACAAAAGAAAAGCTAGCCAAAGCAGAGACAAGAAACACATTTCTTTTAACCTGTAAAAAAGAAAATCTAACATCTACATATTGTTCATGACATTGCATTGATGAAGACCAACAAATGTCGAAACGTCTGAAATATAAAATTAAATAAATATGTTTGTATTTAAAAAAAATGACCAAACCTTTAAAAAATAAACACATATATTTAAAAATAAATACGAATCTTTAAAAAAAGTATTAAAAAATTACCAATTCACCCCTGCAATGATACTGATCTCATTACGAAATGAAACGCACGGACACAAATTCCGTAGGTGTAATATTAAGAACCACTCTTAAATTTGATATTATTTTATATCCTTCTCGATCGTAAACTTCAACTTCTTGGTCAGTTTTTATACTTGAAGCTCCCCTTTCTGTACATATACACAACTTTACAACCATAAAGTTCTAGCCGTTGCTGCATGAACCAATAAATTGAGCAGCCAAAACTTCCAAGTGTATGTGTTACATTAATTTATGTTTATGATTTAAAATGTTCTTCACATATTATATCCTGATTTACATTTCGTATACGGTTTGTAACAGTGGCTCTAAAAATGTAATTTCAAATATTTAACTATTGAAAGAAAACATTGTTATTTGTAAAAATAAAGTTTATTTTGTCTATTTTGACATAAGATATAACAAATTAAAAAAACATCAAAATAGTCTTTTACTTTTTGATCACAAGTATGTTTTTTTAAGCTATCAACATTTTTAAATAACAGCAAATACAATAATCGAGTTGATTATGGTTTAAGAAATTATAATTTTAACACACTCACCTAAACTAACGTAGGTGTTATGCAAACTATATATATTTTATGACCATTTAAATTATTACATCATTTGATGTAAAATCTGAACAGAATATATAAATAATTTATTCAAAATTTCAAAGACTTTCATCCTACTTAAGTATAAATAATTAATGAAACATACGTTAAAGTATAATGAATATTTAATTTTGTTAAATGCTACGAATGAAAGTGAAAAAGCATATGTACAGACTGGTATTTCGTATACAAAAAATCCTAAAAAAATATTGACATAAAATGTTATCTGCTTTTTTGCGACGAAACGAATACCGAAAATGAAACTTTCTACAAACTGGCACTATGTTAATAATAAAATGTTACACAGGATAAAAGCAGTAAAAAACTGATTAGGGGGTTCTAAAGATCGGATAAGCGACAATTTGATTAGAAATAAAATTCAGCTTTCAGATAAAAAAAACTGAAATTGATTACTAATGGACTAAATGTTTAATACAGTGAAGACACGGCAGAGGACCACCACAAACCCGGTAGTATGACGACATCAAAAGAATGGTTACTCATGATAGGGTTAAATGAAAAAGTGAAGAAAAGTTAGGTTAAAATCTCGCGCTCATAATAAGTTTTAAAAATGTTGGTTACCGATGTTTTCTTTTACGCTGCGGAACTTTTTTTTTTACTTTATAAATAAAAATGTTCCAGACTGCTGTATTGAACCGTGATGTTGTTAACATTATTTACAAAGATCTGTGAGAATATTAAAATATAATTTTATAATATGTAGACTGTATATTGAGTATATTACCCATATTTACAAAACCATACTCCCTTAAAGTTACTTCATGTTTGTAGAATATTAAATTGTTAATATTAATTAATAAACACCAACGGTATTGATTACATAATTACATAATATAAACAAAACTCAACTTTACTCATTATAATTTATAACAGCTGCCATATACCATTTTTTTATTCTTAGAACTTTCAACTAGAAGTGCTGGATTTTAAATTTACGTCATTAGGTAAATACAAAACTATTATTTATAATGGATCTTGGCTTCTGGGTGTAACCCGCGTCAATTTGGTCGTTTTATAGGCCAACGTTTTGTCACACATTGCAGTGGACATCATCAGGGCTCTTCTAACAGCACTGTTAGATGAGCCCCGACGAAACATTAAAAAATTTATAAAACGACCAAATCGACGCGGCTTACACCCAGAAGCCAAGATCCATATCAAGATCACCGCGGAAGCCTGAAGACTTATTATAAATTCTTCGAAAAGTTTAAAGTAATATTGAAAGGAAATTATAACGTTGTCATTTTTTTCCATAATTTTGGTACTATATCTTTTACCATTAAAAAAATCACAGTAAGTAAATATTAAACTCGACCAATAAATGTAAAATTTGTTTTGAACAATGCATTGGAATTTTGGAATGTACCTATGTGAAAAAAAAAAAGATATTTCAATTTTTTCATGCCTACTTAAGTTTTTCCAGTTTAATTATATTTTAAGTACTCACGCCGCTTGACTAAAATATTCCTACACAAGTCTTGAAATATCCCTACACAAAAAAATTATAATCAATCAAAAAACGTAATAAAACTGTCAAACGTGAATAAAATCAAATTTCTGAACCACACATATATGCGAAAAAAATTAGCTGATTATATCATAACATTCGGACCGTAAAATTGCTGGCACCGTCATGTGTGTACCAAACTGGGGCATGGCTTTTACAGTAATAACCAAAATACACGTTTCTGTACATAAATTTATAGATATACAGGTTGAATACAAAGTAAAACACATTGATTCTGCACTTTACTGCAGTAAAAATAAAAATAAGTAAATACGTAATCACTTATTATATTTTCATTTTTCTCATATTTTTATTTGTGGTTTTCTTAAATTGAATTATTTATATTTATACGAATGGTAATTTACTATGGCTTCGCCCAAGTTTATTTGGAAATCAAATCTGCATTTCTAATACACAACAGACTTAATTATTTCATATAATTTGTCGGTGTTATTATTATATAAATATTCATTATATCTTCTCAATAAAAAATATAAATATAATTTATAAACTTAGATATTTATCAAGCGTAATCTCATTTACCTGAAAAACGGCGTTTAGACTCGAAAATTATTTTATATTTTATTTTTCCCCAAAAAATTTTTGTATGTATATTGGACATTCTATATACTTCTACATATTAATTCGTCGCATGAAACGAAAAGTCTACCTACAGCTCTGGCTGAGTAACCATCTATCTCCAGTTTGTGATCTCCAGGAGTTATCACCTGGAGGTAAGATTATTTTCGTGTCTTGCGACGATATAATATTATTGGTTGCAACTGTCCTTCCAGTTTCCTAGTCTAATATTATTTATTTGTTGTGTCACTAGAAACCTGAAAAACGGTGTTTTTTAGTCTCTCAAACTAAATTCACCTTAACAACAAGAAAACAAAGTAGCCGAATGTATTTTATATTCAGCCTGTATATATGTACGTAGAGTACATACATTTAAACACATACTACATATGTGCATAGGTTGGAATCTGGTTGTTTGAAGTCTCATTTCGACGTTGTAAATGCATTTAAGCATTCAGATGTGCCATATATTTAACCATCACGTATCAAGAGATCAAAGCTCTATGTACGCTCTTAGCCAATTGGATGGACCGACACAGTAGATCATGTTACGACATGGAATGCCGATATTTTATCAATATGTATTATATTACACATATTTGATCTCGTATGGGTATTATTTAGTTGTAATATGACAATGAATTGCAAATATTGTAGTAATAAAGTCATTAGTTGTATTTAACTGTTTTAGCAATAATGAAACCACCAATCACACAGAATGACGTCACGGACCACTAAATGTCAAAAGTGATTGACTTTTATTTTAGACAAATATCAATTCCTCTTACAAGATTATTAGGTACATACCTTATTTAAGAACTTATATACTTTGGAATTCATTTTTAACACAGAAAATAGTTAAATTATTGTCTAACTCTGAATGTTTGATTATTGTTGACAAGGAGTGTGACGTCACAAACCTCGTATGTCACCTGCGAGCGTTTTGGCGGCAAATTCAAAATTAGTTTTAAAAGAGTCAATTTCTGCGATTGAACCTTTATTTTCTGCAGAAATAAGAATTTTTTGGAAATAGGAGACACGTAAGATCATCATAGAATAGTTTTTTTTTTAAATCAGTCCACATGCCTATTGTGTTCGACGGTTAGTTTTGTTTTCTGAAGAATACAAATTTGCTTCTGAAGTTATAAAATAGAATAAAGATTTATAATATACAAATGATAATTCACAGTGTATGATTAAACAAACTACATATTAAGAAAAATTAAATTGATTTTATCATGAGCAGAGGATTATTTATATCAAACCTTAATTGAATATTAATTTTCTAGGAATATCACATATATGGGTACATGTCAATATTAAATATCAATTATCGAGCCATTGAACTATTTAATAAATCAAAAATAAAAATATATTTAAAATGGAGTTTTTGTCTTTAATGCATCATTCCGAGAAACAAAAATGGAACTTGATTTCAGCTTAACCATATGTGAATATTAATTTTAAAGCAGTTATTTTTCATTCCAAATAGATGAGTGACGAAATTGTATTTTTAATATCATGCAAAGAGTAATTAATATTACTTTTTAATCAAAATATAATCATTTTGTGGTTAGGATATAAAAATTTTTACCGAATAATTATATAAAATTTAGTAATGCTTAGAATAATTAAAATTATCTATATTTATTTTTGACCATATTGTTTTTAATTGTATTTCTAAATCTTAAGATAATATTTTTAATTTATTATGTCTTTTAGAGCGTTCAATTTCTTTAAAAAAATATTAGAAAAATTATTAAACAAAACATTTTTGTATTTTCGGCATTGTGTAGGATTTGTCCAAATAAAAAAATAATAACTGTAATTTAAGCTTTGAAAACAAATCAAAATAATTTATAGCAAATTTTTTTTACATCCATCGATTAAAGTATAGTACCTATCTGGTTAACATTTCAACTAAATTCGAGTCAATTGTTAATTATTATTTTAAAATATACTTTCTTTTCTTTGTAACCTGTTCTAGTTGATTTAATTTCTTATAACCCTTAAGTTAATATTACAAACGTTTTTTTTTTGTAAAAATATTAATTATTTTTATACCTAACCTCACCTTTGAATTTAAAATACCTTGTAAAAGCGAATAAAACAATCAAAGAAAACAAATCATTACCATTCAAAGCTCGATAATATTTACAAATACGGTTCTGTATTTTGTCTACAAGATAACACGCGTAGCGCTCCATCGGACAGAGCAAATAAGCGATGTGTTAATAAACTGTAGTCGCAACAGAGATTATTCTATCAGATTCATTATAATACCTCTATTGTTTCTATCAGCACGTGAGCACCTCTGATTGAAAACATTAGATTAATCACCGCTGTCTGTCGCTTTTGAAATTAATCACGCTCGTCTGACAATGTTTTTATCAGTACCTTATGCATTTGTTTATTGTAAAGTGCATGAATTGTGTAGACATGTAAACTATCTTAACTAGATATATTTTTTCTGAGGCCTAGGTAGATAAATTATGAAAATAAATTTTAGCATTTATTAATATAAATTTATCTGTAACTTAACAGCTATGTTACCGTAATAAACCCTATACATTTTTAAATACGAAGTATTTTAAAGACACGATGTTTCTGTTTTGTTTTTTTCGGTGTAAACGCCGCATTATAGCTAGGGTAAAACCAGGATAGATGCCGCAGTGGGATAGGTGTCTCGTTTTCGAGAACCAAGCCCCCTAAAGTCGAAACATCGAATTCATAGTTTAAATAAGAAGCGTCAGTGTCACATACCTTATTTCTTCGCAAACCGTTGTGCGAAACAAAAACGTCTCACTTGTACGGTTAATTATTTCCGCAACGAATGCGACAAGTGCTTCAAAGTTTGAGAGGTAAGTATTTACTGTTACATATCTTTATAAGTAGTAATAAATTCAGTTCTATTTTTATTATATCAATACACTGGTTCATTAAGTACTCACCTAGATGTTAATAATCGCTCTTTTGTATTTATTTTCGTTAAAAAATAAAAAACATATATCCATATCAAAAAGGATAGTCGCCCCGATTTTTCGCGGTATAGATGCCCTGGGGCATCTATCCCCATACATACATATGACTTATTTTGAAATGTTATATTTTTCTTTTAGTTGTTTCATATTGACAGATTTTAATGTTCTACGGGGCATCTACATATATCCTGTTAGTGCCTAGCGTGTATTAAAAAAGTATTTTATTAGGTACTTATCGGTAAAGCCAAAACATTCGCTGTTATTCATATGTTTACCTAACCTAAAATTTTTGACATTTGAAACCCGCGAATCTATCTGTTAACCCTACTTATCGAAAATATTATGTTGTATTATAGTATGTCTTAACCGTTGTGATAATTTAATGGATAAATGTTTATACGTTGCTTTATGGATAGATACCCGTGTACTTTCATATGATATTTACGCTATAAAACATTTGGACGGTATAGGTACGTTTAATGTTATTGTTGTCAAATTTAATGTTATTGTTAGCGATCTTACTTTTTTTTTACAACAATAATTTTAAAATCAATAAAAATAAGTAAATAGAAAGCAAATGTTATTTTACATTAGTGTAAAATTTTTGATGTTACAAAAGGTTTTTTTTATGTCATGTGCAGGATTGAAACTAACCTAACTCAACCTATCCTACACTAGAGGCATCTATCCTTCTTAGCAATTTCATGTTGGGGCATCTATCCTGTAGGTAGGCATCTATCCTCAAAAAAATGGTTCTGCAAAAACTCAATTTCTGCAAAATCAGTTATTGTTAGGTCAACAAAAACAAGTTATAATGTAATATAAAAGACTAAAGTAGCTATATTCAGGAATTATTCATGGTAAATTAATAATTTTAAAATGAGGAGGACTTCAAAAAGTGGGGCATCTATCCTGGTTTTACCCTATACATAATATTAATTAAAAATTTAAATAAAAATTAGTTTAGAAAGCGACATTGTACTGGTGTTATCAGGGCAAGAGACACTTATATGACAGAGAACTCATAGGCTAGTAGCACTTAGGATAACATACGTGGTATTAATATTAATAGTACCTTATTTTATACACCCATGAAAAACATATGCGCCAATATGCTCCGCCGTTCGTATTTTTATAGCATAAACAAAACACCATACTATGTAAAAATTAAAATTAAATAATTTCAAAAATTTATTTGTGACACGATATATGTATTGATATTTGTTAATAGTACATTTGTTTATATTTATTCTTAACCCTTTGTAGCCTCATGTGACATTTCTGTAACGAACCTCAATAATCCCGCTAATATACGTACTAAATATATTTAGTTCATTCAAATATGTGTAACACTACTGTAATATACCACTGAATAACTTAGTATCAAGTAAAATTCACAGATGGCATAACCTATTAACGAACGTAACTATTGGTAGTAAGGCAAGGCCAGATCGGCTACTGGCCGATTTGGGTAGAAAAAGGAATACGTTGTAAGTTTCTCCAGTGTATGGCGTTTCACAAAGAAATTGCGAAAAATGTGGTGTAGCATTATGCTACAACAAACTAAATAATTGTTTCAAATCCTGCCATACCACGTAAGTGTTTTTTACGATTAATTTACACTAATGTCACTCCCAAAAAAGTCAAATAAATAATTAATAATAAATATTTTTAAATTTCTGAAAAATACATGTTTTTTATATGCCTAAACTTGTCTCATTATCAACATAATTTAAATTTTTAAGATCTTGGGCTACAAAGGGTTAAAAACAAATTGTTGTGAAATCTGTGAGACCCCTGTACGAAAACCGAAGACTGACTTTAAATTGTTTTATACTTTCTAAATGCAACACACTGGTTTATTAATAATATGCAACTGTATTATTAATTTCGTCCAGTGTAAGCCGGATTCAACAGAGCATTAAAAACTGACGTCGTGCCACCAGTGACACCGATTAAAACAAGAGTTGCTGTTTTATTTGACGGTAATTCTGTTAACTTCATGTAGAACATAATGCGATTTACATTCCTGCGCTACGCTACTTTTATTTCCCTGTTTTGGGGGTAGAAAATTCGTTTCGTGTTTCTCGACAATGTTTCTGGAATGATGTCTTCACTTGTTATTCAAATTTTGATATGTCTGTGTATATTTTCTTATAATAAATAAGTCAGTATTATACTTTGTCTATATTATTACAAAATATTTAGTGAATAAAATATGAACTTGTTTGGAAAATTATATCTATGTAAAATTAAGTAAATAAATGATAAACTAGATCAATTATTAACAGCCGTTATAATTTTTTTAGAACTACTAGTTCTTGTAGTCGGGGAGGTGAGCGCCAAAATTTGCAACTACTTTCTAAAAGCTGATTTTTTTATATTACGTCACATTTATGGTGTAGATATACAGCCTGCCGTCAGTCAGCTAATCTCGTTAGCGTTTGGCGCGGGGGCGGTAAATCAGCTGCTGATGGCATTTGTTAAGGTAAAATTCGGACTGACTAATTTTTTTAATAGTAATAATATTCCTAACTCTTGTACCGAATTTCATATTTTAGAAAGTACTTTCACGGTGTATAGATTTTTACGAGCTGACGCGCTCGTTTGCAAGATTTTGACGACTGACTATGATAAAAGTGGTTCTTACTGAATATACTGCTTACAAATAAATTTTCAGATTTTAGAATGTAGTTGTGATGTGTTTTTTTACAAAGTTAAAGCCACCCCCGCGCCAAACGCTAACGAAACTAGCTGACTGAAGGCAGGCTGTATATCTACACCACAAATGTGACGTAATATCAAAAAATCAGTTTTTAGAAAGTAGCTACAAATTTTGGCGCTCACTTCTTGGACGGTGCGCTAGAATATACACCGATACCAATTATTATTCAAGTTTATCCAAAAATACTTAGTATCTTGCTAACTTTATCGATCTATTTTAAAATCTATGAATAAAGTAGCGTGATTATTTTTAGCTTCAACTTAATTCTATGGTGTAAGTCATTCTTACAGTTACGTCGAAAATCGGTTCAGTAGTTTTGAGCCTACTCAAAAATAGTTTTAAAAAATGATTCGATTGCTTGTTAAATGTATCATATATGATTTTCTTAGTTCATTGTTTGTCGAAATGACTTCATGTTTATTTCATCATTAGGTCTTTGTATGGTTGTAGGTACACATTTATACATCATAATATTTTTGTGAAAAACATATAATTTACATATCTATTGCGTATTTATACTAAATTTAGATGACTTTGAACATAATATACGTATTATTAAACGTATTTGTTATGTATAGTTTATTATATATTTATATTTGTGCATCTGTAAACGTGTAGGTACCTACATTAAGTTCTAGGACACAGCAAGGCCAATTATTTGGTAATGACAGTGTTCACTATAGTATACTATATACCTATACATAGGTATCTCTAAATAAACACTAGACACAAGCAGCAATTAATGTGTTAATAATAACGTTGTTATTGTTGTGTGAAGTTAGATAAAACACCGTCTGATTTTGCAGCCAGACGAGTTTCAATAAAGGTAACAGACAATGTTAGTTTTATATTGTCATTTCGTGTTAGTGTCTACGTTATTTTATTTTATTTTGATATTTGTACTTTTTTATTTTAATTTTGTAGTGGTGATTTGTTCTTTTTTTTAAATAGATAACAAAAGTTTCATTATCGTACATATATAGGGTGTCACAGTATTATAAGATCAAACATTTATTTCAGAAACAAATGATTAAAAATGTTCTATATAAAAATTATTCAAATACCGATGGCAAGCAAGGTGATGGTCAACTTGGCAATAATAATAATTATTAGTAAATATATTTTTAATTAGAATCTACCCGCGGCTTTACCCGCGTGTATTATGTATACATTTTTTAATCGGTACGTATTTGAATGGGAGGAATGGGGTATGAATAAAAAAGTTTGTCCTTATTTTTTTCATATACAATTTGTGACGATTTTTTTAAATTTAAAATCTAAATATTATAATTTACAACAATCATTTTTTGAAATTAATCTCATATTTCAGATTATACAAAATTCTGTTAAATAATGAATATATCATATAATTATATCAAAAACATATTTAGGTTTTATGAAATTTGGTGGCAAATTTTCTCATTGTCATAAAATAACAAATGAAAAATCAATAATCCGTTGTTTCTAATTCAAATCGAACAATAAACTATTCCAGCTACTTAATGTTTAATTGTTTACAACTCATCAGTAAAAAAAATGACATTCAGATATAACAAACATTATAAAAATTGATAATTCTACCAATATATTTCTATTTTTAGCAGAATTGCTGTTTCAATTTTTTTTCCATTGATACTTACATTCCCTCTGTTAAACAATTTTAAACATAATACACGCGGGTGAAGCCGTGGGCAAATTCTAGTTAAAATATATATTTACTAATAATTATTATTATCGCCGAGTTAACCGTCGCCGAGTTGACCTGCGCCGAGTTGACCATCGCCGAGCTGGATGCACCGAGTTGACCTGTCCCGAAACCATTTATCTTTTTATTGGAGAATCGAATAGGATTAAATCAATTTACTTCAAGAAAAATAATAGTATTTTATTGTCACGTACATCTTGAAACTAATATATAGCCATTTAAAAGTAATTTTCAAACTCCTACAACTCTAAAGTGTTTAATATACATATTTTTCTGCACGATCTACACGAAACAATCTATCTTACAAGTCTAAGAGTTGTCGAACAATACTGCATAATATTCACGCTATTACTGAACGGAGGACACGGATCCTCACAATCTAGGTCAGTGCATGTGATCGACCTCGTAGTTTCAACAAGGAGTTGTTAAAAAAGTTACACAGTGTCTTTTGCTACGGGAATTCTAATTTGCTTTTACTCTATTATGATGCAAGTAAAATTGCATTCGCCTTTTAACCTTCCGTGATCATTTTTTATGTCAAACGAAGAAAATAAATTTTGCTGTATTTAATATGCATTAAAAATAAATTATTAATATAAGAGATTTTTCGTTTTTAACGCGTAATTTATATAAGATTTTTATTTACTGACTTTTATTTTATTATTGGTTTAACTCTATAATCGTCTGTGATTGCGTATGTGTGAAACGTTCTACAGCAAAACAAATATAACAAAATAAAGTTCTTGTACACAATATAGGGGAAAACGTATAATTATTGGCCGCACTTATGAAAAAACTCGAAAGAAACAAACGTAATTCCTTTAAGTCAAGTGATAAATGAAATACAAATAAATATGTTCATTATTTAGTCCTTTATTATTGGTATAGGTATGTATTAAAACTATAAGTATAAGGAAAAACGAAAATCGGCATAAAATAGAAAATATCTCAAAAAAGTATAATGATTGATGATTTTTTAATGATTGGCATAGTACTTTTTACAATTATTGGCCATAGTGATATATGGGAAATTTCATAAAACTTCTACAAAGGTAATAATTAGTCAGCAAATTTTGCATTTATTTGTAATTACCAATTTCTGTTTTGTAACAGATTTGGGTTTTTATTTCAGTTATTTTTCTGTTACATTTTTTTTATTTTATAAAAAAATCTGATTTTCTGTAATTCATATTCGTTTATCCAGCTTTCATATTTTTTCGTTTTTATTTTGTTTTAAAATTCTAAAATTGAATATCAAAATCTCGAAAACTTGAAAATTTGGCATGTTATTAACTGTTTTTTATTTTAGTATATCAAAAAAATTTATTTTTCATAAATCAGTACCAAAATTCTAAGCAATAAATATTATTGTGGGTGGGCAGTAGGGTGTTCCAAAAAAAGTCGATAATTTTTTTTTTCGATTGCATGTGAAATTCTTGTTATATATGCTATAAAAAAAATTCTGTAAAAATTTGAGCCCTTAATATCAACTTGAAGAACTCCATCACCGAATTTGAAGATTTACCATTGATTTAACATGGAAAAATGATTTTTTAACGTTCATTTCTCCTGCAAACTATGTAGAACAATATTTTTCGGAAAAACCATGACTGATCCTTCTTCAGTATTAAATTCTGTAAAAAAAAGCTCTTAGGGTCCAGTCTCTAACGTCAACCCTCTCGTTTTAAAATTTCAAAAAATCTGTATTTTTTAACGCAAATAAAAACGAGAGGGTTGACGTTAGAGACTGGACCCTAAGAGCTTTTTTTTACAGAATTTAATACTGAAGAAGGATCAGTCATGGTTTTTCCGAAAAATAATGTTCTACATAGTTTGCAGGAGAAATGAACGTTAAAAAATCATTTTTCCATGTTAAATCAATGGTAAATCTTCAAATTCGGTGATGGAGTTCTTCAAGTTGATATTAAGGGCTCAAATTTTTACAGAATTTTTTTTATAGCATATATAACAAGAATTTCACATGCAATCGAAAAAAAAAAATTATCGACTTTTTTTGGAACACCCTAGTGGGCAGGGAGCTGAAATAATGTAAAAAATTGTCTGGGGCACCCATTTAATAAATTTTATTAATCTTCTCTTCTAAATTTTTTTCTATATCTGAATTTTTTTGTTCATGAGCTATGTTTTCATCATTTATGTTTTTAGTAACATTATTTTTATTATTTTTGCTTTTTAGGTATATTGTTTACCTATACATAATAATTAACCACCACTGGCCAATCATTAGAAAAAAAATTATTTTTATCCACTCATTCATCCAGTCTTTAACAAAATGTCAAAATTACAATATGTTAAAATTTAAAATCAAAGTAATGTAATTATTTTTGAAAATATTAAGCGTATACTCAAAAATATGCTCTTAGACAATCACAATAAGCTAGGCTTGCATTTTAGTAAGCATTTTGAATTTATTAAGTTACCATGTTTCTTATTTTAAACAAAAAATCTGAAAAGTGGCCAATGATTATGCCGTTTCCCCTGATTATGTGCATCATTATTTAAAATTATTAGTATGCAAAAATGTAATAAATAAAAATATTACATGAAATGTTATCTATATGTATTTAAACCATTTTTTCATGTTATTCATTTCTGTGTAATAAAATATACAAAACAATATTCTGGTCGCTACATCAGTTTGTTTTAATCTTGTTAAGACAGACACATAGAAAAGCGAGAGCACAAACTTGGCTAATTGTAATATTATCTCTACGAAAAATAACTCGACGTACGCTACTGTTAGAAAAGTTACAAAATTATTTTCGTTTTGTTGTACATTCGAGGTGACACTATGCAACATAAGGCGAAGTTACAGAAGTAACGTCGTCTTTTTGCAGCGAGAATTCTAATGTAGTTTGCCTCCGTTACGATTATTCAGTAAAATTCTATTTGTTTTAAGTAGACACTGAGTTCCATGTAATCGTGCAATCAAATACTTCGATAAATTCTTTTTGTTTGGAGTTTCCTTTGTAGCATTTTTTTTACAGAAGTTAATAATACTGATTCAAGTTTCTTATACGATTGTTAGAGAATTTTAACGAGAAAAGTAAATATTACTAATTAGAAATTATAGCAATTGTATTCAATACATTACTAATTAAATAACATACAGCTGTTTGTATTTTTTTCTTTGTCATATCGAAAACGTTGTTAATTTGAAACTTTTAATTTTTAATGTATAATTATTGTTGAGATTAAAAAAGAGATATCTTCACAGAAAACTAGATTTTGTTAACTTCTACCGTATTGTTTATACAAATCCTCTCTGACAGGCATAGTTACAACTTCCTATCATTTTCTTTTTCTCTCTATCTTTTAATTTGAAACACGTAAAAATGCCAAAAATATTTT
Source organism: Sialis lutaria (assembly GCA_949319165.1). Taxonomy (NCBI): domain Eukaryota; kingdom Metazoa; phylum Arthropoda; class Insecta; order Megaloptera; family Sialidae; genus Sialis; species Sialis lutaria. The sequence goes on from OX439239.1 coordinate 12,916,073, forward strand.
GACATACACTACTGGAAAAAATTAAAGGAACACAAAAATTTCCAAAATTTTTTGGTGATTTTTGAAAGGTTGTAACTCAGTCAAAAATAATCGTATGAAGATTTATAAACGATGATTTTGAAGCTTTAAGTTTCTAGTTTTGAGATCTTTTGGCAAATTTTTTTGCGGGTTACGGTTATTACGCAATCATAAGAAATAACACGAGACAAAAATATTAAAAAAAAAAAAATTGTTTGGGTTCATTTTTTTGGGGAAAATTTTTCTCAGTTAAACCAATGCATTGATCATTTAGCTTGTTTATTTAGCTTTAATTTGCTTTTTTTAAATTCATTTTACGTCAATTTATCGCAAAGATATTTGACTTTAAATGAAAAAGGATCCGTTTGTCTTTGATCATCGATATTTCAGCAACTAATGATCGCACAGTAAATCTAAGGACGGTTTTGAAAACTTGAATAAATTCTCTACAAGGACATACCATGATTTTTAATGAAAAAAAAAAATTTTTTATCCTCCACATTAATTTGAAAAACACTGAAAAACATGACTTTTTACGGTTTTTTAGAAAATCTACGGCGAATTTACTAATTTTGATGAAACGACCAATATTGAGCGTAATTTTTACAGCTCAATATATCCACAATAACCTTTTAAATTTACAAGTTGATCCATCGAACCGTTTTTATGTTCCAAATGATCAAAGTTTTGAAAAGAATTAAAGGAACACGTTTATTGCTCCTAAAAATTCTGTAATCATTATCAAAATGAAATGAAGAATTTTTTTCGATTGTTCCCACAATTTTACACTACAGATTGTTTTTTAAGGAAAATAAAAAAATACAAAAAAATAAAAATGTTTAAACAATTTTTTTAATGTTGCTGGACATTTAAAGAAACAATATCTAGTCGTTTCAAAAACAATTAAACCTTTGCATTCCATAATTATACTAATCTGCACTAATTGCACATATTTGATACCCCGAACTGAATAGGTGTAACTCTCTTTAACAAGAGCAACTTCCTACGGAGAGTATAAATTTTCTACATATAAAAGCATTTCACAACCATTAATATTTAAATATTAATTTTGACGTTAAAATTTTCTGCATCCATTTTCCATATTAGCCATATATTGCACAAAGATTATAAATTGCATAGGTATTAAATGCATTTAAGATCCATTAATAGTTAGTTGTAGAAACAAAGACGTGAAGCTCGTCAAGTATTTAATAGTTTCCAATAGTTTGAAACTTATACTTGTATAAGTCTTAATAACTTCAAAGTTGGAATTAAATAATTTAAATCTATTAATCTTAATACGGTACCTTTCATCTTATTATATGTGTATAATATAACAGATAAAATCTTTGAAAACGCTATTTAACATTTCATATTTCATTCAATATATAATTAAAAAAAATATTTTGTTTTCTATGAATTCATTTAAAAAGTGCTCATATGCTTTCAATTAGTGGGATGATATAAATCAGTGGTTCCCAACCGGTGGTCCGTAAGGAGTAAAATATGGTCCCTGTAAAAGATTTCAAACTTTGAATGAACTAAGAAAATATAAAAAACATAAAAATGAAATGTCAATACCTTTCTTTTAGGTTTTTTATTTCAAATCTATAAAATAATATGAAAATTAAAGTTTACTTTTTAACCTTGTGGACCCTGCTAATAATAATGAAGTCAAAGTGGTCCCTGGTCAAAAAAAGGTTGGGAACCACTGATATAAATAGAGGATTAATCGAATTTATTTGAAATATGAATACATTATTTAAATGCTCCAATGTTCTTTATAATTATTGTTAAAAGATCTACATTTTTTAATACTTATCAATTAACTAAAGTACGTCATATAATTTTAATATAGACAAATTTGCTCCCATCCTGTTCATGCTTTAAATGAAATGGGGGAATTTTTGTCTTTTTTCTTATGTCTCATACCTACGTGACTTAATTTTAGCTTCTTAATCCTTAGTTACTCGCGCGGTGTATTTTATACACCACATAAAAAGCTAGTTTTTGGGAATTTTGAAGGTAGTTTATTAATTTTTTTGCCCAGTTCTTATTATATACTATTTATTTTTGAGGAACTAAGAAAAATTTCTTAAAATTAACAAAACTAAAAATTAAGGATAGGAACGAAAAACTAACCAAAATAAATCTAAAAAAAGTACACAAAACTTTTCAAAATTCATCTTGCAATAAATCGGACAGCAAAAAATTGATTTTTGTTAGTAAATTTTTTAATTTTTCTCTTTTGACAAGATGTCTTCCATCAGCAGCTTCGCTAATGTCTTCTAAAATGCGTTTCTTCGCTTAGGAGGCTGCTATTTGTGCGTTAACACCACCTACATTTAGTAAGTAGAAAATAGATACATACTGCTACAATCCTCAAATTTTGACTGCCGGATTCTTATCACAATCTAGACTGACTAAACAAAGGTTAGATGGGGGTGTACAATTCCACAAAAATTTATACATATAGTAATCGCAGAAAATGCGTTGCTGGTGTACAAAATACACCAGCGCGAGTAATTAAGGGTTAATATGGTTCATTTTTTCCAATTTATTTCCTTACTGCTCAATCTTTATAGTTCAAGAATTTTTCATAAAAAATAAAAACTTATACCAACAATTACAACACATATTTAAAAAAAATCAAAAGTACATTATTTTCCGAGCGATTTTTTCGTACTGAATAGTTGAACTTACGGCAAAATTTTAAACAAAGCGTGTCGTACGACACACATACAATACGTCAAATGGAGTGTGGTGCATGCAAATGATTTATATTGGTACTGGATCTGTGGATCCGAAATAAATTATAATCCGCATCGGTGGTTGTTATAAACTGTTCATACAGGATTTAACTCAACGATGTGCTATTGTTTATGTGAAAACAGTCGACAAGCAAAGCGACAGAGATAGTCAGTTATTTCTAACAAGATGGGGGTACCACTTTAGTGCATTGATTCTAGGGGGTTTTATATATAGAGACTGATTTTATGTTATTTATCGTATTTGAATTCCAGCATCTACAGACAGACAGATCGACACAAAGAAATCATAACGAAAATATTCAGAATGGATTCAAGGAAGGTTGAATTGAATAATACCATCAAATTCGAAAAAATGGGCTTAAAAGAAAGTAAACAATTGCTATGTAAAAAACAAATGACTATTTTTAAAGCTAATTGAGATATGTTTTTGTAAGCGAATATTTAACAGCAAACATTGTGGTGACCTATATTATAGAAAATTGAATGCTCTAATTTTCACGGAACACGTGTTTTTCTTGAGATATCTCCAAAATATAAATATTTTGAGCAGTCACAAGGATTCAGGGGACAGACACACAGACACAGACATGAACGAAAAGTGTTTGTTTTAACCTGAAATGGAAAGATCATGTTAAAATTCTGAAATCGGAAATTTTCTAATTTTAAAACGATCACAAAGCTTCTCGTATCTTCGATATGGCGAGAAAGCAATAATTATAAAATCAAAACTGTCGAAAAAAAATTCACTATCACCACACTTGATCCAGGATAAATATATTACCGGAGAATACGCACACCACAGGTGTTTTGTAGTTGGCTGTGGGGAGGGTTACGACACATTACTCGACGTCTGTACAAAACAAGTAAGCTGGGTAAACCTAGCCGACTAGACAAATTGCTTCTATTGTTGTGGTTATCAGTTCTACTAGCGCCAAGCTTCCCTTTGTATTGCGCGCAACATTATTTCTGCCGTGTTTTTCACAAATTAAATAATTTGTATTGCTGTAAGATCCGATTCATTACTTAATGTTGTACGTGCGATACTTTCTGTAATGTTGTATGGTGGGACGTGCATTGGACAATTTATTGCATTTGATATTTCTGTATTATGTTTTTATGTTTTATATACAAGTACATTCTTTATCTATATCTATAAAATAATTTGTACTTAACCATTCACTCACTCACTCACTCATATGTCAACGTACAGCCCAAACCCCTGGACCTAGAAACGTGAAATTTTGTAGGTGCCTTCTTTTTATGATGTAAGCACCCAGTAAGAAAGGATTTTTCGAAATTCAGCCCCTACGGGATTAAGATAGGGTGTCAAAGTTTATATTAAAAATATTTTTTTTGTTCGCATTTAATTGGAAGTTATCGTATATATATACTCTACCATATAAATAATGAAACAATTATTTCAGCATTTCCCAAAATTTAACCCCTAAGGTGTTAGCGGGGTGGTTTTTGTATTCACCGAATGAAACATGGCACAAGTAGGTTACTCTACAAGACAAATATCAGTTACGATAATTCAACCTCTAAGGGAAATGGTGGGGGGGGGTAAAATTTTGATATATTTATCTTCATAATTGTTCATAATATTAAAGTACATTCGGGCAAATTAATACCTATTCAATTAATAAAACGGGCAAGTGCGTGTTGGGCACGCACATGATAGGGTTCCGTAGTCATTCTCACTACGATTTATAAAAAGTTTTTTTCAAAATTTTCGTGACTGAAGGGTTAAAATCAAAAAGTCATTTGACTTTTATTATTGCATTTTAGGAGACCTATCAAATGACACCCCACTCAATGGGGTAAATGAAAAAACTGTGAGTTCACTTTTCAATCTATGAAAAGGGGGTCCAAAATATTTTTGACAATGTTCGTTATAATTTTCAGTGAAAGTACTAATTAAAAGCTACATTCTGAATTTTTTTCAGATTTTTTGAATCGATAGTTTAGAAAATAGAGGGGGGGGACGCTCTGACAGCGACAGTAAAAAGCAAATATATCGCGACTGAAGGGTTAAAAACAAAAAGTTATTTGACGTTTTTTATTGCAATTTAGGAGACCTATTAAATGACACCCCACTCAATAGGGTAAGTGGGGAAAAAATGTAAGTTCAATTTTCAGTCTATGAAAGCGGGGTCCAAAATATTTTTGACAATGTTCGTTATAATTTTCAGTGAAAGTACTAATTAAAATCTACGTTCTGGAATTTTTTCAGATTTTTTTAATTGATAGTTTAGAAAATAGAGGGGGGGGACGCTTTTTTAATGACTTTGGAGAGAAAATACATCGTGATCGAAGGGTTAAAATTTAAAATTTCTGTTACATTTTTTATTGCATTTTAGGAGACCTTTCTAACGACACCCCACTCAATGGTGTAGGTGAAATTTTTTTTTTGAAAATTCTTTTCATTTTATGAAAGGGGGGTCTAAAAAATTTTTATTTTCAAAAATCTTATCATTTCTGTTTTTGGGTCATCAATCTACGGCCGTATACCAAATTTCATATTATTATCTCAAAATTTTTGAAGACGAACGGACGGACATGGAGAAACTATAAGGGTTCCTAGTTTTCTACGGAACCCTAAAAATGAAAGTTCGATATTCAAGCCCTAATATCATGGGACGGGGACGAAAATAAATTTAGATATGTTTATCTGTATACCTGCTTTAGTTACCTATAAAGGTAAATTCGGGCAAAATAGTCATCTATTAAAATAAAAATTTCGATGACGGGGTTAGTTTTTACAATGTTTAACTAAGATCCAAGATATTTACGTTTTTTTATAGGTAGGTAATGAATAAAAATCAATATAAATGTAATATTTCATCCCCTATAACGTATACAGGGTTCTAATTGGTTTCGACGTTTACGCGAGCGAAGCCGCGGGATTCCGCTAGTTTTAAATAAAATTTAATTATCTTGTATAATATAAACCATAGATGGAATAATTACCTATTAATATGGTGTAAGTTCGTTTTTCCTTTTTTTTTTTTTTTTGCATTTTTGATTCAATTTATAAAATTGGCGTGTATCTAGCACAAGAGAATATTGAATAAAAAAAAACATAACGCGATTTCATTTTGTACTTGTATCGACAATACACATTGTAACCAGTTTCTTTCGCTATAAAATATTCTTTATTTCGTTGCAATACCTAAGATTTGATCAAATCGAATGTCTTATTTCGAATCAATTTTGTGACTTTTTCGCAGAAAAATAATATATGATTTTTTTTATAAAGTTTTGAAAAATCATTTATAATCTTTTAATCATACTATTAATTTAATTTTATGTTATTCAGCTATTGTTACATTTATAAACGTATTTACACTTTATCAGTATTGTTTCAACCGCAAGATTATTTAACTAAATTTTAATACGGTCATAACACAAACATATTAAACCAATATCATCCGCAAGTAGTCAAAACATCACAATACGGCCAAACAATATCAAATAAACATAACATTCAGCCGTTATTATTTCTAAGACATCCGTTAAGACACTTATCTGTACAAGCACTAAACATTCTTGTAAACTTAACGGCACAAATCTAATCGGCACTGTCGTCTAGACTGTGACAATTCAAGAGGTGTTAATTACATTTAGGAATATTCTAAGGTTTATCATAAGACACGGGTCATCGCACTTGAATTGGAGAATGAATGGCGGTGGAACAGTGCTACCAATATCTGCACTTTGAATACACTATCTTTGGTATTACGTTTCAATGTATGTATAATATCGATATATCTGATTGAAACTTTTATGAACTGATTTTATGGCTTTATAATGAGTATTGTTGATGATATTTAATGTGTCTGTGTAGTTTCTGTGTTTTGATAATATAAACGATGTCTTTTTTCAATGCATTAATTGAATTGAACACAATGAATTACCTGTATACCTATACGTAGATATTTATAGAGACGCAGCGAGATTTTTTTGCCTGTTATTCTCATTATCAGCAAAAAAGAAACAAGTACATATTAAGAATGAAATATAGAATCCGTAACACGATACGACAATAATAATTACTGTAAGAAACCTAGAAAATTGTAACCTATATAATATAATTTACAAATAATATAATTTACAAATCTTGCGCTGTCTACCTTGCCGAAAGGATTCCACAAAAGTCGTACCTACACGACTAATATATATTCTTAGTATAATAAGCAGTAGCTCATAATAACAGTAGAATGAAACGGTATAAATTTTTCTTCTTCTTTTTCAAAGGTTTTATGTAAAGTGAATTTTGCGCGGATAAATAAATATTCTTTCATAGAAGATATGAAATAATTAGTCGAACTTGTAGATTATAGGTTAAAAATTGACATTTATTTCATTTTGTTGTATTTTATTAAAACATTATTATGCCTCGTCTGATTTATTTTATAACAGTTAAAAAATAGAGAGTTATTATAAAAAATTCGAAAATTATAAAATATTCAAAACATTTCAATTACATCACCATGATCTCCTAAGTAGATTATAAACAATTTTCGCACTCGCGTTAAAAACTTTCAAGGATGATATTTATAGACCTTAAAGATGTCTCTAATTCATACTTACGCTTCTGTCTCCACCACCTTCGCATTTGTTACACAGCGCGCTGTTTCAAACATATCAAACAAATTATCTAGATTGCATTTTAGACTATCAAAGGCTGCTAGAATCTAGTTTACTCACCATTAGAGAATAATTAGATTAGGGTTCTCTCTCGACTTTGGTACGCACATACAAACAGTGGTGGCATCTAAATTTATTAACTACTGACTTTCCCGTCAAAATTGATACCAATCTCATCAAAAACTTAAGTAACAGAAACTACAAAATAAAATATTTGTTGCATTTAAAATATAATTTTTCTTAAATGAAGAAATTTTAAAATGGGATACAATTTTCATAGTTTTGTATGCAAAAATAGATGCTGTACCCAACGTTCTCCGGGCAAAGGTCAGAACATTATCAAATTGATTTAAGTACTATTAAATATTACATAGAAGAAAGCTACCATGTTTTACCAATTCTTCCGCACATAGTTTTGATAAACTTTGGAATTTTTTTGCGCATTGTATTAAGTAGATGTTATTTGAACGTATTTGTTCGGCTTGCGTCATATTTTGATGATGACTCATATGCAATGTTTTTTGAAGATTATATAATAACACGTTGCAGACAGTTTTTTTCAAATCTATTTTTTACATAACATTAGATTACTTACCTGCAAATAAAAATATATCTTTACAATCCATAGATAACATAAGAAGTAGCACATCGTCAAAATAAAATGGCTTATAGGTACTTACTATAATTACTTTTTGACAAATAAATGTGTAATAAATTAAAAACGATTCATAAGTTTGTAGGACACATAACTAACACCTATTTTAACATAATTTCCAATTATCTCAATACAAATATCTAATAATTTCAATTCCGGATTTTTAATCAACCGAAAGAAACCGACTAGATGACGCCACTGCACACACCCATACAAACCTATACACGCAAAGGTACACATATATGTACAGTACATATATAAATATACTCGTATAGAGTCACAAGGAGATGGGATCCATTGGCATCAGTAATTTATGTAAATCAAGTGATATCTGTAAATCAGCTCGGGTGAGAAATAAGGGATTGGTTTGATTTTTTTTAAATTGGAAATAGTGGGCGATTTAAATTTATAGCATTGTGATGGAGATGTCTCAATTTATGTAGGTATTAATGTAGCATGTACTTAACTATGTTTATGAATTCGCAATTAGGTAAATTAATGTATTAATTAATACTTGAAATCAATTAGTTAATTTTATTAATGACAGCGATGAATTACGAATGTAGGTATAAAGCAGAGATAGACAAATGCTAGGTTAAAGGCAACATCTTGAGTAATAAATAAAGTCAATAAAACAAAACACTTGGAAATTCAAATTAAGAGTTTATTAAACATATATTTTAAACAAAAATAAGAATACACAAGTTATAATAATAAAACTGGCCCAACGTTAAAAGTTTTTGTCCATCCCTGATTTACTGAAGCCTACTAATCTTTTATCTCTAAAGTTTTATTAAAACACAGTTTTTACTTTAACATACATATATTTATGAATTGTTTTAAAACTAAATTAAAATAAAACTGTTAGTTACAGAGTAATTAAAATAATAAAAAACAATGTAATTGGATTTTTCCACTAAAAGTTTATAACAAAACAATTATTTTTACAATAACTGTTATTATTAAATTGTCGACAACGAAAACAAATTTTATTATTTCCTAGATATAGAAATATTTTATTTATTTAATAAAAGTTTCGGTAAAAATTAATTTTTTGTTTGTTTCTAATTAATTATACGTCAAAAATGTATCATAATATTTAGTTATGTTTAATTGAATAAAAAAGTTTCATAATTAAAAAATACGTAAAATACCCTGTAAATGTTATTAAAAAACATTCATGTAAAATTAATTAATTAATATTATTATTTACTCAAAGATAATAATTATATTAACATTTAATATCAAATGTCATTTAGGCCGATAAAATCAGGTACATACGTTTTATTTTCCAATACATAAAAATATGTAATATCAGTATGTATAAAGCTTTTTTTGTCTTTTTATGGACTTATTTCACATTCAAATAAATTTACGAACATTCAGAAATTCATTTTCCATTTAGAAATCACACAACTTTCCCTATTGTCTATATAAAATGTTCAATGCAGTCGATGAATCTTATCTATTTTGAATATATATTATCCATTCTCATATTCACAATTTTTCCTCATTCTTTTATATGATTCATAGCATTTTCTTACAATTGTTCCAAAGTATTTTGTCGCAATATTTGATAAATTGGTATCTATAAAATATATGAATACATTTTTACATTTTCTCAATTCCTTATTAGTTATCAATCTGTTAGTAGTAATATTTTTCTAAGTATTTTTATTATAAATTAATAGAATCCATTATATTATTAAATGATAAGCACGTCTACATATATGGGTTTCAGTATTAATATGTTCTGTTTGTTCCAGTTGCCAGTATAGACGGTTCGGTATTCAACATAAAAAGAGTGAACCGACTTCATATGGGCCCTTATCTCTGCATCGCTTCGAATGGAGTTCCTCCTTCAGTCAGCAAGAGGATAATGCTTATTGTACATTGTGAGTATCTAGTACAAAACAAACTTAGTTTTGGTATTTCAATCGTTGAGAACTGATTAACTTTTATTAAACTTGATTAGTGGAGTAATTGTCTAAAAAGAATAAACATTTATTTACCGACTGGAAATTTCTCGAGGAGTTTTATCAAAAAATGAAATATGTAATTTTTTTAATATGAGACTGCCGTAATATTTAACCCTTTAAAGATCAAGATCTTAAAAATTTAAATTATGTTGATAATGAGACAAGTTTAGGCATATAAAAAAACACGTATTTTTCAGAAATTTCAAAATATTTATTTTTAACTATTTATTTGAGATTTTTGGGAGTGACATTACTGTGAGTTAATCGTAAAAAACACTTATGTGGTATGGCAGGATTTGAAACAATTATTTTGTTTGATGTAGCATAATGCTACACCATATTTTTCGCAAATTGTACACTGGGGAAACCTACAATGTATTATTTTTTCTACCCAAATCGGCTAGTAGCCGATCTCGTCCTGCCTTACTGTCAATAGTTACGTAATTATACGTAAGTCATCTGTGAATTTTACTTGATACTAAGTTATTCAGTGGTATGTTACAGTAGTGTTACACATATTTGAATGATCTAAATATATTTAGTACGTATATTAGCGGGATTATTGAGGTTTGTTACAGAAATGTCATATAAGGCTACAAAGGGTTAATATCAAGGATTATAAATGCTTTCTAACAGTAAAATTCCCAACAAAATTTGTTTTTTTGTCATTATATTATAAAGATATCTATATTAGTTAATGAAAATACATACCAATACAAGTCGTTTTTATACACAAACTATTAAAATAATATTGAAGGATTTCTATTAATTATGAGATAACATTATATTTAATTAAAATTACTTTAAAATCAGGTTAATCGTGTTGACAACTGAAGCTCTCATATTAAAGTCAAACGAAAAAATTACTTTGAGATTGAAATTTTCATATCTAGGTACTCTTGATTGGTGTAAGATTATAATGATTTATTAAAAAAATCCAATACAAAATCAAATATTTAATTCAAACTGCGTACATTGGCTCGGTATGGATATGTGATGTTTATTCAGTTCGCTGTCAAATTACACAGATGACAAGCTTTGTTTAGATTATGCTGAATGGGTCTCGGATTTATGTACTTTCAAAGAAATCATTTGAATAAAACATGTGTGCGTCGCTTCCAGACGATATTCAAAAAGCATACGTATATATTTTTGTAATGTCTATCGTGCTATGTAAATGCATTATTTTTTATTTTTGTGTATATTTTGTTCAATGTCGTTAAGGCCCAAAAAGACGATCAATATTTATTGTCAATACATTCTATCACTAACTGGACTATCTAGAATTACTCAGGGGTATACATTGTAATATTTTATACTGTTTTTTTTTTTTTTTTCTATTGATGAATTATATGTCGGCAGAATCTCTTCTAGTCCGACAGCTCAGTTGTGTTTCTATTGCTTTTTGTTGTCAGTGTCGTTTTTTGGTGTTTTTATTATTATTATAATTATTAATTATTTTTTTTTGGAGGTTGCTGGAAATATAAGAAGGATTGGGAGTTTGCTGATGGGCCGATCATCGCAGGTCTTGGTAACTTAGAGGGCCAGGTGTGATGGATTTTGTGTTTAGGACATGTTTGTTCATAACTAATATTTTGTGTACCATTATATATTTAGTTTACAGTTTTTTATAAATACTATGAGGTGCTTGTACGATTTTATGTTTGAAATTAGTTGCGTGTAGTTATCACATTTTATATTGTTCTTATTTAATTCTTTTAAAAGTTCTTTTCTCTGTGTTATGTACTTCTTACAATTCATGATTATATGCTTCGTATCAGCTATCATATTATTGCAACAGATACAATATGGCGACTCAATCAATCCTATTCTGTGTTGAAAGTGTGGTGAGTTCGTATGATTGAGTCTCATTCTTATTAATATTCTTATAATATTTCTTGGTTCTTTGCTGTTTGCGAACCAAGGTTGACTTGGGATCTTGGGTTGTATACTACCATAAAACTTGCCTTTTGTTAAAATTGAAGTGGAGTATACATTTTGCCATTGTTCGTAGGCTGCCTTTCTTGCAATTGATTGTACGTCTGTAGATGGAATTAAAATTTTGTATGTGATATCATTTTTCGTAGCTTGTTGTGCCAATCTATCTGCTGTTTCATTGCCTTGTATGTTTGCGTGGCTCTTGCCCCAAACGAATTTTATTTCTTTATTTATGTTTGCGTATTTTTGTACAAGGTTAATGATATCAATAAGTATGTAATTTTTTAGGTGTTTTTTGTTTATAATTGCCGATAATACACTTTTTGAATCGCTGATAATGATTAGTTGATTGTGGTGAGTGTTCATAAAGTCTTGAAGTGCGGTTTTTATTGCAAATGCTTCCGCTGTGAAGATGGATAGATTTTCTTCTAGTTTTATTTGCGATGATATGTTTTCTGATGGCACGTAGTATGCTGCTCCAACAGTTTTTTCAAAATTATTTTTGGAGCCATCTGTATATATTTGGGTCCCAGTAGGCCAACGTTCTTTTATAATGTGCTCGAAAATAACTGGATTTTCCAGTGCTTCTTCGAACACATCTAAGAATACTTCAATTTGAGTATGTATATTTTCCGGAGGGTATTCAAATAAAACATTATTAAAACTCTTGTACATCCATGAATTATGATTATCTCTGCTACTTTTTAGAAGGATTGGGGTTGGTTTATTATTCCAGTATGTCTTTGTAGTTGTCAAATTCTTCAGTGTATTAATAGATGTATGTATTAGGTGAGATGAGTTAACTGTTCTATTGATAATAAATCTATCTGATAATAGTTTTCTTCTTATTTGTAGAGGCATTTCTTTTGCTTCGACCAGAAGTGCGTTAATAGGTGTGGTTTTTTGTGCACCTAACGCAGTTCTGATCGCTTTGTGTTGAATCGTACTGATATTTTTTTTTATATTTTGTGATGCGTTATCATATAGAAAACAGCCGTAATCAATCCTAGATCTGATTAGAGTTCTATACATTTGGAGGGCGATTGCTGGTGAAGCCCCCCAATGATTGTTCGTTGTGGCTCTCAGAATATTTATGGCATTTTCTGTATTTTTTACAATATGTTGAGTGTGTTCTTTCCACGACAGCTTGTTGTCTAGGATCATACCTAAGAATTTTATTGATTTACAGATAGGTATACTGTTTGAGTTTATTCTGTAGCTATTTAGGTTTTGTGGTATATTATGTCTAGTGAATATAGTGATTTTGCTTTTATGTTCTGATATGCCAAATGAGTTTTTTGTCAGCCATATTTGCAGTTTTTCTATTGCCTTCCTCAATTTTGTTTCTCCCTTGTTCAACGTGTTTTCTATGTTGTAGATGCACAGGTCGTCTGCGTATTGCAAGATTTTATTTCCATATGGTATTGCATTTTGGAGATCGTAGGTATAAATATTAAAAAGAATTGGGCTCAATATTGATCCTTGAGGAATTCCTTTTGAGGATGATCTTGGACCCACAACATTGTTTTGGTGTTTTATATATAACTTTCTATTTGTTATTAGATTTCTTATACCAAATGCAAATTTTTTTGGGAGTCCGATTTCTATAAGTTTTGTTGTTAATATATGAACATTTACATTATCGTATGCTTTTTCTATATCTAAGAATAAAGCTGTTAGATATTTATTTTCGGAAAAGGTATTCAGAATATCAGTATGTAGTACTGCGATGCTATCAATTGCTCCTTTTTCTTTTCTAAACCCCATTTGGGTTGGGTTTAGTACTCCATGATATACTACCCACCATTCTAGCCGATTTTTTATCATTTTCTCCAGTATTTTTAACAAGCAAGATGTTAATGTAATTGGTCTGTAGGATTCTGGTTCTAGAGGATTTTTTGATGGTTTCAATAATGGTATTACTACTTGCGTTTTCCAGTCTTCAGGCATTTCTTCTTTCATCCAAAGTTGATTGTATATCTGGAGAAGTATCTGTTTCATGTTACTTGGTATTTTTTTTGATCATATCATAATGTATATCGTCTAGACCAGGGGAGGTATTTTTACTTGATTTTAGTGCATTATAAACCTTAGTTTTTAATTAATTACTAAATAACACAGTTCACGTATTTAATAAACTAATAAATTTTATTCTTGGTTACCGTATTTTCATTGCTTAATTAATACCAAAACATCACGCTTAGCAAATTTTATTAAAATTAACAAATGTTTGGTTGAAAATTACCTATTAGGTACCTAATTGTGAAGAGGAAATTGAATAAGTCTTACTAAGGAAATGTATTTATGTATGTATCTATCCATATTCTGTCCTCCTTTCATGTAAGAATTAACAAATTTTTCGTTTTGTACTAAAGATATTTAAGGTGAAAGAGATCGACAACTCAAATAACTTCACCTAATTTGATAGTAATAACCATCCTTATTATTAGGTAAAATCATAAATGCCAGACCAGATTCTTAAGTAGTTTTCGTAGTTTTGGTCAGCGCTAATATTTGAATTAACAAATTGCAAATTATCACAAAGCACAATTGTTTTATTAATAAATAAAAGTGAATCATTGACCAAATGATTTTATTAAAAACGTAATATTTGGTTAACTTAAAAATATATTGGGTTCAGTCAATCAAATGTTTGTTCCAATTTACTAAATATTTTAACAAATAAATTTGATCAATTTATCTAACTATTTATTTCAATTAAATAATATATTTTCTAATATTATCAATGACATTTCACCATCTTTCGAAGTATTGTTGATAAAAATTAAATAAATATTTGCCATTTAATTTTTGAAAGCCATATAAATCATGTTTAATCACAAAAATCATAAATTTAAAAACAGAAACATCTCTATCTGTTATCAATTTAATCTAACTAGTAATGTAACATTATGATTTATTGTTTTGTTACAGTCCCGCCAATGATCTGGATACAGAACCAGCTGGTGGGAGCATACGAGGGCCAACAGATGACGCTAGAGTGTAACTCCGAGGCCTACCCCAAGTCTATAAACTATTGGACCCGCGACAAGGGCGACATCATTGCACAAGGTACGTGCGTCTGTCATTGCCTTCATCTTCTATATGTCACGTTTCACGTCATGGGTATTTTGCGTTTCGTGTTAAAATGATAGTTGTTCAGATACAATAATGGGCAACTGAACTATTTGTTTTATTTCTTGAACATTCATAATTAAAATAAAATTATATCAAAAAATACTTTTTAAAAACAAGCTTTTATTAAAAATGCACTAATAGTAAAAAATAAAGTTTCTGCTATCACACAAATTTCAGGTTTTTAGATTAAAACCTATAAAAGTGCGGGGCGCTTACAAAGGCAAATGTATAGTTTTTAATTAATTAATTATTTCATTATTGTATTTATAAAGTTGTTAAGTAGTTTATCAAAAATTATATATATTTATTTGATTTAAAGTGCAAATTTTCTATTCTTATCTTATATCAATTTATACTTCATTTCTTATTTTGCATAATTTTTAAATTTTTTTATTCATACATTTGTCTTTATAGCGCCCCACGCTTTTATTGGTTTTAGTTATAAAAACCTGAAATTTTTGTGATAGCTGAAAATTTATTTTTTACTTTTTAGTGCATTTTTAATAAAAGCTAGATTTTAAAAAGTATTTTTTATATAATTTTATTTTAAAATTTTTAGTTACTGATTAACTAACATAAAGCTCGACAAACTCTTTCATTTGATACCCATATCAAGAAAGTTATAAAAAAAAGTTAATCCACCATTTTGAGGCGTCCGCCATATTGGATTTAGAACGATATTAGATATACTATATTGCATTGTCACCGGACTCATATACGTACACAAAATTTCAAAGCTCTATCTTAATTATAACTAGTCGAAATTTTGATTGCAATATTTGATCTTAACTAACTAACAAAAAAACAAGTGAAGTTAAATAAAAGCTTTTAATAATAAAAAGCTTTTAATAAAATTGAACTTTTTTTAGCTTTAACGTATTTCTTAAATGACTACAAATATGGAAATACCAAAAAAAAGAGTAAAACTAAGCCGGAATTAAAAATGACTAAAATTAATTTATTATTTTGTGATCTAAGGTCATCAATTTTTATAAACGTAATTTGAATTTTCAGAAATAAATAAATAAAAATACCCAATCATATACAATATATACATGTATTTTCCGCTATTACCTATAAATTAATGGGTCCTAGCATTCTGTTAAAATAGAAAAAATTAAAATATTCAACAAAAGAAATATTTTTTATACACCATATAAATGAAAAAAGTTCAGAATCACTGATAAAATATTATTATGTCTTCTCCAAAAGTAATAACAGAGAAGGCATCGAGAGAGATAGATATATTCAGTAATTACAGAGAACCAGCCACCAAGTTCATGCGTGTCGAACAATCAATTTGGCTACCCCTAGGGTCACGTGTTTGGTACATTTTTATTGGTCAAATTATTCTACGTAATTACTCTGTGAAATCAAATATAATCTAGTCTTCTGAGTCCAAGTGGTATCTTTCTTAAATAACTTCGGGGCTTTAGTAATGGAAAACATAAAACATAAATATTATTCAATTTCTTATTTATTTTCAGAAGCCTTAATGAATACTTTATTTTTTTATTTTAGCCGATTTTATAGTTTTGATTGGTTTTTATCTATTGTTCTTGTGAACTTAATGTACATGTCTGTTCAGTTCACTTTGCATCAGTTTAGTAGCCATTTATGGAATAAACTAAAACAAATAGAGGAGGTGTGTATTGTGTATGATTTTAATATGCCTTAAGCCTAAAAATTTGTTTCCATAAATACTATCGAGGTAAAGAGTAATTTGTAAAGTAAGAATTTAAATATTATTCCAGATAGTTTTAAAAAAATGGGGATTAAATTACTCTTATACACAATGAACTTTTTAAGGACCCCTGATATACAAAAGCAGACAAAATTATAAGACATTCACGAGTCACAATAAACATGTTCTGTGCGTGTCGGACAATCAATTTGGCCACCCCTTGGGGGTCACGTGTCCGGTGACGTAACGTTATTATTGTTACAGTGTATTGTGTACATTGTGTCAGGGGTTAATCGTTAATGGTCGGTGAAAGAATAATTATTTTACTAGGGGGATGAAACATTCAAGTAATGGAATAGTCGCTTTGTTCAACTTGTGTCCCCTGATATATTGATAAAAATATATGAAATAAGACATATTATGTACATATAAGTGTTGATTCCATTTTTAAGTATTTACAGAAAACGAGTTTCTCCCAACAATGTTGCTGTTAAATGCGTATATTATTTAAAAAAAATCACAACAAAAATCAAACATCTGCCAAGTAAATGCACAGTGCTTCCTCGTGCTAAATTCATCAAAGATAGTTAATTATTGAACAATTTATATAAAAACCGATAAAGTATTCAAATTAACAGCCTGTCATTGGTTAACCATTTAATTTTCATACAATTTTAATAAAAAATAATAATTCGCGTTTATACGCACCTCGTTATTATGTTGTATATTTTGAATTTTTTAATAATTTCAATCAAAATCATTATTTTTCTGCTATAGAAATGTCAAAATGACATTTAATATGTCAAAGTAAATAGCAATTTAAAAAAAAAAATGACGATTTTCTTAAAGCAAATTGAGATAGATCTTTGTAAGGGAATATTTTACAACAAACTTAGGTGACCTATATTATAGAGAATTGAATGTTCTACAAAAAAGGTCCTAAGTATATACAATTTTCACGTAACATGTGTATTTCTTGAGATATCTTCAAATCAAAAAATAAATATTTTGGGATGTCACCCCTCCCCATTACACACGATTTTAATACTTTTAAAATGGGACAAGGATTGGGGGACAGACACACAGACAGACACGGAACAAAAAGTGTTTGTCTTGATCTGAAACGGATAGATCCGGTAAAATTTTTTAAATCGGAGAACAAATTTTTTCTCATTTAAAAACGATCACAAAACTTCTCGTATCTTCGATATTGCGAGGAAGCAATAAAATACATAATATCAATACAAATTATAACAATGAATTTAATAACCCGGATGCAAAATATAAGTTTATACAAAACAAACCAAATAATACTTTAAGAGAGAGAAATAACAAATTTTTAAGTGAAAAAATATAAATTATTCATTTAAATGTAATTATGTGGGTAAGGCAAATTTATTTACCAACCCTTCAAAGTTTGATGTATGAAATTAATGTAAACAAAAACAAATTACGGTTTGTATCTTCGATAACGTTTCACCATAAACATAACAGATGTCGTTATGCGAAATTTACATATTGATAGAAGAGTATTATAAATAATGACATTTAGTTCGTAATTAAATAAGGCAATTTTAAATTAGATACTAAATTTTCTGAATAAAAAAGGAAATGCCATAGTTTGAACATCACCGGTATAACATAATAATGAAAATCAATAAAATTTTATGTATTAATCTATTATCCTCATATTATTTTGTTTTTTTATTATCAAATAAAAATTACAATATTTTTTTATTATTCTTCAACTATATACTTTTTATTATCACCATATAACAAAGGGTAATTCGTCCACATAAAAATTAATGTGTTTCTTTTTTTTCTCTTTTAATTCATATAATTCAAATATGATTTGTGTCGCAAATAGAATTTTAATTTAATTCGATATGATCTTACACAGAAATAGGAAAAAAAATTATACAGTTCATGTGCATTAAACATACAAAAATGACGTTGATGAATTGACTTTTAATAATATTTCAATAAAAAAGAATGAAAAACAGCGCATGTACTAAATTGTTGAAAGATTTATAGTTTGATATTATGGCCGGAGTTCTTTTACTTCAAAGATTCTATTTTAGTGAAAGTTGTTTTATCAAATTTTATACACAGCAGGTGGCGATTTGCCGCGGAAATGTTAAAATTCAGTGCCTATAATCGGTTCGACAATCTTTCAGAGCACACTCGACGGAAAAGTTGGGTAAATTGTTTATGTAGTGTTCTTGGAATCGATGGGGTTTGTAGAGAATGTTTACTGAAGGTGATTGTCAAAGTAAATCACATTTGATTATAATATAAAGGTATTGTGTATAAAATTAAATGTGTAAGGTTTATTGGTTCTTGGGTGATTTTGTAAAACAAAGCATTGGGAGATAGATGAGGCGCTTCATAGAGAGCACTTTATTTGCAAATAAATAATATAATATATTTGTTTTCTAATAGGTATGTGTGTATCTATATAGATTTTAGATCAATAGATAATTTATAGATCATTCAATAGATTAGGTGGGCATTAACTCGTTAACCCGTTAATAGTTAATTAACGAAGTTAACAAAATGGTTAACGGATTAAATTTTAAGTTAACTAAAAAAAATGTTAACGCTTTTGTTAACTTCCGTTAACTTTAGTCCGTTAAATTGGTTGTTTGATGAAAAGTACATAAGAAAGTTGTCGAAATAGCAAAAAAAAGGTCTTCAAACATTTTGGATGGTTAACTTTTTAACGATTAACTTTAACTTTCGTTAAATTTTCAAATTTTCGGTTAACTTTAACTTCCGTTACATTTTCGGAAACTTAACGGATAACGAAGTTAACTTTTTTATTAACGGATTAACGATTAACGAAGTTAACTTTTCGATTAACTGTGCCCACCTACGATGATAGCCATTGATATTAAAATGATACGAGGATATTAATCTGTCAGGCATTTTCTTGTTTTATTTTATAGTGCTTTCCCGTGAATTTTTTTTAAGAAAAACTGCAAGATAAATCTACTGAAAAAGTTAAGGAACATTTACTGAAAATTCTATAAAAAAAGTTCCGAGAAGTAAAGATCTGATAGTTTACCTTTACGTGTATTTTGTCAATTTTTGTAAAAAAAAATAATAAATTAGTGTGTTTTTAGGTAAAACAAAATACCCGTCTCATATGTCAAAAAATAAAGCTTATTTACATAATTATTTTGGTTATTTTAAGCTTCCATTAGGAAAAAATTAGAAAAAAAATTGTGCAAATTAACACTTTTTGGTAATTGAAAGTTAATATTCATTTAAAAAATACATACTTTTTCTGTCGTTAAAAATTCACGGGTTCACTCGCCTTATGTGCAAAAAAAATAACCTTTTTTTCGATTTCCGCCCCGAGTGTCACCTTCCCTAGCGACGCCACTGTATTTAATGATTAAATAGTACCTATATAAAGTTTCTATATTTATAACGTGTTGTATTCATTATTGAACAAAAATCATAGTTGCCATAAAAAAATAAACAAATATAAGACGCCAGCCAAATTTACAACAATCACTCGAGTGCAATATTAAATTCAAGTCAAACAAACTTTGGAAAAAATAATGGTTGATCTTTATTAATTTTATATTTATTAAAATGCGTTGCATATTTTAATTATTATAGATCTGGACTTTTTAAAAGTAATTAAATAATAATTATCTATATTCGTTTTTATTTAATACATTTCCCAATATTATTTTAATCCTAATACTAAATTGGGATCTGCTGGTTACCACATCAAACATTAATCCTAAGTACATATAAACTAATAAGTTCTAAATAAATGTTATTATACATAAACAATGAAAACTCTAATTAATTTCATAACTGAAACGTCACTATTTATCAAACACTCGGAATTAAGTTAATGTTCAAACAGAAAAAGAGCAGTCGTTCTACAAATGTAAATACATAAAGAGAAAATTATAACAAATGAATGAACTAATTCAATACAATCTACTTCTAGAGACTGTATATTATATTCTACTTGTATACACATATATTTAACCAGTTGCGTAACGTTAAGGTATCAGCAAATAATTATTTTAATTATTTTTTTAGAGGTGTAATAATTATATTGAAACAACTAAAAGCACATTATTTTCTTGTATCATAGATTAATTATCCTTAATTTAATTTTTAGTGATGAGATCCGAGAAAACTTTCAAGGAACCTTTGCAATTAAATTAATATTCTTTATTATATTTAGTGGATGAAACTATTGTCAAAACTATAGTAGTGGAAAATGTGGACAATTTAAATACTTAATTAATATTTTTATACAGTTAAACAATCGATATTACAACGAATAGCAGTAGGTATTGTTTTTAATTTTTTATCAATTTTCATGAAATTTAGTTAATATGTATAAAGAATATCAAAGGAAAATTTATAAATATTTTTTAGTGCGCCACTGGGACACTATTTACATACATGAATGATTTATATTGTCCCATTAGTTTTAAGTTTGCATACGGAATAAATTATTTAATTTTTCATTTCCTATCATTATTTAATAAGGTAGTTACCTATATAAACATTTTTCTGACCTTTTAAGAAACGTTTACTGTGGCCTACATATTATTAATAAATTAATATCAATTAAATAAAATAAAATGTTATTATTAAAACCAAATATAAATCAATTTTAACAATATTTTCTTAATATAAGAAACATACTCTTAATCCAACTACGTTATTCCTTCGTTCAAGAATACTATAGTTGGTTTAAGAGATTGTTGCTGAACTTATAAAAATATTGTTTTCGTTATATGTATACAAAACAAGGTTTACTTGGTTTGAGAAATCCTTTCTACCAGTGTAAGAAAAATAAATTGTCAAGAAATAAAAATATAAATATAATCAGCATTATGTAGTCCATTTAAACCTTTTTTTATTATAACTGCATGTCATTATTTTCCATTTTTCCTTAATTTTTCAGTTAGAACCTATCAAATAAATAAATAAAACATTATTTGCACCCAAAATACCAAATGTACGCTCACAGAAAATCTTTTTTTTTAATATATAAAGCTACGAAAATTAATAGAGCAGCATAGTGCGTAAAGTGTTAATTTCAGTACCGCTATTTAAAAACGAATTTTTCACAAGCGAATGTCGTTTCCTTGAAGCACTGTAACGGTTATTATTCACATAGTCATTAATAGAAGGTGAGTGGTATCGTGCCGGGGTTATCCCCTTTCCCCAACTACACATACATACACTCACACACACATATATATACCCAAGCGCGCCTGAGGACCAGTAATGCGATTTTGCTAATGAGAATTTTGCGTGCCGGCCAAGCTGCCATTATTTGTTTGTTGTACTCGATATACACCTACGTGCTTTGTATTCTATGAGACTCTGCAAAGATTTTTAATTACATTACATATTATATATATAATAATATTTCGAGGAAGGATATATTATGTAATATTTTGTGGAGTACATTGTCATTGAATTATATAGGAATATTAATGTATGAAGATGGATCAGTTTTATTTCTAGAGTGTTTTGAGTAAAAAGCGGAGAAAATATTATTTTTTAATATGCTTTTAGTTCAATTTAGTTATTTTTATATTTTCTCATTATGGATAAAACTTAATATTCACTGTTTCTTTTAATTTTTTAAAGGTAATATCTGTTTTAGTAATATTTAAAATTTAATTAGAATATATTATATTATGTTTATTACTTTTTCACTTATATTTTCATTTCTATATATACTCGTATGTTTACGTGTTTATTATAGAAATGTGATGAATTTTTACCCCAATGTTCTATAACTCTGATAGATCGCATACGACATTAGTAATAAGGTCTTATATTGGCTGTCGGTATTTTTCCTTACATTATTAAAAATGTACGTTTTGGTGTAAAAGAAGAATCAGAATAAAATATGTATAAATAGAAATTAATGGAGATAGTGTAATAGTTCTTTCTCTACACTGGTAGAAAAGATTTCTCAAACCAAGTAAACCTTGTTTTGTATATAACGAAAACAATATTTTCTTACGATATGCAATAATCTCTTAAACCAACTATATGTAGTATTCTTGAACGAAGGAATAACGTAGTTGGATTAAGAGTATGATTCTTATATTAAGAAAATATTGTTTTCGTTATATACAAAAGAAGGTTTTCTTGGTCCAATAGAGTTTTTTTTCTGTGTATATACATTTCAATATTATATAATGATGCAGTCTACTAAAAAAGACACGCAATCAATAAGTACTACAGGAAAAATTGTAGATCTGCATTTTGGGATATCATATTTTTCACTGGTTTTTGATCTGTGGAGATAACAATGATTTACAAAGATCTAAAACGATCTACAAAGATATCTGAAAATTGTTGTAGATCGTGATAGAGATTAAAACTTTGAAAATTCATGTCGAGATCTGAGTAGATCTCTGCAGATCTACAATTTTTTCCCGAATATCTCAACTACAAAAAAAAGTTGAGTTATTTAATTTGTAATAATCTATGAGCAAATATTATTACACTTGAGTTTGAACATTGCTATCATAGACTATTGTATAATTTACATTTCAATGAAGGTTTATGTAAGATTATGAACTATTTGCGGAAATGAAACTTACCTACACGTACATTCATATCTTCGGTCGGCTTATTTTGAATGTCTATTGAAATACCTATATACGTTATTATGTAACATGTATAGCTACACCTACATCAGATGTTTTAATTGCATGTATCATGATAATAATGTCAATATTTCAACATTATTTATCAAATAGTGAATCGTAGCATGGCTTCCACAAATTATAAAAAAATCATATCATTTATTTATACAACTAACAAAACGCCTTTATAATTTTAAAGGATAATTAAAACTCAAGTAGGAGTTGGTAAAGTCTGGTTAATACAGCTATCCACAGCACATACAAATTTAATATCGAAATTATACAATTATATTTGTATGGTATTTTTTACATACTCACGTAGGTACCTATCTCTCGTTATTAATTTACCCTTACGTTTCGAGTAAAATTATCAACTCTCGCGAAGTTTGTTTTGTGTTACATATTTTGTTATCTTTTTGTTGTATACGTTTATTAAATATTTGTATATACAGTGGTGGTTCATTAAGGTTAGATAATAAATTTAATTTAATACTATTTTTTGGTTGTAAGCAAATTTCGTTTCTGTTATTAGTGTTGTGTTCGAATAATTGACTATCTACATATATGCTTTAATTATTTGTTTATATTTTAAATCAATTATTGTATTAATTACGAATAAATGCGCATACTAATTTTTGAAATTAGTTTTGAAATTGAAGTCTTCTTTTATAAAATGGAAATATAAATTACAACTGATTTAAGACACAACGACAATATCTGCATAATACGAAAATGTACTCCTAAATCAAATAAATTATTATAATATACAATTAATTAATGTCATCACTAATTAATATAAATAATTTTTATCGACACTAACAATCTATAAAATGTAGATTGATGTTAGTCAAAGCTGAACTACTTTTTTTTAATTCCAAAACAAATCTTTGAAAAATCCTTGACTGAGGTCATACACATTTTTGTTTTACTGTTCTGCTCACCTTGCTACTAGCCGTGTGAACATAGCTTTTATACAACTGAAACCAGATGGCTGGAACAGAAAAATCCTTGACTGAGGTCATACACATTTTTGTTTTACTGTTCTGCTCACCTTGCTACTAGCCGTGTGAACATAGCTTTTGTACAACTGAAACCAGATGGCTGGAACAGGTATGAATATAGTCTTCGGAAATTCAAATTAAAATTATTTAGCTTTGCCATTTGTTAGAAAATAACTTACACAAAATTTGAAATATGACTAAATTCTAGATAAATTATACAACATTAAATCATTTCAAAAGCTAAATTTGTCTTTCCAAGAAACATGCTTCAACTTCTGCAAAATAATTTACATCAAATATAATTTCTGTGTCCGAGACAAATATACATACTAAATCTGACTTGCAAATATAAAAACGAATCCAAAACATTAAGTCCAAACAGAACTAAAATAAAGGCTGTAGTAAAACCTATAAAATCAGGACAGAAATTTATGGAAATTTTTCATTTCATCGTCAAACTTTATATAACTCATTGAATGGAAAAAGGGGTACAATATGCCCCCACGTAAAGTCATCATTCAAAGGAGTGCGGTTTGTTTGTGATGGAATTTAATTACAAGGAAAAGCTATTACTGGATCGACGCAGGACTGAGAGAAAAATGTCGTAAGTTACGTTCGAGATCGGTAGGAGGGGGCTATAAAGACGGAATGGGGTTTTGATCGTAAACGGTTTGCTCATTAGGAGCGCTGTTTTATGCCGTGGGATCCTCATCCTCTTTTACCCCCCGACTCACGGCGCCTTGTCATTTCCGATACTCTTAAATAGTGGGTATGTGAGTGCAGTGGCAGCCTCAACAAGAAACGTAAGATTTCTTTAAATTAACTTTAAATATTTTCACAGGGTCTTATATGTTTATATAAACTGATTCAATAAGCAACGATTCTATTAACAGAAATTATTAATTTCAAAATTTCCTCCTCCTAGAAACTATAAATATTTAATAAATATGACTATAAAAATTTGAAATATGCAAAATATACCATAAATAAAAAATTGAGTATTGAGCTACATTATAATAAATAAATATAAAATTAGAAAAAAAAACTTTTTTTAAAAAACAAGCTTTTACATATAATAAAACTACATATGCACTAAAAAGTAAAAAATAAGTTTTTTTTTTCACAAAGTCTTCCAGAATTCGTATGACTAAAAAAGCTTGTGGCGTTCATTTAATATTTAATGTAATATTTAGTAATATAAAAAATGTCGAAAATATCAATATAGGAAAAACTACATTTTCTACTACAAATTAATATTTTCAAATCTTCCATTAAATTGCATTAATATTATGTTAAAATGCATATATGTATGTATAATGTATATACATTATACATATATGTATACATTAATAATTGGAAATCTAGATTCAAATAGGACAAAGTACCTTCTGCTAGTTTAATTTAGAATTTTAAATTCCTGGTTAATTTATCGCACATGAAAGAAATATTTAGTAATCTAGATTCAAGATACGAAAAAAAGTGTTAAGAGTATTTTATGTACCTTAAATTTTTATTTCAAAATATTACATGAAATATTTGGAATTCTAGATTCAAAATAGAATTAAGGGCTAAGAGTTTCTCAACGGAAAAACTACATTAGCTACTTTCAATGAATATTTCGTAATATTCCATAAAATTCCATATATTATGTACATAATTTATATCAAATATAATATAAAATATTATATCCTGTGAATATTTTGAAATTATATTCAACCTAAATGAATATTTTCAATTAATATTATTTAATTGTACATTAAATTCCTGGATAATTTGATATAAACTACAGGAATATTTTGGCTTCAAGATTTATCATATGAAAAAGGGCTAAGAAATACCGAAAAGAAATACTACCTTATCTATTTTATAAATTAATATTTCAAAACATTAACATACATTGAGTTTCAGGTTTATTTAGTATCAACATTACATTAATATTTGATCTACTATAGATTTTTCCAATATTGATATTTTCGACATTTTTTATATTTCTAAATATTACATTAAATATTAAATGAACGCCACAAGCTTTTTTAGTCATACGAATTCTGGAAGACTTTGTGAAAAAAAAAACTTATTTTTTACTTTTTAGTGCATATGTAGGTTTATTATATGTAAAAGCTTGTTTTTTAAAAAAAGTTTTTTTTTCTAATTTTATTTTATCCATTTTTAGTCAAAAGTTATTTATTTTTTTATTATATTATATTATATTCATTGCATCATAAGACCAGGCCCAGATAGAGAAGGGGATGGGGGGGCTAGGAGGGCCATATGGCCCGGGTTCTGGTATCAGGGGCCTCGGCGTCTTGAAAATTATTTATATTTTACATTTTTACATTTTTTTATACTAATACTATTTTTAATAGAGATTATTTAAAAAACATAAATATACTACCAAAAAAATACACCTTGTAGAAAAAGTACTTAAAAAAAACTCACGGTTTTTAATACTAAATAATATCAGGAAGATATAAGAATTTTACTAGTACGAAAGTTGTTTGGAATGTCCTTACGCTCGGGCGAAGGGGGGAGGGGTCCCTCAAAATGTGGGCTGGCCCAAACCTCGTTGAAGCTCTCTCAGGGTCTGCATAAGACTAAAAACCCTTTTTACTTCCATGTTCGAAGAAATGGAAGTATTTTAATACCGTCAAAAAATTATGTCCGAGATAAGAGCAGATTCTGATTGTACTAACTTCAAAACGCAAAAAAAGTTAATTTCCACAAGGTGGCTGTGCGTGTGTCTGTATGTCTGTCTGTGTGTCTGTCTGGATGTAGAATTTTCTTCCGTTCACGATAACTACTGTAAATATGCACCGATTTAAATTATATTTGGGGAAAATGTTTGTCTCAGTGAGTACTCCAGACCTATTGATTTTGGTGCTAATCGAATTAGGGGTTTCCGAAATATTCGAAATTTTGTACCAATTATCGTCTGAAAAGTGATTAGTATCTCACCAATTTTGATAAGACTTGGTACACTTGTAGTTCAATACAATCTAAGGAGCCCTTAATTCATAATCGTATCGAAAAAGCCACTAAAGGGGTGAAAATCACCCTCAAAATTTTAATTTTAAATACTATTAAATTCATGTTGCCATGGAAACAAACGCAGTTAAATTCAAATGTCACATAATTATTATTCTACAAAAATGTGTATTATACAACTGACATTAGAATATTAGAAAACTAATATCTATAATACAAAGGTGAGTTTTATATTAAAAATTATTGTAAAATATATTACAGAACATGGAAGACATGTATGGTTCTCCATACCGATATTTTTTAAATCTGATCGAAATATATTGATTGAAATAGAATGAACATTACACTTTTATGAAAATTAATATACGAAACTGTCTCTGAATACATAAAAATATTACCTCACAATCAGTGTCCAATGTTTAATTAGTCTCGTATATGAAGGAAGAAGGCATTTATAACATCAAACGTGACTCGCAGTTTAGTTGGTCATTTATTTATAATAATCAAACGTCTTACTTCAATCTTTAGTTTTTATTTTAAAATAAACACTAACGTTTTGATTGTATATTAGCTTCTTTAGAAATGAGGCGCATATCCAGGGAAGGAGGCATGGTGAAATGACACCCCACACAAACCTAAAAAGTAAAGCAAATTAAATAGAAAAATGCTTATTAAATATACTAAAGTAACTTTTTTTGTCTATTTCACAGACCATGACCCCCTCCCCCATTTTAAATTTAGACTCGCGTCTCTTAGAAAAACAATACCTATTTAGATCTACAAAATTACACTAACATAAATTAATTTATATTTAATATTTTTCAATAATGCCATAACAATATAATACATATACAATATACATGTATGCATATAGGATGATATAATAATAATAAAATGAGATACTATAATACATATTTATATATACATACATTTAACTTTTCTATATGTCAATATAATCACTACAAATAAAATTTATAATACATACCTGATATTTATATAAAATTCGATAATTTTTCAATAATTTTCTTCAATTTATAATTTATAATCTTCACTCAGCAGTTTACATTTGTATTATTATAAATTATTTGTATTCGAATATTATATTGAAAAATATTTTGACAAGACATAATAAATGTTATTGTCGAAGCAAACCATGGTTACGCAATAATTTGAATTATGAAATAATACTTGATCGCGCAGGCAGGATATTTTATTATATTAGATACATCAAAAAAGACCTTATAATGAAATAACATAGCTATAAAAATGATAAAAAAGTGCATTGTCACGGAGAATACACCATATTTGAAAATTTGACGAAAATCGTACGACGGGAAGTTAGTTAAAAAACGGTCGCAAGATTTGTACCACGGGACATAGTTACATAGCATTTGAGTTAAGTAAAAGCTTGTAAAAATAGTAACGTTAACATAAATTATGGTAAAAATGAAATTGAAATGTATATCTTTTACTAATTGTATTTTTTTCACGTGTAGGTACTTATCTTTTTCAATACCTATTTTGTGAAATTTTTGTAGATTTAACTCGCCAAAATGATTAAGAATTTTTGATGACACTGTAAGTTTAGTTTAATAAAATAAACTTTAATATTAATTTATACCCATTCTCTTTTTTCATATATGGTATGTACTCACAACGCCACTGCGTGAAATAACAACTTCGCCGATAACGAAAGAGGTTAAACCGATAGTTTGTTGTTTTTATTTTTTATTATGAGTGTAAGCTAGTTTATCGAGGAAGAAATATACTTCCTTACCTGTAATGAAACTCAGAGTGTACGTAATAAAGATTTTGTTCATTTTGTTTATTAAAGTTCCTACTAGAACTGCTTTATTATTTTAATACTTTAATATATAAAATTTCAGACATAATATATATCTACAACAGGTACTAATCTACCTTATAATGAAACATAACATTACATAAAAAACAAATGTAGATAAACATTATTACCTATTTCCTACGTTGGCAGATGATAATATTAATAAGACATATCATTATCATAATCTAATGTATGATTTTATAGAATTTTTAATTTAAGTAGAAAACTCAGCCGTCCCCCACTAAATTGGCATTTTCTTTTGATTACTTTCATTAAGGACGACATCTACATAGTTTTACATAATTACAAAAGGGCTACCGTCAATAACGTTGAAGAAGTATTTAAAATACAATTAAATCAATTCGGAAATGTTTGACTATAAATTTTATTTAATAAATAAAGTTTTGATACTAAAGTACAATATAATTGCAGTTCTTATTTAAAATCAATCAATTAGTTACCTATATAAATAAATATTTAGTAAAAAATATTTTGTTTCTATAAATAAAACATTTTTGGGACTTATATACATATATTCTAGTTTTTCACTAGGTAGGTAGGTGCATGAAAAATATTGCTTTTATAAATAAATATTTTCATTTCGCATTTTATAATTTTGACAGCAATTATTATAGTTTGTATTTTTAAGAACGCATTTTATGGGTAGTTTAAAATGAATTCGGACAATTTTGATAGCCTAGGGTGCTAAAATGTCTTAAGATGTAAATATTTAAAGCAATTAACATTCCATCATGCTTTTAATTTTACAATAAAACCATTGCAATTTACTAACTTTTCAATCTACCCATAAAACTATTTATCAATCATCAACCAGTTAGATTTCAATCTTCTCAATACAGCAATAGATCTGTTGTTCACATGTTCAAAATTGAAAATTCTTAACATGTACAAACACCTTGACACGAGAAGGGGTTGGTAGATGGAGTGGGGGTTAGATGCAATCGGATGCTTTCTAACGTAATTGCCCCCTCAAGGTTGTAAATCGTCAAGAATTTGATCTATCGCGGCTCCAAGAGTTCATGAACATTTATGAGGTCTGTGAAATAGTGTAAAGCAGCCAGATCGTATTAAATTCAATAAAAACTTGTTACGACTCTATCCAATCTGCCGATGCTGCTGGTGTTGCTGTAACATTCACTGATTGTTGTTGTTTTTATTTATCTCGAGTGATTATTCTCGCTGGTGGTGATTTCGTGATTGCAAATTGTTGTTTTGTGGGATATTTTATAGCAGGTTTTTATGTTGGTATGATTTGTGTAATGTTCTAGTGAGTTCGTTCGACAATCTAAAATAACCTCATCTATTTAGAATGAATTAGATAATTAGGTAATATTTTTAAATGCTGTCAAATGGCATATGATTTTTGGCATTTGGCAACTAATTTCGAGAGCTTGTTATTTGGATATTACGTATTAATGCAGTGGTTCTTAATCTTTTCGTAGTCACGGAACATTTCTGATTTAAAAAAAAGTTGCGGAACACTATCTTACTAAATCTTTAAGGTCATTAAACAAACAATAAAAATAAGCATGAACATAATTTTTTTATTAAAAACTATTGTTATTAACGCATTAATAACCAATTAAAAATAAACAAAAACTATACTTTCATAAAGGCCTAATCAAAATAATTCGTTTTATTGATTTTTACTGTTTTTTTTAAATAATGTTATACCCAATACGTGATAATGCTACCCTCATTTCTTTACCAATATTTCCAAGTCTTTAACATTTTTTTAGTTTTAATGTTCGTTAATGTTGAAAAGATCAGTTCACACAAATATGTTGAAAACTGTAGCAATATTGTCTGCTTTAATGGAAAGAATTGGGCAGTCGACTAACGTTTAGCACAAAAATCAAAAATTCCTCAAAGCCAGTTCGGAAAATTTCAATATGATTCGTTGACAAACAATCTTTTTTTCTTCATAAAACAAAATTTCGTTGATATTAACTGCAGCAAATCCATTTTTCTGTATTTAGAGGAAACTAATGTACAATATTTTCTTCTAACAATGATCTAATAATAGCCAGAAAAGAAGACGATCCAGCTGACAATAAGCACATACCTACATACATAGAAGAATATCTAATAATTTATTGTTCGGTAAAACGGCTGAAATAAGATTATCTTTTATTTTATTTTCTATTTTTTATTATTTCGTGGATTACTTGTAACATGTTCGTGGAACATTTGTGTTCCGCGGAACACCGACTAAGAACCAATGTATTAATGACATAAAAATTGAAGTTAATATATTTTCTTCGGCGAAACTATTTTCATTTTTTTATTAATATACATTTTAATATATTCAGTCAAATAATCGGCTTCGATCTAAAATTCACTTTCTCGAAAAAGACAGTTGGAAATTTTTAGAACTGAAAAGTAAAAATTGGTCATTCGATTGCACTTTTTTATAGGTAATTTGAAAACGCAGTTGAAAAAATGGAAAAAGATGAAAAAAAGTTCGACTTCGACCAAAAACTGATCGGTCAGACATTATTTTTCACGTTTCTAAGATAGCGAGCGAAAAGCTTTTCAATATTGACTATAACTTTGACTCCTCACTAGTAAATAAGTTTTAATAATATTTAATATGAACCTACGTCAAAAAAAATATCCCTATAAGTTCCCATAATCATTTTGATACCAATGGATAATCTAAGCATTTTTTTTAGAACATAATCAGTTTAAGTGAACTTATTTTTATTGACTTCTGAGTTCTGAGTAATTCAAATAACCATACAACAAATAAATTTCATCGCGTATTATAAATGTGGATATGATGATATAATTATGAAATATGAAACAATATTTTAATATTGTTATACAGCTACTGGAATTTTCCCGCTTTTTCCTATAAAAAAGAGACATTGTCGATACAATTTTAATACCTGTTATACGTCTGTTCGTTTCGTGATAAATTTATACAACCAAAACTAATTTGCAAACCAAATTTGTATGAACTGAGTGTTAACGGAAGAGCGAAACAAATTTACTAAAATGGCAACAATCTTTATTCATATATTTTAAGTGGTTTACGTTTATATTTGAGGATATTCGTCCTACAAATACTCAAACCTACTAGCGGTGTATGTATTTTAATTAAATTTTGAAATTTAATAATGCTTTTAATTTATAAAATTATATGTTTAAATATGACGCATATTTATTATTATAAAATATTTATAATGCGGTGAAACACTCATATTTTAATTTTGTATCTAAAGCTTTTACAACATTTTTAATTTCATCAAAAAATACATATTCTTTTGAAAAAAAAAATGAGCTTGTATAATTTATTTAAGGGGGAAAGCCACTGTGACGGAAAAAAAATATAATTTTTTTTTCTTAGATTTTTTTAAAGTTTACATATTCATAAATATGTATACAAAAAATTGAGTTTAACTTTTGAAAATTGACGGAGTTACAGTCAATTTAGTGAGACGATGTTTCACGGCCGGTTATGGCATAACAAAAACATTAAACACGATTATCTCGGAATGACATTTTTCGACCTGGTCGACACAATTACTCAAAGACTAATGAACCGATTTCAATTTTTTTTATAATTTTCATAATTGTAGTAGGTATCGTTGCACGTAGCCGATTTTTTGAAATTTTGATAATTACTATTTTTAAAACCATTCTAATAAAAAAATTAAAAAAACGATCACCATTTTGTGAAAAAAAAAATAAAAAAAAAAACGACTACGTGTAACGATAGCTACATTCATATAGATATTGATAAAAATTTTATTTATTTTTTTCATGTAACCCTTCTCGAAATTTCGAGTCGACCATAGAGAAAAATATTTTTTTGGTCGTCACATCGAGGCTCCTAACTTTGTAAATATTTATTATTTTTCAATAAAAATTGATAATAAATAAGTTGAATATATACTTAATAAAACGTCATTTACCTGATTCAAAAATAATTAGTTATATATGTGAAAAAAATTCCCAAACATAAACTTTTTGACCCGTCACAGTGGCTATCCCCCTTAAAAGTTTTATGTATTTCTATTTTTGTAAATATAAAATATTGTTTGTAATAGGTTTTATTAATATTGTATTTTTTCAGGTGCCAAATACGAGCCAGTTCTTTTAGACAACGCGTACAAAGTTCACATGAAGTTGACCATCAAATCTGTAGGACCCTCAGACTACGGCACATACAAGTGTGTTTCGAAAAATTCTCTTGGAGAAACTGATGGCAGTATTAAACTTTATCGTAAGTTTTCTTTTGTCACCACAAAAAAGCACTAAGCAGTACTGATTTTCAAAGTTGATACAAAAATAGATTATTTTAAAAGATAAGTTAGCTAATTTAGCTAAAAATAAGTTAAGTTTTACACAATACTTAAACGAGACTGTCTTTTCTCGTTCTGTAATAATTGAAACCGACCTCGCTTTGTTAATAAATATTAAGCTGATATCATTATATATTAATTACAAGGGTGTCTAAAATTCAATTATATAAAAATTAACAACATTAAATTGATGTTTCTTTAACTAACTATTATTTTACAAATCGAGTATATTCTGTCATATCATGTGACAAAATTTTAATAGAATATAATTTACGTCTTAGATAGCCAACCTTTGTGGCGCGATCTACTACCTCCTGAATTTTGTTGCATATTATTAAAAAAATAAAAAAATGTTTTCTTTTGTATTTATTTTAAAATCTAAAGCTTCTTTTCAAAATCATCATAATCTTCCAAAATAAAGATATGATCGATTTATTGACCACTCTTGTAATATATGTTAACAGGTAAATTAATACTCTTTTTCTAAAATGTTATCAATTTGATATTTTTTCATCATAAATTAAATTTAAAATAAAATTCAATTATATAAAAAAACTACAAAAAAACATCATAAATGTAAAACATTACCGACAAAAACAGAGATGGGTGGTTTCCTACCTTACCGGGTAAGAGTAATGGATTCTGTTTACGATCAAAAGAAACAAACACCCTCTCCTCCCACCCCGTCTTTCACTCACATCTACTCAAACAACACTGAGATGAGTGGACACATTTATAGCCGCTCTCTCAGTTAGAGCGACACTCGTTTACAGATACGTTCCCGATCCTATTTCGTTCCATTGTAAAACTGAAATCTGAAAGTGACGCTAGATGTCACCACGGTCGCCGAACCGGTGATTAATTTTGCCCGTTTCTATTAACACTTTCAATGCCGCTTTTGTTTACCTTTCGTTATTCTGAGATTGATATTTTGAGTTTTTGTAGCTACGATGTTCTTGTTATTAACTAGACCACAAAAATGTTACAATCAGAAGCTTATACAACTACATAAAAATTACTAAAAAAATTATGTTGTTATAGGGTCAGTTAGAAATTACATTGGCTTCTTGTGTTTTAAATAGGAATTTTGACATTTTTCTGAAAATGCTATTTTTCTCTCAATTTTTATATTTATATTAATTTATAGATAATGAATTTTTTTTCTTTAAAAATTATCCAGCTACCAGAAAAAGGCATAATATACAGGAAAAAGTGGGAAAAATTGAGAAAAATGTATTTTCTAAAAGACGTGAAAATTGCTATCGAAAACACGTTAAATTTAATGTACATTGAGCATAGTCTAAATATTAATTTTCACTGAGTTTGCAACTACCTTATTTTTTGTCACAAAGAACTAATACGTAGTATTTTCATAAAAACGTGAAAATTGCTATTTTCACGTTAAATTTAAAGTACATTGAGCATTGCCTAAATATTAATTTTCACTAAGTTTGCGGCAACATTACTTTTTGGTCACAAAGAACCGACTGAGCGGGCGTTCCGTTAATATTTCAATTTCAACGATACTCTAGTATACATTATTTTTATTGTTACTTATATTTGTTCCGCATATAAAGTGTTAAGCGTGCAATATTTACCGTGAAAACTTTGTGTATTGTATAGAAATAATAGAACCGCGTACTCGGCGACAATGTTCACAATCGGTTTTAATTATTGCTCCCTATTCTCTAATATAATTCTTCCACCTGTTCATTTCCACCGCATCCTTTTCGCGGACATGTCGTATTTACAATAGGTACATTACTAACATAAAGAGAAATAATTGATTTAGTTTTTCAGGAGCCATTGTGATGAAGAGAAAGTTTTATTTTGGTACATGAATTTATCTTATATCGGTCATTCCATAAATAACTACACACCCTTTTTGAAATTGTCACCGATTTTTTTTATTTTTACATATGTTTTAGTACTAGCTTAGAGAAAATTTTAAACGGTACTTAAAGTTCGAAAAACTTTCTCCCCCCAAAAATATCGACTTTTGAAAATTAGACGTACTTTTTTTTGTAAACGAAATATCTCAAAAACTATCAAAGATAGGTTAAAACTACTAGATATCAATTTTATGTAAAAA
The DNA here is from genome assembly GCA_949319165.1 of Sialis lutaria. Lineage (NCBI taxonomy): Eukaryota > Metazoa > Arthropoda > Insecta > Megaloptera > Sialidae > Sialis > Sialis lutaria. The sequence continues at coordinate 12,951,814 of OX439239.1, forward strand.
TGTATGAAATTTATTAAAAAAAATATTTCGCTACACAAAATTATTATTTAAATAATTTTTTTTTATTTATAAAATTTTAATTGAAAATTTGGGAGACATGTCAACTCTGAATTTTAAAAATAAAAATATATGTTATAGCTTATTCATTCCTGAGTACACTCCACTTTGAAAATTTATGAACATATGAAAACTTTTCGAAATATTAATTTTTTTAGGTGACGGCGCGCGAGTATCACCGCGCTGCGCTCGCGTTGACTTAGGCGCAACACCACACGACTGTGTCAGAGTGCTCTGCATTTACTGCAAATAACTATATTATTGGTTATTTTATAAACATTTTCTAATATTTAACTGATTTCAGTATATTTATGGATATAATTTAAATAATCATATAATGAAAATTTCACTTATGTCGGATGGAAACAAAAAATTAATTTAGTGAAATATATTTCATTTTAAATATAAATTATCTTCAAAAATATAGTTTTTAAACTTTTTTATAAATCTTTACATCAGGTAAGTTATTATTAACTTACCTGATGTAAACTTAACTTCCCGTTAAGCGATATACCTACCCATTTTGAATGCCTTAATACAGTAAGATTTATTGTTTTCTCAGGTTAATAATCACTTAACTTATGTAAGCATTAATAAAAAATGTTTTTAAAATAATCGATGATAGCTACTTATTACAGTAAATGCTTAACCTCTAGCACAGTCCACTATGCTTAATAAGCCAACGCGAGCGCAGCGCGCTGATACGCGCGCGCCCTCATCTAAAAAAAATTAATATTTCAAAAAGTTTTCATATGTTCATAAATTTTCAAAGTGGAGTGTACTCAAGAATGATTAAGCTATAACATATATTTTTATTTTTAAAATTCAAAGTTAACATGTCTCCCAAATATCCAAAATAGAATAAATATTTACTTAACTAATAAATTTCATAATTCAATAATAACTTACTTGATGTAAAGATTTATAAAAAAGTTTAAAAACTATATTTTTGAAGATAATTTATATGTAAAATGAAATATATTTCACTAAATTAATTTTTTGTTTCCATCCGACATAAGTGAAATTTTCATTATATGATTATTTCAATTATATCCATAAATATACTGAAAACAGTTAAATATTAGAAAATGTTTATAAAATAACCAATAATATAGTTATTTGCAGTAAATGCAGAGCACTCTGACACAGTCGTGTGGTGTTGCGCCTAAGTCAACGCGAGCGCGCGCGGTGATACTCGCGCGCCGTCACCTAAAAAAATTAATATTTCGAAAAGTTTTCATATGTTCATAAATTTTCAAAGTGGAGTGTACTCAGGAATGAATAAGCTATAACATATATTTTTATTTTTAAAATTCAGAGTTGACATGTCCCCCAAATTTTCAATTAAAATTTTATAAATAAAAAAAAATTATTTAAATAATAATTTTGTGCAGCGAAATATTTTTTTTAATAAATTTCATACATTTTTACATAAAATTGATATCTTGTAGTTTTAACCTATCTTTGATAGTTTTTGAGATATTTCGTTTACAAAAAAAAGTACGTCTAATTTTCAAAAGTCGATATTTTTGGGGGGAGAAAGTTTTTCGAACTTTAAGTACCGTTTAAAATTTTCTCTAAGCTAGTACTAAAACATATGTAAAAATAAAAAAAATCGGTGACAATTTCAAAAAGGGTGTGTAGTTATTTATGGAATGACCGATATGTATAATGTATATATAAGAATCTATCTTATATATTTGTGAGTGTTAAGGAAATATCTTATAACTATTTAGGTGCAATAATTTTTTATCAACATATTAAACTAAAATTTACTGTAACACAATGATTTTTTTAACAATTTATACTAGGGTGGTCCTTATTTTTGAACTTTCGAATTTTGAACTCGATTCATCTCAGTGCCCCCAACAAATGTCAACCCTAAAAATACCCTATTGTCGCTTTAGATTTTGAAATAAATTGAAAATACACATGGAAATGGGATTTCACCCTTCAACCCAATTTTTAAGGGTGTTGCATCACTTTTTTCTAGTTCGGGTTATTTTTTTCGAATTCTTCGCACCTAAATCTATAATAATCAACAGTAACATTGCTTGTCCCTTGAAAGTTCTTGTTAAAATGCTACCTTTACTGGACTACCATTCATATAATATAATTACGTTACCGTGAACAAATAAATTTTAGGCTCTACAATAAATGGTATATACATATTTATGTTAATTGCTTTATTTTTTTAATTAAACGCAAAAAACAATAAAACTACCCTATTTGGACTTTTTTCAACCCTAAGTCGGCACGGGAAGGGGTTGGTTGATCATGACCAAATTTAACACAAATTCAAATCTCATGATAACGAACAAATTTGGGGCGTACGGAGTTCAAAATATCTAAAAAAATCCTTCACCTATAAATAAGGACCACCATACTGTAAAATATTGTATAATAACTAAAGTAGGTAACTGAAAAAAAAATAATATCGAGTCAATAGAGAAATCGAACATACATGTTAGTGAACTATAAAGAGATACTAATCCTCAAATACACCCGTCCGTGCGTCGCGTCGCGTCTGTTGTACATTTAAAAATTTGTCAAGACATACACCAGTGTATGCCATAAGGGTTCCGAAGTACATATATACTACGTGGACTGTTTAGAGCCATTTACAGGTGCATATTTGAGTTAAAAATAAATATAAAAATAGAATCATATTCTATTAATTCAGATCTACATTTTGACACCCCACAAGCCTAGATATGAAAATAAAAAAAATTCCATGACGCCCATTCCTATTTTTTCAAAATTTGAAATGATATTGTTGATTTTAATATTTGTCGTTACTAGTATTATAAAAACCCCATTACCAATTTTTTTTCAGATTTTTTGAGTCAGTATTTACCGAGCTAGAGAGGGGTGGACAAATTTTTGTTTACTTGAAACCCCCTGCAGGTGCCATTTTTAATTTGGAAAAAAAATAAAAAATAGTGTCATATTCTACGCACTGAGATCTACATTTCGACACCCCACATGCCCAGATAAAAAAATAAAAAAAAATAAAATGTATGACACCTCTCCCCTTTTCTCCAAAATTTGACATGATATTGGTGACTTTAGTGTTTGTCGTTGGTAGTCTCACCAAAGCCTCATTACCTAATTTTTTTCAGATTTTTCGAGTCAGTAGTTACCGAGTTAGAGGGGGGGGTGGACAATTTTTTTTTGCTTGGAGCCCCCTGTAGGCGCCATTTTTGATTTATAAAAAAAATAAAAAATACTGTCATATTCTACTCACTGAGATCTACATTTCGACACCCCACATGCCCAGATAAAAAAATAAAAATAAAAAAATGTATGACACCCCTCCCCTTTTCTCCAAAATTTGAAATGATATTGGTGACTTTAGTATTTGTCGTAAGTAGTCTCAACAAAGCCTCATTACCTAATTTTTTTCAGATTTTTCGAGCTAGTAGTTACCGAGTTAGAGGGGGGGGACAGACAAAATTATTGCTTGGAGCCCCCTGTAGGCGCAATTTTTAATTTAAAAAAAAAATAAAAAATAGTGTCATATTCTACTCACTGAGATCTAAATTTTGACATCCCACACGACTTGGAATACATTTTTTTTTTGTTTTTTTGAATTTGCCATTTTTGATTTATAAAAAAATAAGAATAAGGATCAAATTACACTAGCTTGGTTACACATTTTGATGTGCCACTTGCCTTGGTATAAAAAAAAATATTTTTTTTGGCTGTCTTTAGCTTCTTAGCACCCCCCTAAAAAAATATTTTTCCAAAATATTTGTACATATTTTACTAGAGGGTGTCATTTTACATATTCTGTCAAAATTTCAACGTTCTAGCTTATATAGTTTACGAGCTATAGAGCTTTGAGTGAAAAGGACGGACGGACGGACGGACGGACGGACGACAAAGTGAGATTAATAGGGTTTCTTCGGAACCCTAAAAAGGTCACAAATAAATGTATGCAACAGATACTTAAAGAGTTTCATCAAACCGGATTATGATATTTACTCTTGTCAAATTCTGTATTAAAAATATTTAAAACAGGTAGTTTTTAATTACTATTTTGTATAAAAATATGTGGAAAAAATATTATTTATAATTATTATAATCTTACATATTATGACCAATTTTCCCATAAATAGAAACGTTTATAATTTATAATAGTAGAATAGTATATTATAATATATAGGTATTATATAAATAGCTTGATTCATTTTTGCTTTGTGAAAATCCTGATTTTTAAAATATAAATTGTATCATTAGAGATTCATTTCGTGTTGGTCATTTGATTTCAAATTGATCTGATTTTTAAAGTAAATATCACATTTTCACTATATTTGTAGTATATTAGTTTTAACAAAACATACAGTTCATATACAAAAATGCTATTAAATAAGAAATTAAAAATTACAGGTAGGTAGTATAACAAATAGTAAATTTCAACTAAACACTACATTTTTTATCTAAATGCGAAAAGAAAATCCGGAATTGAATTATCACTGAGCTTTATTCACCTAAAATCTCATAAAGCTATGCGTCCTATAAAAAGTTAAGAATTTATCGTGGTGGATTTTTTTTAATTATTCCAAGTTTGCAACGAGAATACAATGTGGCGTTAATTTAGTATTTGGGTTGAAATTACCTTTCTTCTCTAGCGCCTCTGTTCTGCTCATAAAGAGCGACGATTTAAACCCGATTTAAATTCTACACTTTTTAAACACGTCGTTTAAAATATAGGTATATTCTCTTTAAAAGGCGACGCTGTTCTTTTTTTGTTATATTTTAATTTATTTTAACTTTTTTCATAACTAATTGGTCTAATGAAATAATCAGTACTTGATTCGTTTTTCATTTCTTAGGTATTTATTAATGTACAATAATTAATTTTAAATAATTAATGTTTAAATTTTTTATTTAAAAGTAATTTTTTTGGGAATACAAACTAAATAAAAAATTGTCAATTACGAATCCAAACTCGCGTATGTTCCGCCTCATTAATTTTGTTTTGATTTGAAAATACATTTCCAATTATTTTTAATTTTTAGCAAAGTTATTAGAAGTTTTAATATTATTGAAAGGATGGTAGCAGTATATTATTGAGATTTTTAATAAAATCTAAAGATGAAACATTGAAAATCATTTTTTTTATAACAAAATTGATGATTATGACATTAAAAACTTTATCAAAAACTGTATTTTCCTATTAAACTGGAATAAAAATGATAAAATAAAAAAACACTGGAGTTAGTTATATTGGCTTCTGCCTGATATAAAAAAAATAGTTTAAAGTTTTGCTAATCCTTCCTTACATAGTATTCTTAAATTATATCTGTCTAGCGCATCGTATTATAACTGATCTGATTTTTTTTTCCTTGGGCTTTTTGGCATTCTTTTTGTACAAAATCAGCCATCTATTTTCTTTTTTGTGTGGGGCACTTGTACGCTTCACGTACTACAAATAAGACGGGGACACAAAGACGGAAAGGATGTTGCCTCTGTGCCTGTCAGGGCAGGATTCGACAAACAGTACGGCAGGGATTAATAGGATTAGGTATTGGGTGTTACACATTAGGAGTACGTTTATAATTATTAATTATTTACTTTATATTTATATATTTTGTTTTGTTTATATTTTGTTTTACTTTATTTATTATTTTTTTATTGTTTTTATAATTAAATTAATCTATTTTTCCGGTTTAAATTTTGATTTGTGCTTCTCTTTTAAATTCTATTATGGCATTGTATATTTTAATGTTTTCAGTTGTTAGCAATGTATTTAAATTCGTGGGAAATGGAATTTTTAAGTCTAGTAGTTTATTATAGAATTTTGTTTGGGCTGTTTTATGTAGCTTACATTCAAATAACATATGGTTCATATCTCCATATGATTGATTGTCACATGGACATAGTGGTGATTGGGCAATGCCTATCTTATATAAGTGACTGGTCTGATTTCTTGCGTCAGATTTGTCTGTACTGCTTACCTATCTTTGCTACGTTTAGATCAATTTATTTATAAAACCAAGCATTAATTTAAAAATCTTGAAACAAACTGTCAAAAATATCTATTTTTATTTAATCATGCGAAATATCTTCTCTCAGAAAATTGTACAACAAAATTAGCACCGGCTTTTTTTCAAACAAAAAAAAGACAAAGTGAAATATAAAAATATAAAATGCAAATACACGAAACATCAAGCAGAATAAAATATTTTATTCATAACTGTTATTATGATTCCAGATATCCCACTACCTTCCACTACATATAAAATACCCACAACAACCGTACCGAATATTATCATTCCGGAGAAGAATAAAGGTAATTTTTAATGAAATGTTTGTTGAAGTATGCGTCCTAATCTTACTTTTTGTTGTCGGAGCAGAAAGAACTGTGAAGGATAGGCAGAAGGAGAATAGGCCCAGCTCGAAAGCAGATCACAACGAAATTATTAATCCTTCTGATACTGAACTGTCCAGAGAAAGAGGTAAGCATTTCTATGCTGTTATTGTTTTAGTTAATAAATCAAACTTAAAATTCATAATTTGTTATCATATTATCTATGATTATATATTTTATAATACATAGCAATACCGGGTGTCCCAGATAACTTTTCCAGCATGGGAATTTCAGTATCTATAAGAGAGTTGGTTAAATGAGATGAATTATTTGTAAGAAAGTGGTGACTATATCTACACCAAACAATATTTATAATTCTATGTGGTGTAGGCGGTATACCCAAAAAACTGAAAATTCGGAATTTCTTTAAATAACTATAACTTTTTTGTCAAAGTAGATAGGTACTTTTTGTAGACGGTTTCTCAAAGCACTTTTTTGTGTAGAATCGATTGGTGTATTTATATTTTTTATATCACTTTTAGTTTCCCAGTTACGAGCCCTAACTTTAGTTTTTTTTATGAGCCACTAAGTTGACTATACCATATTTGAACGTGTTTTTTACTCTACTTTACAACGATATGTCACTTGCCATACTTATTATCGAAAAAAATGTATAATGTATTTTTTTAAACAGTTAAATTGTTTTCAAATATTAATTTGTTATTTTGATTGTTGTTATTGTGATTTTTGTTTACAATTTTTGTTTTCCATGGCTCATTAAAATGTTTGTAATAAAATACTTAATAAATATCACTGGCATTTAGTACATCGACTTATTTTCAAAAATAAATGAGGCAAGTGACATATCGTTGTAAAGTAGAGTAAAAAACACGTTCAAATATGTTATAGTGAACTTAGTTGCCCATAAGAAAAACTAATGTTAGGGCTTGTAGATCAGAAACTAAAAATGATATAAAAAATTTAATATATCTACTTGCTGAGGTTATACAGGATGTCTAAATACCAGGGGACACCATGGGGATCTCGGAAACCATAAGAGATAGAGATTCGGTTAAATGAGAGAAAAGTTACCTTTAAGAGGGAACAGTTTAATGGTGCATTTACATTTTACAAAAATTTCATGGCTTACTAGATATTAACCAAAAACCATTTTACTCCGAAATCTTTCATCGTGAATATTTCTTAAGCGACTTGAAATTTAAAAAAATGTTTCAAATAAATGTTTTAGGGTTTAGTATTGTCTAATAGTGTTGTATTTTTTAATTTCCAGAAATGTCACCGTTTTTGAGATATGACACTAACTTATGTTTTCTTAAATGGAAGCAATATGAAATTTTGTAATTTTTGAACAGAAGATTTTATTACCTTTTCAATGATATGCAACTTGATATGCTTATTTTTCAAAATATATCATAAAATGATCAAAAAGTACTTTTTATTTATTTAATAAACTATATCATCCTAAGATGGCTATGACAATTAACAATAAGATTGAAAAACAACTCAAAATTTATTTATAAGCTTACATAGCATAAATTAACTATTTTATTTATAAATAAACATCAATTTAACACAAAATACCAGCCAAAGATGGCTATGGTTATTAACAACAAAAAATCAATAAGCTATTTTATTTAATACAGTTTACCAGTCTTTGTGGAAAATTATAAAAAAAACTTTATCTTTAACAATGGGTACCCCATATGAAAAAAAATCCAAGTTATGTCTGGTGATCGTGGTGCTGGTTAGTTCCACCCATCCATTTATTGGGTACAGCAGAATAATATTGCATTTTTAAAATGTAAAAAAATATTATCAACAAATACGTATCACAAATAATTATAAGTTACAAACAGGCAAAATAACAATTTCTCAGTTGATTTAAAAATCTCATAGTTGACAGCCATAGCCATTTTTGACTGGAAATAAAAAAATGATTTTTTTTAAAATAAAATAGCTTATTGTTTTTTTGTTGTTAATAACCATAGCCATCTTTGGCTGGTATTTTGTGTTAAATTAATAAAAATATGTTTTATTTCTATAAATAAAATAGTTAATTTATGTTACGTAAGTTTATAAATAAATTTTCAGTTGTTTTTCAATCTTATTGTTAATTGTCATAGCCATCTTAGGATGATATAGTGTATTAAATAAATAAAAAGTACTTTTTGATCATTTTTTGAGATATTTTGAAAAATAAGTATATCAAGTTGCATGTCATTGAAAAGGTAATAAAATCTTCTGTTCAAAAATTACAAAATTTCATATTGCTTCCATTTAAGAAAACATAAGTTAGTGTCATATCTCAAAAACGGTGACATTTCTGGAAATTAAAAAATACAATACTATTAGACAATACTAAACCCTAAAACATTTATTTGAAACATTTTTTTAAATTTCAAGTCGCTTAAGAAATATTCACGATGAAAGATTTCGGAGTAAAATGGTTTTTGGTTAATATCTAGTAAGCCATGAAATTTTTGTAAAATGTAAATGCACCATTAAACTGTTCCCTCTTAAAGGTAACTTTTCTCTCATTTAACCGAATCTCTATCTCTTATAGTTTCCGAGATCCCCATGGTGTCCCCTGGTATTTAGACACCCTGTATTTATAAGCAATAACCATGTCACATTTAAGCATTCTATAATCATACAAAAGAAAACAAACAAATATCTATATACATATGTATGTACTGTACCTACATACATTTATAGCGTTTTGTATTCCAAACTTAATTTAAATATGTTGCTAAACTTAAAAAAAAACTATTTTATTATGACACTTACGTCCCAGAAAAGAGTATATAATTGTTATAAACTTATAAACATAAATAACATTTTGTTTCAGACATGAGACTAAGAAACAATCCAAGTGAAAGTACAGCAGAGCAACTAGAATTTGACAAATCCCATTTTCCTTCATCAAGTCCACCGAAACGGAGAATGGATATTATTTTAGTGATGTTACAATTAATTTTCATGCGTCAGATTTTCACCTAAGAGTAAATAAAATGTTAACATTTAATTTATGTAAATACTGTAAAATATTTCTACATATAGGGTATTATTAATTATTGTTGGTAACACTGGAAGTTCACGGTTCTCATATCATGTCAGACATCAAATGTATACAATTCATTATGATGGTAGATTAAAAAGGCCTATGTTTTAAAACAGGCTTTCATGTTTGCTGAAATTGTATGATATATAAAGTCGAAATTTAAATACATATTTAATAAATTTTCATAGTACGGGTTTGTTTTTCGAATTTAATAAAACGCGAACATTGTTTTAATGAAATTCTGTTTTAAATATGTGTGCATATGTTAGTTAAATTCGAATTAATGGTATTAAATGAAAATTGTTTTGTTAACTTTCCGAATCTTTTCCAAACCGACCACAGTTAAATTAAATAAAACTTGGAAAAGTGGTTAAGTTATATTTAAAAATAATAATTGTTCCATACATGTCTTTTAAAGGAGAACTGGTCGGTTAGAAAAGTTTCACTGTATTTATTTTTAAAATATTTTTTTTCTAATTTCACATTGATTGATTCTAGTATTAAATAAGTTAGTTTTAATTTTACTTCTATTGTTTACTAAAATTTTTATTTATATTTTTTGAGTAATACCTTTAAACATTATTCATGTTTTATAGTAGAAAAAAGTTAGGAAGGTTGTTGAAATAGATCTTTTTCCAGACTATAACTATAACTAGACAACAATTTGTATTAATTAAATTTTGACTTTTCCAAGACCATATCTAAAATTTAAATATATGTACATTAAACTTCCGTTTACAGTTAAAATAATTCATAACTGGAAAAGATCATTCCCCTTATTATTTATATGTATATTACATATTGTCTACAGTAATGCATGGTCTACATATTTTTTACATCAAAATAAATAAATGCAATCAATGTATAGTAAAATCATAAGTGGGCATTAACTTGTTAATCCGTTAATCGTTAATTAACGAAGTTAACAAAATTAACTTTTAAGTTAACTCAAAAAAATATTAACGATTTTGTTAACTTCCGTTAACTTTAGTCCGTTATATTGGTTGTTTGATGACAAATACATAAGAAAGTTGTCGAAAAAGCAAAAAAAAATAAGATCTTCAAACATTTTGGCTGGTTAACTTTTAACGGTTAACTTTAACTTCCGTTACATTTTCGGTTAACTTTAATTTTCGTTACATTTTCGGAATTATAACGCTTTAACGATTAACGAAGTTAACTTTTTTATTAACGAATTAACGATTAACGAAGTTAACTTTTCGGTTAACTGTGCCCACCTATGAGTAAAATAAATAAAAATATCTTATACATTTTATGTCCTCATTATTGAGAAGATTTTTTTTAAATCGTCTGATCTCATCGGATATTTTTCACTTTGTAGGTAAAATATCCACATGTTTGCGATGTGTATAAAACGCGACTCAGAACTTTGAAGTCTTTGACTTTAATGTCTCTTGACACTACACTTGATACCTTTGATCATTCTCAAGATATCTCACGTCTATTAAAAATCCTTTGCGAGAAATTCTTAATAGTTTCGAGACGGGTTCATCAGTTTTTAAACATAAAACGTCAGGATTGGATTTTCAAGAAGTATTTATTTTCAAATTAAATGAATATCAAATTTTACTACTTACATTAAATATATGCTTTTTTTGGGTTTTAACCTTTTATAGTTCAAGATCTTCAAAATTTAAATTATCTTGTTAAGTGACGAGTTTAGGCATATAAAAAATTACGTATTTTTAAGAAATTTAAAAATATTTATTTTTAACTATTTATTTGACTTTTTTGGGAGTGACATTACTGTGAGTTAATCGTAAAAAAACACTTATGTTGTATGGCAGGATTTGAAACAATTTTTTTATTTGTTGTAGCATAATGCTACACCGCATTTTTCGAAAAAAAAATGTGAAACATCAGCACACTGGGGAAACTTACAACGTATTCTTTTTTCTACCCAAATCGGCCAGTAGCCTGCATTACTGCCAATAGTTACATAATAATACGTAACTCAATAGGTTATGCCATCTGTGAATTTTACTTGATATTAAGTTATTCAGTGGTATGTTACAGAAGTATTACACATGTTTGAATGAACTAAATATATTTCGTACGTATATGAGCGGGATTCTTGAGGTTTGTTACAGAAATGTCACATGGGGCTACAATGGGTTAAATCTAAGTTACATCAGTTTAGTGTAAACACCTTCGATGATCTTGGAAACCTAGAAATTTTTTTAAACATGCAATATGTTTTTTCAAAATACTTCACTTTGGAAATTCAACCAAATCGTTTTTTTCCATTTATAATTATTACGTTCAAACTGTGCAAATTGTAATTCAAGATTTTTTTTCATTACAGAATATAGAAATAGATATTATTGGTAATATAAATGGTTCTAATTATAACTCCCAAATACGTACATTTATATTTTTAAAACAAAAATAAAAAATAAAATAAAAATAATGTTTTTCATAGGAAATGAAAATAACAATCTTAGTTATATTTTACATCTAATTGTAATAAATCAATTAAAAAAACCAGGTCAAACTTCAACAACCTTCTTTATAAATAAAATGTAAGAAATTTTCCAGAGAAGTGAAATCAATTTACTGTAAACTGAGCAGTATTTAATTTGGTGTAAATGGTATATAGAATATATAATTGCCACTTAGAAATAACATGCTTGTTTGGTCAGGCGCGAATTCAGAAAAATTAAATGAATGCAATAGGTATATTTATGTGAATAAAAAAGTTATAAAATGTTCTGTATCCGCCCCTGTGTTTAATGTTGTATGTAAACATGTAAAAAAAAATAAGAGCGAATGCTTTGGTGTGCTAGAGAATAAATTATAGAAAATGAATATTATAAAACATTCCTTGTAAATATTGATACATATTTCATCATTATCATGTGATACATTGAAAGTAAGATATGTATGAGTTTTTATGTTTCATAAATTATATTTTTTTAATTTTTTGAGGGATCAATTTTTTAATATAGTTCATCTAAAATTATCAAATATAAATGAAGCACGAATTATATTATATTTTATTAGTAAAGAATTAATTTTTTATTTCAATTCTAAAAAGATAAACATTAAAAAAGACAATATTCAATACAAGATATTCCAAAAAAAATTATACATACTTTGCATCTGAAACTCCCTCCCTTCAAATTCATTTTTGTACTTCCACTGTGTTCTCAAACTTATGGAATAAGCACAATAAAATTTAGAATTTTAAGTTTTTCAGAATTTAATCTCATAACAGTTGTACCGAGAAAAGAATATGAGGTATTAAAGTGGTATACATTTTTGGGACACTCTGTATAGATCCAATGTCAGTTAAAATTCTCGTAACAAAATAAAAAAATGTAGTTATATTTAAGTTCAACTTTTTTTCTTTCTTTTCAATTTCCTTGTTATCAAATTTAAATATTACCTATTTAACAGGGAATTTTTTTTAACTTTTTCATGTTAGAAAAAATAAAGATCTTAATCTTTAATTTTTTCGATCTTATTCCAACCATTTTGAATGAAGCTACAGAGCATTGAATATTGTCTATTTTTTTCTTCAAAATGTTGTTCCTTAAATAATTTTGTTGAGTCGAGTTAATTTTTTCAAATCAAATCAAATGTCGTATGTTTAATTTTTTTATTTATTAACTAATTGTTATCATTAACTGTTAGTTATCTTTCTGTTTAGTAGGTAATGTGTAGTCACGTAACCAGTTATTTAAATATATAGCAATTAAGAAAAAAATGTAATATAATTTTTGCTTCATTCTGTATTATATATCATTGTTTCAATAAATCAAATAATTAAGAATATTTAAAGAAAAATAGATATAGTTTTTAAGCTTTTGGATTTTGCTGATTGAATCGATGAAACAGATTTTCACCAGTACAGCTTTAGTTTTGTGTTAGTATAAACAGGGACGCATTTTACATAAATGTGTAAATTTAATACGTAATATGTATATTTTAAAGTAATGTTTATTGTTTTTACAAATATTTAGAAATAATTTTCATTTGCAGAATGTATATATATATGAAATAATAAATAAATGATTATAAGTAAAGAAGAAATAATTTTTATTTGATTAAAATTGTATTCATACTTTTGATTCCTTATTAACATCCCTATTCCTTTTGATAATAATCAAAACATCATATTGTTTTTAACAGAAGAAATATATATATTGTACTCAGGGTCATTCTAAGACATTTAAGTGCTCTTTAGATCATTAATGCATTTGTTTTATATTAATAATATGAAATTATCTTTTTAAGCAATGCAAATTAAGCTTGAATGAAAATAAGGAAATTGTTAAGTTTAAATTTAAGTGTAAATTTTAACTATGAGGTAACGACACTCAGTATCCCTTCATGTTGACACTAATAGATTGTTAAAAATATGATGTTAACAAAACCTACTCTCTCCCCCTATAAAAGGTTAATTAAAAAAAATAAGTGCCCCAAAAGCTACCACAGTTTGTAGACCGTATTAAAAGCAGCATGGTCCCACCCAGGCCCAGATAGAGGAGGGTCTAGAAGGGCCATATTGCCCGGACCCTCTATGTCTCAGGGGCCCCGGCGTCCTGAAAATTATTTATATTTTACATATTTTTTGATTCTTATACTATTTTTAACAGAGTTTATTTAAAAAAAACATAAACATACTACAAAACAGTACAAGCAGAAAGCAAAAAAAAGAAAAATTTTCTTAAAAACCCCCTGATATTTAATACTAAAATAATATCAGAAAATTATTAGAATTTTACTAAAAAAAATTTGTTTGGAATGTCCTTACGATCGGTAGGGGGGGAGGTATGGGGCCCTCAGGGCCTGGTCCCACCAGTAAACTATTATTTATAAAAAATGCGTTTTTTTATAAATAGATTTCTTGTCAGCTGGAAGACTTCCTCTTCCGACAGCTACTTTGTGTTTATTGTTATTAATATGTCTTATGGTATGTCGTGTCGTCTATTGACCATCATGACTGGTAAGAACTTAAGTGGCCATATATATACTACAAGTTAGTTCAGGTGTTGGAGATAATCCGATACACACATTTAGGTTTAAAAGTATGCATGCATTATGCGTTATAAGCAAAATTATTTATGATCTATGTATATTGTATATGTCCAGTATTAAAAAAATATGAAATCAATTACTTACAGTATGATTAAAATAAATCTATTGTTCATTTATAATTTATTTAAATCTATTACGAAATAAACTATGATATATGTTACTACATCACATTCTAATACCAAATAAAGTATTTATAAATAGATCTCATCACTTGTATATTAAATTTTACACCACAAGACCTCACTAAATCCTACAGAATTGAGTTTTGCCGTTTCCCCAATCTTTCCAATATTTAGAAACACTAGTCTACAAATCCATAAGAATTTCATTTATCGGATTCAACCCCACTGATCTTTAACCTTCCCCAAATAACCTCTCCTTATCAAATATACCCTGTCTTTGCGCCATTCCACCATTATTCGAAAAGACTGGTTCCGTGGTTCTGAAACTTTTATAACTAGTAAAACCTCTTATTTATTTTATTTGCTATCTTTAAATTTATTTTATCAAATTGAAATTCTAGTCATAATGTATATAAATTCTAGTTCTAATGTATATAATGTATATAAATGTATAGTCATAATGTATATAAATAAAAAGTACCCCAATTTGTATTAGTCATCAAATTCTAAATGTATTTAATAAAAAAATCTGCAATTTCTGATTGTAAAATATATCTAGGTATGTTATTTTTGGAAGTGTGTCGTTTGGTAGCGAATCTAATCTTAATTGATGGTTTGATACAAAAACTATTCAACTTAATTAACAGAACTTACACTGTAAGAAAAAGTAATACTCTTGAATTAGTTTAGACTATGGTTATTGATTTACTAATTTTTATTAGGTAGGTATAGGTAGGAAAAACAAACATGTGATAGTTTCTAATTTACCTACATATATTTAAAAATAAAGAGAGAAGTACTAAATGACTAGCTCATCACTCATCAACTCTGGGCCGAAATCCTTGAAGTATGAAATGTAAAATTTAGAGGGGTGTCTTCCTTTTGTAACGTAAACACCAGTAAACAGATTTTTGAAATACAATCCCTAAAATGTGGGAAAAGGAGAGGAAAGGGTTCAAAGTTAAATAATAAAAGTTATGTTAAAGCTATTTCATAATTCAACCCTTATAGGGGTAAAAATACGCCAGATTGACAGTATATTGTATTAGATTTTATTGATTAGATTTTATAAATTATGTAAATGTTCATAAAAGTATATATAATGCAGATGGGCCACTAAATTTTTAGTCTAATTGATTTTTTCGCTTATACATATCACAGACTGCAGGGCATACAGCAACTTTTTAAGGGTTGTTTTTTTTTTCATTCGATTACATTAAAATTTTAACACAATAAAGTAGATAGATAAAGCTATAAATTTAGTAAATTGCATTAAAATTTGACAAAAATTATTTGTGTAAGAGCGCTTTGAAATTTGGTAATTGCCGAATTTTGGCTAAAAAATTGATTATTCTTTATTTAAAACATGAATTTCGAAGGTAAGAACTTAAAAAATGTGTATAATTTAAGGCTTTTTAAATTAGGACCCATAGCTAATTTCCGAATGATCTTTGATTGAAGCATTTAATTTAAAAAATATATGACCGAACTACTAAAATTTGACACGCGTAGTTGATTTTAGTACCATTTCGCCAATTTTCATTCGATTACGTTAAAATTTCAACACAATAAAGAAGATAAAAAAGCTATAAATTCGGTGAATAACATTAAAATAGGAAAAAATTGTTTGTGTAACAGCGCTTTGAATTTTAAAAATTGCCGAATTTTTGCTAAAAAATCGATTTTTTTCGTTTAAAACATGATTTTCAAACGGAATAACTTTATGAATGTGTATAATTTAAGGCTTTTTAGTTCAATTAGGAGCCATAGCTTCATTCTGAATGACCTTTGGTTGAAGTCATTGATTTTAAAAATACTCCTGAATTCGAAAAGAATATAAAATTTCCTTCCATTTCCACATCCTATATGTAAAAAAAGAATCATATTTAACCTATTGAAACTACTCTGAAAATGAGTAATTTTTTCGATAAAATCAAGTGGCCCTTTAATTGTTTCCGTGAGTGTATATACGAATTTGAACATTTTTTTGCAATACTGCAAAAACAAGAGCTGATTGAACAAAACGGTGGTCATTTTTGGATTCAGTGTGTCCAAATTACCCTTAAAAAGTTGTTGAATCCCGTGCAGCAAAATGGCTGTCGGCCAGTGTATTCTAGAGTTAGAGTAAATCACTTTAGTTTCTAAACGGGACCTGTACTATTCGCAGGACCTTAGCAAACCAAAGGCATTTTAAGAATCTCTGTATACGAATCCATAAGAAGTTCATCTATCGAACCCGGTAGAGCCGACTCCTCCCCTCCCGCCCAAGCGTGAAACACTTGTGTAGATACTCTTACGGGCACGGTGTCTGTACGTGTTGTGATTTTAAATGAAACTATTTCACATTGGACTGATGATATTTATCCCGATTCCAGGTTTACATACAAATAGCGCTTATTGTATAATTCTCGTCTAAACAAAACAAGCCACGTATACTGTGGCTAAACTGCAATTTGGGATTTTTGTTTTACCACAAATTACCTATTTTTATGGGGATTTAGTTTATCCCGGCACAGAATCGAACGGTTTAACATAAATTGCCTGCTTCAATTTCGTGTGTTGTTCATAGAGGGCCTATTTTGTAACTCATAAGATAAGATTTTCTAGGATCAGGATAATGTAGTTGTCGTGTAATAGTAATAGGACGGTTGTTTATGTTTTAAATATGTTTTTTCTTTCATTTTTAAATTCTTGTTTACAAGTATTCTTGCCGTTGTTGGAATATGGTTATACTATCAATTACTTTGTTTTATAAAAGACTTCTGATACCAATCTATAATCATTAATTACAGAACATTTAGAAAATTATTGTATTTTATTGATGTTTAATTTGTAATACACTGAGAATTTACTTTACATCGGGATGCGTTTTTTGAATACTGAAAAAATTAAAAAAATGGCTCTTTGTACGAAACAAATGTAGAATATTACTATTCAATTTTTTTATGAGGAACATTAGAGCCACCTTCACTATGAAAAAAAAACATCATTAAAATTAGTTATTAAATCTTTAAATTCCAATATATGTATAGTCAAAGTTATTATAAATATTTTTCTAAAATGACAGGAATTCTTTATATAAAAATATTAATTGTAATCTTCTTTATTTGTTAATTTTAAATATTTGAGATAATTTTACAGTGATTATTTATTATTAAAATATTCCGTTATGATCTTCAAAGAATAAAAACACATTTTTTATTTAAAAAGTTTTTGTTGAAGAAGTTAATAATAAAACTAGTGATATTTCGTTAATAATTTATTGATAAGACATAATAGCATATTAGATATGTACAAAACTAAACATCAAATTTCTACAACTTACATACTTATTTACCTAAAACAATTCACAGAATTGTTCGTTCATCCAATATTAAACAATCAATTGGATATAGAATCAGAATTTTATTAGAAAAATTAAATATCGTTCAAATACAATAACAAATATGATTTTATGAATTTACTATGATATGTTTAAAGAAATATGATATTAATTTAGAAGTTATGGTATCGTTTTTACAGTATTTTAGAGAAATATATATATTTATTTAAATTATCTACTATGACTAGAAATTATAAGTCTAACATAGAATGTATATAGTTTTATTTTAATCTATGTATTATGTATAATTAACAGTTCATAGAAAAAATACCCAAGTAATTTTTAATAAGTCAGTAGTATAATGAAATATTGTAATAATGAATGTTGTCTGAATCGATATTTAGATGTTAATTTATTTTTAATTACATATTTTGTACTATATTGTACGAAATGGTTAAAAAAATTATAATACTAGTATGAAAAATTTTGTTCCTTGTTTTTAATATTAAAGCTACGTTTCAAGATAAATACTTTAAAACTATTTTTTATTACTCATTTCGTATCAATGAATTAGTATTTAATGATTTAAAATAATCACTAAATTCGTATTTCAAGAAATGCATAGGTATATACTTAAAGTCGGGGAGGTGACCTCCAAAATTTGCAACTACTTTCTAAAAGCTGATTTTTTTATATTACGTCACATTTGTGGTGTATATATACTGCCTGCCGTCAGTCAGCTAGTTTCGTTAGCGTTTGGCGCGGGGGTGATAAATCAGCTGCTGGCTGCATTTGTTAAGGTAAAATTCGGACTGACTATTTTTTTAATAATAATAATATTCCTAACTCTTATACCGAATTTCATATTTTAGAAAGTACTTTCACGATGTATAGATTTTATACGAGTTAAACGCGCTGCTGACGCGCCCGGTTACAAGATTTTGATGATTGACTATGATAAAAGGGGTTCTTACTTAGTATACTGCTTACAGATAAATTTTCAGATTTTAGAAAGTAGTTGCAACGTGTATCTATAGTTTTTTTTACAAAGTTAAAACCACCCCCACGCCAAACGCTAACGAAACTAGCTGACTATGGCAGGCTGTATATCTACACCACAATGTGACGTAATATCAAAAAAATCAACTTTTAGAAAGTAGTTGCAAATTTTGGCGCTCACCTCTTGGACAATTACTAGATAAGAAAAGTAATAACACAATAGCGACGAAATTTAAAAATAATTATTGGCTATATTGACTTGAAATGCCTCTATAGTAACTAAATTGTAATATATCAATAATAATATGTTATAATTTGTAAACTAAGTGCTCTCTCACACCGGAGCAATAGAGCAATATAGCAACACAGCAATACAGTAACTACCAATTAGAAACTAGCAATATAGCGATATCATATTGCTTTGGTGTGAGACAATATGTCCGATTCAATGTATATTGACAGATAGCAATAATATCGCTAGTTATAAGTTGCTAGTTGCTTTATTGCTATATTGCTCCGGTATGAGAGCCCACTAATAGTATTTAAATTATTAGTAGGTATAATATTCAACGTATTATATTTCTTGACAAAATTTAAATTTTAGTTACATAGTACTTAATATAATAATATGTATATAATATGTATATGTGTACAGAAAAAAATATCCAAATATTGTAACAACTATATCATTTTCATTCACATAAATATTATATAAAATGTTTGGTCATATACAGCCTTGTTGTATAAACTACCTTTATTGATTTTTCTGTGAACTGTTCATTAAATATACATTATTCTTGGTAAGAATTCAACAAAAGAAATGCCATAGATGTAAGAAAACATTTTGACAATAAATTAGAGTTACATAATGAATGGTCCTTCAATTTTAAAATTTAATTAATATTTATAATGACTTTATTATTAACGTATGTCGAATTTTTTTAATTGACATTCAAATAAAATATGTTTATTATATATGACGTTTTTATAATAACTTTCAACATATTTGTATTACAAGTAAGGGTAGAGAGGGCAAAACGTGATACTTGCAATAAAATGACGATGTACATTAAATTTATAATTGAATAAAATATCTGAAAATTATAGATATTCCTTCATGCCCCATCCATTTTGACATTAACCTAATTTATTTGTAATTGCAATAGAGGCTTTTTATCATCAAGATCTATCACAATCTATTTATCTCTTTTACAAGACTTACATAAATAAAGCATAACTTGTTTTAATTTAAGTATATTATGTAAAAAAAGGTAAGATAAAAAAAAGTATGGATGGCAGAAAAGCCTCTGCTGTATATTTTCAAATTCATAATAAAGTTGGTACATGTATATAAAAAACGAACCTTTTTTATAATTTTCTAATAAATAAATTCGAATTTAAGTAAACTTTATCGTTGGCACGTCAATGACATGTCAACGATTACCCTCTGCCCCAGTCATGACCCGTCTTCCCTTAAATTGTAGCTAGAAGTATTATTTTATTTTTAAAAATCACATTTTAAAAGAAGGTAAATAATAAATAAAACAATATTTTCTAATATGTGTTTTGCAATAAGTATATGAATTATTTTTCCATCACTAATAGCATTCTGAAAGTTGTTTTTATAATAAACATGAAATGTCATATAATATAGTATATCAATATACGTATTCAGTGCCAAATATATACAACAAATATTGACAAAACTTATATTTTTTTAATATTATAATATATATTGTAATTATGATATTATACTAAAATTACCAGTCTATCAATTAAGCATATTTATGAATATCAATGATTAACCCTTTCATGATAATTTTCATATAAAAAGACAGTTTTACTAAAGTCGAAAGTGACCATAGCTCTGTTAAAACTTTCTTTTAAATTAGAATAATATTTTTGAGTTTTGGATTTTTTAAATTAACATTTCGATTTTCTAATCGATTGATAAAATTCTAAAACTATCGATTTTTATATTTTTGGGTTAAAAATATAAATATGTTGTTTGTGTTTAATTTTTTTGACTCTTTTAAAATAAATACGCGCAAAAAATGCGTGAAACTGATGATTTTTTAATGTACAATATGAAAATGTTATTAAATATGATAAAAACATCCAAAATGTACACTACCTATTTGTTCATCTTTATAAAAAAAGAATACCCTCTAAAAATTCAAAATGTATAAATATTGGTAGTGAAAGGGTTAATTTCTTATAAATAAATACATAAGAAGAAAAGCACAATGATTTGTACCACTATTAGGAGGTTAATTATGTAAGTTTAATAATAATTATTTATTTATTTATTTTTTACAAAGGAAGCATATTAAAAATAGTTTTTAAGACGATTCACTTACAACTATATATACCCATTCATTCATATATCACTTTCACAAGACTTTGTTACAAAAGCATTATGGGATATGTACAAATTATAACGCTAGATGCAAATCTATTATACTAATGCACATAGAAGTAATAATATACTGATCACAGATGTGGCCGTACTGCCGAAAGTTTGGATACCTCTGTTGTAGTCATCATCGAAATCGGATTCTTCGCCACGAAATTGATCTGGGAATTTATAAATGCATTTATTATTATTTGCTATAGACTAAAAAATAATACATATTGTTTATTTTTTCGAGGATGTTAAATACTCAAATTATTTGAGTATTTAACATCCTCGAAAAATATAATTCTATTTGAGTCAAATACAATTATATCTAAAGAAGATTTAGGTGCATTTGAAGTTTCTACACTGAAAATTACAATTTTTTTTAAACTTACATGCCTTTTAAACATATATTTATAATCGTTATGAGAATAAGTTTTTCAAAAAATGCATTTTATTGTTAACACTTAGGGACTTGCTAATGGGTCTAACGGACCCAGTCCTTCGTATTTTGGTTAAAATCTTTTAAAGTTTGAAGTGTGCGACGTTGCCGCTTTTAGTATCTTTCAACGATAGAATAGCACGGCAGATGACGGTCATAGTCGTCAGTTTGTTCAAATTGTCATAACCATAACTAAATTTGACACAGAAAACGACTGAGATGTGATTTTATCCCAAGAAAGATATTTTAATTTTGTTAATTTTCAAAGTTTTTTTATAATGATTGATCTCTCATTGTTAATTCATATAAGTACATTATAGTAGTGTAAGAAAATATATAAGATTTTGTTTAAAATAAGTAATTATAGAAATTTCAACAATTACTCTAAATCTTGTCATAAAAGTATGGAAAAATTCCTTTTATTTTTGTAATGACTGTTGATTAAGTAAACACAATAAATATTAGTATATGATTGAATATTGTCTTTCTTTATTGACAAATTATTCTTATAAGAAAGTAAATGTGCACTTCTATTCAGCAGTTTTGTAATAAACATTTGATATTAAACTGGGTCCAGCGCACCCGCTAGCGAGTATTTATGTTACAAATCAAGGCGCAAGTCCCTAAGTGTATATAATAAAATGGATATTAAAAATTAAGATTTTGCATTAGTGTGGAGGGGGTAGTACGAAGATAATTGTTTGAGCAATAACTATTTAATATTATATAAAACACATTATTTTGACTTATATATTACCTAAAAAAAATTCATTTTAATTTTAAAAGTAAAAATAATATAATAAAAATAATAATATAAACAATACATATAAAAGAAGTAAATCAAAATCATTTTATCATTTTAACAAATTATCATACAGAAATAAAAATATAAAAATAAAGGAATTGAATAAATTTTACCTTTATGATTTGTTCCCCCACTGTCGATTTCATTAATTATATTATCACTAATTGGCCTCTTCCTTGATTTTCCTGCAAATGATAAAATTCACTTTTAATCATCTCAATATCTATATTAATTTTAAAAAAATCGTATGAGCCATAATGTACAAGTTTACAAGTTTTGAGGCTTCCGCGGTGATTTGGATATGGATCTTGGCTTCTGGGTGTAAACTGCGTCAATTTGGTCGTGTTATCGACCAACGTTTCGTCACACATTACAGTGGACATCTTCAGGACTCTTCTTAAAAATTTTAGAAGAGCCCAGAAGATGTCCACGACCTAATTATTGCGGCTTACACCCAGAAACCAAGATCCTTACGTACATATGTTTTTTTATAAAAATATTGTTCTCTTTATAAATATTGTAACCTTATATTAATATAATATTATCATTTCATATTTCTATGCTTTTATAAACAAACAGCAGTTATGTTTGATCTTATAAAATTTACAGTTTTATAACGTGTTTTTTCTCTCTGTGTTCAACGCATACATACCTACTAATTAAAATGTATACATATTTTGTTTCATTATGACTTTATCCAATAACAAAAACCGAGTGCCATATTCATTAAAATAAAAAATACCATAAGTAAAATAATTTAATTAATTTCGAATTAATCAACGTCATAAAAAATAATGAATTAATGTATATGAGCATGTTTAATATCTGTTAAAAATCCGATATTCTGTCATATTTATCATCTGTTAATACGAATTTAAGTATTATTTTTAATACAAATCATTAAGCTTTCATGATTCAAACATATTAATCTTTACATAAGGAAATTTTTGTTTGAATCAAAAATATTCTGTATATTTATGACATATTCGGGAATCATCATTTTCTTTTTAATAAAATTTTTTAAGGTTTGCAAAATTTTAATATAAAAGTTAGCTCTTATAAATAAAAATAATATTGAGTTTTTTTTACTTATTAGGATAAGGTTGCTTAAGTCGTACTCCATAAAGGAAAATGAATATAGATTGAATGATTGATTAATAAAAAAACACGTGTATGCATTATTTGTAAATTTGATTATTTATGTATCTATTTGTTACCAACAAAGAACGAAATTTTTATAATTTTGATAATTTTATTAATTTTATTAATTAAAAAAAAATATACATTTGGTACTTAGGAAACCAGTGTCCTAACTCTTACTACCTATAGCTTAAGTCGTACTTAAGTCGTGCATATAACATCTTTTAAGTAATTTATAAAAGAAAATAAATCAAATTACTTATATTATAATAAACAATGATAAACAAAATTATAATCAACTTAGTAGAAGCAACCAAGAAAACAAACAGAAAAAAGAAGGCACCAATATTAAATAATATCAAATTAAATTATACGTCGCGGAGTGGGTTTCGGGATATTATATAATCTATGCGCTTCATTAAATTCTATATTATTGCTCCATAACTAGAATAGCAAAATTAAAAAAAAATGTAATTGGAAGTTTACCATATAGACTTAAGTCTTATCGGTACGACTTACGAATTTTGTAGAGGTATGACTTAAGACACATGTTAATTAAAATTTAAAAAAAATCACAATCACATATCCTAAAAACTGCAACTCGATTCAAAATAACTCACTAAATACTACAAAATCTGTAGTGAACATTAAAAATGTCTTTATCGCCATATCAACTAAAAACTCTAATGAATCTAGTTTAAAAATAAGATGAAACATGTAAAAAAACTTATTTGTTATATATTTTTCAAATGAACACACTAACTGAACGATTCTTTATGTCCACTAAAATGGTCGACTGGGAAGTACACTTTACAACCATTGACCGCCGTTGAATCAAAACATGCTGAGATATTGACGGGGTACGATTTAGGCGGTAGTACGACTTAAGCAACTTTACCTTAAATATATTTTTTGTTATTAAATAAAGCACTTATGTTCATAATGATTTAAAAGAAAATTGTTTTACCACTTTTTTTTCACAGAAATGTTAAGAGATTAAAAATATATTTTTGTCTAAAAAGAGTATCTACTAATATAATATCTACAATTTTGTAAAAAAAAAAACACTTATAAACGATTCAAAAATCGAGCATAAAAAAATTGAATCATTCGAAACGGTATCAATATTTTAATGCAAGTGTCTTTGCGCACGTCCCTTGAATAATTAATAGCAACGTTATGCCGAGTACGCGCCGCCGGAAACTTTCCCTGCAAGATTATGTTTCTTGTTTACGCACTTCATGAGTCGTAAATCAAAACAACTTATTCTGCAATGTATGGGTTTCTCCTTTTGCGAGTGTGTGAGTATGTGTGTTTGTGTATTGCGAGTACGTGTGTATGTATTGTGTATATATGTGTTTTGCGAGTGTGTATACGGTATTCTGAACCGATCATACGCGGACTACCAGCTCCTGAGTTATTCAGGATCGTGATTTCATATTTAGTAGTATGCGTAATGGGAGTTTGGATGCAGTTATGTATAATGACACGCTGTGTGTTGTTATGGTCCCGCAATATCGTTGTTTATTCTTTTATATGATGTTCTTTATGCGTACGTAAAGTAGGTAGGTAATAGGGATTGATGTATTTTTCATTGCGGCTTGATTTTTGATCTTTGTTGTATGTTACACTTCTTTGAAGGGTTTTTAAGTTTGTAATCAAAATATTGGTAGAAATTTAATTTTGAAAGTATGTATATTCTGATTGAATTAAATTTAAAACTGCAGCAGAACGTATCAGTTTGTCGACTGGAATAAATATAAGTCATGCAAAATCAATTTTTAAATTGTTATTTTGAAAATGAGATTCAATTTCAAGATGATAGTAAGGAGTAAGGCAGTGGTCCCCAACCTTTTTTTTACCTAAGAGCACATTCTAAAGTACCGATTGGGTGGTGGGCACCATTTATTTTTTCAAGGTGCCCACATCATAATCGCAATTTTGATTCAGGCACTCAGGCGTTTCTCACGCCTAAACTAAAAAAGTCAGATATATGCTCTCGCTGACGTTTTGATGGAAAATTTTGAAATCTACAAAAAGGTTCAGATACATGTTTTCATATATTTCTTAGTTCCTACGTAAGCTGTGATTGGTAAAATATGCTATTCCTAAAACTGATACTTTGATCATTGTTTATATATTATTGAACGAATTTGTGCAATGATATATGCATACATGTTTTTATTAACAAATCTGCATAAATTAAAATATTTTTAATTTATCTTAAGAATTAATGCAAGTGATTTTTGTAATTGCGTACAGCTAGAACAAAAATTAATGGTTACATATTTTTCTGACTGTACTTTACGGTATATTATTGTATATTTTATGTGTACATTACTGTTCATATTAATAATCTTATACAAAAATGTAGAGCATTGAATTTCCAAAGTATATCGATTACATTTGATACTTGGTATATCACATTAATTTAATCCATAATTTTCTAGATTATCTTTCCAATAATATCATGTACTGATAAAGAAATATCTTGAAAATAATGTAAGCCAGTAATTTACACCCTTTATTTTCATTCACATATACGTATATTTATATCAATAAAGAATTATTAAGACTTAAAAATACCCTCGACAGTAAATGAAACACCGTTCAATAATCATCTGTATATGAAAAGCTTTTTAGATAGGACTTTTCTAATTCATAAACTGTAGATGAAAATCTATTATGAAAGGTCAAAGAAAAACTCGATTTTTTATTTTCGAGGAAAAAAGTAATCCAATATTATTTCCCAGTTCAATATCCCTTTTTGCTTTTACACCCCCAAATGTTTACCGCGTCCCTCACGTAAATTTCTACACACTGAAATATTACTCATACATGAAATATATGTAATGGGTCTTTCGATATGCAATAGCGTCGGCAGATGCGTTTCATTTTAAAAATATGCCTCTAATACATTTTAGTAGTGCATCTGTGGGGAAATATATAGATTGTATAAGAAATAAAACACGATTGAATTATTGCGGAAAGTTTGGTTTTAATATGAGTAGTTTCTGAATTTATTATCTTGAGAATTTTACCTTTTTTATTTTTGTACAGTAAGGAACTAATAACTACCATGTATTTATGAGTGTGTTTATTTTTTACTACACTGATAAGATTTATATTTCATTCGCATGAGTGTTGTTATTAGGACCGTGGACTGTGAAAAGATTGTTTGGTGTTATATTTTGTAATAATGATTGTTTTTATACAGTTGGGTTCGATTTGAAACCTGACGGTTTTGTACAAATATCTCTACAGTAAAATATTTTTTATATGAAAAATATAAAAAATTTGTCAAGACATACACCAGTGTATGCCATAAGGGTTCCGAAGTATATACTACGTGGACTGTTTAGAGCCATTTACAGGTGCATATTTGAGTTAAAAATAAATATAGAAATAGGATCATATTCTATTACTTCAGATCTACATTTTGACACCACACAAGCCTAGATATGAAAAAAAAATTCCATGACGCCCCTTTCTATTTTTTCAAAATTTGAAATGATAATGTTGATTTTAGTATTTGTCGTTACTAGTTTTATAAAAACCCCATTACCAATTTTTTTTTCAGATTTTTTGAGTTAGTAGTTACCGAGCTAGAGAGGGGGTGGACAAATTTTTGTTTTCTTGAAGCCCCCTGCAGGCGCCATTTTTAATTTAGACAAAAAATAAAAAATAGTGTCATATTCTACTCACTGAGCTCTACATTTCGACACCTTACATGCCCAGATAAAAAAATAAAAATAAAAAAATGTATGACACCCCTTTCTTTTCTCCAAAATTTGAAATGATATTGGTGACTTTAGTATTTGTCGTTGGTAGTCTCGCCAAAGTCTCATTACTTAATTTTTTTCAGATTTTTAGAGCCAGTAGTTACCGAGTTAGAGGGGGGGGGGCAATTTTTTTTTTGCTTGGAGCCCCCTGTAGGCGCCATTTTTGATTTATAAAAAAAATAAAAAATAGTGTCATATTCTACTCACTGAGATCTACATTTCGACATCCCACATACCTAGATAAAAAAAAATATGACACCCCTCCCCTTTTCTCCAAAATTTGAAATGATATTGGTGACTTTAGTATTTGTCGTTGGTAGTCTCACCAAAGCCTCATTACATAATTTTTGTCAGATTTTTCGAGCCAGTAGTTACCGAGTTAGAGGGGGGGGGGCAGACAAAATTTTTGTTTGGAGCCCCCTGTAGGCGCCATTTTTAATTTAGAAAAATAAAATAAAAAATAGTGTCATATTCTACTCATTGACATCTACATTTTGACATCCCACACGACTTGGAATAATTTTTTTTGTTTTTTAAAATTTGCTTTAAAGCCCCCTGTAGGCGCCATTTTTGATTTATAAAAAAATAAGAATAAGGGTCAAATTACACTAGAGCTTGGTTACACATTTTGATGTGCCACTTGCCTTGGTATAAAAAAAATATTTTTTTTGCCTGTCTTTAGCTTCTTAAATAGTTTTCCAAAATATTTGTACATATTTTACTTTACATATTCTGTAAAAATTTCAAGGTTCTAGCTTATATAGTTTACGAGCTATTGAGCTTAGAGTGAATAGGACGGACGGACGGACGGACGGACGGACGACAAAGTGATATTAATAGGTGTTCTTCGGAACCCTAAAAAGTAGAGGGTTATTCGAAATCCGAAATAAGAGATAATAATAAGAGATATTAGTAAAAATAAACATAGATATACACTAATGTGCAAAAGTCTTTGGACACTCATCTTTTTGCGTATAGTAAATACAAAACTGCAAAAATGGTTGATAAAAAATATTAAATGTTGATAAGAGAACTTAATTACAACTTTTGTAATAACCCTAGCATATTAAAAATACAGCATTTACAATTTTCCATGTTAAAGAAAAATTTTGAATTATATGCCTGAAAGGTCAGGTTTACACAAGTTGAAAGTATTGACGGACAGTGTCTTTCAAGTTAACGAGAAATTGTTTTTTTACTATTTTGACTGCGAGTAAACATATTCTTTTCGCTATTTTGGGTATTTTTATTGGTTGAAATCTGTATATTTACATTCAAAATCACGTGTGTCCAAATACTTTTGCACATTAATTTTGTAATTAAATATTAATTGAATGTTTTAATAATTTTACTTAGAAAAAATATCTTTTAAAATATCAAAAACGTTATATAAAACAACCAAACCCTTGGAGTTTGTTTAGATGAATTTAAATTTCAAATTTTATTTGTATTGTTGCAAAATAAATTTTCATCCCCTAAATCAAATATAAATTGCGGGGAATCCCGGCAAAAACTGCAACGAAATTCGTTCCCTCTCTTTAAAAACCCTCTATTTTATTTCATATTATATATTTTAAGAAAAACAAAATTTTTTGTTATTTTAACAATACGACATGATAAATCAAAATATTATTGGTATAAGGATTTCAGGAACCGTATGTTACACAATTAGTTTAGTACATAAACTTACAATTAGTTGGAATATTAGTTAGTTAGTTGTAAGTCCAGTTCTACTTGCTCTAAGCTAGACTAAATGTGAGTTGCACAAATAAGTAAACTAATCATGGTTAGTTAATCTTTCGTTTTCAAGCAGTTAATTGTAAACATTAATCATAGATATGGTCAGAATTCGAAATTATTTGATTGTTATCCAATAATTTTAAACTGAAATTTATGGTAGATTGCATAAAAAATAGTGAATAAATTGTTCGTTGACGAATCGTGATTATGGAACTCACATTAACGTAGAAAAAAGTAAGTAAAATAAACTACTTACCTTTTCTATTTTTATCGGTCCTGTTTAAATAATTTAATGAATTTGGTGAATGCGGTAACGCTGAAACAAATAAAAAAATATTTTACTAATAAAAAAAATTATCCACCGGAAAAAATGCGTGCAAATCAATAAAACGCATATCTTATGAACACTTAACACTAATTTACAATCACAAGAAAACTGATTGTATCAATTCGTATTAAAATGGCACAATACAAATTGTATTATAGCGCTACATTAAATTCAGAAGTTTTTATGTATCGGGGAAGGAAGCTATCGCTCATTTCTAAAACAGTTACACACGAACACTTTTTAATGCTATGCAAAATTTGTTTACATGGGTTTATCGCCAATTTAGGAGCTTAAAAGTTATTGCATTTTGAGCGATAAAGGTAAAATCAGCCACTAATACGTATTGCAGTATCTCAATAAATTTAAGTACCTATGTTATGGCGTATGTTATCAGGTAGGTAATGCTCAAAATGTGTAAAACTTGAATGCACTATGAAATTATAGTGAACAAAGTAGATCGCTAGGCTCAAATTAAATTTTTTTTTTCTAATGAATGTTACTGGTAGGTACATATTATAAAATCTTTTGTATTTTCATAAACCCTGTATATATATACCGATATCGTATTCATAAAAATAAAAGACTATCGAAGGATAATATAGGACCTTTTTATATTTATAATTTTTTTGATCAATTATATTACTTGCATCATGTTTTATTTATTTTAAAATACAATGATGCCACAAACAACGAACGCCTCGCATAACGAACGCTGCGCACAACGAACTTTCTGTTCATTCATTACGCGACTCACACAACGAACCTCACTTCACACAACGAACTGCATCGTATTTCGTTTTGCCGCCCGAACGCTCCTACGTATCACGAAGTCGCCTGAACTTCCAAAATCGTACGCAGTCGATGCTCAAACTTGCACCAACTGTATCAACGCGCGACAGTCGTTCTTTTCTGCGTTTAACTCACACACGTGTTTGTTTTAATAAATGTAATTTTGTGTGTGAGGATTTGACCCTGCAAGCCTTGGTAGAATCTCCTAAATCCGAGTCTAACTAAAAAATAAAAAACGTGTGTACAATCTTTTTTATGTTATATATATTTTATGCTACAGAACGAATTAAAAATTTTAACATGTATTGTTATGGGAACAGGCGTTTCACATAACGAACTTTTCGCATAACGAACTTTCTCCTGGAACGAATTATGTTTGTTATATGAGGCACCACTGTATATTCCAATCTAGAAGGATTCTCAAATAAATAGGTTATTTCAATATGGAGACAACTTGTATGTAATTAATTTTCTCGAACAAAATCCGTTCGTCTGAAATATCCCCGCAGCATGAAGAGTTTTTGTTAAACATGGAAGGAACTTATCGCTCATTCTCTGTAAACCCCCGACTAATGGCGCACATTTCTTATACAATCAACACGCCGCGTTTCCGTGGCCTATTCACTCTGACATGACGGTTAGTTCATAATTAATTATTTATCATTTTATCAAATCAATCAAGCTAGCGTTTGAACCAAGCCTTATCAGACGCTTGGCACGTTTTGGCTGACATGGATATTATTTTAGACAACATAGGCGCGTGTAGTGAAATATTTGTGGCCGACGGGTGGGGGTGGGGGTGGGTTTGGCAAAAAAAAACACAATGGACAATGAGTTGTAGTAATGGTTGATGTGTTTGATTTTTTCTTTTTTATTATTTTATTGTTAGTTGCTTTTGAATCGTTTTTATTGTTATTGATTTTATTGTAATGTGTTTTATTGTTTGATAGGTTTTATATATTCTTCATACAATTGGACCTCGACTTCCGTTGATATCAACATCCGATTTTCTCAGGAACCGATTGATTTCCGAGTCAACTTAAATTTTGATATTTTTATACAATTTGAAGCGTTGGGGTATCTAATTTTAAATAATTATTGTTATTATTTATCAAAAAATGATTTTATGTAATATTTGTAACAAGTCGTTATTTTGTTTATAATTTTGCAGGCTGTGTATTTTTAAGATTAATGGTTTTATCTTGTAATCTTCCGGACATATACGTACACTAACGTGCAATGAAACTTTTGCCATATATCAAGAATACGTGACTTTTAGCTAATACAAATCGAGATATAGAATATCTATCCCAAATATAATTTTTAATATAGTACCTACCTATTATTATATTTTTTAGGTTCACATATACCATATATATTTTCTGATAGATCGCAACCCTTATTAAAAAAATTATAAAAGACATGTAATAAAAAAATTTGTTAACTGCATAAAATACCTCAATTTAATATTCTAAATATTTCAACTAAAAACCTAATTTCAAAATTTTTAGAAGTATTGAGTATTGACCTATTAGAATTTATTAGTCTATCGATATACATACCCGAGCAGAAATTTGTTAGGGCTGGAATCCGGGCCGTATCCGGCTAGCCCTAGTTATGATCAGGCCCAAGTCAGGCAAACCTAACCCGGCCCGGATCCAAAATGTAACGCCTGTTCGCATCCGTACCGGATCAGGCTATCAAATCCGGCCCTGATCCGGCAGTTCTATTCCTTCCTGACCAGGTTATTGAATTTAAAAAAATACCGGGCCTCAGGCAACCATATTAGGGCCGGATCAGTTAAAACACGGTATGCCTTAATACGGCCAAAATCAGGCAACCACATCAGGGCCGGATCAGTTAAGACATGAAATGCCTTAAGAGGGTGGAAATACAATCTTCCTTATCCGAACCTGATTGGGAATGCCCTAATAAAAGGTTTTTCCATATCCGACCCTGATCAGGTTCACATCTGGATGCCTGAATAGGGCATTCCGTATTAGAGCCTGATCCAGCCCTGACTGTAATCCGGTTTGCCCTAGCAAATTTCTGCTCGGGTAATTCAATAAAAAACAAGATAGATAAATAATTTTACCAGTGCGAGCATATAGAAAAATACAAAAGACAAAATTAAAGATGTTATAATCAATACTTTAGAGTTGTATAGGGTAATTCTCGTACATAAATCTATTGTAATAATGTTTTTCAATCAATGTAATGTTAATTATAACAAGTGATTAATGATCATGTTCCTGAATTAACACCATAGCCACGGATTTAAAAAAAATCATTCACAGTTAACTAGTTCTAATAATAAATCCGCTCACGCAACGTCACAGAATGAAATATTGCGACAGAGTTAATTTAGAATGATGCACTTCACACATTTAAATCTTTACACTTTGTTCTGTCTCACAAACTAACTCCCGTTATCTCTTTCTATAACCCCTTTACCCAAAGATTTAATTTGTTCTATATTAGCATGCACAGAAGTATGATTTAATAAATAGATCAAATTTATTAAGACCCCTAGAATATATTAATTTATTCTATGAGAGTTCCGACAAATATGTTTTAATGCTAAACAAAAACGACTGAAATAAACTTCTCAGATAATTTCTTTGTCAATAATTTGTGATTATTTTCTTTTCAAGCTTTTTAAAAACGAAAATATTTATATGAGCAGTTTAATTATTTTTTTATCAAAACAATTTTTAGTTTTGTACAATTTTACGTTACGAAATTTTAAGGAGACATTCATCACATTAATAGAATTGTTTTGTGTACTCGTTTTTAATTAAAAAATTATAATACACATTGGTTCAAAAGTCATATTTATAATTTATGTATTGAAAATTACTTGATTAATGTCTGGTATTGTAGACTAGCAGAAAGCTAACATAGCTTATAAGCACTTTCAAACGGGGTATCAAACTTATGTGACAGTTTTTAACCGATAGTTGCTATCATATTTAACATACTTTTTACTTACTACGCATGCAACTATATATGTCAAAAATTCAAGAGAATGAAGAACGCAAAAATTTTGTTTACGCTTAAAAATTGAATAAAAAAACTCAAATAAGTAAAAAATATAATAGAAAGATGTTATGCAAAAACTATTAAATATTTATGGGTCGTTCTTTAAGTAAGTCGCCATTAGATTGTACATAATGTAAATTCTTAGTTTTTATTTATTTTTTTAAATTTAAAGTATGTGATGATCTTTTCACATTGTGCATTCTATAATCAACTTTTTTCTTATGAAATGAATTAAATGAATTTTAATTTTAATATTTTGTGTGTTAAAAAAATGCACACATTAATTTTCATTTCACACGCCAGTCATTATAAAAATCACGAAACTAACACCTAACGCTTTTTATAAATGTACACATCAAAACCAATTTCTTTTATCATTCAAGAAAATAAAACCCAACATAATCTTTAAAACAAATCAAACATTTAAAATAATTAGATACACCCATAACAAAAAAAAACTATCACCTCGACCACTTCCTCCTCACTCCTACACAGTAGACACCTATGACTGACAAGGATATTATTCACTGTAGACATAATCCATGTAGGCAGTTTCCGGGTATAATTATACAGTCACATGGCACATGATATTTTCTAACAAAATACGTTTTACTCATATTTAATTCATATGTTAAACGTGGTGCTGTATTGTAACCCGATATTTAATCAAATCACATGAACCGGTGATAAAAAGGGTATTACGGAATATGTCCTTACACGGTAATGTAGTGTTAAGGATCAAATTATATGCTACAGCCGATGATATATGCATATTAATTTATTGGAACGATATGAAACGTGGTATTGTTTTAACAGTAGGTTTGTAGGATAATATAGGGGGAAAATGCCCTTGGTTAAAAATATTATATTGTAATACATAATATATTCACTTTATTCTTGTGATATTAATTGGTTATATTTGACTTAACTGTGTAATATTTGAGTTGCTCAGAAGCCAAAATAAGTATATCGACAAATTAAATATAAGCAATAGTTTTTATAAACGAAAAATAACGTATACCAAATCTTTGCATATAGTGTTTCCTCGTGCTTTCTGCAAAGGGTATGGGAATATAAATTAATATGATTTTTATGTTACATGCGTTGTTCTTGAGATATTTTGACACAAAAATTGATTAAAAACTAAACCCCAATTACTTTAAATTATTTAAATCAAATAGTTATAAAGAAGTTATCTTTAAAAGGAAATTGTCATAGATAAAGCGTAGTCCTTAGTGGGCTCTCACACCGGAGCAATATAGCAATAAAGTAACTACCAATTAGAAACTAGCAATATAGCGATATCATATTGCTTTAGTGTGAGACAATATGTCCGATTCATTGTATATTGACCGATAGCAATAATATCGCTAGTAATAAGTTGCTAGTTTCTATATTGCTATATTGTTCCGGTGTGAGAACCCACTTAAATTACTTTTATATGTTTAGTTTACACCTTTATTTGACGTGATTTTTTGTGAGCTATTTTTTCCATTTGAAGATATCATAATAATCTGGTGGAGGTGGTATCCAAAAATGGTTATTTTTTATAATATTTCGAAAAAGGCGCACATTTCATGAAAATTGTATAGAATGTTTTTATATGATATTAAAATTTCTAGAAAAGTGATCAATATACTATATAACTATAGTAACAAACCGTTCCCTTATAAAGATTTGCCTCCCTTTGTACGAGGAATCACTGTGTTGTTAATTAGCAAATGTTTTTTAATTAGTGCTGTTTCGTTTGACAAGGATGTAAATCAGCATCTTAATTTAAAATTGGTTCAATAAAAAATTCGTAAAATTTTTAAATTAATTTACAAATATTTGCAACACGTCAATTGGGAATTGTATATAAAAATATGTATTCAAAAAGATGTAAAAACAAACTAAATAGATTCCTATTCATTGCAATATATGATGAAACGTTGACTAACAATAAATAAATATGTAGTACACCAAATCATTGCAGTTATAATATTATTTTTAAATAATATTAAAACATAATAAGAAAACTTTCGCGAGTTAAGCCTCGCCCACACTGCTTCATATACACAACAATTAATTTATGATTTAGGATACAAAATATATATTAAAAATATTTATGTTCTTTTATACATGAGTCTATGAGTTCATAAAAACAAAAAGAAAGTACTTACGATAAAGTTTGATGCTTCCATCAGTGTCGCCTAATGAGTTTTTCGATACGCACTTATAAGAGCCGAAATCAGCCAGGCTTACAGACTTGATGGTTAACTTCATGTGAACTTTGTACGCGTTGTCTATTAACATCGGGTCATATTTTCCACCTAAAATATCAAAATTATCTTATTAAAATGTTTATTGCAAAATATTGTTTCAATAGGATGATATTATGGAACATATTTGTATTATGTAGGACGTAGATATATATGTATATTAGCAATATGTATATCGATTCGATAATCAACTTGGATTTTTTTATATCGCATTGCATTATTTTATAATTAAATGATATATCCTAATATACTATTACAAAGCAATTTATTTTTTTTCTCATATAAGTAGTCGAAACATGTTACATGCAATTACATAAATATTTATTATGTAATTGCATACATATTGACATATTCAATTTTGAAAGTTTAAAATTTTTTTTCATTTTTTTGTTCAACTTGACTACTGAATTTTCACTGTTGAAAATCCAAATAATAAAACTACGCTGTATTATAATTAATTAGAGACAGGCCCTTAGTACGAATAATTTATAATCTATAAAACTTATTTAACGAATATGCAAATTTTAAAATTAACTCAGGTAGGTATTAAGAAAAATTTGTAATCGATATTTTATAATAAATATGTATAACAATAAAAATGAAAATCAATGTCAATTGTGATTTTGATATAATTAAAAATATTGCTACCATCGCAACCAGACGCTTGAGTAATTTCCAATGTTGAAATCCACTCGGATGCCATGGAAGAATTTTAATAAAAAGTACAAATAGACAATAATGTGGGTAAATAATTCTGAAAAATAAATTATAATCGTTTTGCTACTCGTGATTAAGTCATGATGGAATAATACAATGTATCTGTAAAAAATTTTAACTGGTAAACAATCAGACCTAATACGCATTATATTATTATATCCTATAATATACATATGTACATGTATGTAATACACATATACAATAATTATACGATCGTGTTAATAAACAAGCACAAATAATTACACGTTGATTTTTTAATCTGCTGAGTAATAAAATGTCTTTCAGCGTACAAGGCGTACATACGTATATATGTGAAGCTAAGTAGATTTTCTTTGGCGATAAAGATTTACCACAATTCCATCCTAACCGGGTTGCGTGCGGCGACCCCAAGCGTCGAAGCCCTACAATAACCGGCCTTTATTCACAGTCGTACAACTAATATGCGTCTTTATGTAAAACCCGCAGTAATGACATATCTTGCTTTAAAATTTAATCATATGCTATTGTGGATGTATGTATGTATTATATGTGGGCAAGGGGGAAGGGTATAATGGCATATTGTTATTATGTAGTATGTGAGGGAAGAAATTTTGTGTGTGTTAATTTTTTATCGTAAAATGGAATATTTTTATACATACATGTTTGCTTTGGAACATAATAGAGTTTCAAGTTTAATAATTGAAAAGCTGTGAGTTCAAAAAAAAATATACCAAATGCAAAAACAACGTTCCATTTCGATTTATTTGAATTTTTTGTATATTTTTTTTTGTATTTCAACAGAGAAAAATATGTTTAACTATGTATATTGCTATTTGAATCAATATACATATTAATATCATTAATAATTTTTTATTATAAAACTATAATACTTAATATTCTGGCTGATTTTTGGATGAGTAACCACAGTGAGTATAAATCAAAAAGTCATTTGACTTTTATTATTGCATTTTAGAAAACCTATCAAGTGATAGACACACTTTTGAGTCAATGAAAGGAGGATTCAAAATATTTTTGACAATGTTCGTTATAATTTTCAATGAAAGTATTATACTAATAGTCCAATCAAATTATCAAAAAAATGTAGTTCGTAAGACATTGTTCTACAGAGTCATTTTTTTTAATTCAAATTGTTAAGGGGTGTATTCTGAGTACTACATTAAGTTGGCGTGGTCTATGACCTTGAGCGTTGTCCGCCATAAGCACGAAAACTTTAAACGTAATTATCTCGTAAACCGCTCATTCTACGATAAAATTTGTCATAACCTTTCTTATTCAACAGGGTTGAATCTACAATTTTATTCACAGGCTCAATTCTCTATTGTCAGTTGGTAACGAGATATATTGTAAAAAAGTTCACAAAAAATGATTTTTTGCATTTATTTCGTAAAGAAGCAATTGTATTGAAAAAATTTAAATCACAATCTTTTAGAACTCTCAATTTTCAATATTTTTGTTATTAGATGCCATTTTGCAAAATCGATAGTTTGCGTGTTATAGCCCGCAAAGCATTGCAAAAACACATTTTTTCATTAAATTTCAAAAACTATAATAAAACCTACAAAATGTGTAATGACAAAAGTGTAGATAATAAAATTTTACACTTTCTTTGTTTAATGAAAAAAAAAACTTTTTTTCGTTAAAAATTTTTTTTTGTTTATTTACAAAAAAAAATATTTTTTTCTCTGAACAAAAAAAGTGTAGAATTTTGTGATCTTGACTTTTGTTATTACACATTTTGTAGGTTTTATTATAGTTTTTGAAATATAATGAGAACATGTATTTTTGCAATGCTTTGCGGGCTATAACACGCAAACTATCGATTTTACAAAATGGCATCTAATAACAAAAATATTGCAAATTGAGAGTTCTAAAAGATTGTGATTTAAATTTTTTCAATACAATCGCTTCTTTACGAAATAAATGCAAAAAATCATTTTTTGTGAACTTTTTTACAATATATCTCGTTACCAACTGACAATAGAGAATTGAGCCTGTGAATAAAATTGTAGACTCAACCCTGTTGAATAAGAAAGGTTATGACAAATTTTATCGTAGAATGAGCGGTTTACGAGATAATTACGTTTAAAGTTTTCGTGCTTATGGCGGACAACGCTCAAGGTCATAGACCACGCCAACTTAATGTAGTACTCAGAATACACCCCTTAACAATTTGAATTTAAAAAAAATGACTCTGTAGAACAATGCAGACCAAAAATACAAATTGATTGGACTATAATTAAAAACTACATTCTGAATTTTTTTCAGATTTTTTAAATTGATAGTTTAGAAAAAAGAGGGGGGGGGGGATGCTCTGGCAACGACATTAAAAAGCAAATATATCGTGACTAAAGGGTTGAAATCAACATTTTTTATTGCATTTTAGGAGACCTATCAAATGACATCCAACTCAATGGGATAAGTGAGAAAAAAATGTGAGTTCACTTTTCAGTCTATAGAAGGGGGGCCCAAAATATTTTTGAAAATGTTCGTTATAATTTTCAGTAAAAGTACTAATTAAAAGCTACATTCTGAATTTTTTTCAGATTTTTTGAATTGATAGTTTAGAAAATAGAGGGAGGGGGACGCTTTTATAATGAGTTTGGAGAGCAAATACATCGTGATTGAACGGTTAAAATTAAAAGGTTCTGATAGATTTTTTGTTGCATTTTAGGAGACCTTTCTAATGACACCCCACTCAATGGGGTAGGTGAAATTTTTTGTTTGGAAACACTTTTCATTTTATGGAAGGGGGGTCTAAATAATTTATTTTTTTTAAATCTTATCATTTCTGTTTTTGGGTGATCAATCTACGACCGTATACCAAATTTCATCTTATTATGTCAAATGTTTTCAAGACGGACGGACGGACATGGAGAAACTATAAGGGTTCCTAGTTTTCTACGAAACTCTTAAAATCAATTTCGGATTGAAAGTACATATTATTACAAACTCATGTAAAATTTTATAATAATTGAAAAAAAGCATTTCAAAATCATTTTACTTTAGTTGTTTGTTTGTAATTATATCGTATCAACACAATACCTTCAAACATATAAATATTGTAATCAATGCATCACAGCATCAGATTTATCCACCCCCCTTTTTACATAGACAATAAAAATAAAAACACTCGAAGAACCTTCCAGCATTATTCTTTTCGAAAGAACATATCCTATAATCAACACATAAAACCCACCTACCCAATAATAACAATACTAGATTTATTCACCCTTACAAAAAAAGAAATCTGTACACCATACATTCATAAGCACTGAAGCAATTGAAACAGAAATATTTTACCTTGCGGTACGATCTCTCCCTTGTCCCTTGTCCAGTAGTTTATAGACTTGGGGTATGCCTCCGAATGGCACTCCAGAGTAAGTTGCTGGCCCTCGTACGCTCCCACGAGCTGGTTCTGGATCCAGATCATCGGGGGAACTGCCAAACGTAAAATATTATTACTACCAACGAATAAAAATCATTTTATATAAGTAGCGCAACAGTTTGTGTATGTGCAAAAGTTTTATGTGTTTTGTTATTGTGGTAGGATAGTTTTTGAGGGAGCGGAAGTCGGGATATTTCACTCTGGAGGAAAATTAAGAGTCGAAATATTTTTCTGGAATACAACTCAAGAAATAGGTTTTGTATATTCTTTATTAATCTGATAGAATATGGAGAGTAGATTTTTTTATATCTGTTTATATAGTTAACATTATAACTTCTTGTAAGACAATTTATGAAACAACATTTATAAAAATTAGACAATTAGGATATAATTATAATTGATAATCTCGACTTGTACTAATATTACTCGTAATCGTGCGATTTATATTTTTTTACAACAAATAATTCTATTTGTATGTATCTTATGTTACAACCATTAGCAAACTTAGAACAATGTTAAAATATAAATTGAATATTGGTAATCCCTTAAATCTAGAATTTTCGACGCTTCTTGATAAGTTATGTTATGTTTTCCAATATTATATACCGTGTTATATTTTGATTTTAATTGCCATACAATATGTTATCAGTAACAGTTTGTTGATTTTTAGTTTTAATAAAAAAATCAATATTAAGAAATGGTTTTTACTTAAAAATCTACAGCGTAGCATCTAGTGAGTACAATACCGGGATCCCGACCATTTTTCTCCGGTATTACGATATCGGTATTAGTGCATATAATACCGGTATTTTGGTATTTATAATTAGTACCTACTAAAATACGTACAAAGTCACAACTGTCAGCTCAAATAATCGTGTTTTAACTCATAATTTTATTTTCTCAGCGTTCGGTGCGCATGTATTTTCAGTAGGTATCTAATTTATTTAGGTAGTCAATATATTTATTTATCATAAATAAAAAAATTGTAACGGCAATTTTACGTATTTTCCAGAATATTCCGGATATCGAAAATAAAATTTAATTTAAAATGAAACAATTAGATTATTTTTTAATATTTTTTTAAATTATCCCCTATTAATTAAAGGGTTATTTATAGTTTTAGCGTCACAAACTATTTTTCGATAAATCTATATTTCTTTACGTCTCATTGTTGCAATGTATTTTCCAGAATATTCCACGTGTCGATGTTAAAATTGAATTTAAATTGAAACAATTAAATTATTTTTATTTATTTTTTAATTTTTTTCAAAATATCCCCTATTAAATAAAGGGTTATTTATAATTTTAGCGTCACAAACTATTTTTCGATGAATTTATATTTCTTTACGTCTCATTGTTGCAATATATTTTCTAGAATATTCCACATGTCCAAATTAAAATTGAATTTAAAATGAAACAATTAAACTTTTTAAATATTTTTTAAAATATTTTTTTTATTATCCCCTATTAAATAAAGGGTAATTTATAGTTTTAGCATCACAAACTATTTTTCGATGAATTTATATTTCTTTACGTCTCATTGTTGATATGTATTTTCCAGAATATTCCACATGTGGATATTAAAATTGTATTGTATTTAAAATGTAACAATAACATTATTGTATTAGAAAGAATTTCTAAAAAATACCCCTCTCTAATTTTTTGTAGCTTACGATAATTCGACGACTGATTTATTTAAATACCGATATTAATACCGCTATTCCGCTTTTGAACATAAAAAATACCGAAATACCGGTATTAGAAATTTGGTCCGGTATTGTACTCATTAGTAGTATCGAAATCTGGAAAAAACATATGTATTTCCTTTGTATTATTAATAGAAGTTTCATTAAATCTTAAAATATATCAAATCCAAACAACAATAAAAACAGATAATATCTTACAATACAGAAAAATTTTACATTTTAAATAAAATATATTCCCTACATAATAAATCCAACCCAACAATTTTTTGACACAAAAGAATTTTGTTCTATCGATTCCAACTTGATGTATTGAATAATGGAATTGAATACAGAAAATGAGAACATATAAAAGATTTATTAATAATA
Organism: Sialis lutaria; assembly: GCA_949319165.1. NCBI lineage: Eukaryota > Metazoa > Arthropoda > Insecta > Megaloptera > Sialidae > Sialis > Sialis lutaria. The sequence continues at coordinate 12,993,677 of OX439239.1, forward strand.
AATGAACTACCTACAATTGGCTCAAAAGTGTTTTATTCAAAATCCCTGTTTCATTGAGCGAATAAAAAGGTTCGGTATTAATTATTTAGAACGGAGGGAAAAATGAAAGATTTTTGTAATTAGCACAAGAACAATAGCGTCAAGTTCACGATCTTTTATTTACATTAGTTAAGGTTTGTTATGTTTATTTGATATTTATACATTCAAATTAAGTGGTTTCATGATCTTTTAATACTTACCATTTTTAAGTAATGCTCGTTCAAATGGGGCTATTTATTTTGTTAAATCTAAATATTTTTTTTATTTTTATTTCAAGTCGTAATATTAATTGAATTTTATAAAGAAATGATTAACTGTAGTTATTATTAATCATATTATATTAATTTATTAGGTTAGGGATACATACACACAAAAAAAACTGTATTGGACCAAGAAAATCTTGTTTTGTATATAACGAAAACAATATTTTCTTAATATAAGAAAAGTACTCTTAATCCAACTACAATATTTCTTCGTCCAAGAATACTATAGTTGGTTTAATAATATATTTCATATCTTAAGAAAATATTGTTTTCGTTATATACAAAACACGGTTTCCTTGGCTTAAGTAAACCTTTCTACCTGTGTACTAAGAACATTTTCAAATAAATAGTTTTTAATAAAAAATATATGTAAATTAAAATTATTGTATTAATATTACATTGTTACATGTGAAGAAACGTTGTATAATAGGGGTACTTTAGGTAAAAAGGAGACTAATTCCTGATTAGGACAAATCTGGCGATTATTTTATGTTAAAATCACTAGAGCATAATATACGACGCAACTTAAAATTTTGTTAAAATTATACCTAATCGAAATTTTGTATTTAATTAAAACAAATGACGGCATTAGTTAACAATAATAATAATAACAATCAAATTAAATATGAGCTGTTTAAATATAATAACACATGAAATTTGAAACGGGAATTACATTATAAATATGTAGGTGTACAGTTTAACTAATATTATAATGTTAGTTTATCTGTCATATGAAATTATATACACTTTATGTTTTTCACAACACATTAGACCAAATAGGCACAATTTAACAATAAACACAGTTTGTAATCTAGCTGTCAGCATTTGTTTTCCTGGGTGATATATTATTTGTATAGGCGGCATTGAAACGTGTTTATATGTATTTATGTTATTCCCATCTTTAATATGTGTTATATTTAGATTTTGTTTGTCGTAAATTTGATTTAAAATAATAAATTTTATTTTATCGGCATTCAAAACAATTATGTTCACATAATAAATCGATTTTTATGACAAATAATACTGTTTTTCAAGTTATTGAAATTGAGTATTTAATAAAAGAAAATTTTTTATGTAAATAAATAATTCAACTGTATGATTTCAAATGTTTTATTATAGAGCCTATAATAACTTGAAAACAGTTCAATTTAGGGGAAATAGATAAATATTACAATGTTTTCTAGCTTTTCTCTCAAACAAAACACGAAAAAAACTGAACCGATTTTAATGCAGTTTTCACCAATTTTTCAGTGCGTGTTCTTAGCTATTACTATTTAATGAAGACCTTAAGGCCTCTTTACACCACCTAGTTTCACATCCAATTTGCAGGGTCAATCTGCTGTACCCCACTCTACTACCCTACAAATCGGCTCTGCAGATTAGATAATGTATAGATGCCTTTATAATTGACATCAAAATACAAAAAAAAATATTTTATCAAATCGTGTTTTGTTTCCATGAGGTCACAAAAAATATAAATCTATATCTATAAAAGAGTTTGTCCTTAACCACTCACTCACTCACTCACTCACTCACTCACTCACTCACTCATATATCAACGTACAGCCCAAACCCCTGGACCAAGAAACGTCAAATTTCGTAGGTGCCTTCCTTTTATGATGTAAGCACCCACTAAGAAAGGATTTTCGAAATTCAACCCCTACGGGGTTAAAACAGGGTGTCAAAGTTTATATAATTTTTTTTTTTTGTTCGCATTTAATTGAAACTTATCGAACATACTCTAAAATATAAATAGTGAAACGATTATTTCAGCATTTCCCAATATTTAACCCCTAAGGTGCTAGGAGGGTGGAAAAATTTGTAAAATATTTTTTTTTTGTATTCACCGAATGAAACATGGCATAAGTAGGTACTCTACAAGAGAAATATCAGTTACGAAAATTCAACCCCTATGGGAATAATAATAATAATTGTTCATGATATTAAAATAACTTCAGACAAATTAATATTCAATTAAAAATGAAAGTTCGACGGGAACTAGGCTGGATTTAATCTGCAATAAATGAATTTGATATTCAACCCCTAATGGCGAGAGTAGACGGGGGTTAGTTTAAAAAAAAATTAACTAAGATTCGGGATATTTACGTTTTTTATAAGTAATGAATAAAAATCAATATAAAAAAATGTAATATGTCATCCCCTATTACTTATAGAGGGCTCTAATTAGTTTCGAAGTTTACGCGAGCGAAGCCGCGGGATTCCGCTAGTGGTATATAAAACATCTTGCAAAACACTCTCAGATGAGATACCAAACTTATATGATAGTTCTCTTCGAGATTTCTGATGACTTTGACAGATTTCGCGCAAGCGTTGTATGTAAACACCAACGATATTAAAACAATTGTGCTATTATGAAAATTATTTTATACGGTCAGAGTCGCCAACTGTGTTACAATACGTTGAAGTGTCACGTTGCTCTAAATTCCATAACTAATCCATAGATACTATAACAAAATAAATAACCTCATGCTAGCAAGCTTGCAAATTTGATAGGTCTTTTATAATACCGGACATAAGGTGTACAATTGGTGGATATTAACCCCGGTTACACCGCGTCCAATACGCTAGTTTGTTATATAATTTAAATTTCATGAATCTTTGTATAAAAAAAAAACATTAAATAAATATCAAAATTTTATCAACATCAAAGTACAGTAAATTCACTTCTTGACATTATTCGTGTGAGTTATTTAAAACTTACACGATTTGTGATTCTAGTTTGTAAAGTAGGTGTATATTTGCAGCCCGCGCTAAGAGCATTTCGGTTTGAGAGCAAACATTTCTAGTTTTAGGACGCAGCTAATTCTATTTGAATTTCAAATTCAGCTAAAGCTGTTGACACAATCAATGTAAAGTTTTATTACCGACTGTTATTTCAAAACATACGTCTCACCAGTGACCACCATGGCCTCTGTGATGAAAACTTTGGTTTTATTTGGTATTTGTTTTTCTGTTGGATGGATGAGATGTAGCTTTGGGATTAAAAGACTGTGCTCATAGTGCTCATATAGAATTTAAATCTCTAGTAAAGTCGCTTCTGCGTATTTTTAAGAGGTAGGTCTAGTAATACATATTAAATTATAAAAGTACGAAACAATTTATCGATGTTTAATTTTTTTTATTCCACAAAGAGAATTAAAAATGATTGTTTAGAATATTTATAACGTACGTATGTATAAATAAATACTTTTTATAAGTTTCAGATTTTTTACATGTTATAATGTCAGTAAACCCTAGAAACACTAGTATAACAAAAGCTATACTGACAATGAGAAGAACAGGTATCTAGCACCATCTAACAGTAAATTCCGTTGAGTCAATGAAACTTGGTGCCATTGCTATAGAGTTACAAACTGTATCAAAAAGTTTTAAGAGCGTTTTGTATTGTCTAAAATGATCAAAAATACAACCAATATTGCTCCGGAAGATATTGCAGTTTTTTATAAAAAAAAATTTTTAATAAAAATTTTAAAGGTAAGAAGAAAAAGTAGCTTCGAAATATTTTTAAGTATTATAACATTATTTTCACACTGGAGTCACACGTACATCAAAATATTTTGTTTATAATAATAATCAACAAATGTATTTTATTAATAATCACCCCTATAAATTTTATTTACATAATATTAATTTTTGTACCGTCTATCAATTCAAATACAGACAGCCTATATAAAAATACTAGATGAATTTGTATTTGTTAGAGAACCCTTGCTGACAATCAATTTTCAAATCAAATTATTGTAATTGTAATTGACTAAATTACCAAATAAACTCATTTAAAAATGAAATGTATTTTATTACCATTTTTCAATTGCCATTATGACACTATATTTCCATTTTATTCAACTTTTATACGTATGTATACATATAATATATAATTGAAAAACTGCCTTTAATTCATCTTATTAAATACTAGGTGGGCCCACGCGGCTTCGCTCGCGGAAATATTGTTTAGGATTTAAAAAATATATAGTTGAATGAAGTATAAACAAACACGATTAGTTATTTTTCAAATAAAAACCAAACAACACTTAAATAACCTACCTAACAAAAGCGAATCAGAACAAAAAGTAAAAATAATTTTTTTTCTATTTAAATTTAAAACTTAATTACTGAAAACAAATTAAACAATTGACAATCAAAAGAATACCGATCTGTCCCTCTGCCCTGCGCAAAATAAACAACTGCTAGCCGAGCGCTGTATCTCCCGTTACGCCGCGCGTAACTTTATCATAGTTTGCGCGAATTGTCGCGAATAATATGCTATTATATGTATATTACACGTTATTTCCTAAACCAAAAGACCACATTGGATTCTGTAAAAGGTAAATTATATCTACATTAAGTACTTATGACGATGAAATCGTTTATTTCGATAAAGATTGAAGTTTTGCAGGTGAAAAGTCCATGTAAACCGAACCCAAATATTTTATGTTTTCTTTGTAACATAAAAGCAGTCATTGTGGCTTAAATATAAAAGTTAGACATATGATGTCGCGGACTTTATTGTAGCACTTTTGATTCTACACAGTTCTTTAATACATTATTTTGTTCTATATTCAACGGTTTAGGCAGCGTATTGCAAAACATTGCGCCGTCGGCAAATTTTTTTCCGACTTGATTTACTATTATTGTCACTGCTTAGTTGTTATGTTACCTAATGTAACAAAATATAGCCTATAATCTGACCAGAGAATGTATCTATGAATTAAAAAAAATCACGTAAATCTGATAAGTGGTTCTCGAGTGACAAGCACACAAACGGACAGACAGACAGACGTTGAGCTTTATATATATTAAGGATAAATTGGGGTATAGTAGAACTCAATGTTCCAATCACCATCTAAAAAAAAGTGAATGAAAATAATAACTATGGTAAATTTATGTAGATATAAAAAGGTACATAAAAGTTTAAAATTTGAAAAATACATTATTTCATATGTGATATAAAATTTCAAACTAAATTCACACTGGTTGCATTACATACTTCTACAAAGGAAATTTGTATAATTAAAGTAAATTAAAAATTTTCTTTGGGTAAAACAATATTTTATATGACGTAGCATAATTAAAGAGCGTAGCTTTTTTGATCATGTTCATCTGACACGCTTTATTTGCGTGTGCAGTCTAAACAAAAAATACTAAGCAATAGTATACTATTGTAAAAAAAGCTATAGCGAATTTTTTATAGTGTGACGTTCATAAAAGACTTTACAGAGACGGAATAACCTGAAAATATACAGAGAAAAAATTAAATTTCATTCTGTGAAAAATTAATCGGTAACGTAGTAATACATATGTCATACCAACAGTATCAAAAATTACTATACCGTATGTTAAAATAATTATAAAACATAATTAAATAATTATATTAATAAGTTATTAATAGTCAGACGAAAAAATTTCATTAACATTTTTATTTATTTACGATGCGTAGGAATGGGACAAAGATAAAAAATTAAATAGATTGATGAAAAAAAAATTTATCCTAGAAATTTTTAACACCCGACATGGTAAAATTTAAAAGAACGTCTACTACAATTCAGCATACTGTATAGTAGTTTCTATGACGGCGATAGGCCAGATATGAAAAGTAATATAGAAACATAGTAAAATTATAGAGAATGTACGTGAAATTTTCATATGCAAGAAATTAAATTAAAGCATAGCGTATATTACTTTTTCAGAGTAAATAAATTTTAATAGGTACTATGTTAAAATTTACCAGTCATTGTAATTTTTCATTTACTTTATTTTAAATTCTACCGACTTTTCTGTTAATTTTTAAAAGAATATTCTCTCCGTGTATATTGTCCAAATAAAAAAAAATTGATGTATTTATAACATATATTTTCTCAATAAAATATCTTAGAATCGGGTTGTTACACAAGGAAAATTGATAGAATATAAATTATAGAAAACACAACTTGAAAAATATACATTTTCAAAAAAAAATTCACCTCGAGAAAAGAAAGTTATTTTAAAATTGCATATCTACAAGTTTCACCGTTTTTGCTTTAGAATATTCACAGACAGATATATTCAAATAGTCATACTCAATTTAAAGAACAAAAAAATGTAATTATACATATATACCTAAATATATAAAAAGTATAAAATATTATATCTTACATTGCATTGGATTTTTATTTTAATTTTCCTCGATGTATCTTCAAAATTTCTAATGAAATGTTTTTATGAATATTCTGTACAGGTTGAATTAATTAAATAATCTAAGGAAACAATTTTTGGGAGTAGTCAGTATAGTGAAAAGGACAACCTTATTCCTTAAATAAATGATGTTAAATCTGTATGAAAAAAGAATAATAAATATACATGAATATAATCAAATACTCGATCTACCGTGGTTTTTAATTTACTATTTTACTGTTTTAAAACTATACTGTAAATTTATCTTTTTTCCTTTGAAAATGTACTAAAAACTAAAAATAAAAATGTAATGAACAATAATTAATCCTGCTCTGGATGTACTAAATTATAAAAAAATGACATATGTAATATTCAGTTTAAAAATGATTACACGTATTTTAGTGCCAGGTGTTTTTTCTGCTTACATTTACTTTGACGTACAACGTCTGGATAGAGAGCTATAATAGTTTAGATATCATGGATTGATTACTGTAATTTTGCTGACAGCCGATAGATAATATTATGATTTTCTATTTTTTATAATATCCACTCTATAAAATTACATTATCAATAAAGTACTACAGAAAAAACTGTATATCTTTTTATTTTATATTGTGGTTGTATTTTTATACATCGGTGACTTTGTTCATAGTATTCTGTTCATATGAATTGATATTTTTTTGTGTTTGTTTTCTTGCTATTCTTGATTATATAAAATGATACAGAAACGATGTATTTGAACAATACGAGAATTGTTATGTTATTGTGCATACAAATGTGCATTTTTTATGTTAGAAATACATATCGATTTTATTCAATCAAAATGTTAGGATATTTCAAAAAATATCAAATAATGAATCATTTTTTTAAATTTATTAGCACTTTATTTTCTTTTCTCATGTCTTCGTACTTTTTTTGACAGAGGGCCGTATTAAATACTATATTTAAATAACATATTCTCGGACCAGAAATTTTTTTACATTAAAAACTTATTTTTTTATTTTGTATTTTTTGCCCAAAAATTTTTAAACTTGCAACCCTACAAAAGTGCTACGAAAAATAAATAATTTTCTTATGTCATATAAAAAAGGTGAAGTAGGTAATAATAGCTCCCAAAATTATAGTTATAATAAGTCATTTGCTAGTATTTTATTAATGTGTAAAAATAATTTGTCTATTAAAATTGATCTAAGATATCATATTATCAAAATATATTAGTCGTTCGGAAATGTTTAAAATAATTCCAAAAAGCAAATAGAATATTTAATATGAGAGTTGATAATTATTTCTGAGTTAATAGCAAAAATTGGAATAAATTAAAAAAAAATTATTTTCTTTAATATTTTTATACAAATGAATCAACAATATAAAATATATAGTACCTACTTTTAAAAAATATTTTTGCGTCCTTATATTCTATAAGCAAATATTTACTTATGAACATCAAAGAAACGTAAAAATAAAAAAAAATCTTTATGCTAATTTCTGAGTACTCTCTTTTTTAATTCCACTACATCCTTTTAATTCTCTGTATTGTCTGTTGTCTCTATATTAAAATACAGTGGTTCTCAATATTTTTATAATAGTATTATCTAATCCATAAAAATTTATAAGTTACTATGACTTGAATAACTGTTGGCTTCTGATAATAATTATTCATGTCTTAAAAATCTTTTTGTTTCCTACAAGCCTCGTATTTTTCACCTTATATATCCGGCCCTACACAGTAGTGTTATATTTTGTTATGGATAGATCTTACAGTACATAATATTACTCAGCACATAAGTATAATATATGTAACTTGCTGTATTCAGGACGCAACCTCGCGTATAAGAAGTCAAAAGATCACAACTAAAAAATATGTACACAAAACAATAAATATTCATCAAAATCAAGTAGCGCGCTATATATATTCTAAAACAAAACACGACTAAATGAATATGAAAAGTACAAAAGCAAATACTCACAATGAACAATAAGCATTATCCTCTTGCTGACTGAAGGGGGCACGCCGTTGGAGGCGATGCAGAGATAGGGCCCCATGTGGAGCCTGTTGACTCGTATAATGTTGAACACGGGACCTTCGATGCTAGACACTGCAACAACGACAAACTTTAAGTGCTTCGATGTCGAAAATTATCAATCATCAGGTGGTGACATACTCTTGTATATTGTTTTGTTTTATTCGTGTATTGTCGAAATCACGGTGTACGCAGTTGGGTTTTAACTGATTTAGCGTAATGTTTTTTTTCGTTGTACATTTAAAAAAAAATATAATAGGCTATGTCCTTATGCTCACATTTAAATACATGGTATAGACTTTAATAATTATGGAGCAATGTTATTGCAGATGCATACAAATATATGTTTACATTGTTCTTCAAATTAAAGCTTGATCATAAATTCCTAAAACAATTAAAAGCAGGCTATTATCTGCTTCATATAAATAAAAAATAACCAAAGCAAATTTTTGCATGTATCACAATGATTTTCCTATGTACTATAATTGAATTCTACGCCCAATAAGTATACTACATAAATAAGAGTATACTTATATGCCATAAAACTCTGACGCAAGCAAAATAACAGATCACATATCGTCCTTTAGCTTACAACACCGCTCAAGTCGTTTTGACCAACTTTACAGGAGAGCGAAAAAACCGTGTATGTTTTATATAGGCTACCGGCTTGCGCGCATTTTTTGAATTCTGGTCTCTTATTTTTTGAATTCTGGTCTCTTATTGTCCGAAACGTCTAGAATGTGATTGGTAGATTGACGCGCAATGAGTAGCTCTATCCAATGGCATTAAAATGTAAAAACTGCTAATTTTTGACTTATGCGGTGTTGTTAGCTAATGGACGATATACATACATATGTAAATAACGCGATATACGCTAAAATATACAAAATTTGTTGATTTAAAAAAAATTGATTAAAAGGTAATCTGGTATTTGCGGAAACCTCCCTCAACTTAATCATAATAGTAATAATTTGGTGACATTCCGACATCTTTCCGAATACAATACCTAGCAAAATAACAAATATATGTTTTTTTTTAATTATTTTTATTTATTTTCTGAAATTAGTTTTTCTATCAATCAGCATCTTTTGGTTATGTTAGAAATCCAGAAATACTTATAAGCAACAAAATTTTATATATGTATAAATGTATATGTTATTGCGCAGATCTAGTATATTCAATTTAAGTGCATGGGAAATTGAAGCTAGTAGAATATTTCACTTGCAAATTATAAATTTAATTTACTATCTCGAAACGTTTTAAAAAGATCTTCATTACACACACACTAACTATTTCATAGAAAACCGAATAAGAAATTCAATTTAAGTTTTACAAATTCATCGTTTACATGGAGCTTATTTGATAAATAATTCACTGTTGCACTTATCTGACTGAGTCGAATGCAGCAGTATCAACATTAGTTTGTTTGTTTAGTAAGAATTACACAGCTTTGAAGTAAGACCAGTGCATACGTCGTTCTGTGGCCGCCAGGGAACTGTGTCTTGCACAAATTAGTTACGTGATTTAACCCGTTAGGTGTACATTGTTTATGGTATTTGTTGGTGTGAATATGTAAGTGTATACAAGCTTTTGCGGTGTCTTTGAATTGATTTTCGGATTCTAGATATAATGTATATAGGATAACCAATATATGAATGCAATATGAAACAGTTTATTTCCCAAATAGTTGTAGAACTTTTATTTCTAATATTTTACTTCATGATATGTGAAGGTAATGAATTTTTAAAAGACCTTTTAATATTTTTTCGAAGTAAACTGCATATTTGTAATTAATTATTAATTTTTTCATTAGGCATTTTTTGTCACGTAATACAGAGTATATTCTATATTCATCCTTAATATATATAAAGCTCAACGTCTCTCTGTCTGTCTGTCTGTATGTATGTCCGTTAGTGCGCTTATCACTCGAGAAACACTTACCCGATTTACGTGGTTTCTTTTTTAATTCATAGGTACATTCTCTGGCCAGGTTATAGGCTATATTTTGTTACGTTAGGTAACATTACAACTAAGTAGTGACGATGATAGTAAATCAAGTCGGAAAAAATTTTGCCGACGGTGCGCTGTTTTGCAATACGCTGCCTAAACCGTTGAATATAGAACAAAATAATGTGTTAAAAAATTATGTAGAATCAAAAGTCCTACAATAAAGTCCGCGACACCATATGTCTAACTTTTATATTTAAGCCACAATGACTGCTTTTATGTTACAAAGAAAACATAAAATATTTGGGTTCTGTTTACATGGACTTATGACCTGCAAAACTTTAATCCTTATCGAAATAAATGATTTCATCGTCATAAGTACTTAATGTAGATATAATTTGCCTTTTACAGAATCCAATTTGGTCTTTTGGTTTAGGAAATAACTTGAAATATACATAAAATAACCTATTATTCTTGACAATTCGCGCGAACTATGTTTTCAATAATTAACTTTGAAATTTAAATAGAACAAAAATTATTTTTTGTTCTGATTCGCTTTTGTTAGGTAGGTAATTTAAGTGTTGTTTGGTTTTTATTAGAAAAATAACTAATCGTGTTTATACTTATATCAACTATATATTTTTTTAAATCCTAATCAATAATTCCGTAGTCCATGCGAGCGGAGCCGCGCGGGCCCAGCTAGTAATCCATAATTACAAAAAAAAGTAATACTAATACTGGATAACGACACCAATTATACTACACCGTAACGTAATGTGCGTATAGGGGGGATAGCCGAATGGACCGCGGCATTGGGGAAACTGTTGTCAAAGGAAACGTTGGTGCAGGTGAGATGCTTCATTAATCCCATCGCACGTCGTGTGCGATCCATTAGATCAGGGACGGTTAAAGCAGGGCCAAATGGCGGGGAGAGGGGATGGCACTGTTTTGTTTTTACCGCTGGCCCCTTTTTGTGTTCACGTCAAGTCGAATTATTTTCGGATGCTGGAACCCGAATAGAGGAAGTAGATGGTAATGTTTGTATGTATTGTGTTCGGGGTTTCATTAGATAATTAAAAAAAATACACGTGATATTTTTCTGAGGGGATTCGGTTTCTGGGAATTAGATTTAACTGATTGTATGTAAAGAGTTTTTTAATTAAAAGTTAAACGGATTGAATTTTGTTGGTTTGTATATTAGTGACGTGTTTCACCAAAATGTTTCGGGGTGTTTTTGTACTTGTTTAATTAGTGTTTGCTAAAATTCATCCGAAATAAATATGAAATTTAATTCAAAATGTTTTATTGAAATGGATATGCATTACCTAGCTACTAAACAGTTTTTATTTTATTTTTAATTTGATGATTGCTACATGTTTAATACTTATGATATGTTAGTCTTTTTGGCTTTTATCAAAATCATTAAATCATTTAGTAGTTTATAATTATTTCTTACAAAAACTGCAGCTATCGTAATTAGTCATAAATTTAATGCCAATGATAAAATACAATTTTTATTGAAAATTTTACTGTACAACTTTATTAAATGTTTGCATAGATGTAAAGAGAATAAAAGATAAAAACTAATTGTGTACTAAAAAGTATAAAGCACTATATAAAAACAGGTCAGCGACGATATAATAATATGTCTGAACTATGACCTCACATAAAGAGAAATTGTGTGGCAATTAATTATCCAATAAATTTATGTAAAAAGCATTTTTTCATAAAGTTCATATTTTAGGCTATAGAATAAATATTGCTTACTTTTTTCACCCTGTTTATTGATTTTATTTTTAAACTTTTCTATTAGTTATTGTTAGAACTATACAAACGCCCATATTATCTTTTTTGAACCCTATTATATTTTTCTAAATTAACAGAATATACAAAAAAATATCGTTCAACGTATTTGGTATTGATATATTATTTATTTATATTATTTATTATTTGCTTCTGAGTTAAAATGAATTTTGGGTCAGACATGATCCCATTATAGGGGTTATGATAGGTACATAATTTTTTAATTCCAAATATTTTTATAAAATAGTTAAAAATAATGTAGATAATTTAATTTTTGTAATCATCTATACTTATATCTATATCTATAAAAGAGTTTGTCCTTAACCACTCACTCATATAAACACGTACAGCCCAAACCCCTGGACCTAGAAACGTGAAATTTCGTAAGTGCCTTTCTTTTATGATGTAAGCACCCACTAAGAAAGGATTTTTTGAAATTCAACCTCTACGGGGTTAAAACAAGGTGTCAAAGTTTAAATTAAAAAATTGAAACTTATTGAACATACTCTACAATATAAATAATGAAACAACTATTTCAGCATTTCCCGAAATTTAACCCCTAAGGTGTTAGGGGGAGGTGGAAAAATTTGTAAAATATTTTTTTTTGTATTCACCGAATGAAACATGGCACAAGTGATATTAATGTAAATTCTGACAAATTAATATTCAATTAAAAATGAAAGTTCGATATTCAAGCCCTAATAGCATGGGACGGGGACGAGGGTGGATTTAGATATGTTTATTAGATATGCTTTACTTATAAAGGTAAATTCGAGCAAAATAGTCATCTATTAAAATAAAAATTTCGACATTCAACCTCTAATGGCGGGGGTAGACAGTGTCTATGTTTTTGATATGTTTATCTGCATAGCTGCTTACGTAATAATGGGCAAAATAAGCTGCAATAAAAAAATTCGATATTCAACCCCTAATAACTAGGGTAGACAAGAGGTTAGTTTTTACAAATATTTAACTAATATCCGAGATATTTACGTTTTTTGTAGGTATCTAATGAATAAAAATCAATATAAAAAAATGTTAAATATCATCCCCTATTACGTATGGAGGGTTCTAATTAACTTCGAAGTTTACGCGAGCGAAACCGCGGGGTTCCGCTAGTACTCAATATATTAGTAAAGCGATATAACATTTTCATTTATGCATTAGAAGCGTTCATGATAAAAAACAAAGACGATTACTACCATAAATTACAAAATCACAGTGATTTAAAGTTCTCTGTTTAGATTTAATGTGGTTTTGTCTGTTGCGGTGTTGCAATGAGCAAAGTTTGTAAACGCTTCAATCAATTAAAAAACTGCAATCAATTATGTTGTAAAAAATAAAAACTACAACTCTATTCATTATTATTTAAAAGGTGAATTACTCATTGGAACGAGTTTATTTAATTTGTTGTTAATTGTTTTAATTGTTTTATTTTTTTTAATATGGGATTTGAATTTCCGAGAACCATATTACTGCTTAAATCTACCGAGATATATTGAAAAATGTAGCTGAATTACATTTTTTTTAATTTTATTGAAATTTTTTATAAATTTTTGATAATATAATGTTTTCGAGTTTATCGGAAATAGATATAATTATTAATGTTTTAAAATAGGTTGACTGTTATTTAAAAAACATTAGGCGCAAAATACTAGGGCTAATAAATATAGGTTTATAAAAAATAATCATGGACAATTCTGTTATTTTACAAAAAATTGATATATAATTTTTTTAAATAAAATAGATTTGATTTCGAAATAAACGCGAGTGAAACCGCGGTGAGTTCTAGTTTAAAATAAAATGATAAGTTATTTAATTCTAGTTGTTTTAAACTATATAAGTAGTTGATTAGTTATTATTTATTCTATATTAATAGTATAAGTAAAATATAAATTTCAAAAAATATATAAATATATATTAGGATCTACAAATAGCAGAACAAAAAATGCTATATACCTATATACAATTATTCATATGTAGGTACATATAGCTCATCATAGTTTTGATTAAATTAGTGCATTCACCCTTTCGTTTTGATATAATAGAATTTAATAGTTAGTGTACCTATAAAATATAAAAATCTAGGTCAACTCAAACTTTCAAGTTCATTTTAACTAAATTAATAAACCAACTGTTTTGATTGCTTATGACGTATTTATACAACGTTGGTATGACGTGTTAATGCGCGTTAGTGTATATATGGCATATGTATTTGTGTATATGGCGAGCAAATTATTTGGCATGTTGAAAACAAAATTGGAGAATTGGTACATCATTTTTAAATATTTTATTTCATTTTTTTTAATTATTGTCCGGCATTATCAACCATTTTAAAGCTTCTTTAAAGTAGATTTGGTATATTACTACCAATTTTGACAAGCGCAGTCGATTTTAATACCATTTTGTCAATATTCATTTGATTACGTTGAAATTTTAACACAATAAAGAATATAGATAAAGCTACTTTAGTGAATAACATTAAAATTGAACAGAAATTGTTTGTGTTACAGCGTTTTGAACTTTGAAAATTGCTGAATTTTTGCTAAAAAATCGATTTTTTTTCGTTTAAAACATGATTTTTGAAGGGAATAACTTTATGAATGTATATAATTAAAGGCTTTTTAGTTCAATTAGGACCCATAGCTTCATTCTGAATGATCTTTGGTTGAAGTCATTGATTTAAAAAATATATATACGAATTTGAATGTTTGCATATCGATTTTTTTTTTGCAATATCGCAAAAACTAGAGCTGATTGAGCAAAATGTGGTCATTTTTGGATTCAGCATGTCCAAATTACTGAAATACCCTGAAGCAAACAAAATCATTTTTTTGTCGGCCTGTGTTATAATTAACTGATACTCAAACTCTTTTTTCGTAACATACCTATGCACATGCATTATTCTCTTGTAACATCAAACAATTCTTATAAAGAAATGAAGAACACTGTATTAATATTTCATTCAAACACAAAGAACGGATCCACCGAAAATTAATTTATTAAAATCCTTACTGTAGGTTTTTCGAGGCTCCCCATTCATTAAAACATTTGTTTAACTTCCAAATACTTTTTGTATACAAAACGAATCTGCAAATCTAAGTAATTTGTCCAAATATAATATTTGTTCATTAAAGCGATAGAATGTTGGGCCGTTTCCAGTTTTATATCATTCGTGTTACAGCTGTCTTCCCGGTTAATTTGGCTAAATGTATATAACCAGTCCAAATAGGTTACAGGCTTTACAATTGTTGGCATCTCACCATAACATTCTAGTTTCAGTTAAATGTATGCACATTGTTGAGTAGAAGGTTATACGTGTCGTCGTTATTATTATTCTAGTAATTTGAAAATTTAACTACTTAAAAAACTATGTATAGTATTCAGTTTGTTACTCACTCTTATTTCGGGTATTATAAAGAATTTACTCATTATGGATTTGTTCAAGGTTTTAGAGCAGTGGTAATAAATGTATAGTAAAATTTTGTGAGGTGTACCTGTCACCGCTGCTTTCTACTTATGTAGGTTATTCATAAAAAGGTACATTCCATTCATATCAGTGGGTTGTCATTTATATTTAATACCTCATAGATAGCGTTAACTTAGCTTTTGTTCGGGAGTAAATTCTTTTATAATACAGGACATTAGTCAAAAAGTGTAGGAGAATGGTACCGGTTGAAACATGTTTGTAAATGGACTGTTATTAATACAACTTTATAAAGTTTAAAGTATGTTAAATTATAATCGATGGAAAGTATAAACTTTTTTGAATACGTTTATTGAACTTATATATTTTGTTGGTGAGGATTTTCCATACAGTCTTTGGCTACTCCATTTTATATAAAAGCTTTTCTAGTTTGTTCTTGTTTAAATCTGATTTTGATTGGATTAAAAGATAATTTTAAATAATGTAAGATTATTTTTAACTAAGTATGCGGATAATAAAATGTTTATATATCAATAATGGTTAATATATTTAATTTTTTTAAATAGTTAGCAATGTTTATTGACTTTTTAGTTGCAAAACTATTATACATAATACAAAATAATAATTTATGTAACCTAGTATCTATGTATATTTTTTTACAAAGTTTGTAAAGATATTTAATATTAATACAATTAAAAATGTAGAAACACATAAAACATTTTCATAAAAGAATTACGCGCCACAAAAAACACATAATACGGATAAACCTCGGACGCGGTTACAACAAAAAGAATAAGAATAAAAAAATGTATGAAAATTAAATAAAACCACATTAATCTCATACATACACGTGCATCATTTGATGCAAAGCATAAACAATATTAAAACAAAAGTATAAAAAGCAAACAGTTGTTTTAGCGAAGATATAATCTCTACAAATAGAGCGTCAGTTTTTAAAGAACCGGGATAGGTTTATCATAATGTAGTAAATCTTTCGTATAAAAAAATAAAAACGTATTCCTCCGACGGGAATTCAGCTACAAAGTGACCGCGATGCTTTGGATATACGAATGGCATACATGCGAGGGTTTGTATATGTGTGGGTGTGGTGGGGGTATACACGGTGTAGTGAAATAGGAGAGCTTGCTGTTTTTTTGTCAGAACGATTCGTTGCAAAGATAAATTGGATTTTAGTTAATCGAATATATGTATATACATACACATGTGGTTTGCAGTAGTTTTTTATTTGTTACAATTTGTATTACTGAATCTATGCTGAGTGGGGATATATGTAATATGGTTTAAAGAAATTGCATTGCAAAATAGTACTTATTTTCTTGCCAAGAAAATTATATGGGTCGTTGAGGCGTTCAAAATCACAAAAATATTAAAGAAATATATTATAGGGGAAAAGGTATAATTATTGGGCACTGATAATGATTGGTCACTTTTCAGATTTTCAGTTTAAAATAAAAAACATGGTAACTTAATTAAATCGAAATGCTTACTAAAATGGGAGCCTAGTTTATTGTGATTGTTTTAAGAGCATATTTTTAAGTATACGCTTAATATATTTAATAATAATTACATTACTTTGATTTTAAATTTTAACGTATTGTTATATTAACATTTTGTTAAAGACTACATAAGGATGAATGACTGGATAAAAATAAAATTTGTGTTAATAATTTGTAATATTTAAAAACAGTTGTTAGTTTATATTGAAGATAATTATTAAATGTGTTTCAGATAGTAATTGTTAATTATTTTAAAAATATTATTTTTAAACTCTAGTTGACAGTCATTGTGTTAGCACATACAAGTTTTTCTAATGATTGGCCACTGGTGGTTAGTTATTATTTATAGGTAAACAATATACCTAAAAAGCAAAAGTAATAAAAATAATGTTACTAAAAACATAAATGATGAAAACGTAGCTCAAAAACAAACACATTTAGATATAGAAAAAAATGTGAGTATTTAAATTTGGGTGAATTCCCGCACGACTGGCTGATATTTACTGCTATTCTTTATTGACCACACTACTCTGTCTTTTCTTTGGTATGATAGGTTTAACAAAAATGAATATCGGAATACAGGACACATATACTAGTTACTGCTCGGCCCCTTGATATAGTAGCGTGATATTATTCAACTGTTACTATATCTAGTAAAATTTTCATCAAAATCAGTTCAGTATTCAAAATTATCATATAGTACATTTGGAGCCATCTATTTTATAATAAACGAGCCATTAAGTATAAATATTAAAGAGGATTATAATTATAAAACTAGTATGTATGCGAGGCTGCACTTGCATTTGACATTTAAATAAGTAGAGGTACATTTCACAGATAAATTATTAAAGTAGATGTTAATTAATATATAAAAGACACAATATAAACACCCTTTATATATTTATAATTACCGTCCTTTCATTAGTACGTTTTTTTATATGAATACCAATACAAGAGTTTACTGTTTTTGATCTTTTTTTGTAACATAAATGCATATTTTTTTGACATTTATAATGACCTTTGGCATTATTATATATACATTTGGTTTTCCTGTTGATAAATATTTGAATTACTGTTTAGTAATTGTAGGTGTCATGGTTATAAAAAGATAAATATAAAAATCAGAATTAAATATGTAAATAGTAAATTAGTATTATATTATATTAATATAAATTAATATCTATAAATAAATATTATATTAATTTAATAATATTAATTAATTAAAATCAATTTAAATATAAACATTCGGTGATAGATAGATAAAGTTAATATCATTTTGGTTTCATCTCGTCAAAATTTAAAATCTCTCATCTCAATCTAAAACGTAACGAAACCAATAATCATTTCGGTTTTGCATGAAGCTGTAGTTTAGAGAGAAATATACATTAAGAAAAAAATCAATTTTCTAGAAAGTAAATCCAACCAACTACGAACTCAATTATTTTCTACCTAAAAATAATATTCTTCGGTTATTTTGAATTATTCTTGGTTCACTTATTCTTAAGTCTAGATTTCCAATAAGAATCTCATAACTAACTTTAGGGGATTTTTTTTGTGATCCGATGATATTACACCCATTTTATCGGCAGTAATTTATAAAATTATAAAAATTAGGTAGGTATACTATAAAAGGGATAAATAGTTTAAGATTTAATCAAATACTTTTTTGATGTAAGTACACTCAGCGTTCTGCTACACGATCATCCACTATACGACCGTTCCGTTATACAATATGCCGACAGTTCTAACGAACGTCCTTTCCCAAACCCCACCATAATACCACCGTGACTGCTATATTTCTGAGCGTTTAAATTCACCAATCAACGTTAAAGTCGGGGCGGTGGTGGGTGCCCTTCTTGTCGTCGTGTAGTGGAATTTTTTAATTATCGGTGCCGTCGTCTAGCAGAATGTTGAGTGTACTAATAATATTTTTATCAAATCACATTACATAACAAAAAGTATTCCGTCTTTAATATTCAAATCCACATTTAACGACTCTTCACATTATTACATAAATTTTCCAATTATCCTTAACACCCATGCCCCAGTTTCCCAAGTCTGCATTTTTAAAACTAACTTCAGCACCATTAGAAATACAGGTCGGGCGATTAATTCAGGTACACGTACCTACTTTCATAACACCGTGATTAGTTTGGCGCGGTGCAACGGTAGGTACGTATTATAAATGCTTCGCCGACTCTTCCAGGAAGTCAAAGGGGATTTAGTTAACCTCTCCCACTGGATTAAATATAAACGCAGCCGTGATATAAACTGATTAAAACTGGCCGTTCTGTACAGGTGCTAATCAAAACCTGTTTCAAAGATTTTCGTTTCCGCGATGATTTGAGAATTTAAGTATTTAAGAGACCGGCCTTTTGATGCTCGAGTTTTTAGTTTCCTGTGCGTTATTTTTGTATCTTTTGTGATTAATTTTAATTAAAAGTTAACAGTTTCATTAAATGTAGTAATTAGAAATTTGGAAGAATGATTCGAGATTTTTTTTGTTCCACCCACGCAGTTTAATTGAGAGGTGTATATTACTGTTTAATTTAAGAGAATTCCTTCGGAAAACTTTTCTTTATTGTATTTGACTGATATAATTATAAGCGATTGTATTAAGATCGATAACACAGCTCCATAAAAAATCGAACTTTTGTTTGCGGATATCTGACCCACTGTACTATATGTAATCGAGCATGTTGAAACCGAATCTGGAGTCCAAATTACCCCATCACGTCAGGTTTTTTTCCTAACCTCAAAAAATAGGCAAAAAATCATAAAATTCAAAACCCCATAATCATATATCCCATCAACCCCAAAACCTTAAAATCCCATAGTTCTAAACAATATAACCATAAACCCTACAACCCCATAACACAGTAGAAAAAAAACTTATGCGCGTTCAAGCTGTTTCAAACATTTATTTTCACTGCTTGAAAATAAATAAGTCCCTTTTTCACTGGTCTAAGGGGTTTTAGGGTAATGGGGTTGTAGGGTTTATGGTTATAGTGTTTAGAATTATGAGATTTTATGGTTTTGGGGTTGATGGGATATATGATTATGGGTTTTTCAATTTTATGATTTTTAGCCTATTTTTGAGGTTAGGGAAAAAACCTGGCGTGATGGGGTAATTTGGACTCCAGATTGGGTTTCAGCATGCTCGATTATATATAGTAAAGTGAGTCAGGCCCCCGCAAACAAAAGTTCGATTTTTTTTTGTGAAGCTGTGTAATCAGTTCGTAATATTAATACAAAAAGCTTTCTTAAGAGACTAATTATTTTCGTAGGTCATAGACAATCCAGTTATATCAAAAAAAGTTCTATAAAAACATAAATCTCATTACAAGCTTTATTACTTTTTATAAAACCACTAGCTGAACTGTCTGGCACTGCTCAAGGATTTATAATATTAGACATTCTATTAAATTAATCTCGGCGTGAAGCACATTCAAATTAAAAATGAATAAAAAAAAGTTTCACGATCACTGTTCTGAAAAAAAACTCGCATTAAACAATTTCTACAAATAGAACAGAAAACAGAGTGCATATGCCGGAAGTGGGTTTAGTAAATCTCTCACCTTCCTGTCCGTTCCCGACCGGGATTCCCTCGCCGCCCTCACGGCGCCAGGTGACGTTCGGCTGCGGGGATCCGGTGACGGCGCACCGGAGAGTCACATTGGTGCCTTCGCGGACAACCATGTCCGTGCTGGTCGGGTAGTCCAGGATGTCCGGTGGTACTGAAAATGTTACAAAATTAATATGTTAGTTAGTTTATTTTCAAGCAGCAGAGCAGTGATTATTGTTAAAATTGGACATAGTATTAGTATTTAGTTTTTAATTGATTTTAATAGTTAAAAAGGCTCAACTTCGCTTAAATATTTCAACTAAAATATTATAAACTTGTTATCTTTTTAAGGGAGAAATTTTACAGAAAAGTACTAATCACACGTCCCTTAATTGATGTTTATTTGATTCATCCGCGCCTTCTTGTAATGTGTGAATATGTCTTTTCTGTGAAACTTTATAATTTTTTGGTTGAAATATGTTTTAGTAGTGTGATTTTTAGATCTATTGTCAAACTACATACATGTACATACTCGTATGTATCTTTCATACATTGTTTCGATGTGTCTCCTATAGTTTAAGTACCGCATCACGTTTGTTTTGATGACTTTCCATTTAGAGACTCACACTCAAGTACTCATTACCTTTTCATATAAACCCATACAATATATACATTTATGGAGTTGTATTTCAGACTGAAATTTTCAGTCCTCTAAAATTTTATACACTACTTGAAAAGTTTTGAATACATTGGTGCTAATTTACTTTTATTTCATTAAACTGACCAGCTATGGTTATTAAAAAAATCACTTATCTCAAATCTGTCCCTTGTCTTATTTTGATCCCAATTAAATCGGTCGAAAATTGATCATACAGCAACACAAAAAAGAATCTGATCTACAAAACTCATACTTTGAATATGGTAAAAAGATAAAAAAATCATTACGGCCTGTGGAGACATTAAAAATTGATATAAATATTATTTTTATTTTTGCAATTTTTGACGATATGCAAAACAATTTTGGAATTAATTTCGTTTTCCAGTGTCCAAAAATACTAAAAATAAACCTTATTTTGTGGGTTTGTATAATTAATTAGTTGTATAACACAATGGTCACATTATGTTGTATCTACAAATAAAATAACAAAAATGTAGACACTAGTATGGTCGTCTAAGACAGGTTTCACAATGTATATGTAATTGTCTTAAGTATTCCTTAAACCAGACAGACACAAAACGAGCAAGAGCAAACAGAAATTAGTAATACATGACAAGTGTGGAGTAAGTGACTGTAGCTAAACGTTACACAACTTTAACACCTGTTTGTTTCGGCAAAGCTTTATTGTTCTGCTCGCAAAAAAAAACTATCTATTAATGTTAGTTTCTGTAGCAAATAAATATATGTATACAGTAAGGTACATTGTACGTATGTGTATTCATATACCTACACAAAAGTTTTAGGAATTGCTTCAAATATGGGATGAATAATTAATTTTCTTGTATAATCTATTATTGTTATTATTGTTTTACATATTACATATTTTGTTTGAAGATGGTCTCTGGAACTACATAAATATATCATACAAACTTTAAAATATGTTATATGTATGAAGCCTTTAACATATTTTGGAAATCATCTTAATGATTTTTTTATAGTTACAATATTTTAAGGAGACAACACAAATAACATCAGTTCATTTATAAATGATTTAATTTGATGGTTTTTTTAAGTGAATTTTTTTTCTGCCACTGTAAATACCTTAATTATATTTGTTGATTAATATTTATGATCAAATACGATTAAGCCATTTTTAGCGCAGTGAACATCTTCAGGATTATTACAATAGTAAATAGCAATTTCAAGAACCCTGAAGGTTTGCGACAAAACGTTGGTCTAACAAAATGTAGCTATCTTAGCCCGCCCATCGCGAAAGCATAAGAGATTAAAAAAACGGAATCTGATTTGCTTAATTTAAAATAAGAAAGAATTTAAATATTTACATAAATGTAACTTATGACATTTGCAAAAACTATAAAGGTACATGTATACAAACAAAAAAAAAGGAAAAAGTAAATTACAGTTCTGTTACAACCCTACAAAGACATTTAAAAAAGTAAATAATGAAAATAAAATTCGTTTCACAAGGGCACGATGAAATATTAATTAAAATTAAAACCGGTTGCATTTAAATGAGCAAATACGAATTTTTATTAAGTAATGTTTTTAGTATAATTCGGCTTGATGAAGTTATTTGAACGGGAGACGCTTTTAGGAAATATGCGCCACTTCGGAGCACGTGCTGCCAGCCCGGTGAAGTGGCTAACGATGTTATTTAACTCTGCTATTAATATTAAAGCAGTTTCAAGATAACGCTTTTTTTATTCAATTTTGTCATGTTTATGCATACTGTGTATTGAATTTGTATTTAAGATGTTTTCCTTTTTAGTTTTTATTCATTTTTTTTTTGTTTATGTCGTAATATATGCAGGGGTGGGTTTATCATAAAAAGTAAATTAGGTGATCATTAATTAATAATTCCTTATTTTATGTAATCTAAGAGTTACTTGTGTATAAACCTATATTCCATTTCCTGGCTCCCACTTACGTATTTACCTGCTATGGTTGGCTTATGAGTTACCTCATTACATATTGTTAGACTCGTTAAATAGTATTAATAAAATAAAAATCAAGCTTTTTTCCAATTCCTGAGTATAAAATTATATTTTTTCAAACTCTCACCAAATCATTATACATAGATGATATATACCTAGTTCACTAGTTCCATTGACATTTTATACTATGAAAATGATTCTATGTCTAAGAATAAAGGGCCAGCCCATCGAAACTGTTTTTTTAATTTTTATTTTTCAAAAAGTTATAAAATTTACAATTAAATTAAAAATATTAGAATGACTTCTTACATGTATTTGTGATAAGTATGTAACAAATTTTAGTGTTAATTTTAGTGTTAACTGCGTGGAAATGATATCAAGAATCTATTTTCGGTAAGGGTACTTTCCACAAACACATTTAATTGTATGTATATTCGACAGTTACAATAAATAACTAAACAAAACTGTAAGTGTGAAGTTTTTATGCCGTATAGAAAACAATTTAGATATAATTATTACAGAAAGTATCAAAACGTAATCTGCAATAAAATTTAATTTTATCACCTCTTTGCACTAATGACACTATTATCTCAATCGTTTAAATGTATATAACTTAACTGTATAGTATAATCTAATCTTTAAGTTATTTATTAGCTTATGTGAAACCAGAAACCGATAAAAACATCAGCTTTGTTTGCATTCAATATAACAGTGCTTTCAAACATTATATGATTGAATTGAATTTCGAATGAATTTCGTAAGAGGGGTGGAGCCGAGGCTCCGGCACTTAGGCCACTAGGGCCCATTGTGCTCCCCTGGGTTTCTAAGACTCGTTGAAAAGGTCCGTTGCTTCAGCGAAGCATAGGATCCTTTTCCTCGACATGTCCTGAATATCTTTTGACTCGAGAAAAGGGGAGCCAAGGTATTTGCTCCTTAGTGCTGCAAGTGCTATGCAATCACATAGGATGTGTTCTGAGGTTTCTTCCTCTGTGTGGCATTTCCTGCACTGTGGGTTAGGCGCTATGCCTATAGTGTGGAGATGACTGTTCATGTACCCGTGGCCTGTTAGGAGGCCCGTTACGATTCTGAGTTGTCTTCTGCTTAAGTTCAGAAGATCTATATGATTGAATTTCTCGAACAACTATCTTAAACAAACTTTATTATTTGATGAAACCATTAATAAATAAAAAAACAGTAAATAAAGCAAAATTCTATATTTTATAAATAAAAAAGATTTTCAAAAACTATTAAAAATAATTATAGTCATAACCTCAGTGATAAGGTCCTATATATCAAGTCTTTCAGTAAAAATATAAGACAATTTAAATAAAGTTCATGTCACGAGAACATTATTCAGATATAGCTATTCTATAGATAAAAAAATATCGGAGTAAAATGAAATAATACATTTTTTTATCAATTTTTTTAGAAAAGATCACTATAAAACTGTTTTTTCTCAAAAAGAAATAGTACTTTCGATTGCGTTGTTTTATTTTTTTTAAATAATGTTTACTATAGGTACCTTTAAATTATAATGGATTTTTTAGGGAGGTAAACGTATATAAAAAGTTCTTTTATGTAAGTACTTTATCATTATTCAAATTGGTACATTTTATAATGAAAAAATTTGTAAATAAATTCAATTTGTTGACGACAGTTCAATAGATGTAGCATTTTATGTATGAGTATGTGTTGTCAACTTCTTAATTTCTTCAGTTCAGTATTTATTCAAAAAATATCGAATATTTTGATATATTCCATTTATATTTGAATAGCAAAGATATGTTTATAAATGTACAGTGTTTTCCAACCATTTATAATTTTCCTCAACATATCTGCAAATCTCAGATAAAATTTCATCAAAACACAAACATCCTATTTTGATAACCACTGCACAATCCCATATTAAAATAATCCAACCGAATCGGGCAGGTAAACGTCAATAAATAACACGAAAACTGCTCGACTAAAAACAAAAGCCATAGATAAACAAAAAGCGTCGTCAATCCGATTGGTTGAGAATATTGCATCTTTCAGCAGTTAATTATTCGGTTATTATGTGAACCCTTTACGCGCTGTTATCCACGGCAATAAACATTGTGATAATTAAGCGATAATACGCATGTGCTGACTGCTTCTAATGAACCCATAGCCACCTATCGTGTCACCAGTGCCGGAAGACGTAGTGACCGTTGGAAACACGGTGTTGTATAATCGGGCTTATCTGATCATGTGCTGCGGTTATATAATGTGCTGACGGATTCTTTTTATTATTTTTTTTATAACTGCAAATTTTTAATTTTATGGATGAGCGTAGGAATATATTAAATTTCAAAAGAAGATTCTCATTTTAATATTGTTCCATTTTTAGGGTTCCGTAGAAAACTAGGAACCCTTATAGTTTCTCCATGTCCGTCCGTCCGTCTTCAAAAATTCATAATTTAATTTTGATATTTAATTTAATTTAGATTTATATTATTTTTGCCTCAGATTGTACGTCCATTACATCATTAAATCAAGGCTCTATACTCTATTTCATTTAAGTTTGCAGTGGTTACCGGGTCATTTGACCGTACAGATCACGACGCGTACGGTCAAATCACGCGGCAACCACTGCAAAGTGACCGCAGCCTTCTTTGAGGTGATTTTTTTTAGAATTTTATCTTTCCTGGTAAATTATCATTATGTATACGTATCTGTTATATTCTATTATTTATAAAAAAAACGAGTTGTAGTACAGGCTCAATCTTTATAACAAAACAAATTTTGGTGAATGCTGTATCAATATGTTCCTTAAATTCATCATTACGCTATTATTTATTATAGTTGTTACATTATTGTACAATACTGATAATACTGATAATATACCTACCTTAAAAATTATCAATAAGATATTTTTAAATACAATAACTGGAGTCAGGTAAAGCCCACTCTACTGACTACAAATTAATTATATAGGGTAAACTAGTAGTATGTGATATATGATCAATATAAAAAATTATGACATTACGATTGATATTGCATAATTGGCTGTACCCAGCATCCATATTGATTTGTGTAGCGTTATTACCATTAGTAAGATATTCATACGTCATTACATAATTAGCAGATTAATGGTGTATCGGAGATACAGATCAATTAATGGGCTTTCGGCCAGTTTGATTAATTAAACATTATATAACAACATGTGTTTCAAATAGCCACTGATTGGATGCAGTAATATGTGTGATATTTTTATTTACGTATTATTATAAAAATACACGATGAAAAATAGACGGCTAAAATAATATATGAAGGTATCAAGTATGATGTATGTTCATGTATTATATTTTATGCAATAAAGTGTATTTATAATAGGTGGATTATACGGTTTTTAATTAATTTGTATTTTTACATTGTGTTGTGTTTTCAATCATTATTATTTTCTGTATAAAATAAGTTTTGTATTAAAGAGAGTAGTATTAGTAATGTAATTTCTGATGATATATTTTATTTAAATAAAATAAATGTCTGTTTGGTGGTATACAATATTGTTTTAAATTTATATAGATTTAAGGTGAGTATAATTATAATTTTTTATTGAACCGGAGCAATAAAACGTCGATCTAGTTCTTCTTCCTGCCGTTTTTAACTATTATTTTTTCTTGCAAAATTTGTTTTTGACAATGACAAATGTTTGTTTTGATAATAATCATGATGTTACAAGAAGGAGATTGAAGATGAGAGAAGGGGTAAGTCAAAAAACGCAGCAACGTATTCCCGCGTGGCCGCCTGATTGGTCAAATGTTATGTGGCGTGATACGCACACAGCTATACACGGATGCCATGAAGTTACATTATACTATTACACCCCTCTATAACCTTGCGGAACACAGACACACACAACTACATACATATACGGATGCGCAGTACTTATTACTACGCAACGACTGGAACACAAAAGACTACCCACCTCGGGCGTATATTTTGTCTCAACATTTTTTTTTTTCAAAGTTTTACAGAAATATATTGATCATTCTCCTTCTTGTACCTTCTTGGGTACCCTCCCGAGTCGAAAAATGAAACTTGGTTTGACGGTTTTAATCGGAAAATCCTTTGATGTTCATTTAACCGCTTAAAAAAGAAGCCAAGTTTTAAACTATAACTTGTAAAGTAAGTTAAAAAGTTTGAAAACGGATATCTGAAACCAGCGTACAGCGTTTTAACGATATTCATGATTTTTTAATCATATGAGGTATGAAAACCTGTTTCATGATAAACATGGAATAAACAGATAAAACTCATGTGTTTACCGTCAAAACAGATTTCTTTTAAAATACGAACTCCATTACTACAAATATAATTTTTAAAGTGCTTAGCTTACTTTATATAAGTTACCGCATAAGCCTTCAAACCTAGTTTCATATTTCGACTCGGGCTAGCAATCTTTTCACGCCCACTTTTTACGGGCTATGAAAATATAAATTCGATATCAATAATAATCAGTTATATTTTATCATTTCTTAATAACTTTAAGAATTCACTTTCGTCCTGTAAGAGTTAATAACACCGTGCGAATGACACAGTGGCCCAGATCAGTTCGCGAATCTACCACAGCGGCGCTGTCGCATGTCACTGAAGGTTTCATGTTACGGCATGCTGTAACATCGCGACAACGGTTTTGCGAGGAATTAATTGAAAACATGCGTCAATTCACGTGTGTTGTGTCAATTTCATACAAGTTTATGTTGTGTATTACATTTAAATAAATTTATAAGTGATTTTAAAAGTGTTTCTGATCGTCTGATGACATGACTGGCATAGAAAGAAGAATGTTAGTGACCTCGTAAATTTTATAAAATATAAATCGGAGATAAGATTAATTTATTACTTGAATATGGCATTTGAAAAGTTTAATGTTTTATAAGTTTTAATGTTTTAGAAGTATTAAAATTCTATATATCTATATAATAAATGGCATAATTCTTTTAACACTTAGGGACTCGCTACTGGGTCTAACAGACCCAGTCCTTCGTATTTTGGTTAAAATCTTTTAAAGTTTGAAGTGTGCGACATTGCCGCTTTTAGTATCTTTCAACGATAGAATAGCACGGCAGATGACGGTCACAATCGTCAGTTTGTTCAAATTGTCATAGCTAAATTTGATACAGAAAGCGACTGAGATGTGATTTTATCCCAAAGAAGATATTTAAATTTTTTTAATTTTCAAAGTTTTTTTTTTATAATGATTGATCTCTGATTGTTAATTCATATAAGTACATTATAGTAGTGTAAGAAAATATAGAAGATTTTGTTTAAAATAAGTAATTACAGAAATTTCTAAAATTACTCTAAATCTTGTCATAAAAGTATGGAAAAATTCCTTTTGTTTTTGTAATAACTGTTTGATTAAGTAAAAACAATAAATATTAGTATATGATTGAATATTGTCTTTCTTTATTGGCAAATTACCCTTATAAGAATGTAAATGTGCACTTCTATTCAGCAGTTTTGGAATAAACATTTGATATTAAACTGGGTCCAGCGCACCCGGTAGCGAGTATTTATGTTACAAATCAAGGCGCGAGTCCTTAAGTGTTAACTGTATACTAGATATTGAATTATACTAATAATACTTCTACAAAAGCAATTCTGGAATATCACCAAATCAGTAGAAATATGAAGATTGTTTTGCCAATTCTATATTATCTATAATGTATATAGTTTTGATATACATTTTGTACTTTTGCCAATGTATTTCATTGTATGAGATCCAAACAAATTTCTTCTCCGACTTCCGTCACAATTTTTTTACCCCTCTAGCATAATAGCGTAAGCCGTAATGTTAATTATTCATACTATACAATAAAAAAAATTATTAAGGAGAATATTGTTATTCTTAACCATTTGTAGCTCAAGATCTTATCAATTTAAATTATGTTTAGGCATATAAAAAAACACGTATTTTTCATAAATTTTAAAATATTTTTAATTATTTGTTTGATTTTTTGGGAGTGACTTTACTTTGGGTTAATCGTAAAAAACACTTATGTCGTATTGCAGGATTTGAAACAATTATTTAGTTTGTTGTAGCATAATGCTACACCGCATTTTTCGCAAATTGTTTGTGAAACGCCATACACTGGGGAAACTTAGAACGTATTCTTTTTTCTGCCCAAATCGGTCAATAGCCATATCTGATCCTGCCTTACTGCCAATAATTACGTAATAATACGTAAGTCAATAGGTTATGCCATCTGTGAATTTTACTTGATACTAAGTTATTCAGTGGTATGTTACAGTAGTGTTTCACATATTTGAATCAACTAAATATATTTAGTACGTTTATTAGCGGGA
This sequence comes from Sialis lutaria, assembly GCA_949319165.1. Taxonomy (NCBI): domain Eukaryota; kingdom Metazoa; phylum Arthropoda; class Insecta; order Megaloptera; family Sialidae; genus Sialis; species Sialis lutaria. The sequence continues at coordinate 13,023,379 of OX439239.1, forward strand.
TTATTGGGGTTTGTTACAGAAATGTCACATGGGGCTACAAATGGTTAAAATAAAAAAAATCGAGGATATTCTTATCACACAGAACTACAGACACTAAGGTGAAAAAATTTCGATTTCATAAAATTATTATATTTTCTTATACTTAAATAATAAGATAGTAAAAATCAATTTAGTCAAACTGGCTTCTCAACAGATCAATCATTACTATAAATAATAATATAATGTATCATTACATATTTGAAGCTCAACGATCAATAATTCAAAAGAAATTAACATGTTATAAATGTTTGAAACCCGCTGCAAAAAAAGTATTAAATTGTTTTAAAAAAATATATTAACAATAAAAACAATTCGTTCTCGACCTCTGATTATAAAATATGAGTTTTCAATCTACAGTACAAATAATCAATACAAATTTCACAACAACAAATAATTTCTGAACGGTATGATTAAAACGTAAATTTCCATCAAAATAAATTTCCCCCTAAACACTAGCGTATCACACACTATCAACTATACCATTTTGAAACGGTGAACATTCATTATGCAAATTACATTATAAGCCTTACACAATACTGCTATTACATAAACAACAGTGTCTTTGGGACGATTGTCTTATAAATCATTTTTAAAACAGGATATCAAATAATCTCCAGGCATTTCTAGTGCTTCAACTACTATAAGTTAGGCTAGACAAATAAATCATAACCGTTTGAATGAGTCTGTTGTTGTAATCGTAGACCAGTGGAGCTAAATTAATTGATTTCTCACTTTTCATTGCTTGGGTAGAGGCAAAGTGTTTTTGATAATATTTGTTTCTTATCGAGGAAAAATCTAATTCTGGATTTATCATTTCTCGGTTAATGCTTAATTATAAAAAAAATAGCTTGTTAATTTTTTAAATTTTATTTCATATTTGTATCTTAACAATGTTATGTACTAAAGCATCAACTTACACAAATAACTTTTTTTAGTTATGAATACAGTTTGAAGCTATAAAAAATATTTAAATGATAATTTAAGAGAAATACTTTCTGCAATAAAATATTTTCGATTTGATTGAAGAAAGAGTCTTTTATAAAAATACTAGCGGAATCCCGCGGCTTTATACGTGATAGGGGATAACATATTATATTTTTTTATATTGATTTTTATTCATTACCTATAAAAAAACGTAAATATCTCGGATCTTAGTTAAAATTTTTAAGAAATAACCCCCTGTCTGCCCTTGCCATTAGGGGTTGAATATTGAATTTTTTATTGCAGATTATATTGCCCGATTCCACCATTATAACGTAAGCAGCTATGCAGATGAACATATCAAAAACACAGACTCTGTCTACCCCGCCGTTATTAAAATTTTTATTTTAATAGTTGACTATTTTGCCCGAATTTACTTTTAAAAGTAAAGCAGGTATGCAGATAAACATATCTAAATCCCTCTTCGTCTCCATCATATGCTATTAGGGCTTGAATATCGAAATTAATATTCATTTTTAATTGAATATTAATTTGTCCGAATTTACTTTAATACCATGAATAATTATGAAGATAAATATTCCCATAGGGGTTGAATTTTCATATCTGATATTTGTCTTGGAGAGTACCTACTTGTGCCATGTTTCATTCGGTGAATACAAAAAAAAATATTTTACAAATTTGTCTACTCCCCCCCTAACACCTTAGGGGTTAAATTTTGGGAAATGCTGAAATAATTGTTTCATTATTTATATTGTAGAGTATGTTCGATAAGTTTCAATTAAATGCGAACAAAAAAAATATATTTTTATATAAACTTTGACACCCTGTTTTAACCCCGTAGGGGTTGAATTTCGAAACATCCATTCTTATTAGGTGCTTACATCCTAAAAGGAAGGTACCTACGAAATTTCACGTTTCTAGGTCTAGGGTTTGGGCTGTACGTTGATATATGAGTGAGTTAGTGGTTAAGGACAAACTCTTTTATTGATAATAATAAACCAACCACACGCCAAATTTCTTTTTCAAAAAATGTAACAAGTCACAAATGTATTTTTCTATGCGCTCGTCAAAAACATTGAAACTAAGAAATGAGCTTTTTGTGGGTTGATACATTCCTGTCAAACATAGTCTATCTGAATGAATCATTTTAAAGAAAATAAATATTAATTTTATTAGTTTTGAAATAATGCATAATAATATAACCTTATATTTAAAAATATGCATTCTATTATTATATAGAATGTTCGATGATTTGGTACCACTGTTCTATGCATTGGAGAAACAACACTCTATAAGGGATTACAACGAAAATGAGTCAGTGGATTACATCCGGGAGAATCTATGAGACTGGTGTAACGCATAGGGGTTATTTAAACAGGTATTTCATACATGGGTAGATCAAAACAAGTCACTTCTGTATAGGATTTAGTTTCTAGAAAGGTATTTGTTTGAATAATGTATTTTTTTTAAATGTAGTGCGAATCGAGCTCTCAGTATCCCGTTGCGTATAATATTTCAATTGATTTGATATTATTTGATTTTGAATTGCACTTGTGAACTCTATTGCAGTGATACTAGATAACACAAAGTTTAGAGAACCAATTTAAATTAATTAGAGCAATTAATAGCAGAAAAGGTGGCAGTATACTAATATATTTTCTATTTGAATCTGATTATAATTTTGAATTGTTTTTTTTTTAAATAGGTACTTAAGTATACTTTGAATGCTGATAATTTTCTTTATTATTAATATCTATATTAATATTTACGATTTATTTGTAAAACAAATATATTAATATTAAAAAAAAAATGATCTCATATTTAAATACCTTTAATTGTCAGTTTTTATTTGATATCCTTCTCACCAGATTTGAATTATTATATTTTTCTAAATGAGTCACTTTGACTTTGGAATGATTTTCTCCTATTTTTGAAAATACATAATACATTAAGATATCAAAATTCTAAAGAGGGGAAAACAATTGTTTTCGTGAAGTGGGAGGTGTCTAAAGTCTAAAGTAATGTTGCAATTTTCACTTAATTAAATCGGTTGGTATTTTCCTCCCCCTGTAATCGACGACTATAAATGACATTTAGAACAAATATAAGTTGTTTTTCCATGTTCCCTAACAAAGATTTAATTTTGTATGAATAATGAAAAAGAAAATTTAATTATTTTTATTATACCAACCAAAAACTAAAAAGGGCAAAAATTGTATTAACACCCGACATGGTAAAATTTAAAAGAACGTCTACTACAATTCAATATACTGTATTGCAGTTTCTGTGACGGCGATAGGCCAGATATGAAAAGTAATATAGAAACATAAGAAAATTATAGAGAATGTACGTGAAATTTTCATATGCAAGAAATTAAATTAAAGAATAATAATATAACGTACCTATATTACTTTTTCAGAGTAAATAAATTTTAATAGGTACTATGTTAAAATTTACCAGTATGTCATTGTAATTTTTCATTTACTATATTTTAAATTCTACCGACTTTTCTGTTAATTTTTTTCAGAAATTGATTCTGTCCTCAGGTCCACAGCAATTTCTGTTAATTTTTAAAAGAATATTCTCTCCGTGTATAAAACCGTTAATAAAATATACTTTATCAACATTGTAAACCCATATTATATACGAAGTATATAATCATATACATATATACCAACATACATAAATGTAAGCTATAAATTCAAATATTGATGAGAAAATAATGATCATCCTTCATACAGCACATAGCAGGAAGCTGATATAATCATATTGTAACTAATATTCCGTACAAAGATGGTCATTAGAAAACCACGAAATTGTTTCTATGAAGTGTTGCCGCTGTATTATACTATAGACTATTTTCCATACATTTGCATGTTATTGCCGCGTATCGTGTACGGGCTTGGGTGGAGGTGGGGATAGGTGTATATTGTATGTAGCTCATGAAGGTGGTGATAGTTTAGTGGTTTTGTAATATGTACTATATTCGTAGTCGGATTTGTAATGTCGGGTTTGTTGTGAATAAATTGAAATCTATGTGATTTTTATAAAGGTTTATTTTATTTTGATTAATCTTACCTTCTGAGCGTATATCGCGTTTTTATGGATGTTCATTATTTAAGTCAATATTATTTGTCATATACATATATATTTTTGTTGTTAATTTGATGATACTCATAAATAGTATTACTTGTTGAAATAAATGATATAGAGTTTAGATCTATCAGTTATTTATTAATGATTGTAGGTTTGTTTCTGAACCCTTAATTACTCGCGTGAAATACCGTTACACAGTTACTCGCGCGGTGTATTTTATACACCACATAAAAAAAAGCTAGTTTTTGGGAATTGAGAAGGTATAATATTAATTTTGTTGCCCAATTCATATTATGTACTATTTATTTTTGAGGAACTAAGAAAAATTTTCTTAAAACTAACCCAACTAAAAATTAAGGATTAGAAAGAAAAACTAACCAAAATAAATTTAAAAATAGTACACAAAACTGTTCAATATTCATCTTGCAATAAATCGGACAGTGTCAGAATTATTTAAATGACTTTTTTACTGATGTTGATGTCTCCACTTTTAAAATTTTTATAAATCTTAAAATAATGAGAATTTAGGGACTGGTATTATAAAAAAACGATTTTAAGAAATTTTTACCTAACGAGCGAAAAACCCGTATATAATAGTATTTGTTTAATGAATAGAATATAAAGAAAATAGTCTTTTTCGCATGAATAGAATAAATTACAGCTATGGTGGCGTTTAATATAATTTGAATACAGTCAACAATCCGTATCACGAATTGTAGTGCACCCCGGAAAACTAAGATAGGGACGAAATCTTAATATGGTAATTTATTCAAGGAATTTATTTCGCAGTAAGGTATTTAAAAATGGAGTTCCAAACGTTAACTTTAGATATAGCGTTTGCACAATTAGCACTACTGGTTGGCAGAACGCAATTATATAGAATTGTTTTTGAAACTTTTATTTTGTATTAGGGGAAGTTTTCTTATTCATAGCACCAAGAAGGCTGTTTATACTTATTGATCCGACGACAAAAGAAAATTTGTTGATTAATTAATACTTTTTTATCGAACATTATTTATGACTTTATAATATAAAAATCAAGGAAAACTCTTTTTACATAGATTTGTTATTTACCAGTAAATCTTTTAAAATATGAATGAATAATTTGCAAAGCGATTTTGAAATATATTAGGTAGGTATGTATGTATTAATTATTATTATTTGATTATTTTACTTTCTATGAACACATATGTATTGTCCACTTCTGAGTTTTAAAAAAAAATATTTATCTTACTCTATGATAAACCAGTATGACAACTGGGTAAAATCTTTTGAAATTTTAGATGATAATCAGAGTTATTATCAAAATCTGTTATGTCCATCATCGACTGAAAAACTTCATGTTTTCCTAGTAATAAAACATGTTATGTCCATGATTTTTAGCCGCTTTTTGCTGATTATGTTCAAAAATTATATTTAATTAATTTTTTGTTTTGTTAAAAATATTACAAACTTTTTATTTCGAATAAAAAAAATTAACTCAATATAGTTTAAAGCGAGCATAAGGCATACTTAGTTTTGGTTCTATACCCCTCAAATCAACAATTCAGTATTAGAAAGTTATATGTAACATTTTTTAATTAATTAAATATGACGACAGTTATACCTAAAGATCAATAATACAAAGTATTACTTTAAAATATATTTAGCTTATTACTTTTATGTATATTGTTTTTAGTATCAACTATAACGAATAGTAGTCTTCTGTATCAAAAATTGGAAATCTAATATACTATTCAGGATTGGTGTTTTCTTTTCATTTTCATTCGTTCTAATATTTACCTAATTTATAATATAAGAATACGCCGGTTATTGCTGATAATACTGCCAGCAAAAACACCGCAATAATCGTAAATCATAACTAATAAAAAAGGGACTGGTAGGAACAGTCCTAGAACTTCCCACTATTTTGTATAATCTTTTAATTTTAATTTATACATTGTAATTTCTGTTAACAAAATATATTTTTTAACGTCAAACGATGTTCGTTCGTTAGTTTTTGAAAAAAATTTTTTATTTATTTATTATTTATTATTATTTTTAATAAAATATATGACATTCATAATTATGAACACAAAATTGTTATTATTTTGCTTCCTTGCAATATCGAAGATACGAGAAGCTTTGTTATCGTTTTAAAACGATAAAAAAATTTTCTCCGATTTTAAAAATTTTACCGGATCTATCCGTTTCAGGTCAAGATAAACACTTTTTGTTCCGTGTCTGTCTGTCTGTCTCAATCCTTGTCACACGCATAACTCATGAACCACTGAACCGATATTGATGAAACTTGGCTGGTTGGTTGGGTCTGTTTTCAGGACGGTCCCATTTCAAAAGTATTAAAATCGTGTGTAACATCCAAAAATATGTATTTTTTGATTTGAAGATATCTCAAAAAAGAAAATTTTATAGAACCTTTTTTGTAGATCATTAAATTTTCTATAATATAGGTTACCTATGTTTGTTGTAAAATATTCCCTTAGGCGGCTATTACACTATCAAATAAATATGTCAAAGATCTTTGACAAAGATTTGATCATAAATTAAATTATAAGTCATTTCGTAGCCGAAACCGTCCACGAACACTTTTTGGTCGCCATTTTGATTTATCCGTCAAAAAACTTTGATTAAATATAAGAAACTGTCATTATCTATGATAAAAGAAATATTATGAAGGTAAATATTACGTAAATATTATAAAAGTTGACATATTACACTGTCATATTTCTTTGATCAAAGAAATTAGATCACATTTCTTTGATAGTATAATAGCCGCCTTACAAAGATTTATCTCAATTTGCTTTAAGAAAATCGTCATTTGTTTTTTAAAATTGCTATTTACTTTGATTACATGTCATTTTGACATTTGTACAGCAGAAAAATAATGATTTTGATTGAAATTGTCAAAAAATCCAAAATATACGACATAATAAAATGTCGAATTAATATTTTTTATTAAAATTGTATGAAAATTAAATGGTCAACCAATGACAGGCAGTTCATCTGAATACTTTATCGGTTTTTATTTAAATTGTTCAATAATTAACTACCTTTGATGAATTTAACATGAAGAAGCACTGTGCATTTACTTGGCAGATGTTTTTTTTATTTAGAAAACTTTCTTATACCAAACGCATACCATCTAATTAAATTACTGCATGCAAACTTAGGTTAGGTTAAAGCACGTTGACAGTGTTAACACCTCGGATCACGGAGCACAAAGTCACGGGGCTGTTAGACACACACACACATACACACTAATACCCTGTGATAATCTGTGCCCACCGCAATATCGCAGAGCCCCTAATTCATTGAAGATCTCGTACGCCGATATTAATTATTCCGCGCACCTTATTGTGACCGTAATAAATCCGGCAATGATGGATGCAACAAGCGATATCTTATTGCTAATGTGAGAAATATGGACCGCGATGAATATACATGAGAGGATAAGTGCATAAGTTTATATTAGTTTTAGTAGTTTGATTTGTGGTGTATTTTATCCATGGATATAGCTTAATTAAGCGTCGATTGGATTGGAGGGATTTGATTTTTGAGGTGGTAAATTTATTGGGGTAATACGTTAATGGTAATTTATTTAGGTTTTGATTCAGAATTGTTGGGTTTATTTAAGTTGACTGTATATCACACAAAGAGCCGAGTTTTGAAAGAACTACCTCTGTTTCTATCCATAGGTGGGCATTAACTCGTTAATCGTTAATTAACGAAGTTAACAAAATGATTAACGGATTAACTTTTAAGTGAAGTAAAAAAAATGTTAACGCTTTTATTAACTTCCGTTAACTTTAGTCCGTTACATTGGTAGTTTGATGACAACTACATAAGAAAGTTGTCGAAAGAGCAAAAAGAAAGATCTTCAAACATTTTAGATGGTTAACTTTCGTTAAAATTTCAAAATTTCAGTTAACTTTAACTTCCGTTAAATTTTCGGAATTTTAACGCTTTAACGATTAACGAAGTTAACTTTTTTATTAACGAATTAACGATTAACGAAGTTAACTTTTCGATTAACTGTGCCCACCTATGTTTCTATCTAACTTAATGTTATTTAACATTTGAAATTATGATGTTGTTGGCATGTTTTTTTGTATCTTCAATACATTTTGTTTATTTATTTTATATAGATATAGTCTATTTCATTTAAGTTTGCAGTGGTGGGCGGGGATTAGACGGTACGATTCACACAGGAACTATTTTATAGCTAAAGGAAAAGTTTTTTCATTAGAAATTTATTAAATCTTAAACCTTTCAGTGAATTTTTTTCAAACTTTCACTGTATTTAGATTCATCCTTTATACAAAGTATAGGCTAAAATTTATTTTCAACACATTTATAGTATCTAGCTGTGATTTTTTTGTTTGGCAAAACGGGAAATAACTCGCATTTTAATTTATTACTGATTGTTGTAAATACTCAATAGTGTTTTTTTTTCTTGACGTCAGACGTGTAATTTTTTAAAACCACGTGATTTTTGGCATATCTGAACTGTCATATAACTTTTGATGGAATTTACAAGAAATGAAATTCACCTTTGTGTCATAAATATTAGTTTTCTTATATCCTAATGTCAACTGTATATATACATACATTTGTAAAATAACTAATCTGACAGTTTGAATTTAATTGCAATTATTTCCAAGGCAACATGATGTATTGCATTAATGAAAATTGTGTTATTGTGAATTTATCTGGCGTTTTGACCAATCAGGAGCGCGTATTATACTTCCTATGCTAGGTACCGCTGCAATCTTAAATGAAATAGACTATAGGTACATATATACTTTGCATGAAAATTATGTTATAATTGTTTTTGTATACATAACATCTTTTTCGTATGCAAGTTAATAATTTATTTCTGATACATCAGTGGAATAGTATAATATATTATAATTTAAGACAAATGAGCTAGTGTTCTAAAAGAAACGGCTTTTCATAACTGAGACTGATGATTTTTATTAATTTTTGACTTGTGTTTAAGACTTTATAATGTTGATTATAATATATTATATAAACGTATTGATTTGTCATTTGCATATATTATTATGTTACTTGAAAGAGTCAATTTCCATGTTTCGAAGATTTTACATTTAAAGTTGCTTGTTTTTTCAGTTACATTTATAAATAAACAAATTACATGACCATAGTGTTTTTGTTTTTATAGAAATTAAATCTTTCTTTTAAACTGCTTCTCACCTACTATGAGTATGAAAACTATGTATTAATATTCCAGTAACAATCGACTTTCAAATATTTTGCTACTATACATTATTTATGTATGTATATGAATTATGTACATATGTTTGTAATTAATGTATGTATGTATATCATAATTTAATTAGTATGTCTTCATATCATTGAAAGTAAGTAATTATATAGAATATTTTTAGATTAAAACAAATCAATTCTAAACAGTTATTGACTTATTTACAGTATGTGTTATTTTTGATGTGCTTTCAGTTTTTTTAACCCTTTGAACCTTGAGCCTCTGGACTGGCAGTGTGACCTTCGTGTAAGGAGAAAAACAATGCTATTTTCTTTATTAAAGAAATATAAATATTATGAAAACATACAATGCATTTCAGTAGATGCAGATGCCGGTATACCGGGCCATTCAAGTGTATATTTACACTGCTTTAATATTATCAGGCCGGTAAGCCGGCTGATAGGGTTCAAAAGGTTGATATCACATATAACATTACGTAATTTTTTTAACATTTCAATACGGTCGATTAGTTCATGTTGTGAATTAAGTTGATCTTGTAAGATCGAAGTTTCCCAAGTATTTTATGTGATATTTTTCGAGTAAAAGTTACTTTAAAACAAAAAATGTATTTAATGTACATTGAACAAACATTTTGGTTATTTTTGTGTTTTTGTTTTTTGTCTAACTCTGAAAAACAGATGTTCTTTCCATTTGAAACAACACTGTATAATTAGTAACAAAATTTTACATATTTGACGTATTTGTTTATCAATCCGAAACAAAATACGATAAAAACAGAAATTTCCAGATTTTTTCAATGTCAGATGTCACGTGAAATATATTAACATATTTTTTGATGGTAAATTATAAATTATGCCATTTGATATCCCCTAACGGAGTGAAAATATCACATACATGCATGTTTTTTAATTACTTTGGTTCAGTAATTTCTGCGGAATTCCAAACAGAGGGTGTAATATTTTAAATATCATTGGCATTTCCAACTCGATGTCTGCTCTAATGAAAAGATATCAGAGAATTTGACAGCTTTTAATGCTACAAAAAATAAATAGCTCTCCTTTTTGTATTGGATTTTTTATAATTAAATATTTTAATTAAAATTATTTAATGTGTGATCCGATGTAAGCGCGAGCGATTTTGTAAACTTGAATCATCGGCATGATTACATTTTTGTCGAGCTTGAGGGTTTTATACTCTTTCTAATAATGAAAGTTCCATCAAAAATTATTGTTCATTAGTTTTCATCTTAGCCATTTGTAGCTCAAGATCTTAAAAAATTAAATTATGTTGATAAAGAGACAAGTTTAGGCATATAAAAAACACGTATTTTTCAGAAATTTAAAAATATTTATTTGTAATTATTTATTTGATTTTTTGGGAGTGACATTACTGTGGGTTAATCGTAAAAAACTGTTATGTCGTATTGCAGGATTTGAAACAATTATTTAGTTTGTTGTAGCATAATTGTTTGTGAAAAGCCATACACTGGGGAAACTTAAAACGTATTCTTTTTTCTACCCAAATCGGCCAGTAGCCGATCTGGTCCTGCCTTATTGCCAATAGTTACGTAATAATACGTAAGTTAATAGGTTATGCCATCTGTGAATTTTACTTGATACTAAGTTATTCAGTGGTATGTTACAGAAGTGTTACACATATTTGAATAAACTTAATATATTTAGTACGTATATTAACGGGATTATTGAGGTTTGTTACAGAAATGTCACATGAGGCTACAAAGGGTTAAGTGAGATTATATTTATAAAAATGTATTTTTACAGACATTTCTATGTTAGTAATGATTTAAAGTAAAAATTACTCTTGATCAAAATTTCAGGTAAGTTTTAAAAACCATTCCATTCTCTATATTGCTATCTATTCACAACAACAGAAATCAGATTCCTGCCCGTCAACAAATTAGACATAAAAAGACACACGGAATTAAACTCTCCCTATATCTCTCTTTTTTACATTTCCACATCGCTCGAATTCCTGAGCAAACAAATCTAAACAGAAATAAAACACATCTCCAACACCTACCGAAATTAAAAAGAATGATTCCGCATTATATTTGACATTTGGCTAACCGTTTCAGCAGAATAGATCCATTTGGTATGAACATTGAATTACCACTTGCAATTTGTTCACTTTCTGTGCGTTTCGGAAGGAGGAATCGTGGACGACTTGAATAGCTGCCCACTGATTCATGACTTCCCCTTAAGTTGGCTCTCTTGCGGTGATCATGGTGTAGTACGTGTCGGGAAGTAGGTACAAGTTTGTTGTTTCAAAGTTTTGGTTTCATGGAGATGATATTGTTTGGAGTTGGGAATATTTTTGGAAGAAGAAGTTAATGGTAATTTTAACAAGTACTAAATAAATCCCATTAAAAACTATATATCAATATTTTTTGTAATTTCTACTAAAATAAAACTTTATCAATTAATATTAATTTGAAATTCAATAAAAACAATGGTTGAACACAATTATTAGACCAACTTCTATTACATCTTCTATTTCAGGTTTTTAAAGAAGTTTTAAGGGCAAAAAAGATATTCGAAATTCTATGCTTTAATCAAATTTTCACAATTGTGGAGAAGTTAGATTTTGAAGTCAACTACATAATAATATTATCTAACATTGTTAAGTAGATTCCCGAGTCGAAAAATGAAACTTGCTTTTACGGTTTTAATCGGAAAATTCTTTGATGTTCATTTAACCGCTTAAAAAAGAAGCCATGTTTCAAACTATAACTTGTAAATTAAGTTAAAAATTTTTAAAACGGATATCTGAAACCAGCCTACAGCGTTTTAACGATATTTTTGATTTTTTTTTAAATTTATTTTAGTTAACTCTCAATAACAACGTATTTTTATTTTGTGTTGTATATAAACGCCAGGTTGGGTAGCACTTATATAGTATCTCGACTAATATTCATAGTTATTTTACAGGTCTCCAGATGGCGCTAACAACCGGTTTGTTTGTAGTTGTCACCCCACACATACGAACTCCATTATTACAAATATCATTTTAAAAGTGCTTAACTTACTTTATATAAGTTACCGCATAAACCTAGTTTCATATTTCGACTCGGGTTTTCTATATAATTTACATAATTATATTTTATAAATGAATATGAATTATAAATAACAACTATTACTATATATAATTAACCTTTGGCTATAGATAAACCATATAATGTTGGCCAACATTTCTATCAAAACTCATCGTCATTCATATTTTATTTATGTCTAATATGTTACATCAATAGTATCAATAAATTCATACATTATATATGCTGTTATAATTAACTGTATGTCAGAATCAATCGATAGTATAATATGGTAGACTCAACAACCAATTGGTAACTGTGATAAAGTAGAAACGTATAAAATTCCTATTTTCTCCGGAACAAGACTCTCTAAAGCTGCTATTGTTTGAGCATTATTCCAGTCAAACAGTCAAAATGAAAGAAGAATATTCGATGCGCGCGATTTTATTGCTGTGAACATAGCAAATAAATTCATTCACTATAAAATATTTCTATCATATAAATTTGTGGAACAAAAGAAATGGAAATACGTTAATTTCAAAGACCATACATCATAACATGTGGGAAATTAATGATTCGTTTATGATATATAATTTTTAATATGGATGTAGTTCACCAGTCGTATTTTATATTTTATATACTCATTTTTCAACTTTATAGTTGTACAATCAATGCCGAAATTATGGTACGTATCCATTTTCATAGATTTTATGATTGCTTCTGTAAGTTATGTGGCTTCACGCCGAGATAAGATTAACTTTATTTATAAGTTTTATTGAGAGTTTATGTTTAAAGAGATTGCTGATACCAGATTTCTTGATGACTGTAAGATGCAATGTTATCAATATTTATTAACTGACTTCAAGAAAGAAGGAGGTTTTTAATTTAATCAATATACTATCTTTTATGTTTATTTGAAAAAGTAGGTATATTCCCGAGGTGGTATCATATTAATTTTATCAGAATCTGACAATGGACTTCAAATAAACGCCACTCAAAAAAGAAAATTAAAAAACAAATAAAAAAACACTTACGCTTGGTATTATTAACCAATTTAAAGCTCCTTTAGTGCTAAATGCTCCGTAAATTTGGTGTATTTAAAATGTGATTTTAATCAATATTTAAGCTCTCAATAAAAAAATTACCTAAAATACGTTGTAAAGAAATACTGTATAAAATTTTAAATCTATTTAATAAAATTTATTAAATAGTTAAACTTTAATTTAAACTTGATAATACTGGGCGTAAGAAGTATACCTAATAATTAAAATTGAAGTCGGTACCAAGCCAATAAAAAACATTAAAAAAAAAACTAATAATATTATATTCTATATCTAACGGCCTTTTAAATTTCTAAATGGACCAATCAAAGCCCAGCATTTACTTTTTAACAGATGGTTATGTACAAAAATATTGGTAACCTAAATAATCATACCCTCGTTTAAAAACTGTCTAAAAGTCATTATTATAAAAAATCATATTCAATTCAAACGTTTCCCTACCTACGTATCTACACCGTGATGGGCAGTAAGTTTGTGGCAGTCTCTTCACTTTCAGATTCCCGCGTTCCTTTATGCTGTCGTAATGGAAAGGATCATAGGCGGGAGTTCACACAGTCAAGTTTATAAGTGTCACCGCGTAACTGATGGTTATACGGATTATTGGTTTGTGAGAATGTATGAAATACTGTCACAATGCAGATATGTTTATGGCGGGAAAAGAGCGCAAGATAGCAGCTTCTGGTAAGATTTTCAAACCCTTTATTCTGATGTCGCATTTATTTTGATATAGGAATATTAAAAAAGGTGATGTGAATAAAGTCATGAACAATATTTATCATTATGAAAATATTTGGATTCTGGTGAATGCTCAGGAATTGCTATTGTTGAATTTTTTAACCAATACTTCTAGCTGAACGAATAAAAAATATTTAAGACTAAAATTGTTTGCTTAGAAACATAGTTATATACAGGCCCTGAGTGAGCTTCAACGGGGCTCGGGCCAACCCACATTTTGGGGGCACCATACCTCCCCCCGAGCGCAAGGACATTCCAAACAAATTTCGTACTAGTAAAATTCTAATAATTTTCTGATATTATTATAGTATTAAAAATACGTTGGGTTTTTAAGAAAATTCGTCTTTTTTTTGCTTTCTACTAGTACTTTTTTGTAGTATATTTATGTTTTTAAAATAGTCTAGTTAAAAATATATGTTAAATATAAATAATTTTCAGGAGGCCGAGGCCCCTGAGACACAAGGGCCCCGGGCCATATTGCCCTCCTAGCCCCACCCCCCTCTAACTGGTCCTGGTTATATATTATATTCTGTCTTATTCAGATATTCAGATTTTCGTGATAAGCACAACTACATTTTAGAAAATCTACATAGTATGAGTAATCTATTAATAACAAATGCTTTTGCCAATATTAAATTATTATTCACATTATCAATTAAACATAATAACTTTCATGTTAGATATTGCCTTGAAATGTCATCATAACAACAATACCGACGTGTAAGTTCATGAAATTTCTATCTGCAATTGATTTTGAGACAAGGTGTAACAATCAAACAAGCAAATTAATATCACTACCACTACACAATGTACACAATCTATAATTTTACAAATTAACGTTGATAAAGCAGTTTATAAATTGAATCAATTACATTTTTTCTATAAACACAACAAACCACTACACTCACCAAAAAAATCAAAGGATAATTTTTAACAGACATATTAACGCGGTTAAAAAAATCGTACGTGGATAAAAAAAAAACACATTTTCAAGAGAAAGAAACAAGCTTTCGAAATCATTCATTGATTTTCTTGTAAAAAAAAATTTGTAAAAATTTTACGCTTTCAAAGATTATAAAAAATTAAGGGTTAATTTTTTTAACTGTTTTAACCCTTGGCCCAGAGCGGCAAGGGATAATTGGGTTCTTGATTCAAAACTAGAAGGTACAAGCTTTCGAATGATCTTTAGATCATGCAAACTCAATCATTTTTCGCGGAAATTTAACTGTTTGAAAATTGGTAAAAAATTTGCTTATTAAAAATAATCCTTTAATTTTTTTGTTGATGAGTGTAGAATAACAAAAAATAATATGGGTTAATATTTCTAAAGATCTCTTAGATAATTTAAAGTAAAATCTGTTTTAAAATCAATAAAAGCAAAGCAAATATTCAGTATGAAATTCAATAAAATTAATAATAAAAGGCGATAATTAAATAAAATCAACGTTAAAGATAAAAGCAATCTCTTCAAGTACCGGAGTTAAACTGTCACTAATGTCTTGTAATCCCTCAATATATCATCACCGGCGTCATTTTCCTCGTGATTAATGGAGAAAAACACTTTTCTTGCGATGCTTGGAATAATATTTTGTTACAGCAGCAGAGATGTTTTGAATTTATAAAATTAAAATAAACGCAAAGAACATGATAAACAGATTAACATAACATTTTGTAAGTTGAATAAGTACAATTTGTATATTTAAAATTATATTTATTTAACCAAAATTCATTGAAATAAATTATTATTATTAAATATTAAAAATTTATTTGACAAATTAAAATTGTATTAATTTATTCAAGATTATAAATCAGCTATCATAACGTCATAAAATCTAACAGAGAAATTTCGATCAAAATCAGTTCATTAGTTTTCGTGTCGAATAAACAGAAAATTGGAAAACCACCAAAATGGATTCATAGATTTTCAAAATTATTTATATAGTACTCGATGCCTAAAAAAATAGTTTAACTTCCGGTAAACGCGCAAACTAATATTTTAAAATTTATTCATCCCTTTAAAATAATTAAACAATAATATTCACGTTATGGAAAAGTACAAATATGTTGTCTAGTTTTGAAATACATGAACTATTTTTTGCAAAGTATCAAAATAAGAAATCCGCCAAAAAGTATAGTATTCATATTGGCTTCTGAATGACTTATAAACATGAAAGCAAATAACTAGATATAATATATTCAATATCTTAAAATACAAATTACAATTCATAAAATATACCAACAATATAAATCAAACAACGCAAAATAATCCCTCACAAATAAAATAAACAAGAACAAGAGAACTAAGCTTGAATAAATCTCATAACGCAAATTTATAACTGGAAGCAAACGGTTTATCGTAAAACAGGTACACACACACAACATTACCCTATTTAATAACAATCTTCCGTGACTAAGAGTGAAAATTTGTGCTTCACCTGCACATTCCATCGCGAAGTCGTCCCACTATTTCCATACGTGGTAAAAATAAATTCCTTGTTTGGATAAGGGCGCTGAGATGTCGAGATTGCCCCATTGAATTACACCTCTCGGGAACGGTTCTGCGGTGGGGGAGACCGGGGACGGGTGCGAAGAGAACGTTCATAATACAGGGTTGTATTCTGTAGTGTCAAATTTTGTTTGTTTATTTTTCTATTCTTTGGAATTTTGATATTTTAGAACATTTTTAGAATGAGGGCTAAACGAGAATAATCGTCACATTTTTTTTTTCAAAATAATAATTTAAAATTAAACTAAATTAAAATCTACATACTTTTTACTATTTTTAAAATTACTTAAATTAAATTTTTTAAAGGTTTTTGTAGTTATTGAAGGACCTGCTCAGTTGTATTTTAAAACTTGATATTTCAATTCGAAAATCATTTTTAAATTTTTATTCTACGATTTTTTAGTTTAACGAAAACTATAGTTATTTTAATCACAATAAGCAAAAAAAAATATGGGTAGCAAAAAGTTTTCTCTCAAATTGATCACGATACATATGCGTCAAAATTTGAAAATATTTCTTATAAAAATTGACAAAACACTAGATTTTTTTAAATATAAATATTTATCGTAGATGAGTGAAAATAAGTAAACCTATTATTGTTATTATTTACTTACATACATATATGTGCATACCTACTACGTACTTTATATTATTAGAAACACAAAATGTTTTTATTTTATTTAAATAACAAGTTTAATTTTATCTATCGTTATAATTTGAAATTTTGCGAATCATCGTAGACTATATTTTTAATTTAATTAAAGTTTTGTAAATACGAATATAATCTCTCTTGTCAAACAAAACAAAAATAATAACATCAATGGCAGTATTAAATTTCCTCGCGAATCAAAACCGCCTACCAAAGTACATTTACTAATTAATAAAATTTTGTTATTTTCTCTCTCGTGTAATATCCGCTGAAGTTAAAAAGTCAAATAACAAAGGATATTATCTAACACGGAAACATCTTTTGTAATCATCATCTATGAATAATTAATTACATAGAAAAAGATATGTATGTATATAAAATATATGTAACTATCATAGGTGGGCACAGTTAATCGAAAAGTTAACTTCGTTAATAAAAAAGTTAACTTTAACCGTTAAAGCGTTAAAATTCCGAAAATGTAACGGAAGTTAAAGTTAACCGAAAATTCGAAAATTTAACGAAAGTTAAAGTTAATCGTTAAAAATTTAACCATCCAAAATGTTTGAAGACCTTTTTTTTGATATTTCGACAACTTTTCTTATATACTTTTCATCAAACAACCAATGAAACGGACTAAAGTTAACAAAAGCGTTAACATTTTTTTTAGTTAACTTAAAAGTTAATCCGTTAACCATTTTGTTAACTTCGTTAATAAACGATTAACGGATTAACGAGTTAATGCCCACCTATGGTAACTATGTGTATTTATTTTCAAATATATAGAACATTTATAGGTATTTCATATACTTAGGTGACTTCTGCATATACTTATATTTGCCGTTAAATGAAATATATAAGTTCATGTTTTCAACTGCTTAGCATACGAATATGTATGTAATAGTATGTATATACTTTTTCTTGAAGAAAAAATTCAAGAAAATACAAATACATTTTACATCTTATTTACTTTTTACTTGAAAAACGGAGAAACTGTGGTTTTTTAGTCACTTAAACTAAAAATACACCTTAACTAGTCTGGAATCGTTAGGCTCCTGATGAGGACTTCTTGTAAAGTCGAAACACGTATCAAAATTTTGTGGTTAATGTGTATTTTTAGTTTAGGTGATCTTATTTACTACTTACAAAGTAATGGATCTGTTGGTGCTAGGCCTTAAAAAATGATTTATTTGAAAATATAATAGCAAAAATAGGCCTTAACATATAGTTCCGCAAATCACAATTTCAGAACCACTGATGTTACAAAATCATATAATATTTGTAACTGAAATGTCGTTGAAATGTAGTCGTCAATGTCAGAATTCATTTATATTAAATTTACATTTATATTAGTATACATTTGTAATAGGTAATAAATAAATCTATTGTTACTGCTGATATTCATGCATCACAGACTGAAAACCACACAAGAGGATTATAATAATTTAGACACTTTCGGAAACCAATCTGTTATAACTAGCATAACCTATTTCAGAAAGATGTTTCTATATATCCTACTCAATCCGACTGTCCCAACACCTCGCGGCAAAATGCACCTCTGTCATATCCACACACAGACAAACACACGTATAAACAAAGAGCATGGTAGAATAGAGCGACACTCACTTGCTATTCATTACGGGACTTGAGGATCCGCGCACAGACATACAAGAGATTTGTGTACAATTACTGCTTCCTTACCTTAGTTAAGATTGTCAAATGAGGGAACCTCTCCACTCTTTGTAGAGTATTCGAATTCAGGAAGCGCATTTTCATTTGAGGTTTTGCAGTCGCGGCACGTTGGCCATCTTAAACGCGTAATTGCCAGAATTGCCGCAATGAAAGATTAGGCGTCTATGCATACTTATGACCCCCCTCCGGTGTAATTTATCTGCTATTTTGTTCGCAAATGCAATTTCGTTGCCAAGTGACCTTGTTTCGTCAGACAGATATTGTTCGTACGTGAACACTGTTGTTTTATTTTACTCTTTTAACGCTCCATTGTGCATGGGTCGATGGTGTGGCTTTTGTTTTAAGGATTGTACATGTCGGAAATGATTTTATAACGTTTGATTTGTTATGATATTGAGGTGTATTGTGGGATATAACCAGTCGTGCTGTGGTCTGTGCAGAAAATAAAAGATAACAGATTAATTTTATATGATTTTATCGTTTATACAGCGTGGGCCAACTTGGACTGACTGATTTAAAATGCATATAACTTTCGTATTTTACAAAAAAGTGTTTCTTTTTTTCTGCAGATTATAAATAATTTTATAAAAATTTATAATGTCTTCATACTCATTGTGAAAACTTGTGTCAAATTTGTGAATTTTATTTTGTTTTCGGACGATTTATTGTTACAACATAAAGAATATATCGTAAGTATTTTAATACTGCAACAGCTCCAATTGCAATAATGATAATAAACTTAATAACCCGGTTTGAGGAGCTGGGTGCAGTATGTGATGTGCCACGAACAAACGTTAATCAACCTGTTCGAAATGAACAAGCTGTGGAGGCTGTACGCGAAAGTGTTAACGATGCTCCATTTGTCGACGTGCTACTCAATTGGGTATCTCCAGAACATCGCCACGATGCATTTTTAAACTTGATCTGAAGTTCAGAATAATCCTGGCAGCAAGATGGAGCTACAACTCATACTGCGAGAGCGATAATGGCGATCCTTCGAGAACTTTTCGATAACCGAATAATTTCAAAAAAATGCAAATTTCGCTTGGCCGCCTTGTTCCTCAGATTTGACGGCCCCTAATTTTTTGTGGAGTTTCTTGAAGGAACGACTTTACGAGAACAAACCACAAAACATTCGGGAACTAAAGCAGAATATTCGAACAGAAATTGTAAATTTTGAGCCAGAAACGTTGCACATCGTAATGTAAAATGCTTAAAAAGAGTCATTAACTGCCAACAAGAAAAATGGAAGTCATTTAAGGGATATTATATTTCACAATAAGATTTAAAAAAATTAATAAATTACACTTTCATTTAAAAAAAACATAATGAAAAAAATTTAAAACACGAAAGTTATATGCATTTGAAATCAGTCAGTCCAAGTTGGCCCACCCTGTATTTATCTAAATATGAACCATCAGACGGTAGATATACATTTTTATTAAACGCATAGAACAAAATTAGGATTACCAAATTTTTACAAAATGGTAAATAATTAACTATGAAATCATAATAATCTGAGTACTTAGAAAATTATAGTAGTTGTTAATGAAATTTGAATACTGGCGTTGGTACTAAAGTAGAGCAAAACTAACATATTTTTTTATTTTTACATTTTAGATGAGGAAAATACTGAATAAGTATTTTCCAAACTCTATAATTGTTTTAAAAATAACAATTAACTACATGAAAATAGAAAATGAAAGCAGTTGAAAACATATTTATTTTCATGCGATCGTTTTTGCAATATTTTATAAAATTGCACCTCAATAACCCTTCAGTTAATTATTGAATCATTATAGCAATGATATAAAAAGGAACATGCATAAATATGTATTACTGGTTTTATAATGTAGATATGTATTTTAAAGTAAACATAAAGAATAACAAGAAAACTCTGAACTGAAAAAAATATAATTTCTTTCACCGGTGATCCTGCTGCAAAGAGTCCCAACTATTGCCATGCTTTGAATTCTTTTATTTTACCTTATTAAACCTGAATGACAGATGCACACGAGATACAAATGAGCTGTGTTAAAACAAATTGTATGTTGTCTGAAACGGCCGGTAAAAAAGAAAACGTGTCGTGTGGCTCGTTTTGTTTTTATTGCATTACCTTCTTCTTTTCTACAGCTTGTATGATATGACTAAAGAATGCCATTTTGCTTTTGATCAGTGCAGAAATTAATGATTAAAAGAACAAAAAATACAGTACATTTTATAAAAAGTATTTTTCAGTAGCTTGAAAGACTAAGCATACACATAATTAATTATAATTGAAATTATAATTAGCAGACTCACAAGAAAAAAATATGTAAGTTTGGGGCTACACAATAATGACAATTGCTGGTAAAGGACTATAGATTGTTTTGCATTGCAGTACTTCAAACCAGGCCCAGATACAACTAAAATATAAAATCATTGTTGAATCCAGTTGGGCGCTGGAAGAGGGCATAACAATAAATTCCGACTAAACTTTTTCTATTTTTTTTTTGCCCGGGTTGGTATTGGAGTTTATATCTGGCAATGCATCAACCATTTGAAGATAATAAAACATATGTTAAGGATGTTCTGGCGGTAATAAAAAACATACACAGGATATTAAAAATTTGATAGAATGTAATTTTTAGTATGATAAGACGAACAACGGAATTCCGATGCGATTTACTACACCGTTTAAAAGTTATAGCAGTTTAAAGTCTGCACAATTTAACACTTCTTATAGAGAATTGAAAAAAAATCTAATTCAAACCTTATTTAAACACCGAAAAAACGTAGCCAAAAATATAATTTTTTTCTATTTATAGTAAAAATTATCTGTTTTTCTTCTATACAAAACTTATTAGTTTTTACTAACTCATTTCAGAGAAAAAAATTATTTTAAAAAAATAATTTTAGTTAATTTTAATAATTAAAAAAAAATTAAGTGATGAATTGGCAACAGTGAATACTAAATGCATGCAAAAAATTATGACAGTTCGAATTGGACCAATCAGATTGCAATTAGGTTGCCACGTCTTGTACTTTTAAATGTCATATTTTTTTTATATATTTATACGTGTAAATGACTTGTATTATCATTTTCATTACATTTATGTTCTGAAGAGTGTTATTCTTTGTGATATTTAATAGTATTTTCACATATGAAGTCATTTATAATAATAAAACAATTGGGTTTTTTTATTTCTAACAGATGAATTTAAATGACATTCACTAACAAAATTTTTCATATCATTAACAAATATATTAATTTTTTTGGCTACAATAACAGTTAAAATACGAAATAAGGTTTTAAAGATAAGTACTAATATTGTTTATGTAGTTTAAAAATAAATTTGATGTTCCTACAAGCATTTAAAGTGAATAATTCATAATTTAATTTTGATCTTTCATTTCATTTAGATTTATATTACTTTTGTCTCAGATTCTACGTCCATCATTATGTATTTTACAGTGTAAAGTGTAAAGAAATAATAATATATGAATACGTCTATGAACGAAATGTTAACAAAAAATGAAAGTAATTATGAGATTTTACAAAATTATTTGAAATAAAAATATTCCTACACTCTTATTACCACCACATGTTATTTTGTTTCGGTTGTAAATGAAATAGTGTAAATACTAAATACACTACGTATAATTACATGTATGTATGTACAATGTACATATATATTAAATTCTCATGTTCTGCGTTAGCTCGAAGCTATGTATTTATATAATTAATACTTGATACTTGATATGCATAAAATATCACACAAATGTAATACTTTAATGCTTTCATATTAAATTAGGAGTATTACTATTCTGTTTGTTGAGAAGTGATGACATTGCGGTAGTTAAACAGTGCAAGGAAGTTATGTAAACTGTATTTATGTATATATTATCTTTATTAATATTTAGAGTGAACAAAAAAAATCCAGATTATATACTCAACACATTAATTAAGGAGACACCTAAAAATAGCCTGTTTTCAAATGCTTGTAACTTGGTTAAAAATTAACTTTTTTCAAAATTTATATAATTATATAAAAAAGTTAAAAAATGAAAAGATGTTGAGGAACGAATTAGACCATCATAAAGTAAAGTATATTTGCTCCATTTAAGAATAAAACAGTTTTGAAAAAAGTTAATTTTTGATCAAGTTACAAGCATTTGTAACTATTTTTTAGGTGTCCCCTTAATTAATGTGTTGAGTGTATATACTTTTTTAATGTATTTAAAAATTTAGATCGATGTCCTGGAACGGTTTATAATAAAAAAATATGTATTTTCATCGTTAAAATTAATCAGCTATGGCCACCATATTTGATACATCTTTATGCAAAAATGAATATCGTCGAAATGATTTTATATCGAATGTTATATTGAAAAACTGGTTAGAAAATAAATTTCATCCTCTTTTTCTTTTTTAAAATGTATTGTATCTCTATAAAAATGTTACAAAAAAAAAATAACAAAAATTTAAAATTGATAAGGGCAAAAATCCGATTCCACATCACATTAGTAATGCGCTCCAATAATAAGAGATGAAGGTTCATACACTGTATACAAGAACTATAAGTATAAAACTTCGTGAACGTAAACAGACATACCTACATACCGATGCCATTGTAGTTATTTTTTTAATAGTTATGAAATGCATGTATGTATTGTTATAATTTATAAAACATATGTATTATTTTAACCATGACCTTTGTTGTACAATTTGATAAAAATATGTCTTCGTGACAATTTTTGTTCTCATGGTCTTATTTTCATTATAAAAATCAAACAGTTTAGTTTATAAACATTAGTTTGTATCATAATCGATACAAAAACACATGTTTCCAATATTATTACTAATTTGGGCATCACAAAGGTCATCTAGTTAATTTGTAATTAAAATTTATGTACATATATCAAGTAGGATATGTATATTAACTAAGCCTTAGATATGATACATATTCTATATATGTTATGCATGATTCTAAGGGGTACCTATTATTAAAGGTTCCCATACACCCTAGATTTTAACCGTACCATTTGAAATCGTACTGAGATTGTTGCGAAAAATTGAGCAAAGAGATAAAGATTAAAACCTAAAGGAAGTAAAATCTCTACTTACCAACAACTTCTAAGTACCCGACTTGACTCTTCATCGGGTCAGTGTTGATCTGACACATGTACCAGCCGCGGTCCGATTCGCGGACCTCTCTGATGTGCAAGTACCACGTTCGATGGTCGCTGTGTGTTACACCAATTCGGTGGTTCTTCGTGATTACGTGGCTATGTATGGTTAAAATGGTTTGAGTATCGACTCTTAACCATGCCACCTGTAAAAAAGAATAAATTTAATAGGTAAGGTAATTACTTTATTTTTTTACCACATAAAATTTCAACAATAACTGCATAATAGGTATAAATAAATTTAAAAAAATTCAGAATCGATATCCTTTCTTGAGTACATCGTAAAATTCCCGACACAAAACAAAGAGCAAAGTCTATAACTACATGCATCATTAGCCGAAGACAATCTTTCCTGCAGGTGGTCATGCGAACTGTCTGAGACCATTACAAAATGTATGCAGGAATTAAGGAAGAAAACAAATTAGACTACAGTGGTGGTAGTGGTGGTGAATTGATGGCTCCACGCCTTCCATTTAGATTACTGATGCCTGTTATAACTGCTGCGCGTATTGTGTTTGCGTACATTTCGCAGTGGCGTTACTACAAACTCTCTCACTCCTCTTAAAAAATAACATAGTGTAAAAACTTAAAAATTACATAAATGTTGTATAGGTATTGAACTACACGGAGAGAATATTCATTTAAAAATTAACAGAAAACGCTGTGAACCTGAGGACAGAATCAACTTCTGAAAAAAATTAACAGAAAAGTCGCTAGAATTTAAAATAAAGTAAATAAAAAATTACAATGACATACTGGTAAATTTTAACATAGTATCTATTAAAATTTATTTACTCTAATAAGTAATATACGCTATTCTTTGATTTAATTTCTTGCATATGAAAATTTCACGTACATTCTCTATAATTTTACTATGTTTCTATATTACTTTTCATATCTGGCATATCGCCGTCATAGAAACTGCTATTATACAGTATATTGAATTGTAGTAGACGTTCTTTTAAATGTTACCATGTCGGGTGTTAAAAATTTCTAGGATCAACGTTTTTTTCATCAATCTATGCAATTTTTTATTTTTTCCCCATTCCTACGCATCGTAAATAAATAAAAATGTTAATGAAATTTTTTCATCTGACTATTAATAACTTGTTAAAATAATTATTTAAATTTTATAATTATTTTAACATACGGTATAGTAATTTTTGATACTGTTGGTATGAAATATTACTACGTTACCGATTAATTTTTCACAGAATGAAATTTTGTCCTCCCGTTAACATGTTTTTTATATTAAAAATTAACAGTACATTTTTCAGTGTAGTGTTGTGTTCAGATGTGTTACAATGAAACATTCGCTATCAGACATACAAAAAATTGACAGACTGATGATTGAAGTGCAAGTTAGCCAAAAGATTTAAAAAATAGGGTAAAGTTTTGTTTGTATATTAGACTGGAGTTCTAAATTTATAGTAATAAAGACGAGGCTTTACTTGTAAGATAAAAAATTATATCAGTCTGCATTTTTGATGTATGTATTAGCGATAACGAATTTTTTTAAGCAGAACATTTGAAAATAACACTAGTACAATATAGCAAGAACTTTTTATATTATTATTTGTTTAAAAAGGGTATGGATAAATTACTGGACATTGCAAAATGACAAGGCAAGGAATAGCAAGGAAAAGCCATGCATAAAAAATATTAAATAATACAAAAAATGAATATAAAAAGTTCAATACAACAAAGACTGTTGAATATGATTTTGAAAGTCAAGTTATTTAAATGTATTTCGAAACAATCATACCATTTTTTCCTTGTAGTTCTACCACTGATATAAAATTCGGATGACAAACCTAATTAGGATATCACAAATAGAGGGAAGAAAAATAGAAAAATTAAATAAGACCCTTCTCAAAAATTTTCCATTGTTCCTAAAAAGTTGGACTCCTATTATTTGCAAGAGTTATGCGATTGTAATATAGAACAAGGGTGAGAAAAAAATATTCAAATCTCCGAATCAGTTCATTGTGTAGTCACGCCACTGATATGTGAGTAGTGAGGATGTTTCGAGAGGGTTGAAGGCGAGGGAGGGGGTATTTCTCTGTTTCGACGCCCCGGATGCCGACCGTGCTGCTACGAACGCCTCACTGACACTTTTGAGTTAGAGTTGCTTTGATAAAACGTAATTAATGACAAATATAAACGCGCGGCCTCTATTCCATTAATCGATTCTACTAAATTACAAGGCAGATAAAGCTATCAAAGTTGGCTACGACTTTGATACTCAACTTCGACGAGTGTATGATGGGATTATACGTACATGGGTTTTGATTAATGTCGTATTAGGTTCGGCTAAAGTAATATTGGTACGCGTTTAATTTTTGCTCCGCCAGGTGACAATGAGTTCATGAATAAATATAATACAAGAGAGTGGGATATTTTTTAATATAAATCGTTATCACGTTCGTATTGGGGAAACCATTTCATCGCCAGACAATTGATTCTACGGCTATTGTATGTTGAAGAGATTCTTAAGGGTAGATATACACAATATAGATATACATGTTTTTAAAAGCGAAAGGTCGATATTAAAATACATTGTTTACAATTGAAGAGTGCAATTAAGATAATAAAAATCTTAACTTTAAAATATGTATATCGGACAAAAATAAATATATGTGATATAAATATACCGCAGAAAATTAATTTAAATGTAAATATAAACAACGATGAAGCTTAACAAAACCTTTACGAAGAAGACCATGAGACCAGTGGCGTACGCAGGATTGTGTTATGGGGGCGAGGGGGGTTTTCAGAAAGATTTTTTTTAAAAAGGTCGTCAAAATAAAAAAGTAATTTGGTAATGACTAAAAAAAGGTCATCAGAATAAAAAAGTGAACGGCAATGACTGAAAAAAGGTCTCCAAAATAAATGTTGCAAATTTTGTTGGGAATAGTATTATATCTTGATTTAAAAAAAAAGATCACAGATGCCATGGGGGCAGGGCCGCGCCGAGCCTCGGCAGCGCCTGTGTGCGAAACCTATGAAGCGCCTTTTTGTTAGAGTTCCGAATTTTTTTTTTTTTTTTTTAGTTTTGCTCTGTCCGTCTGTTTGTCTTTAAAAATAAATAGATAAGATGAAATTTGGTATAAAATTAATCAGTACTTTCAATGAACATTATAACGAACACTATCAAAATTATTTAGGACCCCATTCCCATAGACAGAAAAGTGAACAAAAATATAGGATTCCTAAACTGCAACAAAAAATCTCAATTGACTTTTTGCAACAAAAAATGTGAAAGGACTTTTTCATTTTAACCCTTCAGTCACGATAAATTTGTTTTTCAATGTCATTATCAGAGCCACCCCCCCCCCCCCCCCTTATAATTTCTAAACTATCCAGAATGTAACAGAAATAGTTTATGAAAAATTTTGAAATAACTCTTTTGTAAATCGTAGTGAGAATGACTACGGAACCCTATCATGTGCGATGAGAAATTACGTTTCACTTCCAGATAAAGAAAACACATACGTACATATCTTGTAACGCTTAAGCCATTTAAGTTTCTTAAAAATTGGAAATTTTCGTTTAGAACGATATGTAAACGTATTTTTCAATATGTGCGGGTTAAACTCTTAGCGCTAAGCGCCTGATATGTATGTTATATTTTGAAAAAGAAAGCAAAAAATAGTAAAAAAATAATAGTTTCGTGTAGATATATCTACGTGCTCAATATGATTCTCTATATGTAGATATTGTTGCTAAATTTGTTAACCTTTTCTGGCTCATAGTTGAGCGCAGGTAATTTTCTAACAGTTTTAATTTAGAAAACGACCTTTCTACATTTCCTACTAAACTTTTCACCACAACATTGTTTAATTTTTAAAAAAAGATCGATACGATATATTTTTTTTTCAATTTATTTCGTTTAATTTTTAATTTTAATGATTGGCGCTGGTATTTCATTAAACCCAAAAGGCGCCTCGCGGCGCCCCTGATGCCCAGGCGCCTGTGTGCGCCGCACACTTCGCACATATGGGCGGCGCGGCCCTGCATGGGGGGGAGGTCTGACCCCCCCTAACACCCCCCTGCGTACGCCACTGCATGAGACGATGATCGAAACGTCGAAAAATGACGCGGGACAAACCCCAAAAATGAATCAATTATACATTCACACAGTCGCGAAAGTTTACGTACAAAAATAATAATAATAGGTATATGATATTTTTAAAACTTAAAGGAAAAAATCTGTTTAACAAATCAATGGAAACAATCCATCAACCAGTTCAGGAGTTATCATGTTCTGTCTTTTATTAATATATGTACTTTTTTCAATCTGGTGGCTGCTAATATGAATGAAACTTTAGGATTTTTTATTTTCAAAATCTTTACATGAATTTATAACTAGCAGTATCGTTTATATACTGAATTTAACATCCGAAAATCATGTTTTGATTTCATCTCGTGAATATACAATCCTTCTCGTCTTACAGTCATCAATTAACATTATAATCCTTTAGAACTGAGACTCAGTGAGATAGTCCACGAGAGTTATAAATAAAAATTATAGGTATCGTTTCGGTTTAGTTTCATCAAAAATAAAATGTATCGCGCGTGAAATCCTACTTTTTCACTCTTTAATTATTTTACTGTATATTTTAGTTTTGTTGGCATCAGATTTGTTAATTTCTGTATGACTTAATACATAATTACATTAAAATTTAATTTTTGTTTTAATGAAGAGAGTAATTTATAATAATATATTATTAAATATTACATGCAAAGTTATTACATTTAACAAAGTTCATAGCTAAAAGCATTTTTTAATCACAAAAAAGTACCCTGTTGATCACACATACTTATAAAGAAGAGAAAAAAAATACAAATGCATATACAACGTTATTATAACTGTTGAATACGTTTGACTCTTGAAAAAAAATAATGGAATGAATCGGAATACCGGAACAAAACTTTTTAACACGTACAAATGAAATGGATTTTAGACATTTCGCGCTTTAATGTGACTTCTATTTCAAAGGTGTGGTCTGTTTTTGACGTAGCTTTATGATTCTCAAAGAAACAAAGAATACACGTTATAAAATGAACTTGCATATGTTTCACATATGTATACAAAATTACAGAGTAAAAAGTGCTTTGCTTTTGCCCAGATGGAAATTCGAAATTGCGTTGCAGTAAAAAGCAATGGTCTTACTATTTTTTACTGAATGTTTTCTGTGAAATTCCGGATTTAATTAAACTCTCTTTCTCTTTCCTGTACTGCACTTATTTTACATATATACATTTGCGGTGTAGGAGTTTTAAAATACAGAGTAAAACACTTTCGGTTGAGAGGAGCCTCAAAAATATGATATTGATTTTTTAACTTTTTTAACTTACCTGAGAAATTATATTGTATTTATAATATTTATATGTATTTTTATTATACACAGACAATAAAACGTAAAGAATATTGATATTCTATACACATTTTGCAACGATTTAACCATTTACATTAATACTATGTGACGAAATGCTTCACAGATTATGTATGTGCTATATTTTATATAATAAAATATTATAATAATTAAAATATGTTGAAAAAATCATAAGTAAATAAATGTTTTTTTTTTTTTTTTTTTATTGTGTAAGCTGTTTGGTATTGTTTAACCGCAACAACAACACAAAAAATAAGTAAATGTTAAATTTGTTTTGTATATAAACACAGTCTGAATAAAAAATATGGAATATTTTTTATATGCTATATAAAATATTTTTTATTCTAAAATATTCATTACCTATTTAAAAAAACAGTTTTTGTGAATGTTTATAGAGAAATTATTGCTTATGCTATGCTACTTCAAAAAATAGTTCTATCAGTTACGTTACTACAGCATCCAACATCTATTTTTTTTTAATGACAACATATTTTTTATTGATTCTATGAATACATCATAATTTTTTGCATAAACGCTGTAAAATTTTAATAAGATTGCAAATGGAAGATTTTGAGAAAAATTAACATTTATAATCTTAGGTCATCAACAAAAAAATCTAAATAGGTACCAAATTAAATTTATTTGGTCGTTAGTATCTACTGTTAAGTGTTATTTAAATTTGTATATCAAAAATTTAAAAAAATAATTAAAACCTACTGCGTCTATAGTTATTGTTTCAAATAAACAAACCTCTGAAATTGGAAAACAACATAGAGACAGAAGTAGATTAAAATATCTTAATTAAGTAAGGCTTACCCAAGCTCGATAACATCTTTTTTGCAAATAAACCAACGATCATTCCGCCAATTAGAACTTCAAACAGACTCGTCGGATCTAATAAAATCTTTTCCTTTCAGATTTTCAATTAATTTTCAAACAAACTATATAAACACATGCAATTAGCATTCGATTGTGATCTGAGAATTAATTAAACTTTGGTGAAACAATCATTTCAAAGAGCCATAAAAATACAAAAGGTTCGATTCAATTTTAATCAAATCGTATCAAGATCTTCTTCAATGTCAGAACTGACGTGAATTGTGTTGCACAACAGGAACTGTTTATCATTTCATATGAAATGGAAGTATTTCCTGTTAATACGATTGCATCAGGGTCGTCGCTAATGTCATATTCATCAATTATTTGTATTTTTACATACTCGTTGTCGTTGTGTGTCAATTGTAGCCAAATAAAAAATGAAAGCATTTATTTACTCGTTTCAGTTTTAAAGATTACAAACTTTAATGATGTTTGAGTTCTTCAGAAATAAAAAAATATTGAGTCCTATTTAGTGATAAATCGATGGGTTGAAATAATTATTTAATATTAATTGCTGATTTAATTACATCAATATCACAACTACTAGTGAATAATCTTTTTTTTAATATGTTGACTAGAATTTATTAATTTATTTCCTTCAAAAAGGATCGTCATAAATAATACTATAAATTATTTTAAAGATAGGTTTTCTATTAGTGAAACAAACATAGAAAAATTAAATAAATAAATATTTTCATTGTAAAGACAGATGTCCGGTATTATAACAACTTTGTAAAATACCAAATTTGCAAGCTTGCTAGCACTCATAAATGAGGTTATTAATTTTGTTATAGTATTTATGGATTAGTTATGGAATTTAGAGCAGTGACACTTCAACGTATTTTAACACAGTTGGCGACTCTGACCGTATAAAATAATTTTCATAATAGCATAACTATTTTAATACCGTTGGTGTTTACATACAACGCTTGCGCGAAATCTGTTAGAGTCATCAAAAAACTCGAAGCGAACTGTCATATAAATTTGGTATCTCATCTGAGAGTGTTAGCAAGCTTGCAAATTTGCTAGGTCCTTCATAATAACGAACAAGAGCCTACAGATTTAACACTTAGGGACTCGCGCCTTGATTTGTAACAAAAATACTCGCTACCGGGTGCGCTGGACCCAGTTTAATATCAAGTGTTTATTCCAAAACTGCTGAATAGAAGTGCACATTTACTTTCTTATAAGGATAATTTGTCAATAAAGAAAGACAATATTCAATCAAATACTAATATTTATTGTTTTTACTTATAATCAAACAGTCATTACAAAAATAAAAGGAATTTTCCCATACTTTTATAACAAGATTTAGACTAATTGTTGAAATTTCTGTAATTACTTATTTTAAATAAAATCTTCTATATTTTCTTACACTACTTTAATTTACTTATATGAATTAACAATGAGAGATCAATCATTATAAAAAAAACAACTTTGAAAATTAACAAAATTAAAAAATCTTCTTTAGGATAAAATCACATCTCAAAATTGTTCAGTCGCTTTCTGTATCAAAGGCTGTAGCCGGGTAAGCATGCAAAATCGGCCTTTGCATGGATTTGGCTGATTATTTTTTTGAAAGTCACATTCTATGTAACATTTAACCTGACCAAATATTAGCTTCCAAAAATTTGTAGTTTTCGAAAAAAAATTTTTGTTTGATTTTCAAAAAAAAATTTTTTTTTGATAATCCATCAATCGAATTTGATGGTGCTTGTGGTATATTATAGAGGTACTTATGACTCATCAGAGGTAATTTTATTATGGTCCTCTGTACATAGTAAACCAGAAAAAAAAATTAATAAAATTTAAAAAATTAAAAAACACTATGTTGTTTTCGGGGGGCAATCACCATTTTTTTATAAAATATACCTTGTACGTACCCAAACAACATATCAAAATCCCAAACTGATATGAAGGGTATAACATACTCGTATAAATTCGCATATGGTTGTATTGGCGCGGCGCGGGCGTGACGCGGATGGACTATATGGAGTGCAAGTGTCTTAATACTTTTAAAACATCTCTAATTTGTTGCTAAACAACAGGGCTGAACTAGCCTGGAGAAATCCGGGGAATTTGAAGGGGCCCATGGCCTGACAAAGATAAAATATAGAGGCCGTAGCCGGGAATGTATGAGAACCGCCATTGAATCAATTATGCTAATTTTTTCTCATAGGTTGCTTTTTAAAAAACATAAAATCGCCCTAATTGTATTTGTGCTTCAAAATTTTTATGTTTACTAAGAACATTTTTATTTTGAAAAAAAAAAAAATCCTATCTATAACTTATTATACAAGAAGAGTCGTTAGCTCGCAGCGGCAATGTGATTTATTGCTACTAAAGACGATTATAACATTTCAAAAGCGATCTGAGGCGATTTTATGTTTCTAAAAAGCAAACTATGAGAAAAAATTAGCATAATTGATTCAATGGCAGTTCCCATACATTCCCGGCTACGGCCTCTATATTTTATCTTTGTCAGGCCATGGGCCCCTTCAAATTCCCCGGATCTCTCCAGGCTAGCTCAGCCCTGTTGTTTAGCAACAAATTAGATATGTTTTAAAAGTATAAAGACACTTGCACTCCATATAGTCCACCCGCGTCACGCGCGCGCCGCGCCAATACAACCATATGCGAATTTATACGAGTATGTTATACCCTTCATATCAGTTTGGGATTTTGATATGTTGTTTGGGTACGTACAGGGTATATTTTATAAAAAAATGGTGATTGCCCCCCGAAAACAACATAGTGTTTTTTAATTTTTTAAATTTTATTAATTTTTTTTTCTGGTTTACTATGTACAGAGGACCATAATAAAATTACCTCTGATGAGTCATAAGTACCTCTATAATATACCACAAGCACCATCAAATTCGATTGATGGATTATCAAAAAAATTTTTTTTTTTGAAAATCAAAAAAAAATATTTTTTTCGAAAACTACAAATTTTTGGAAGCTAATATTTGGTCAGGTTGAATGTTACATAGAATGTGACTTTCAAAAAAATAATCAGCCAAATCCATGCAAAGGCCGATTTTGCATGCTTACCCGGCTACAGCCTTTAGTTATGACAATTTGAACAAACTGACGACTATGACCGTCATCTGCTGTGCTATTCTATCGTTGAAAGGTACTAAAAGCGGCAACGTCGCATACTTCAAACTTTAAAAGATTTTAACCAAAATACGAAGGACTGGGTCCGTTAGACCCATTAGCGAGTCCCTAAGTGTTAAATAGTCATACTCCAAAGCCACGTCACATTCGGATCAAGACGCGCACCATAAATGTCCGTTAGCCAAAGCAAGTGTCGCAACTTTGTCGATTGGTAATAATTGAAAGTGTACATAAATGCAAAGAATTGTAAATTGAAGAGCTGTAACTTCGGGTGTGGTTGTGTCATTATTATTTTATATGCAATTAAATAGGAATACAATCCATCAACTGATTAGTAAATAATTGATATATCGATTGCTAATCAAGTATTCTAATATCGAAATTAGCAAATTGGGCCTCAATAAAATATAAGCAATCAATTCAAAATCTAATTGGCAAGTGTTCGATTTTGTTTTATGTTTTGCCAAAGTATTTCGTATGTAAAATATAAAGAAAGTATATATCCTATTTTAAGTCTTAGTTTCTAATAAAAATTAGCTATTAAAATAACGAGGAAGATAATTAAAAATTGTTTATAGATAATAATCAATACGTAAATACATAGTACATAGGTATACAATTTACAGTATTTAATTCTAAGACAAAACGTCCATGTATATAGACTTATTCTGAGAAAACCATTGAATATTTAAACAATACATAAATAAATATTACATTAAAAGACCGAATCAAAAACATTTAATATGAACATTAAAAAAAAGGTATCCATAAATTGAATAATATATTATACAAATAAATATTTGATAGGCAAATTCAGGAATTGATGTTTTCAAATGATATCCTTAGAGAAATATCTGTCCCGTACGTTACTGACTGGTGAATACGGGTTTACAGATCATGATAACTCATTGATGGTGGTTTTAACATCAAACAGATTTGTTTACGTTTGTATCGAGTTTATTTTTGTTTTGTTTTCTCTTCGATTGAATTTATGTCAAAACAATAAAAAAAGATTTTCCGTTTCAATGACATTTCCTTTGGTACAAAGTTGCCCATTACCATCTCGGTTATTTGCTTTTTAGGGGAGTGTTGGTAATTTTTGTGTGGACGTTGTTATACATTTTTTATAGTTGAATAGTTGACTTGATTTGTTATACTTATTAATAATGAATTTGTTTGTTCGGCTATTTAAAAAAAATCTAAAGTTTTTTATTTTCACCAAACTAAAATTCATGTTTCAAGATCCTTTAAAATATTACCTAATAGAGAAAAAAAACTTTTTGACAAAACTACAGTGAATCATTTATGCGTATGTCAAAGGAATCATTCTAAGCTTAAACAAAATCTCACAAATCAGTCGGAAACAAAAAGATTTCTTATTATCTTTATAAAAGAACAACGTCATTTATTCGCAGTTGTGATTTTTTTTAATATTAATATTGTCATCGTTTTTTTATATAAACTATTTATTCTAAGTGAAAACTGTGTTATTCAATAGAAAAACATATATTTAACGGAGAATAACCCCTTTGTTAACATTCTTATTAATCGTTTTTACAATTCAGCATTAAAATCTCAAAATAAAAAAAATAGATTAAATAAAATGCTTTACTTCTTGGAAGACAAAGTTTTAAATACCCTGATTTAATTCATACAAGTTGTCGGCGTTATAATTTTTACATACATACAAGCAATTTTCACTAATACACACAGTGTTATATAATAGCAACAACAAACCCGACACTGTTATGTCCGAGTTAAGTGCATTATGAGTTGTGCGAGTGTGTGTTCTGACATTTGGCAGTCGTGGACTCTAGGGGAAACCCAAATGTCAAATAGAGAGAATCGTATGGTACTGTGGCAGGCAAATGTCAATGGGGAAGCAGCTGTGTAAAACGCCACATGATTGAGCTACATTTGCATTACTCGTTTGCTTGCTTGCTAGTTATTTTGAAAGAAACTTCTAAGATTGTAAGAGGGAGGGAAAATTATGTATTTTTTGTTTGTGTAATTTATTTAATACGGGTAATGATTTTTATTATGTTTAAAAATGTCAAGTATAGGGAAATTATTTCGTTCTTAAATATTTAATTTAAAAATAACATTTTTAGGTTCAGAACGCATTATAAACAAATTATTGCTAACAAAAAAAAATATTTTTATAAGAGCATTCTATAAAAAATATATATATTCAAGTATCACAGTTTTTTTACGATAGCAACCGCGAAAGCCTAGTTGGCATACCAATCTTGTTATGATTTCATTAAAATATAAATTGTTTTATAAAATCTATTTTATGCTTGGATATTTTCTAATATGATATTAGTGCGAATGAACCTTGATAATTATCAAAATAATGTTCATATACATGCTTAACGAACTGTGCTAAATGTGATTTTTCTTGTATCCGTTGTCCTTAAAGATTTTTTAAGCATCATCTTTTGAAGTTTGTGTTATTTTACATAAAAATATTGTATATGTTCTACCTACATATATTTTACCACTCATGTTTCCGAAAACCATATGTACATTAAAGTTAAAAGTTTTTAAAGCTCTAACATTAATGCTACAAGCTTATACTACTGAAATTATATATATTATATTTATTATTTATATTCAATTGATTTATGTATGAAATTATAAATACGTTGAATTTCAGAAATGCGTAACTTTTAATAACCGTATTTTTTTAAACTATAACTTCCTTTATTTATTACATACTTAAGTTGATAAATAACTTTAAACTGCATTTGCATCTATATAAGAAACTCTTTCATTTACTGTTTTTTACATAAATTAAAATATTCCAGCTATACAACAAAGATTTTAATTTATTTATAATATTTTTCCTAAATAAAATATATACTTACTTTTGAATAAACACTTTATAGTAGAAGAAACAACATGCATTCAAAGCAATCATTAAATAAATAACAAAATATAAAAAGTTTAACAAACACTTCTTCATACATTAAATAATACAAACAACATAGTAGGTATACTCGAATGCTTAGCGATGCAAACGAAGATAAGAACATTTTTTTTAATAATTTCCTTTTGTACCTGTCAATAAATATAGCGTTCATTGTAAAAAAATATTTCTCCCTCACAATCACACATTTTTTTACTCATTGCTGCATTGAATGCACTGCGCGATCGATTGAAGAGATTAGACCATTGACTAAATTATTGAGTTCTAAAGCTCTAACGGAAATTGCGTGGTTTGAGGCCACAATTTATGTTTAAGCCCTCGTTTTAACGGAGTACTTTATTTATTCACATATATAGCTCTCTTCGTTTAAACCACAATATGTATTATTTATCGAGGAAGGTGGTGGTTGGATGTATCTTATGAAAAAGTTGTAATTTCCATTTACTTGTGACATGGAAAAAAACGGACAACGAATGGAAATCGTTTCCATAATAGCACCGTTTTATTTTTCTGTATATGAATGGCAAAAAAGGTTGCCTGAAGTGCTTATTTTTTTCATTGTTAATAATTTTGATTTATCTGCTACCATGAGTTTATTTGAAAAAAAATATGCATGTTTTAATTATATTGAATTTTTCAATCGAACATTATGTATGTTTTAAGTATATACTGATTCTTTTATTTTTTATAACTTCTTATATTGGAAGATTTGCTATTCAACATTACCAAAAGCATTCTATTATTTATTATTATTTACTAAAACTGAAGTTCGTAATCGTTTTCTAATGCAACCTACAGTCTGTTTCATTTAAGTTTGAAGTGGTTGCCGGGGAATTGACGATACGAATCGTGAATCGAAAGGTCAAATCCCCCGACAACCACTGCAAACATAAATGAAACAGACTATAGTAAATAATAGCAAATCTAAAAAAAAATCTTGGCTAACCAATGGCAATTAATCTGAATACTCTATCGGTGTTTATTAAAAATGTTATAATTTACTACCATTAGTGAATTTAGCACGAGGATGTACTGAAAATTTAGCAGATGTTTTTTATGCAATCTACCAACATTTTGATATTTCTATAGTTTGATATATTGATTTCGTTTAGAATTAACCCTTTGTAGCCCCATGTGACATTTCTGTAACAAACCTCAATTATCCCGCTAATATACGTACTAAATATATTTAGTTCATTCAAATATGTGTAACACTACTGTAACATACCACTGAATAACTTAGTATCAAGTAAAATTCACAGATGGCATAACCTATTGACTTACGTATACTATTGGAAGTAAGGCTACTGGCCAATTTGGGTAGAAAAAAGAATACGTTGTAAGTTTCCCCAGTGTTTGGCGTTTCACAAACAATTTGCGAAAAATGCGGTGTAGCATTATGCTACAATAAACTAAATATTTGTTTCAAATCCTGCATTACGACATAAGTGTTTTTTACGATTAACTCACAGTAATGTCACTCCCAAAAAAGTCAAATAAATAATTAAAAATAAACATTTTTAAATTTCTGAAAAATACGTGTTTTTTATATGCCTAAACTTGTCTCTTCATCAACATAATTTATATTTTTAAGATCTTGAGCTACAAAAGGTTAAATTAATTGAAGTCAGTCGGTTTAGCTTGTAAACAATTATAAAAAATGCTACGGTATTCTTAATTAAATTTTGTGTATACTTAATTATTTTAAATAAAAATGCAATAACAGTGGCTTTATATGAAAACAAAAGACGCGTGAGTTGATAACGCTCACATTTTAAACGTCCTATGCAAACATATCGTATGTATGTAGGAGAGACGACACTGCAATGGTCTACAGAGAAAACTTTCACAAAGTTTATTTAGTTTGTCATTGTTCCAGCTATAGTTTATCCCATGTATACATTAATGATTTAAATCAACAACATGTAAACTTTAAGTGTGTCAACATCCCCTTTGATATTTAATAAATTAATTATTGTTTATTATGCACACGGAGTATTACTTTAAAACATAATGTCTTTGATAGGAAGGGGTATTTGTAAGAGAATTTGTTCAAGACTGTTCCTATAAATATTTGAAATTTTGGTATGTATTATTAATTTATTTATTTTAGTATTATTTCTTTTGCTATCTGGTCATAGATTAGAAGTTAAATTAATTGAGATTGTAAGAAAATAAGTCGGGTTTCATTAAAAAATATATCTAATATATTCTCAAAAATTCAAGCTTATTATAACGTATTATAAAAATTGATGCCAGTCTCGTGTAAAGTTATTATAATTATAATATTCTTGAATTTTAAGTGTATCTCGCTTTTCAATTAACATTAATTTGACCAATACGTTAAAATATCACCTTTAATTTTTATTCAAAAATTTATATTCGACAAATAAAACTAAGTTTGTTGCATAAAAAAGTAATTTTAATACAGAGTCCATTGTATAAAACTAAATATCGTGAAACTTACGAAGGAAACTTTTAAACGAAGATCTATTTTGCGATATATAATGTTCCCTGATAAAATCTTTCACCAAAGTTCATGTTTTCCACAAGAAATAAT
Organism: Sialis lutaria; assembly: GCA_949319165.1. Lineage (NCBI taxonomy): Eukaryota > Metazoa > Arthropoda > Insecta > Megaloptera > Sialidae > Sialis > Sialis lutaria. Next base: position 13,062,449 of record OX439239.1, read on the forward strand.
AATAACCTTAACATAAAATCAATAGATATTTTTATCGATATTCAATTAGATTTTCTTTAGTTTTTCCGTCTTGTTTTCCATACGTAAATATTATAATTATGAAAGAAAATGGCATGTAATATCATTTAGAAAACGATACATGTATGTTGCTGATTGTATCTTGTGGTAGAAATGATTCCTTTAACATTATCTTAATATTAAAAATTGATGGTTTCTGTGGAATACTCCTATTATGTTTGTATCGCAAACACGAAGAAACGATATGAAATTGATTTTATTTATGTGGTGCGCTCAATTTGCTTCGGTGTTCTTTTCGCGATCATTTTAAAACTTTATAGGCAAATCATATTAGAGTTTTAAATGGAAGTAATTTAAAATTAAACAAAACTTCAAAAATTGATAGTTATCTTTTTAAAAAAGCAGGCTCCAGTTAAATGTATCTACTTGTAATATACGTGTGAAAATTGCCAATTTTCTTTTCCTATTAAATAAATGGGGTATATCTGATTTTCTATAATACTTTTCTTATAATTTTTAATATACAATTTTTTAATGTATTTACATATAAAACATATGTATATACGCGGGAACCGAGTGATCTTTGATAACATTGTTATTATTGGGGCTAGAAGATCGGTTAAGTGGGCAAAGTATCAGTATTATTTCCGGGATGAATAATAGCGGTATAAAAAAAAAACAATTGAATGTCGAATTTCAGAGATATATTGAAATACAATTTTTTTTAAATGGAATGCCCTGTATATTATTATTGGATTTTATAGCTGAGAATATTTTCTTTATAAAAGTGTAATACATGTATGATGGTAAAATTGATAGAAAACAAATTATAGCAAGTATAAAATTAATAGAAAATATCGACAAATACTGTGCTATGCAGATATAATAAAATACAAATAAATTGAAATATTTAAAACAATAGTTTGAGGTTTTTATGTCATTTGTTCGCAAATTTATAATGTTTTTGAATTTAATTGATAAAGAAAATATTTATTTATTATAATTAATTATATTTTTTATAAATAATACTCAAAAACGTTAAAAATCTGCGAAATAAGGCACAAATACCTGAAATTATTGTTTTAAATTTTCATCATTTGTTTGTATTTTATTAAATCTTCATAGCACACTATTTTTCGATATTTTCTATTCATTTTATATTTGCTATAATTTGTTTTCTATCAATTTTACCATCATACATGCAATACACTTTTATAAAGAAAACATTCTCAGCTATAAAATCCAATAATAATATACAGGTCATTCTATTTAAAAAAAAGTTGTATTCCAATATATCTCTGAAATTTGTCATTCAATCGTTTTTTTGACACCGCCATTATTCATCCCGGAAAAAAATACTGATACTTTACCCTTTTAACCAATCTTCTAGCTGCAATAATAACAAAGTTAGCAATGATCACTCAGTTCCCGCGAACACCCTGTTATAGTACACAGTGTTTATTAATAATTTTATATACTTATTTTAACAGTTAATTTTGTTAGATTTTATTTAATTGAATATTTGAAGTCAGGTGACTCTATGCGTAAAATAAAATCGTATGTTTACTATTATATTCAAGGGTTGATTAATTTAGTAACTAACCACAAACATTCTGCTAGTCATGTATATATAATATAATAATATAAGTATGTAGTACATTGTACATAGTATTTTGTATACTAACATTTATTATAAATATGTAAAAATTTAATTATAATTCGTGTTCTGTATCCACACCCGGTGGTGATTTGAATACTGCTCCATTATACTAATTTTGCAAGATTTCTTCGACATATTTTAGCAGATATACATTATGCACATAAATTACGTTTACAAATGTAACATGAGAGTACATCAGCGAGACGAACGCAAACAGGGCCTGTTTGTGTAAGATATTAAAGAAAACAAAATTTTAGTTTTGCGAAACTTAATTTCGAGAAGACGTTTGGTGTAAATAAAATTATCTCATTACAAATGTTGTAATGTTAAACTTTAGGAACGAAAACAGAAAATTATATTCCAGCAGTGGCGGCTTCAGGAGTTTTAAATCGATATTGTTTTAAACTAAACCTTATTTGACTGAATTTGTTCTGTGTTTCTAATATTAAACAATTTTCTGTCATTATTATTGTTAGTTTAACTCTTGTGTGAATGACGTAGTACAAATATACATTTTATATAAAAAGCTGATAATGTCACTTGCCATATACTTATTATCGAAAAAAAATTATAATGTATTTTTTTTAAATAGTTCATTGTTTTCAAATATTCATTTGTTATTTTGATTGTTGTTATTGTGATTTTTGTTTACAATTTTTGTTTTTCATGGCTCACTTAAATGTTTGTAATAAAATACTTAATAAATATCACTGGCATTTAGTAGATACATCGACTTATTTTCAAAAATAAGTGTGGCAAGTGACATATCGTTGTAAAGTAGAGTAAAAAACACGTTCTAATATGCTATAGTCAACTTAGTTTCCCATAAGAAAAACTGAAGTTAGTGCTCGTAACTCGGAAACTAAAAATAATACAAAAAATCTAAATACACCAGTCAATTCTACACAAAAAAGTGCTTTGAGAAACCGCTTACAAAAAGTACCTATCTACTTTGACAAAAAAGTTATAGTCATTTAAAGAAATTCCGAATTTTCAGTTTTGAGGTATACCGCCTAAAACAAATAAAATTATAAATATTTTTTGATGTAGTAATACTCACCCCTTTCTTACAAATATTTCATCTAATTTAACCAAACCTGTGTCTCTTATAGATACCTACTGAGATCCCCATGCTGGAAAAGTTATCTGGGACACCGGTATAATCCAAACCAGTAATATAATTTTACAATATAATACAAATTACAATCAAGTTTATCTGAAAGAAACTCTTGAGCACCTGAATTTAAGGAATAAATGTATTAAACATCGGAACTTTCTATAGCTCCCCCCTCCACCACCAGACTGGATTTTAATTTTTAAATAAATATTTTCTATCGCAAAACTCCATACGCGTAGAGGAAAGAATTACTGCCCCCCACCCCTATTAACCATCCATATAAAGATTTGGTAATGCCTTATGTGCATTCAAAATACGTAAAAATAATAAAGATAGTTTTTGTATGTACATATATAATATACACCTGTATTAATAATTTACACTTTAGTGTTTCTATTTTATGTACATTGTACAGAATATCATATTTAATACTGTGTATTATGAGCAGGCATTTCAGAAGTTGTTAAAGTATCGTTGTTCATACAATGTATAATTCAATTTTTACTAACTTTTCTAAGAAATGTTACAGTTTGTACATATTTCGCTGTTTCCTTTCTTAGTTTGGAATATTTTATTTGTATGATTTAACTTCCAAAACACGTTTAATGTGCTTTACATTATCAGAAGAAAATTATATTGCAGTGACAGTTTTATTAAATAAGATGATATACTTTATTCATTTTATTTATATTTTTTTAGATGCATTTAACATATAGAAATATATAAGTACATATTTTTCACGAAAATTAAGTCTCGTATCCTCTCGAATTTATTACTGGCAATCCCGTCTCGGTTTCATACGAATTACTTTTTTTAATAATAATAATAAGAATCATCTTGAAATACTAATTGAATTATTGAAACGTATTTCGACTTCGCAAGAAGTCCTCATCACGAACTTAACAGTTCCAGAACAATTTGCCTTCTGATTAAAACTTCTTGTGAAATCGAAACACGTGACAAGTGACATTGTTTTCTTGTGGTAAAGGTGTATTTTTTTAGTTTTCCAATAGTATTGAAGATATATTAAAAGATTATTAAAGAGATTTTGGTGTCCAAACCAGTCTCGTCCAAATTAAATATGGTCTCATTTGGGCATGTTTTCCTAACATATACAATGTATATAATTGACAAAATATTGATAACATTTACCTTATATGCATTCAAATCTTGCACAACACACGCCAAAATAGCCTCTCTTCCAACAGGAACTGTCACATTTGTTATAGGTTCACTGAATTTGGGTAATTCTGTAACAAACGAAATAAACAATAATATTTTTAAATGATGAACTATACGATAAAAATCATGTAAGGTTTAGTTTGAAATAATTTAATATGAATATGAAAAATAATCTTATTAAATAAACAATAATAACCAGACCCGGATTTGCCATGCAGGCAGTGTACGCACGTGCCTAGAGCGGCAAAAATTTAGGGGCGGCAAAATTTTGCGAAAAAAAAGGTCTTTTCACACCTTCTTTTTAATGATTGATACAATTTTAACATGAAAACCTAAAAAAAGGTCTTCACATTTTATTTTTAATAATTGATAAGCTTTTTACATGAAACCCTAAAAAGGTCATTGATATGAAAAACCTTTACTTTTTTTTTAAACAATCAAAAAGGGCGGCATTTTTCGCAACTGCCAAGGGGCGGCAAATTTAAAATCCGGCCATGATAACAACGTGATAAAATATTAAATATAGGCATCTGCATTAATGAAAAAAATATGTTATATTAAATCGTCTTCAGAATTATGTACTTTTATAAAAAAAAATGTCCAATAACTGTTAGATACAGTGTAAAATGCGTCAACAATATAATTTAACTTAAGAAATAAAAATTTATTATTTATAAATATAAATATTAAAAAGAAAATAAAAACAAACGAAGTTAAATTTCATTTCTGAATATTTCAAAACAAAATGGCTGAATACGACAAAATTGATTCTTTAAAGACAAAGTAAAAAAATTCTTGAGAAAAACGATAGGTTAACATAAATTTTTTAAAATTATCGAAACATTTCTACGAAGCAATTACCAAACTAATGGTAAACTTATGACTTGAAAAATTTATTTCAGGTAACAAAAAATATCATTAAATTTGTCATTTACGAATATTTGCTTCAAAAAATAATTGTATATATAAATAATCATGCTGGGTTCTAAGTGACTCGTTCATGATATTAATGCAATTTATCTTAATATATTATAAATTTCATTAAAATCTCGCACGCGCGAATATTTATAGAAACGCAAGCAAATTCAAAAATTAAAATATTCATATAATCATCTTAACACTATAATATTATACAATTCCCTAAAAGTCAATATCGACTCACCGGCCCCCTTCCCAACCTCAAAAAATTTTAATATAATAAAACCTGTACGTGATCGCATTACACATCACCAGATTTATATTTCAAATATAACGTAACTTAAAATAAGTCTATGCAGTGCCGGGACGCCGTAATTATTCAAATATTCCATAAAACTGTTTAACTGGCTCTTGCGATCCGTTTAGATTAAAGCTTCAATTGGCGCAACTGTTAGCAGCGTCATAATGCTCCGTTTTCTTTCTTTCTTCGCTTCGCGGGAAAGGAGCTCTCCCGTCGCCACCACTGCTGCTGACTCCGCCACTTTATCCTAATCTGCTTAACAAATATATTGTAAGTGTGGAATGCTGTATTCCGACAGACCGCTTTAATTTTAAATTAGTCGTTATATAGAAAGAGTATTATTGTTTGCATACACCGTTTCTGATACACCAAGCAGGGTTGGTAAAAAATATTCTTAATTAACGATTTATGAATTATATATATTATCAATAAAAATAATTTACATCTTTTTTTGATATACAACTCGTTCTATATTCTATACTATTAACAACACTGTTTCTGAACTAAGAGATAGTTTAATTAAACAAAAAAAGTTTAGAATCATCAATGGATATATTGTGTTCGTAACTATCATAAAAAAGATATGAAGTATTCGCAATTTTAGTCATTTAAAATCTAGGTACTATATAATTTTTTTCTTTTCGTATTTATTTATATAAATTGTAATATTCTCTGCTATCTCAACATAAAATATGTTTTTTTTAACATTTACGTTTTTTTAATAAAAAAAAATAGTAACTCATTAATCGCATTAGAAAATATCAAAGAGCAACGAAACAGATGAAGTGTAGAGTAGATACAAAAATGTCGATTCGTAATTTTTCACTAACTAAAATAAACTAAAATGTGGAATTGACAACTTTTGACACTGGTTCAATGATTTAACCTAGAATTATATTTTTACTCTTAATATATTCTCTTTATATAAATGAAAATGTATTTACTAATAGAAAATGTGGAAATATTGGGAAATATGACTAACCAGAAAGAAAGCATTAAATATTTATTTTGATAAAAGATTTCAAATTCTACACGGAAAAAAGTGGCTTTAAAATCTCATCAGGTGATACAAAAATTGTATCACCTGTGAAGTCAACAGAGGTGATGCTAAATTTACGCCACCCGGTGATACAATTTTTGTATCTAATGTATTTTAAATGGGACTAACTTGACGGTGACTAAACTATAGATACTACCGTTTATTTAGTGGCTGTCAATGTATAACCTAAAATTAAGCGACATTAAAGTTAGCAGTCATTTCACAATTTTTTTATTTTATTTAACAAAAAAATATCTTCCAAAAAATTAGTTTTACAAAATTGCACTTTTAATTTTTTTAAATTTCTACATGTCAATTTTTTTGCACTTATTTATTTCTTAAAAAAATTCTAAAATTTATTAAATATCTGCAACTGTAATTTTCATAAAATTAACATGAATTTATATTTCTTAATTAATTATTTGATTGATTAAAGCAGTGGGCAAAATGAAAGTAATTATTTAAAAAAAATGAAAATTAAATTAGCTGACATCTGAAAATTTTTATAAATTATTTTGTTGAAAAATTGTTTTTAAAAAATTTAAAGAAAAAATTTCACATATAAAAAATTTTAAAAACTATACGTGCAATTTAAAAAAAATATTTTTTAGTTCTAATTTAATTAATAAAAAAAAAAAATTGTTGAATGTCGGCTAATTTTAGTATGAAAAAAAAGACACTAAAAAATTATTTATGCAAAACATTATCTTTATTATTTAAATGTTATTCATGCTACAACTTTAGTTACACATTTATTTTTTAACTTTTTCAGGTTACATTTTAAATTGAAATGAACTGTTGATATACGTACCCTCAAACCTTGAAATGTATTTTTCAAGACAATAATTTCTCAACATAGAACACACAAATTCATCGGCCATATTTTAAAAACTTCTTTTTTAAACAATTCTCAATATATAAAAAAAACACATGTGACACCAAACATCAACAACAAATATAACCTCTACAATATTCAGGCGGGCAAAGCGAAACATACTATATGTGGATCGCCGGTAACTCGCACGCGCATGCGTGTAGGGCACGCATAATTTGCTTCACGGTGATGTAAAATCTACATCACAGTGATACAATATTTGTATCACCTCGATGCAAAACTAACGCCACTCGTACCATTGAATTTTTACGTCATTTGTGATACAAATTTTAAATCATCTTTTTTTTCCGTGTAAGAAAAATGCAGCAAGAGCGTCGTTTATTATCAGAATAATTGTAAATCTCTTTTGATATTTCTGTAAACATATCTTGACATTTTTATTTACGTAACAAACCAACAGATCGTTATAAATGAATCATTCAAAAGTCAAAATAGTTAAGTCCCTTTAACAACCGGATGATAAAAATATTTTCTAAATACTTATATTATTTGTTATAAAATATATGGGACATTCTTTGTCAAACGGAGCAAGGCTGTGCCCAAAATTCATGTTGATGAATTTTAGAGATCTTAGGCTTAAAATGTTCGTTACTGATCCTTCTTTATGGGGTAGTGTGGCCTTTTGGAAAATTTCAAAATGGCGACTCAATAGGGTGACCAGAAGTCATAGAAAAATCAAAGTTCTGGAGAAAAATATTAGTAAAAGAATTTACGGCCGATTAGATTGGTTTTGGGTGCAATGAGTGTTTGAAACTCAACATTTGAGATCAATATAATTAGGTAATGTGTCAAAAACTCTTGTAAATGTCTTAATATTTTTATTTTTCGACGATTTTAAGGTTCCAGATGCCATCTTGGATCCGCCATGTTGGATTTCGTCAACCTACCTATCCAACTTTTTAAGGCTATCAATAACAAACAACTTGCACCCAAAATCAATCGAATCGGCCGTAAATTTTTTCTTTTGTTAATATTCTCTCCAGAACCTTGATTTTTCTCTGACTTCTGGCCGTCATATTGAGTCGCCATTTTGAAATTTTCCAAAAGGCCACACTAACCCATAAAGAAGGATCAATAACGAACATTTTAGGCTCAAGTTCACTAAAATCCATCAACAATAATTTTGGGCACAGCCTTGTTCCGTTTGATAAAGAACGTCCTATATACAGGTATGTTAATCACTTTTTTAGTAAAAAAATAGTAATTTTGTAACTAAAATCTCAGTTTATATCTTTTTATAAAATATTAAATATGAAATCTAATTGTAAGTAATCTATATCCACTAGTCTATGTATATATAACATCAAATTAAGAATTGCCTGTAAATAAAACATAATTACTACAGAAAAGCAATAAATAATAACATGAAATAAAGTAAATAAGATAACAAACCAAATTAATAAACAAAAATACGTGAGCAGTAAATTCTTTAGAAGAACAGAACCAGATGTATTTTGTTAATTTAAAATATTAAAATTCTAACACACAAATATTAACAAATTAATAATTAATTTTGTGGAAGCTACAATTGTAAACCAACAGACATTTTAAGAAATGAAATTGTACAGAAAAATATGAACACTTAACAAATGAGAAACATAAAACAGACTCCTCTACAGAATATATTTCTTGAAAGATAAAACAATTGGATAAAAATCTTAAGCTATTATAAAAGTGGTTCTTTTTTTTATTAATATTAAAATTCTTGTACATAAATAAAATAATTAGCTTATTTTACTTGAAATTTTTGTTTAGAGTGGCTTCTTTTCATTAAAACTTTTAACTTTTGCTATATTTTACTATTTTTATAGTTTGTTGGTTTTAGTCGTACAACTAAATACAACTACAAGTACCGATGGAAATTTTTCTTAAGTGTTTTGCATTTAGAAATTCGAAAAGTTTTATTTTACTATATTACAAAAATTAACTTTCTTAGAGCAAAAGTTTTTTAATACTTGATATATTTTCATAATTTTCGTTTTTTACTTTCTTATACCTTATGTCTGTGTGTCTGTCTGTAGACGCTGTAACTCAAATAGACAAATTATAGAAGGGTGAAATTTTATACATAAGATTAATTTTTATCTGGGAAGAAAACTTCCTATTTTTGAAAACGATTATTCAACCGGAATCGGATGTTTTTCGAATTACATTGAAACAGTGCGAATTAGAGAAAAATGACCATGTTATATTTATTATACGTAATACTGACAATAAACAGTGTAGATTATTCTAAATAATTATTTTAAAAAAAAAATTCTGCCTAAATCGTAAGTGTTGGAAAAAATGCATGGGGAATAAATTATAGATAATAACATACTCGACATTTTTGTCTTATTTCAAAAAATTAAAAAAATTTCAATTAACATCCGTTTCCGTCTTACATTAGTAACTACGTTAAAGAAAATTCGTTCGATGCATAATATATAAAATAATATTTCTATAGTTTATGTCCCATTCATTTTTTGTCTATCTTTTATTAGTTTGTCAGAAATATCCTTCAATAAAATAAAAATCACGTACACTGTTCACTGTCATTACGTATAAGAAAGTCCCGTGGCACCCATGGCAGCTTTTTTATTTTTAACTATTGATGCATGAAAATTGGTGTGGATGAACAGTTCATTAAGGGTTATAAAAATTATATATTCAAAATCTAAAACACATCATAAGATAAACAATAGTTAGTAAAACCATTATAAAACAATATGTGTACCTACATAAAAGAAAAATTGATCTAAAATGAATACATACATTACTAGATTGGTACAAGCTACAACATGCTTCAATTGTAGCAGCAGTACTTGATTTTATTTTCGCAACGTTTTGTAACATTTAAAAACAAAACACGACATTGTGTTAGTTTGCAACAACAACGGATCGAACTAATCTATTCAATTTATTACTTCAACAAGATTGCTTCAACACTTTGCTATTCGATGTTTACTATCTTAGTTTAGTTAAAAGGGTAATTTCTCTGTTTTACAAATTTTAAACAATATTCTGCTTCGACAGCAGAAACCACAAATAATGGGAATGTAACGGACGGCGTGTGTGGAATGTGAATCAGTAGTTTTGGTGTTTGTTTGAAAATGTAATTTTTTTTGTTTTTTTTTGTTTTTTTTTGATAATGTACTTTAATTAATGAATTAAGTTTTTGAAATAGCTCATCCGTATTTAAGTCGTTTTGTAGAGACTTAATAAACTAAACACAGTAGGAAAATTATTTTATAATGTTTTGATACATTAATATTTTTTTATTGAACGCTACTGATGTGATTTTTATTAATCGTTAAGATAGATTTCGTTGTTACCACTTGTGTTATAATTATGGTAATAGAATTGATTTCTTTGATGTTTCTGATGGTAATGTTGAAGCTTTTTTTAATGATCATTAATTTCTGTGTCAAGTATGATTGATTAGGCTAGTACGTGATCTATGTAATTTTAAAACCTTAAACGCAATGTTTAAGTCTCAATTTTTAAATTTAAAATATTCTAAATTTACACTTAATCATAATATTTTAGATTTCAAGATTATGCTTTTTATGGTAGGTATAAATTTTTATAACCACTGAAAAATAAATAACTTTGTGACAAAACGTTGGGTGAATATATAATCCAGAAATATAAAGGTCTATACACGGGTATATAGTTAGCTATATCGAAAAAGTCAAATTGGCTGAAATTGACGTATGATATAGTTCATGATTTTGTGATCAAATGTTCATATGGGGCATACAAAAATGGTCATTTTTTTAGTTATGAGTTCAGCTAATTTTTATTCCACGTTCAACACACTAAAACCTTTTAATTCTTTCATAACCTACCGTACAGAAAAAAAGCTAGGATCAATTTTTTTTTTATTCTGAAAAAAATTGCTATTTTTAGATATTGTATTTATGGGAATTACTGGTAAGCAAGTTATGGCCTACTCATTTTCAGTTTCAGCTAATTTACTGTAACCTGATTTGCACTGGTTTTGTACGGGGTCATTTATATTTAAATGTTTATATGTATTTTGATACGATAAAAATATATTTTCATTCAATTCGGTTTTTGAAAGATTCAATTTTTGTTATTATTAGCTATGAGAAAATATTCGATACAAGTTTTCTTACAGTTACTTATTAGTTATTAGGAACAAATATAAATTTTAATAGTAAAAAAAATTCTACTCAGACTATTCATTACTTTTTTAATCATACTTCTCTTCATACAATTCTATAAATGGCTCATTGAATTCCTAGACTTCTCAGAAACAAAACAACTCAATCCTGTTGTAAATAATTAACTAGACATTACAAAAATAGCTTTACATTGATAAAATCCAAAACACACTACAATAGCCGTGAACTTTAAACATCCCCAACATTACCTAAAATGTCACCAATATCAAACATTAATAAACTCAGATTAAATTATAAAGTGAACCGTATTCTATTGTCTGTATTGTTTACCAAGCCCTGTTAATATATACACATTAACTCATAAATATGTATTTGTATACTTAAAGTCTCTCGAAGTCGGTTTTGGAATCATTGCATGAATAAATCAAGTCTGGTTTGAAATATTGATTAAATGAAACGGCCCTGTAGGGTTCGGTGCAATGCTGCTGGAGATCAGGCGTGCGGTAAAAGATTTATTTGAGGGTCACTTTTTAATTTATGTTACTAACTTCAATTTATTCTAATTGAATGGATTTTTTTAGTTTTCTATGTTTTATTTTTATTACTTTAAAATATTTGTTTGATTCAAATAGCTCAGTTGCTAAAATTATAATTGAGGGGTCTGCAGCAACAAGGAGTTATCTCCAGTTTTTATAGTTTGTGGGAAAATAGAAAAAACTGTTTAAAAAATTGAGTATGTACTTAAATCGCATTTGTCTTCATCCATTTATTATTTGTCACCGACCACATGTTTTGGCCAAATTCCATTGAGAAATTCGTCAAATTCGCAATTCTAGAGTTAATTTTATTTTGGAGATAACTCCTTTTTGCCCCAAATAGTTGAAAATTATTTTCTTTTTTAAGTAAGGAAGCATTGAATAAGAACAATTTTCAAGAAAATTTGTTTATTTCAAGAAATAACACAGTAACGAGTGTACTGACAAAATTCTAAGCCCAAAAACAAAGAGTCATTTTTATTCTGGAGATAACTCTTTTTTGCCCCAAATAGTTTAAAATTATTTTCTTTTTAAAGTAAGGAAGCATGGAATAAGAACAATTTTTCAAGAAAATTTGTTTATTTCAAGAAAGAACACAGTCTCGAGTGTACTAACTAAATTCTAAGCCCAAAAACAAAGAGTCAAGCGACCCAAGCGAATGAAGCAGCTAACTCATTCTAGCGGATACTTTGAGAACTATTAACGGTAGGTAATTCTTACAATTAGTTGAACCAAACGAAATAATGATTTTTTCCCCCCAGAAACGGTTGTTAACTCAGTTTGGCCTAAAAATGGAGTTAACTCGTTGTTGCTGCAAACCCCTCAATTGTATAATCATAATCGTACATTTACATACTACTGTATAACTATTAAAAATATTTATTGTGATTTATTTAGAGAATATATTAATATTAGTAAATATAGCTGTTATATAAACTAAAAATACACCTTAACCACAAAATTTATGTCACTCGACACGTGTTTCGACTTCACAAGAAGTCCTCATCAGGAGCCTAACGATTCCAGACTGGAATCGTTAGGCTCCTGATGAGGACTTCTTGTGAAGTCGAAACACGTGTCGAGTGACATAAATTTTGTGGTTAAGGTGTATTTTTAGTTTAAGTGACTAAGAAACCACAGTTTCTCCGTTTTTCAAGTAAATAGCTGTTATAATTTTGAACATGATTTTTCTTAAAATTTCTATCAATAACTCTCCAATATTTTGCATAAATTACAAGAGAATAAAATATTTTTTAACTGATTGTTGACGTTACAACTCTATAGAATGCATGACAACATTAAAAAAAGTTGCGGCAAAAAATAATTTTAATATTTTATTCTTTAATTAATTTTATTCACTCTATATAATTTAAAAAATGTAATAAATGCCAATGTATCTAATTATTAAATAAAGTTTTGAGTAAATTTTATTATTTTAACATATTTTTAACATCACATTTTAATGTAAAAACTAAAATCAAGAAGCCTCGAAGAACTTAATGTGTTCTTGGAAATGTGTGATTTAATATTTATTATCAAATGTCAATCGATATAGCAATAAAACCATAGATAATAGAAATATCCGTAGTGCGCTGATATACTTTACTTAAAATGTCATTCAAGTAACGGGTTATACATATATTATTAAAATTTCGTAGAAGGAAGTTAGTTATTGTGAGTTTAATTTTTGAATGTAGCCTTTCGCGGTTGTTTAATTACTTAAACTTACGATTTCTGGGATTTACTCCACGTCTCATAGAATAAAATACAAAAATCGTAGGTTCGTGCAATCATTAGTTTAATTTTAATTTAAGATAATCTCAAAAAACATTGGACTAATTTTGATAAATATTTCACTAAAATATACTTAGGGTCCCGGAAGAAACAGGGGTCATTTTATCAAGAAAGAATGTTGAAAAATGGAACCACACGAACGATATATGCATCTATCTTTAATATCTAACTCACTACCAACGTTAATTTTATTCCAATTTCAGTCATTTCTTCATTTTGCAAAACCATTATATAATTAATTATTTACTTGAGTAAGTTTTAAATATTCAATTAAAAATTTTCTCGTATTGTTCTACACACGGTGCTATATATTTTGCATTGTACAACTGCTTTGTATTTAGATGCATTAATTAATTTAACTACCTATTCAGATATGCTAGATTATTTGATGCAAATGATGGCTTTGATCTTTCAGCGAATGACGACAGTAATAATACATGCGCAATGGGTTTTTGTCGTGTAATTTTGACAGTTAATTCTAATTATGTATTAGTGATACTTATTTTTAACTGTTTGAGATAGAGGGGGATTAAAAAAGGTTGCCTTGAATCGTATTTTTTTTTTAAATAAAGATAACATTTTTGCGGTAGAATAAAATTTATTGTGATTTTATTACAGTTTTACTAGTAATTATTTGCAATTAATAATTACACCAAATGTTCTATTTAAAATTATATTAATACATATGTATATTTAAACTTGATGTCAAAATTTCAAGGATGACTAGTGAGACTGAGAAGTACCCTGGGGCGATCAGGGTACGAGGCAGTCACGAAGTCCAATTAATCAGAGGTATGATCGCAACTTTAAATGATATAACTATATCACTTATTATCTATACATTCATTAGAAACTACACTTTTTATGTATTATGGCCTGCATGCAGCTATGTATTTGAATAAGAAAACTGAATTTTTGAATATGTTCTAAAAATGGCATGTAATTTACACTCAATTTTAATTACAAGATCAATTAATAATTTTATTTAAAACATATCGTGTTAAATATTATTTAAAAAAATGCGATTTTTATTAGCAGCTCAAATTTAAATACAATTGATATACAGTTGATATATTATAGATTGTTTTTCCTCAGACTATAAATTTCCGTTCTAAACAACCATAAAATTATCGACATTTATGCAAATAGTCAAATCACAGCCCACTGTGTTACGAATTATTAATTTTAATAAAAGTTTGATAAAATAATCATTAACATAATAAAAACTTTTAATGTCGACATTACCATTGTAGTACAATATAATAAAAAAGAAAACACGGTAGAAATTTCACCAACAATAACACATAATGTAAACAGTAAGTAAGCAAAGCATTTATACAGGTCTGTCTTCAAATCTTTTAATTATTATTGTTAATACTCACTTTTTGAAAATACACTTTTAGTACTACGATAACAGTATTTAGATAAAATTTTATTAGTGCTAGCAATTAGACAAGAAAAATATATATGTTAAACAATTGTTGGTCATGTTAATTGACAGATAACAAAATTATTAAACTATTATAATTTATAATAGGTACATACATTTAACTACCTACTATTAAATTTTAAGGTTCTGTCACCAAAAAAAAGTTTATAAGGTACTGTCAATACATTATACAGAGAGTGGTGGTGGATCGATTTTTACCACGAGGGCAGTTTTGTTACTTTACGGTTTATGAGCAGATGATCCAAAAAGTTTTTTTCGATTTGAAAAAAAAAGTAAATATGTTTTTTTTTTGTAATTTATAGAATATTTCTTGACAACTCGCTATTCGCAGCGTAATATCGTAATGTATGTATTTTATACGATTATTAATAAGCTATGTGTACGAAGTCTACTAATGCAGCTAGCGGGCAATAGAGAAGGATTGGACGGATTGAACCTTCCTTTCATTATTGTTTAATACCGCGAATTTTTTTAATAAACAAATAACATTTAATTTAGCTGTGTGCACATAATATAAATAGTATAGCATATAAGGTACGCGAAAATAATTTATTTTGGTTTTTTTTTTGTCTTTAATTATGACGTATAATAATAAAATAATTCATACTGTAGTTAACCATGTTGGCCTTTCTATTTTCAGTTAAAAACGAGCCTATTAAAAATGATTGTTAGTCCACCAAAAATGATATTTTTGGCAACGTTATGCGCTGCGATCGCTTTCGTTTCCCCCACTACCTACTTTGCACCCAGCGAATAATATAGTTTTTTTCCATTACGTATTTATTCACGTTAGAAATTTTATGTTTTATTTTTAATAGTATATTATTTTTAGAAATAATATTATTATCAACATCCTGTATAAAGTTTTATCCAAAAATTCAAGCACCCACGCCGCTATCAAATAGCGTGTTCTGTTATAATCACACCGCCAACTAGACCAAACTTGCGTTTGTTGTTTTTATTTCAAGTTTTACGTTTCAAATTACGGTATTTTTCTGTCGAAATTACCGATCCAACAACAATTTCTCCGTAATGTGATTTACTTAGATAATTGTGTGTGTTATTTTCAACAACGGAATATAAAACAACTGTGTGCAAGTAAACAATTATTTTCTTATTATTGTTTAGCGTAGAAAGAAACGAATTTGGATGTTTGTTCTTGTTTTTAGTTTGAAATTGCAATGTTTTTAATATCATTACACGAAATTATTTTGGCTCGACTTTTTTTATTATTCGCAATGTCGAATAATGACGAATACCTATGTTTTTGTTAGTAGTAGTCTTTTTCTTGTAGAAAAACAAATATACTAAAAATAATCCAATTTTAATATAATTTAAATTATAAAATAATTAAGTTGAAATATAATATAAGTACATTTGTAGTAGTTCATAAAATACAGCAAATTGAGTAGTTTATAGTCGAGATAATTTGCTTGATAAAGTTACAAGGACTTCTATTTGCAATTTTAATTATAGTTAAGTACAGAACTGAAATATGTATACGTAGTACGTAGGTAGGTATTACTAATATTCGTTATATCTAATTAAAATCAAATCATAAACCTGAAGAAGAATATTTTAATCAAACTTTATAATTATTGAAATCAACATTTGTTGCCTACGATCTATCTTCAGATGACATTTGAAGACTAAATCGGATAGTTCAATATGTCAATTTTAATAAGGTAGGTGCTCTATTAGAAGAGACTTTATAAAATCGAATGGGTAAATTTTAAGCTGAATAATAAACAAATATATAATGTTTACTTGCCTATCTATTACTTAAAAATATCTTAAACTGTCAGATTAGGGCTCCTATTTGAAAAATATTACGTCTGTTGTAATACCGGACATTGATTGTATAGGTATATAAATGAAATTGGAAACTATTTTTCGTTTTTAGGGTTCCGTAGAAAACTAGGAACCCTTATAGTTTCTCCACGTCCGTCCGTCCATCCGCCTTGAAAATTTTTGACATAATAAGATGAAATTTGGTATACGGTCGTAGATTGATGACCCAAACACAGAAATGATAAGGTTTTAAAAAAAAACATTTTTAGACCCCCCTTTCATAAAATGAAAAGCGTATTCAAAAAAAAATTCACCTACCACATTGAGTGGGGTGTCATTAGAAAGGTCTCTTAAAATGCAACAAAAAATGTGTATTTTCTCTCCAAAGTCATTATAAAAGCGTCCCTCTCCCTCTATTTTCTAAACTATCATTTAAAAAAATCTGAAAAAATTCCAGAATGTAGATTTTAATGAGTACTTTCACTGAAAATTATAACGAACATTGTCAAAAATATTTTTGACCCCCCTTTCATAGACTGAAAAGTGAACTCACATTTTTTCCCACTTTGGAATGTCATTTGATAGGTTTCCGAAAATGCAATAAAAAATGTCAAATAATTTTGTGATTTCAACCCTTCAGTCACAATATATTTGCTTTTTAATGCCGTTGTCAGAGTGTCCCCCCCTCCTCTATTTTCTAAACTATCGATTAAAAAATTTTGAAAAAAATTCAGAATGTAGCTTTTAATTATTACTTTACTTTCACTGGAAATTATAACTAACACAGTCAAAAATATTTTGGACCCCATTTTCATAGATTGAAAAGTGAACTCACATTTTTTTCATTTACCCCATTGAGTGGGGTGTCATTTGATAGGTCTCCTAAAATGTCAAATGACTTTTTGATTTTAACCCTTCAATCACGAAAATTTTGGGATCTCTTTTTTATAAATCGTAGTGAGAATGACTACGGAACCCTATCATGTGCGTGCCCAACATGCACTTACCCGTTTTATTTACCTAGTAAATATAAAAAGCTGGTTAGTTGGTATGTATAATTCAAAATAAACCCAAGCACATGTACATGCAAAAACAGTATAAAAGAACATCCCCAAGACAATTCTGCGAAAGATACAATAAAATCTACTAAATCCTCGAGGACAAATATAAACCACGTAAGAGCGTATTGAATCAGATTTAGTCTAGATTGATCTGTGACAGCATCACAACAATCGTCTTCATTGCAAGTTCAAGGGTGGGGAGGATTTACAATAAAAGCTCACGCTTGTGACTGTGGAATTGTGAATATAATAAAAAGATAGGGCATTTATATGCAAATGTGCTTTTAATGTATTTCAAAATTGATAATATGCGGATGCAACAAATTTAATTATTTAATACTACTCAATAGAGTAAAGTCGGTATATATGGACCAGGCGGGTAATATGGACACCTCCTTTTCTTGCTCCATTTTACATTATATAAAGACAAAATTAAATTGTATCCAAGCTTACACTTCTAAATAATTGCGTCAGTTGACATGACAGTGTTTGGAGTACCAGTATGTCATTGAGGGCAACTTAATGAAATTTGTCATTTTTGATTATTTTTGTTAAGTTAGTTTAAATTTTTATTGTATTAAATTGTTTAAAATAATTATATTGCTGTTTAAACATGTAGGTACAAGGGTTGGCCGTATGAACAGTGCTTTTAATCGACGTAATAATTATTGCCTCGGCGATAAAAAATTCTTTTTTAAATACACGTGGTTGCGGGTATTAACCAGAATCGTGGTGAGGCAAATAGTAAGAAAAGTATATTAATCATCCAGTACTTCACAACTATTCACTTCCGCAAAAATCCTTTTTTTAGTACAAATAGACCACTCTGGTCCATATTACACGCATATTTTTTTGAGGTTGATTTTCGATTGTTTTAGTTTTTTTATTTTTATTTTATCTTCATTTAAGAATTCTATTTTTGCCTGCTCAATCGCGTTAAAGAATTAAATTCTCTGTCTAATGAAATGATAAGGACTGATTTTATGGTGTTCCATATATACCGACTTTAGATACTCTACTATTAATATACATATTTAGTAGAATTTATAAAGAATGAATAAAAACAAATTTTGGGTTTTGATAGGCAATTTGATAGCTTTAAGAAATTGCGTATCTATGTATGTTTTTTCGACTTCACATGAAATCTACTGAACCGATTTTGATGGGAGTTTCATTGATCGAAAGCCTAATACTTAAAATAAAAATATATTAAATATATTAATATAAAAGATAGTTGTGATTTATATTCAATATTTCAGTACTTACAGTATATATTTTCTAATAAAAATGCGAGAAAATGAAAACTACATATCATGATTGGAATATGGTGCCAATGATTTTCGAACATATAGTTATAATATACGTGGGTGAAGCCGCGGAGAAATACTTATCATTTATATAATGACTATCACAAAAGGGTTAATATTACATAAATTGAAACAATATCAAATTGCAATTATATTTCGTACATAAATCTCTTAATAGAACGATGAGTAATACAAAAAAGATCAAATAATACAACCAATTTAATATTTATTTACTTTTTACTACCCGCACATAAACACGTTTAGAATAACGTGATAACATATAAACAAAATCCTATCTATTGTTCATATCTCGCAATAAAACCTATTCAGAGCCAACTCGTCGCTGAATACAAATAAGAAAACTTATCTCTTCACATAACATTCGCAATGTCCTCCCATCCCTTTCACTGAACAGCATTAAAACCATCATATAGTTCCGACCGTGTAGGAAGTGCGAAGTTAGTTGGACAACTAGTTTCTATTTGATCTGTAATGGTCAACAACTAAATAATTACTGTGTCAGATATATTAATAATATAATTGTTTATTAACCGGATCAACTCTTTGATAAATTAGTACCTATGAGTTAAGTTCATTCTAGTTAATGAGTTTGTTTTTATATTTGTAAATAGTTACAACAGAGTTGAAATTAGTTAAAATTACTAGTAGTAAACAACCTAGATATATAATAATAATAATATTATTATTATTGGAAAAATATATTATAACCTATGAATAGGATGAAGAAATGATTTCTATAAATATTATCTCATCATATGGGGAGAGGTGATATGAATTTCTGAGTAAGCAAATTAAACAGCTGCCTAGGACTTCATGAGTAGGTACCTACCAAGTATACAATGAAGTTTTTTTCCCAATATAATATTTGTAAGCTTATCTTATAGTACGTCTGGTACATGAAAAAACGCTACACTTTTTGATTGGGGTATGCCACTTTCTGTGGTCATACATATGGTCAAAAGAAAGATTTTGAGATAGGGAGCCACTTTAAAATCCGTGTAGAACACTGTTATATAGGCTATCAAAGATGGCCCCAACGGTGTTTTGAAATTAGCATTGTCTCAGCTCCTAGTAATCCGATTTCATTTTTCTTTTATTTATTTTAAAGTTTTTATTGAGAAGATTATTTTTTTCTCTAAATCATAAGGGTCTTCCACAATTTTCGAAAATTTCACTTTTCTTGCTTAGTGTTAACTTAATTGTTATTTAACTCTTTTATCGTGCGCAATATCATTTTTTAACTTCATATAAAAAATAAAGACAATTTTTCCAGCGTTCCATTGATACTATTTTATTGAACAACTATTTTTGGTAATCGCTAATTAAACTAAAAATTTCATTTGAAAAAGTTCGTAATAGAATAAAATATTATAAAAATGTTTTAATAAAATTGTCAATACAATATGTATATTTTTATTTGTTATTATTAGGATTATAAATTATTAGGACCAAAATTCTAAAGTAAAGGAATTCATATATCAAGCAAGTCTTGAGGCTTCCGCGGTGATCTTGATATGGATATTGGTTTACACCCAGAAACGAAGATCCAAACATTTTTTTGTCTATATATTATTGAATTATGATTATTCAAATTTTTGTTTAGCAGAAAACGAATATACATACCTATAAACTTTGTCGACTTTATTTTATATTTCACAACACAACATTAGTTGAAATATTAATTATGTATTCATATTATGATGTATACATAAAGAATGCGGGAATTTAATTATTTTTCATTAATACTAAAATATTTTACAGCTTTTGTACCAAAATTCATATACCTACATACCTTTTTAAATTGTTTCTTTTAAAAGGGTCCACTCACAAAGAGGTACGTCTACTTTGATGTAAAATATATATTTTTACGTTTTTATAATTTATTTTTATGTTGCAATTTATTTAAATTATTATAATGCATAGCTACAAAAAAGATATAAGATATAAGATCTTCACAAAAATGTCCATTGCAGTGTATGTTGAAACATTTGGCTTAAACTATAATATAATCTAAATGATGCAGTTCACAACCAGAATCCAGGAATAAACACGCGGTAATAAGAAAATGTTTACTTATATTATATTTAATTTATTTCTTAGAACTAATCTCAAAATTTTAAGAAAATCTCTCGAGTGTACGGGAAGCCCTATAACGACATCATACATTATCCCCTCTTTACCATCAACAACAGCATCATAAGTTCACCCCCGTGTGATAACCCTCCCTCCAGTTCCCTTCTTGCGACGCATGCCTTATCGCCAGTAGCACGCACTTAGATTCTTATCTGGTAATTGAGACGAGAGATTTAAGCATTCGATAAAAATAATAGTCCCGCAAATTGTTTCACGGTGGAATTGTGTTCCTAGAACGGAAATAAAGAAAATAACCGTTTGAAATTTGTTTTGTGGATCGATTGTGTGTCGGGTTGAATAATCAGAAACCTCTGAAGAAAGGTGTTGCAGTTTATTTATGTTCTACTGATCGGATAGGTCAGTGGTGTCAGCGAAAACAAGTTTGAGTTCAAATAGCAAGAGGCAAATTGAATTTTTGAAAGATTGTTTAGAGTAAACTGATATCAGGTAATAGAAAAGTTATTTTTATTATTTTATTTACTTTGATCAACTACAGATTTCATATAAATTAGGGTAATTCTTTAATATAATAATAACTTCAATTAAACATAACATAATTATAATAAATAAGATTATACCTACAACGCATTTTAATAAATATAAAATTGTCAATGATCACACATTCTTTTTTCCAAAGCTTACCTGATTTGAATTTAATATTTCACTCGAGTGATTATTGTTTGCCTCGATTAAAGTTTGTGTATTTTATTTCCATGGTATTATTTAATTTGAGGAATTTTCTGATTGGTGCATTAGAGGGCAATAATGACCATTATTGCCCTCTAATGCACCAATCAGAAAATTTCTTTTTCGTCATGGTTCCCTCTGGGAATAATATATAGCATTATATAGTAAAAACTACGTATGTAATGTATGTATCCTTAATATATATAAAGCTCAACGTCTCTCTGTCTGTCTGCCTGTCTGTCTGTCTGTCTGTCTGTCTGTCTGTCTGTCCGTTAGTGCGCTTATCACTCGAGAACCAGTTATCCGATTTACGTGATTTTTTTTTTAATTCATAGGTACATTCTCTGGCCAGGTTATAGGCTATATTTTATTACGTTAGGTAACATAACAACTAAGCAGTGACGATATTAGTAAATCAAGTCGGAAAAAATTTTACCGACGGCACGCTGTTTTGCGATACGCTGCCTAAACCGTTGAATATAGAACAAAATAATGTATTAAATAATTGTGTAGAATCAATAGTGCTACAATAAAGTCCGCGACACCATATGTCTAACTTTTATATTTAAGCCACAATGACTGCTTTTATGTTACAAAGAAAACATAAAATATTTGGGTTATGTTTACATGGAGTTTTGACCTGCAAAACTTCAATCCTTATTGAAATAAATGATTTCATCGTCATAAGTACTTAATGTAGATATAATTTGCCCTTTACAGCATCCAATTTGGTGGTATAGTTTAGGAAATAACATTTAATAAGTTTTATACGGTAAAATATTATTAATAACGCGCGAACTAAATAAGTACGCCGGTATTCCATCTCCCTCGGCTTGGCCGTTGTCATTCGACCGTCAGTTTTGTTTCAATAATTAAATTTAAATTTAAGTGTTGTTTTTATTATTACAATAATAACTAATCGTGTTTGTACTTAATTTGTACTTAATGCGAGCGAAGCCGCGTGGGTACATCTAGTTATATATAAGTCGTGGATAAAATACAGAGTGTTTGGTTCGGCGATACGAATTTTTTTAAGGAAGGTAGAATAAGTCATTTGGAAGTGATTTAATCAAATATACCTATATACAAAGTGCTGCAGTTTTTTTATATCGGCCTTTTTAGTAAATTTTTGATAAAACCCAGATTTATACATGTTAATGGCGAAAGTTCAAAAGTTAAAGAGCCCATATTTTTCAAACATGATTTTTATATTACTTAAATGTCTAAGCTACACTTTTAAATCAAAATAAACTTTATGAATAACAAAAACAAAGAATGGCTGCAGGTTAACATTTGAAAATTTATAAAACTTTAATAAAATTATATCTTTAAAAAAATATTTTATAAAATCTAGCACACTTACAGATGTTCAAATGGTCTTAAAAACTGATCTATTTCATACCCTTTCAAAAAACCTACAGTATTACTTACATGAACGGGCTACTTTTGTGAAAAAAACTTACATTTATCCGAGAATAAGTAAGATTTTTACATTTTTCTAGTGAGTTGATCCTAGTGTGCTTAATTTACCAAAATTTACCAAAAACCGAAAAAAATCGTCATTAGTCTGAAGGGTCATCATTTTCAAGCATTTGTACAGTAGTAAGTGTTACTCTGTCCAATGAGTACAAAAAAATGTTTGAATAGTACCCGCATCATGTTTTTTTACGACTTATTAAGATTAGCACACTAGGATCAACTCACTGGAAAAATGTAAAAATCTTACTTATTCTCGGATAAATGTAAGTTTTTTTCACAAAAGTAGCCCGTTTATGTAGGTAATACGGTAGGTTTTTTGAAAGAGTATGAAATAGAGCAGTTTTTAAGACCATTTGAACATCTGTAAGTGTGCTAGATTTTATAAAATAATTTTTTAAAGAAATAATTTTATTAAAGTTTTATAAATTTTCAAATGTTAACCTGCAGCCATTCTTTGTTTTTGTTATTCATAAATTTTATTTTGATCTGAAAGTGTAGCTTAGACATTTAAGTAATATAAAAATCATGTTTGAAAAATATAGGCTCATTAACTTTTGAACTTTCACCATTAACATGTATAAATCTGGGTTTTATCAAAAATTTACTAAAAAGGCCGATATAAAAAAACTGTAGCACTTTGTATATAGGTATATTTGATTAAATCACTTCCAAATGACTTATTCTACCTTCCTTCAAAATATTCGTATCGCTGAACCAAACACCCTGTATATTTAAGTTTTTCATGGCAACTGTGATGCGTATTCAATAATGAATAAAACACGTTATACCTATGTATAAATATAGAAACCTTTTAATATAAAAAACATTATTTAATCATTTACTAACATATTAGTCCAGATGTGTATTAAGTTATATTTAAAACTTTTATTGTAAAAATAACAAATTCACAGAAACCTTAAATAATATGTACCCTTAACAATCTAGTAAAATATTTATCTGGATAGGTATTTAGTCAGTTAGGTATTTAGAGCCCTTAACCATATTTAGTCAGTTAGGTAGTTTATATAAGACCTACGAAATGTATTAAATTAAATTTATTTTATACATAGCGACTTTAGGCATTCTATAGAATACCTAGGAATTTTGTACATTGCCGGATATATTCCGAAAGTATTTGGTAAATAAATATTTTATAGGGCCCTCCATTAGCACTTTCTGATTTTTAAAGTAATTTTTTGTTAGTTTTCACATTCGTTAAAAATAAACTATATTCAGATATCAAAAATCAAGCATAATTTGAAAACACAAACTTTACGAAGTAAGAAAATATCTCACACTAAATATTTATATACGTATCGAAAAATAAAACAACAAGAAAATTCTATTCAGTGTAAATAATACAAGAAAGTTTCATAAAGTTCTCGATATTAAATTATTATAATGTTACTTTAAGCACTGTTAACCAGTCGATAAAAATAAAACAATTTGGTAAACTGGTGGAGTTCTGTTCCTTGAACGGAAATGAAGGAAATATTTGTTTCTGGAATCGATTCGTGCCGATTTGAATAATCAAAAACTACTTACATCTCTCTCACTCACCCCCTCTCCGTTATTGTTGGTGACTGTTTGCAATAAAAATCATTCGCGTGTGTTTTTCATTTATTTTTGTATAAATATATACACGTCTATTGTGGTTTTGGAATATCGGTAAAGTAGGAAAATTAATATTTTAAAAATAAGTTCAATTTAACCTTGATTTAAAAATAATTTTGTAAATAAATGTTTGCTTCAAATATATACCTACTTATCTTAATCTTAATATATATAAATTACGTGTCACATGTTCCTCCGCGATGGACTCCTAAACTACTTAACCGATTTTAATCAAATTTGTACACCGTGTGCAGTTTGATCCAACTTGAAATATAGGATAGCTTACATCTCAATTTATGAACGCAATATTATTTTATTGCAAATTATTTGTCTTTATCTGTTAGCTCCAAACGATTCTAACAGATGGTGACATCTGTTGACTGGATTGAGTAAGTATTCAATAGA
The DNA here is from genome assembly GCA_949319165.1 of Sialis lutaria. Taxonomy (NCBI): domain Eukaryota; kingdom Metazoa; phylum Arthropoda; class Insecta; order Megaloptera; family Sialidae; genus Sialis; species Sialis lutaria. The sequence continues at coordinate 13,087,987 of OX439239.1, forward strand.
TGGCGCTATGTCAAACTTCCAAACGTTTCATATAACCTACAATTAAAGTATAGGTTAACCACAGCAACGCGTGGCCGGGTCAGCTAGTATACTATATAAACTAATTTTTTTATTTTTGTATTCATATTTACTAATTATATCAGAATAATATTTATAATACCTAATGAAAAGTATACAAGTCTTCAGGCTTCCGCGTGATGAAACGTTGGCCTATAAAACAATCAAATCGGCGCGACTTACACCCAGAAGCCAAGATCCATAGTCAAAATTAGTTGTAATTGCAGTTTTTATATTTCCAATGTTTGATATTTTCAGATTTTTTAATAAGAAATTAAATACATTATAATAAAATATTATAATCTAAGCTTGAAACACAAGGATTTTAATAGAATTACACATTTTGATAGTTCCTGAATCGCGTACAGCTATTATCTGGACGATACGCGGACGTGCGACGTATGTGTGTCATATTAAAGATCATAAACAGGAAACGGATGTAAGTATTATCATATTTATAATTATTTTTAAAACAGTTAGTATAAAGAAAAAATATAAAATCATTATTAAAAGCATGTTTGGTATGCGAGACAACATTTTAAGTTTCATTGTTAGAAATGAATAGTGTTCACGAAAGGGTTAATATATAGGTAAATAGAATATATAGAACTCAACTTTAAAATTGTTTCAAAGTGTTCAGCAAAAAAAACCCTAGTTTAAGAAAACACAGTTTAATGAGTTTACAAAAACCAATTTGGTTAATTTATTTGAAAAGTTGCACAAACATTTTTTGATAATGAACAACGAGCACATTAATTTCACCGACCCGAAAATAAAACAGAAGATGGCATCAACATAAATTTCAAAGTTAATATGTCAATAAAGCATATTTATTTAAGGATCAACAATCTTCTTTGTTTGGTGGAATGGAAAACTTGCAAGAACAAACCTTGTTAAGTAAAAATAAATAAATTTAGACTTTACATAGTCAGCAACAACGGTTTCCTTTAGCGTACGAGAGGAACATTAAGAAAGATTGCGCGGCAGACATTTTCCTAAATTATTTCCCACTTTGCAAACAACTGTTCATTAACTACCAACTTGGTTGTAATAATTCCAAGTTGTTGAGGGGTACCGAACTGCGTTTATAGAATTACATACATAATTTAACACAATTTTCCATTGTATTCCAATTAAGTCAATTACCATGTTGTAAACAATTCTATCGGCCTTGTTGCAGATCAACAGTTTTAACATCATTTTCTGTTATTGCGTTGGCCTTTTGATATAGATTCACGGCTGTGAAACATTACATAGCTATGCATTAAAGGATACTCTATTTAATAGTAAAATAACAATGACAACAACAATAATAATCATTAGACATTTAAAACGGACTAATGATAGGTACTGTATAATTCTTCTATCCTACCCACAGTTAACTTTTCAGCGTATATATCGCTTATATACAAACCTATACGCGACCCAATCTGTAGATTGGATGTCAAATTGTTTGGTGTATAGAGGCCTTAACTCAACGCTTATCATATTTTTTTAAAGATTCTCATTGAATTGTAAAATTGTAAAATACACTACACTTTTAATATTTCGTTATTTTAATACCTTATTTTTTAAACAATTTAATTTCTTGTACAAAGTTGACTATATAGTTATTATTAAATTAAATTTTAATTTTAATATTATGTTCGTAACAAAATTATGACAAACTGACGTATAACATTACCCTATGACTCAAAGCAAACAATATTTAATACTGTGGGGGTAATTATCCTCTGTTTAAGAATCTCTGTAATAAATAATGGTCTAACATATTAATGAAAATATATACAGGTTTGTATGCAGTTATTTTTTTATATAAAACTAGCGGAATCCCGCAACTTCGCTAGCGTAAATTTCGAAACTAATTAGAACCCTCCATACGTGAAAGGGGATGACATATTACATTTTTTTATATTGATTTTTATTCATTACCTATAAAAAACGTAAATATATCGGATCTTAGTTAAAAATTGTAAAAACTAACCCCCTGTCTACCCTCGCCATTAGGAGTTGAATGTCAAAATTTTTATTTTAATAGGTGACTATTTTGTTCGAATTTACCTTTATAAGTAAAGCAGGTATGCAGATAAACATATATATCTAAATCCTTCCTCTATTGGATATCGAGTTTCATTTTTAATTTAATATTAATTTGTCCGAATTTACTTTAATATCATGAACAATTATGAAGATAAATATATATAAAATTATCCCCCCCTTCCATTCCCATAGGGGTTGAATTTTCGTAACTGATATTTGTCTTGTAGAGTAAGTACCTACTTGTTCCATGTTTTATTCGGTGAAAACAAAAAATAAATATTTTACAAATTCTCCACCCCCCGAACACTTTAGAGGTTAAATTTTGGGTAATGCTGGAATAATTGTTTCATTATTTATATTGTAGAGTATGTTCGATAAGGTTCAATTAAATGAGAACAAAAAAAAATTTATATAAACTTTGACACCCTGTTTGAACCCCGTAAGGATTGAATTTCAAAAAATCCTTTCTTAGTGAGTGCTTACATATAAAAGGAAGGCACTTACGAAATTTCACGTTTCTTAGTCCAAGGGTTTGGGCTGTACGTTGATATATGAGTGAGTGGTTAAGAACCCCAGTGGTTATAGATATAGATTATAATAATTTGGGGTAAATAAATATAATATTGAGTATTTTGTATGTTGTGCATGAAGTACTTTAATTATAAAATAATTAATAAATGAAATTAGAAAATGTCAAAAGTGCTAAAAATAATGTTTTCATTGAATCTTATATTTAATTATAGATTTTATTAATATTATTGACAGCAATGATATATTCTTCAACATAAATGAAACACATTTTTTGCAATAATTATCTCTGAAGTCTACAATAACTAACTCCTTCAAACAAAAACGAATCCGAATTGAATCAATAATACAATACAGAAACTAAATCCAATTCATCCCAATTTTGATTCATCTTTAACCTCAGCATTCAAATCACCATCATTACCAAATTAACATCTTTCAAGTTTAGCCATTAACCATAATTGAATACCCTTCACAGAAACCGAATCCACCAAAACATGTGTGTAATCTTTTAATTAGAAATAAATAAACCTTTGAACCGGTACATCACAATCATAAACCGCAAATCACAGTATAATGAACACCATTTGAATAGATCCGAGTGGGCAACGATTGATTATATTGGATTGGCGGACGCAGAATTTGCTGACGTATGAATCGGGCTCTTAGATAAGGAGATGTCTAATGTAATGGGACTTTGATAATTAACCCATAATATAGGCGGGGGAAATTATAGAAACTATAGATATTATGTTGTAGTTTGGAAATAATTGTTGATCTTTGTATAGCTAAGTAGGTTAGACAAATAAGATTTTTGAATGAATGAATCATGCATAATTTGAGAGCTGTAATGATCCTCAAACAACAGTAAAATATCTGTTTAAGATTCACGTCTGATTGGGTTTAAGTCTCGTCTCTGCTCGTTATATCTCGTCAGAATTTAGGCTAATTTTAAATTCTATCTTTTTTATATATGTACGACAATGTACGTCATGTATTAATTTATTTGGTTGTTAGATTTTTGTTGATGTTTTACAAGATTCAGTCATTTTTCATGGCTAACTTGGTTATGTTGCAGATATGAGATTTTAAAAATTATTTTTTCTCAAAACTTTACGTTTGTAATCTCATTAAAATTTTACAGGACTGTACAATTTAAATAAAATAGAGTTGATACCATAGTAATGTAACTGATTTTTGAAGATTAGCATAGGATAGGAAATATTTCTCTAAAAAACTTTTACTAAAGCCGCTATTACACTATCAAAAAAAATATGTCAAAGATCTGTCAAAAAATATGATCAAATAAAGGGGACTGTCGGTATCTGTGATCAATGATCATAGAAATAATATAAACAAAAGTATTTAATAGTTGACTAATCACACACTCATATTTCATTGATAATGTAATTTAGCGGCCTAAAACATTTTTTAATAATGAATATTTGAGAAAGTATAAACAGTATTACATAATTTTTATTCATTCTGTATAAAATAAAACATAATTTTGTGAGTTTAACCATTCTTTTAATTTAAAAATGCAATACAAATTATTTACATTGTATTTTACATTCATCAGTGAACCATATTAAAATTTAAGCCGGTCTCGATTCAATGGGGTTCTAAATCTATCAGAGGTAAAATATTTTGTTCTCTTGCAGTTATCAAATTTGCTGGATTCATTCATTTTAAAACCAATTCTGATGTATACCACAGTTATTTTTTAATTTAAAAAAATGATCGTATATTTCAATAGATATTGACTTTTGGAACATGAGAAAGTGAATGATAGTTGTTCATTCATTTATTAACCCTTTGTAGCCTCATGTGACATTTCTGTAACAAACCTCAATAATCCCGCTAATATACGTACTAAATATATTTACTTCATTCAAATATGTGTATCACTACTGTAACATACCACTGAATAACTTAGTATCAAGTAAAATTCACAGATGGCATAACCTATTGACTTACGTATTATTACGTAACTATTGGCAGCAAGGCAGGGCAGGACCAGATCCGATTTGGATAGAAAAAAGAATACGTTGTAAGTTTCCCCAGTGTACTGGCGTTTCACAAAACAATTTGCGAAAAATGCAGTGTAGCATTATGCTACATCAAACAAAATAATTGTTTCAAATCCTGCCATACCACATAAGTGTTTTTTTATGATTACAGTAAAACACAGTAATGTCACTCCCAAAAAGTCAAATAAATATTTTTAAATTTCTGAAAAATACGTGTCTTTTTATATGCCTTGTCTCATTATCAACATAATTTAAATTTTTAAGATCTTGGGCTACAAAAGGTTAAAAACAAAACATTGACTTTGAGTACATGTTAAAGTTGTAAGCTACAGTCCCTGGCCAAATTATTAGACGCACCGTAGTTTTAGTATTATAAAGTCGGTTGACTCCGCAGTTCAGAGAATGGTTTCCAAATGGGGAACCATTCATTTTTATGCAAGATGGAGCTCCCTGCCACACAACACGGTGTGTTAAAGCTTTTTTGGAAGAGCAAAATCTCCCTCTGTTGGATTGACCGGGTAATAACCCCGATATGAATCCGATTGAAAACGTGTGGGAGCTGATGAAGCTAAAGATGTAATCACAAACAAAATGTAACTCTTAGAAAAGATCATTTATGTGTGGAATCATCATCCTGAAATGCAAGAGACAGTAAATTTTTGCATTAATAGCATGCCGCCCAGAATTGAAGCTCTCATAGCGGCTAAAGGTGGCTCAACAAAATATTAACATTTAATTACATTAATTTCAATTTTTTCAAGATGTTTATAAATACATATTTTTTCTATAATAATGTTGTTTTATTTGTGTTAAAAAATAGATAATTAAGTGGATAATAAAAAAATATACACTGTATCTAGTAAAAACAATAAAGCATAAATCCCCTGATAATTAACATTTTACATAAAATCTTATAGTGCGTCTAATAATTTGGCCAGGGACTGTACATTAATGAATAATTCCATATGAAGTGTACATAGCATTTGTCCGCAGATCTCACTGTATCTATATAACTATGAGACTAAAGATATCATACTGTTATCATTTGGTTTCAAGTCGTTAAAATATGAAGCCAACGGAAACCGAAAACCCGTCTTCCAGAACTCGCTCATAATTGACTGGTCTGGAATCTAGTAATTATAATGCTCTTTACTAATTACAGATGTATATATACTATTCAAGCAGATGTGAAAATTATAAATGCGACAAAAAAAATTACGATCGTCGTTTTTTAATCTTTAAATGTGTGTTTTATTAATTAAGAATAAAGTTTTCCCCTAACTCGGTAATGTAATTTTCTGTATTGTTGATTTGTTGTCAGACGTAAAGTTTTTTTTGTGGCTGTAATTTCGTCGTGTTTATGTGTTAATGTATTTTGGATAATTAGTTTGGTGTAAGTGTAAAAAATTATATGTTTTATAACGACTGTAAAAAATATATCATATCTGTTAGTTTATATTTTTTATAATAACGTTTTTAATATTCTTTAATTAGTTGAATATTGCTCAATGTTATCTGAGTGAGTGTTCTTCAAGGATTTTTAATAATAATTGTTCATTACTTAATCATATTTGAAAATATATTTTGCATTTGATATCCTGGTTATCGATGTCCGATGAAATAATATATGCTTATCAGTTACTAGCGGAATCCCGTGGCTTCGCTCGCGTAAACTTCGAAACTAATTAGAACCCTCCATACGTGATAGGGGATGACATATTACATTTTTTTATATTGATTTTTATGCATTACCTATAAAAAACCGTAAATATCTCGGATCTTATGTTAGCTAAAAATTGTAAAAACTAACCCCCTGTCTACCCTCGCCATTAAGGGTTGAATATCGAATTTTTTATTGCAGATTATTTTGCCTGACTCCACCATTATAACATAAGCAGCTATGCAGATAAACATATCTAAATTCTTGTCCCCGTCCCATGTTATTGGGGCTTGAATATCGAACTTTCGTTTTTAATTGAATATTAATTTGACCGAATTTACTTTAATATCATGAACAATAATAAAGATGAAATTATCAAAATTTAACCCCCCACCCCTTTCTCATAGGGGTTGAATTTTCGTAACTGTTATTTGCCTTGTAGAGTACCTATTTTTACCATGTTTCATTCGGTTAATACTAAAAAAAACGATTTTATAAATTTTTCCACCCCCATAACACCTTAAGGTTGAAATTTTGGAAAATGCTGAAATAATTGTTTTTTTATTTATGTTGTAGAATATGTTTCAATTAAATGCGAACAAAATGAAATTTTTATATAAATTTTGACACCCTGTTTTATCACTGTAGAGGTTGAATTTCGAAAAATCCTTTCTTAGTGGGTGCTTACATCATAAGAAGAAGGCACCTACGAAATCTCATGTTTCTAAGTCCAGGAGTTTGGGTTGTACGTTGATATATGAGTGAGTGAGTGAGTGGTTAAGGACAAACTCTTTTATAGATATAGTTTGTTCTCTTAGAAAAATAATGGCGCACATAGATGTTTGATTGTCATGTTTTTCTTAATACTCGAATAATATACCGCTGTTATTTCTTTCTATTTCTTTCCATGTCTAAAAATAAGATGTAAAACTACCTAATCATGCTGACTGCAAGATTAATAAATCAATTAAAAATGAGACACTATTAGATAATTTGAAACAAAAATATTTTGTTTATGTTTTGAATTGAATTTTATATTTAAAATTGAAATCAATAAATATGTATTTATCTGCGTTAGATATGAATTGTGATAACAAATAAAAACTTTTCAAGTATTTATAATAAGAATAATTTATATTCATTAATGTGAATGAAAGTCGAGAGAATTCATTATTATCATTAAACATATATATTTGTTAACACATCAGAAGATATAACTTAAAAGTTAAATTACTCTTTAAAACTTTTATAATAGACCTACGTTCTCAGATGATAAAAAGTTATTTAATCAAACAAAAATATATTCAGTTTTGTTATTCCCATAATCGTTTATTGGATTGAGTTTGTCTTCGTAGTTTTCTCGTTTTTATAAGATCGTTATTTTTTTCATTTCATAAAATTGTATACCAACTGCAGAAAAATAATTCAAATATTTTTAAATTATAGGGTAGGGTGGTGCAAGAGTGCGCAGTATCAAAACGTGCAAGAGTGCGCACTCACTTTTGTCTAACATTTTGTTGTCAATAAGACAAAGAGTAACATAGAGGACAAAATGTGAATCCAAGTGTAACAGCAGAAGTCAAAAACCTCTAAAAAAAAATAAAGCTAAACTCAAGAATCTCACAAACTGCACCAAAGAAAAAAATGTGGGCACGTCCTGGCTGCTCAGAAATATTCAAGGAACGAACCGTAGAAGATTGAATATAATGTATTTCTTGCATAGACTGGTTATACAAGAAATGCACAGCGTACTTAAGTTGTAGTCACTACAAATGTGACGTTCGTAAGTGATGCGCACTCTTATCCCCATTGGTAGTGCAAGAGTGCGCATTCAGGAGGCATGAAATATTTTAAATAGTTCCTAAAGCGTTACTTATAAATTAATTAATATGTTTTATTTTGGTAGTTAGATTACCCAAGATTATAAATAAACTATAATATCCTTTCTGAAATCTTTCTATTTAATTTCATAAATCGAAACTGCGAAAGTGCGCACTCCTGCACTACCCTACCCTATTTGAGCAGTTTAGAAATAATCATGATTAATTGTAAGAATAATAAAAGGTACAAACATAAGTCAACTGTCACATTTAATTAATTAAATAAATGTTTTAATTGTATAAAGCATTTTATAATAATAACAGTATCTTCCATTATCGAAATAGCTTTTAAATAAAAGTGCACGAAATTCTCGATTCTAATCAAATTATGGAACAAAACTGGTACTTTGAATAGAAGGGAGTCTTTTTAATTCTTTTATGGTTTGTATCCAGAAAAAAAAAGAAAAAACAGAAAATCATGAGATGAAATAATTTAATTTATTTGAAACCATCAAAAAGTCACGTTGACATAATTATATTTGTTTCTCTAGTTCTGGCCAGCTTTTACATTTTTAATCTATTAAAACATATCCACACAGGTAGAAAGGTTGACTTGAGCCAAGTAAACCTTGTTTTGTATATAACGAAAACAATATTTTCTTAAGATAAGAAATATATTCTTAAACCAACTATAGTATTCTTGGACGAAGAAATAATGTAGTTGGATTAAGAGTACTTTTCTTATATAAAGAAAATATTGTTTTCGTTATATACAAAACAAGATTTTCAGTTTTTTTTGTGTGCATGCCTCGTATATTCCTATATTTTATGTAATATTATTTGATGACTATTTTTTGGACTCATAAAAGCCGACAATATATAATTCTATTAATTCCTATAAAAATATATGTATATGCAATAAATAAACTATATGTTTCATACTATATGACTTCATACTTTTAAATTCTAGTATTTATATTGAAAAACATATGAAATAAACATTATTGAAGGTACTATACAATATTTTAACATTTTCGATTTTTAACTGACCTCGATTAATTATAAAAGTGAGAAAAAGTAAAGTTAGTCACATTGACTTCGGGCTGGCTAATATACTTACATACAAATACAGAGAAAATAAAATGGTACGCTCGTGTAAAGAAGGAGCAAACATAACTATATTTAAGCAAAACCCAAAAAGGATGTTGTAATGGTCGGGAAGCAATAAAGCAAGCAAGCTGTGTGCGCTTGCCGGGATCTCAATAAGTTTTATGAGGTCCAGAGATCGTGTTGCAAAATAGACATGTTCGCCGAAAATGCTTCTGACAAAACAACATAAAAATGCCAGGCCATGGATGGATGTGGAGAACCACGGGAGAAATGGATATTTAAGAGCGGCCGACCCCCTACCCCTACCTTGTCAGAACTCGTCTCAATCGGACCGCAGTTTCCACTTCCGCAATTTATTTTTACAGTTTCTCGCGCGTCTGGGATGCGAACAATCTACTTTATTAATTATTTTTTTCTTCAGTTGGTATAGGTTTTATGTTAATAGGAGGTGGTAAAGCAATTGATTATTGTTTTGTGAAGGTGAAATTTTCATCGGATTTTGCAATGGGTAATATTTAATGACAACGATAGATAAAATATAGATAACATTTTTACTAGTGAAATAATAAAATTTGAAGCATAGTAGCGATTAGACAAACAAGATGACAAAGTTTGTTTGGTGGTACAGTACTCTATAGCAAGTCTAGCGCCCCTGATAATACTCAATATTTGGGAATTTACTGTGGTCAAATGAAACAACGAATTAAAGCAAAATTAACACAGCTGTTTAATCACTATTTAAAGTACATTTAAATATTTTTTTCAGATTTTTATGAATGAAAATTATTAATCTCTGGCCGATGGTAGATTTTCATCAAAACGTTCACACCTTCCGTACTTGCTTTTAACCAAATGGTCAGATCTGGAACAATTTTACAAAGTGACTTTAGTTTTTGAAACTTTCCTCTATGAAATTAACCACTTTGGTTGCAAACAAAAAATCCTGTAGATTTTTATGGCCAATGAAAATTACAATTCAAATAAAGCTTAAATTTTAAGAGTATAAACATACCTATAATTATTGAAATATATAACTCTGAAGTGTAAAAGTGGTTCATTCCATAGAGGATAGTTTCAAAAACTAAAGTCACTTTGTAAAATTGTTCCAGATCTGACCATTTGGCTAAAAGCAAGTACGAAATGTGTTAGCTCCAAATTTTGATGTAAACCTACCATCAGTCTTAAATTAATAATTTTCATTAATAAAAATCTGAAAAATAATTTAAAATGTACTTTAAATAGTGATTAAACATCTGTATTAATTTTGTTTTAATTCGTTGTTTCATTTGACCACAGTAAATTTTCAAATATTCAGTATTTTCAGGGGCGCTAGACTTACTAACCCCCTTAAAAAGTCTACAAATTTTCTAGTTTATTTCAAATTAATTCCACGAATCGTTTATTGGTACAGTTTTTTACGTGAATAGCATTAGAACCGCCGCCGGTTTAAAGAATAAATGCTTAGATAAGTGAAATAATTGAACCCACAAAATTTTTATTCTAATCTGCGAAAAACATTACCTATCTGAAATGAATTAAATTTTTTGGCATAAAACATTAAAACTTAAACGGCTTAGATTTGTTATTTTAACACTAAAATTAATACTAAAATCTTTTTTGTAAACCAATTTTTTTTAATGATCGGGAAACCCACTTCTTTTTGATAATTGACTAATTTTAATATTTAATACATTTCTTGATATATAGTTCCAGATTACTTTGATGCCAAACAGAGTATCAGTATCTTTTCTGTTAATCAGCAAATTCATAAAATATTGAATCAAGTTTAAAATCGATAAAAGTTAGTTACTTTAGTTTCGGAATGTCTTTATTATAACCAGACTGAGCCTACAATGTTACTGTTACTGTCTAAGTAACAATTTAAATTAAATTAACACATATAATAAGAGTTGAAATTTCTTTTGACATAAAAAAAAACAAGTAAAAAATGTATTATAAACACAGTCAACCCTGAATCAACAATTAAAAAGTCTAATTATAAAAAAATGTACGAAATTATTGGAACGTAAAACTGCGTACAATACAATTCCATTCTTCGTGAATAAATAAAATTAAAACTTGAGCATTATTTTTGTTCAAAATGATTTGGTGTATCCCAAACGCAAAATCATTGGAGTTAATTAGAGTCGGGAAACGGGGTAACTCGTTAAAATGGAGAGGGGTAGGGGAATATCTCACGAACGCGGAAAATGAAACAAAGAAGCAGGCCAAATGCGTGAAAATTGTGTTTCCATTTTCTTACATTAATAAGGCGCCTAATTACTAAACAGAGTTTTTAAAAATATTTTGTATGTACCAATATCTTTCCTTAATTTATAATTGTGTTTGCTGGATTAATTATATTATGTTTTCTTTCGTTAACTATTTCTTGTTAATAGTGTTGATAAAAATTTTAATTATATTTTAATGAAAATATTATTTATAATTAAAATTTATTTTGTCACTTGTTCAAATTTAAATATAATTTGTATTCCCAATGTTCAAGAACGTTTTGATATATTTCTTAGAATTCTTGAAAGTCTCAAGTGTTAATAGTTAATTATTTACCAAATTTTGTTTATTTTTAATCAAAGCTTTTGGAAACTGTTTTCTTACAATTAGTGAGATAAAGTATTTGTTTTGTAAATAGTAAGTAGCAACTTGTCTTAATTTGAAACTTAAAAATAAAACTTCTATGTATATTCTATAGAATACTCTAAACCAGAGCTTCTCAATCTACAAATTATTAAATTGTTTTTTTTTTCAGTAGATACATAAAACTCAAATTCCTCTATAACTAACTGTTCTTGACATAAGTGGCGTAACCGCTATGTAACGAAAATATTAATGCATTCGGATTACGAAAGGCATTCACAGACAAATTGTAACAATATTTTTGGATTAACAATACAATACCTGCTTTATTTGTGATTTTCGTTACATTTCTAATATACGAAAAAAATAAGGAAAAACTAGGAAATATAGCAATTATGTATATTTTTTACGATTGAAAAAAATTGATCTTATAAAAAATCTCCCCTCTCCATTTTTAATTCATGTATATGTAGAACCGACGATCCACATGTTATGGGTATTCAAGAAATTCTACATATAACGGTTCCTCAATGTAGGTACTACGTAAATATTGCAATTTTATCAATTTGCCTTGCAATAATGGTTAGGGAGCTCTGATCTAATAAATATGAAAAACTATTGAGAAATTACAAAACTAATTGATTTTTAGACGTATTTTTGAGCCAGTATTTTGTATCGTCGAAAATTTGAAAAAAAAAAATGTTATTTTGAGAGCTTTCACGAACCGTGATATGTTTGTTTGACCAAGTCTAATGAATAAATGTTGTAGATCAAACTTTTTATTAAATTTCATTTTCTGTATTACTGTACGACTATTTTTGACTGAGTTAATTGCGATCAAAGTAATAACCACAATTTTAATTTAGAACGCATATAACTAAAGAAATACATGATGGTACATAAAAAATTTTTAAGAGCATATTTATTATTAGATATTTAATCTAGTATCTTGATACCAATAGCCTTCAATCACCATACTTAAGAACTATTTCATTATATTAAATTAATAATAACATAAAAAATTATGAACTTTAAATAAAATTTCAAATCACGTAGAAAGACATAATACCTAATACAATTGATTCCAAAAAAAATCTACCATCAACACTTGTACAAAATAATAAAACAACAACAAAAAAAGAACCTCCACCAACAATGTGAAAATCCTCTTTAATCGTTTACTTTTTTTCGCGCGCTTACTTGTTGCGCTTACGGGCGATAATTTAATCCCCGTTTGAACGAAGCCGTCAGAACGGGGCGGCGCGGCGGGATAAATACAAGTGTCAGATAACGGATCCGCCGATAGAATTCTCTAAGCTCTATTCTGATCACATTTCTTGTAAACAACATTTGTACGTGTTGCAGTTCTTACCGTTATGCTGTTATCGCGTATGATAGTGTCTATACGTTTTATCTCAACTCATGTGTTAATGATCACTTTGTGGTGCTCAAGTGGATACTTTGTTCGCTGTTTTTGTTTTTTGTTTGTGTTCAGAATTGATTATAACTTTTTATTAAGTACGTTCTAGGACATGGTTAGTTTGTGTCAAAACTCAAAACTAATAAAAATAATGTCGAACCCTTTTAATATATGTAAGAGAATCAAATTCGTGATTACAGTCATAAGAAAATTTTTGAATTCAACTTTTAGAAATGAAAAATACTTAGTATTTTATCACCATAAAGAGATTCATGAATAAAAATGTTATATAATATTATTTTAAGTTAATATTTAATTTAACCTTCCTATACTCGTGTATAACACGTATACCTGTGCACGGTCTCTGGGATCAAAAGTTCTAGAGTCTGCTTTTTTATCTTTTTTGTTATGACAGCCTAGTAAAATTAAGTTTTACTAGTAGTAAAGGATGTATTGAAATAAATAAACCAAAGTTGTAGACAATATTTTGATTTAATTAGTGACAAATAATCTTTTATTACAGCCTCTGGAAAAAGTTATTTTTTTAACGAGTTACGAAAACATGAAAACAATTTTTTTTTTCTTAAAACAAAAACTAAAAATAACTCTAAACACTTTAAGATAACAACATGAGGAATAAAGTATTAGAAACTATTGCACACCCCAAGCAGGCTCTGCTTGGAAGTGTGTTCTACTCTCGTCCTAAAATTTTTTTTCGTATATAAATTGATAAAATGAGTATTATATCTTAAATTTCTTCAGTATCTCACTTACATTTTTACATTTTCTGATAGAAAACATTACAGTCTCCATTTTTGCTTAGTTTAATATCGATCGGTTTTAATTTTCTGTTATAAAAATATAAATAAAGTTCAATTTGTCGATTTAACCCGCTTTTTTGATAGAAACGCCGAACTACAGGTCAAAATTCGAAATAAATTTGCACCAATCCTTTTGAATTCACTTCATCTATTATCAGAATAGAACCCTATTAAAACTCAACAAAATTGGATAACTAGAAGTAACGAAATTTGCAGTTTATTTAAACAAAAATTCATATTTTGACAAGAAATTTTTTTACAAATAGAGTAGTTGCTATTTATAATTTATTAATAGTAGTAGGCGCTATTTCTTCATATGTCACTTCAAATTCCATAATTATTATATTGTGTTAATTAATATATAAATACATGTACAAATGTACATCGATACGTGCTGTATTTTAATTATTTTATTCAAAGCCAATCAATCTTTTTAATCAAGATAAAATCTGGTAAGTTTGCATTTTTAAAACAAATATATTATATACGTCATATAACCTATGAACGTTACATTGTTGTTTCATTTTAAATGCTAGACATCAGGTGAACACAGCTGTTATCGCTGCAATATGTGGATGTATTTATCTTCTTAATTATTATTAGATATTAATTAATTTATTTACTTTATACATTTTACAAAAAAAATATGTTATATAAAAATTGTAAATTAAAATGATTGTTGTTTTATTACAATACATCCTAAATTTAAATAAAAAAAGGTAATAATCGATTGATATCAAGATTCATTGTTGATTTTCTAAAAAATCTTAATGAGTGATAAACTTCATATTATATATTTATATAATATTAATTAACTCCAATCTTTTTTTCAAACATCCTTTTAAGTTTCACCAATTATATTGTACCTGTACCGTATTTATTTGATATTATAAGTTAATACATTTTTTTATGTTTAAGGGGTGTGCATTTTATGGCCTAGCCATAGTATTTTCAACTCATTTCTCACCATACCATTCGGAACATACACAAAAGTCTAACACCTATACCCGCGTTGGTCTTACAGACCAATTGATGTCATGTACTGGTACATGTCCTATTTGCACGAATGCTTGCACTGCACTAAATTGAAGATCGTTACAAATCATGAAGCAACTAGTAAGCTCATTGTCTCAGCATTCTCCGTTATTGAAAAAATATATAAAAATGTAATCTGTCGATCTGACATACCAATGCGCGGGTATAGGAAGGTTAACTATATACATAAGTTGTAGTGCCCTTTTTTAAGAAAATTTAATGTTGTACACAAAAACTCACGCAACATGCGTCTTGTTTAAAATAGGTATAAAAAATGGGATACCATGATTTTAATGATTTTATATGAGACCATCTAGCCAGACACAACTTATAAATCAAGTTTCATTAAAATCCTTTCAGTGGTTCATGAGTTATACGTGTGACAATGATTAGTGGACAAACGTGAAACAAAAAGTTTTTTCTTTAACCTGAAACGAAAAGATCAAGTTAATATTTTCTTACTTTCAGAAATAACAAATTTTTAATATTTCGAGGAAACAAAAATTTGTTTTAGAAATGTCTAAAGATTGCTATAGTTGTTGAAATTGAGTTGTAAATAAGTCACAACAAAACACAAATTTTTTTTTCAACAGTCTTCCCCATTTACCATTCTTTAATATAATAAGAAAATTGATTGAAAATCAATTTTAAAGTCAGTGATGTTGTTTTTTTACAATTTACGATTTTCTGTTCATTTTTTGTATAATTATGATAAATGTACAACATACTTATATTCATTTATGTAACGGAAGGAGGTTGTCAAGTGAATTCCACTTCTTATACATCAAACATTAATATGAGTTAACGGGAATGACAACCATTATACTCAATATTTAATAATGCATGATAAAATTGATTTTTTAGAATTTATTTTCGAACTTTTATCGAATGAAAAATTGTTTGAGTATCCATTTAAAATGCAAGTACTAATATATTTTTTTAACTTTAAAATTAAAGAACTTAATTACTTAACATTTTATTTATATTAATGAAAAAATATGTATGAATTTAAGTCCAAATTAGAAGCTAAATTGACTAATAATTTTTGCATCTTTCATTCAACTTTCAAATGTAAATAACCGATTATTTAATATTGAAATATAAACTAGAAAAATATTTATTTAATATACCGGTATTCTTGAAATTTTCACTGATAATTAGTCAATCTTATATTTTAATAATTTACCAAAGAGTTAAAAAAAATGCACATCAAAAAAATATAAAAATTATTCACTTATCAAATTTCTATTTAATCTTTACAAATGCAAACATAAATCAAGGATAACTGTATTAAAAGTTTTTAAGCAACAGGAATAAACCAGGACAACGTACCGACTTGAAACAATTATTTACGAAAAATATTTTCAACAATATCAACGACCATGTTTACCATAATCAAATCCTTGTCCACTTTTCTGTTGTGGTAATTTGTAGTGGGTATCTTCACTTCTATACTTAACTGTTAATGTTTAACAGAGGAACTCCATTGTTAAATTTTAATTAAAGCAAAATCCTACCGCAGACAAAACGCAGTCTTTTTCTTCGTCAATGCTTGAGCCACTTCTCTTTGGCCAAGTACCTCATTAGCAATTCAAAGAGGCTAATAAAGGAGTATGTGGTAATTGAAGACACCCATCTCCCTTCTAGCAAGCCCGTCTCTTTGATGACGGTTTTGTTCAAAGAATCATATCCACGATGAAAATATTGGAAACAAATTAAGTTGTTTAGCCTACGTGAGTGGTGATAAATGTTCTGTGGTCTGTTTATTGGATCGTGGTTTTTATGTAGTGTTATTATCTTTTGTGTTTATGGTTTAGAAGGGATGGTTATAAGCGTATCGGTTTTGGATTATTCCTTTTTATTTTGTTTTTCTATCTATATTTCTTTATATCGTATATCATAAAGTAAATGCTAAACCCGATATTGCTTTGTTTATATTATAAATTTATATATTAAGAGAGTGTTTTTTAGACCTAATTAGTTCATTAAAATGTGTTCAAGTGTAAAAATTTTAAAGACCTAAATGAGAAAAAAATCAACATGAATTTTTTCAAATACATTTATCAAATTCGTCAAGTTACAAGAGTCATTATCATTACATATTAATTATCACAACTTTATCAAGTTTGTTGTAGAATTTCTAACTTCTCTGCTTATATTTCTGGATGAGTTGATTTACAGATCCATGTTAATTTGACTTTTTTTACTCAATTTAATCAGTACTTACCTAGTAAGGTACTTCGTATATTAATTACATATAAAATCATGGTAGTAATTATTATTTTTGTATGTAACGTTGTGATCTTAAAAGGTTCCTCATTAGTTTTTATGCCTAACCTGAGATAGAATAAAATCAATTAATTTTTCTTCCTTAGATATTACACAACATATTTAGATCTATATCTATAAAAGAGTTTGTCCTTAACCACTCACTCACTCACTCATATATCAACGTACAGCCCAAACCCCTGTACCTAGAAACGTGAAATTTCGTTAGTATTAATAATTTGTTTAAAATCATGGTCTATTTTTATAGTATTCATTTGAAAATACAATGACTTCTATTTATAATAAATTGAAAAGCAGCAATATGAAAAAATTTAATCAAATTGTTACTATATTATATTCACGTACTTCAAAACATACACTTTTTTTAAAGTAAGCTCTCGGTTTTACATGGATTTGAATCCAGTTTTAATCCACAATTCATTTTGAAAATGAGCACTCAGTTGAATGCATTACTTGTATTTATAACACTACATACTTCACTAGTTAATACACTATCAGGGAAATTGTTTCCATTATGGAAATCTATAGGTAGTTCATTACTGTTCATATTTTCCAATTACAGTAATGTTCTATAAACATGTCTTTTGTAACCATTTCTAGCCGGATGATAATTATGTACGATCCCTCTAATTAAATACTGGTACTACTAATTCTGATCAAGTGATTATACAGAGTGATTTAAAAATATTTAAGTCGAGATATAGTTCGTTATCAACATGTGCTTAGGTATGAGGAATTGTTCTCACGACCAATATTTCGTCGTACATCTTTTCAAAAACCCTAAATATATCTACGATATAATTCAATTCCACATTTTACTATGCGATTTTTCTTTACCGAAATATACTACCTTGAAGATATATGTATGTATGTAGTAAAGTTCATTGTATAATCTACTATACTACACTCTATTAACAAAAATATCATATCTTCAAACTAGTACATCTCGGCTAAAAAAAATCGTACTGTAAAAAGTTAAAACTCATTTTAAAGAGGAAAGATAATACTATTTGTTACCGTGACCGAAAACTTTAGAAAAAAATATCTACTTGATAATAAATTCTTTAATATTGCCAATATAGTCATTTTTGGGACTTTTAGGTTAGAATATCTCAAAACCCTGACGTGATGAAACCAATTGGGCAACAAATCCGATTTCGGCATGCCAAGATCTCTTTGACTTTACAAACGTATTTTTTTGTTGAATAGTGTAATTGTAATAATTAAACCATACTTACAGGCACACATTGCAAAAAAAGATATCGTAAACCCGATTTTGTCATTCACTTGCATGCAAAAATGCATTGTAAAAAGCTAAAAATCGAACATTAAAAACTAAGTATCATGGAAACCATTGTTTTTTGGACCTTATGTTCCATGAGACTTTTGATTTGGAGGTTATATTGAATAACACATTGCAGTTTCAGTAAACTTAGCCGGGAACTAAATTCCATTGATTGGGTGCGTGGTTCTTTCCTAATCTTATAATGATCTAGGTGAAATCAACATTTAAAGAAACCAGCATTGATATATCAGGAACGTATGAACAAACAAATCTACAACTTAAATGCATAACCCCTCCCGAGAGTAAAAATCATCCAAAATATATATTTGTTCCTACATTATGCACACACAAGTATCCGCTTCTGCTATAGCAAAGGTCCTCCAATGTTGGCACTAATGTGTTAATATTTTGTTATAAAGCCTGAAGTGCTTACTCCGCAATGCACTGCAGAAGTGCATATGCATTGAAAATGTATGCAGTTTATGCACTACTTTGTACAGGGACGCGCCCTTGTGTGCCATAAAGAGTGAACGTTGTTGCTTACAATAGTTTGAAAGAAACTAAATTCCAGTTACTAAAGTATGCTACCTATTGAAATTTTTATATTATAAAATTCAACAAGCATATACCTATACGCGATTTTATTCATCATGTCAAGCATACGTGCTACGAGATTTATATATGTTTTTTTATAATTTTATATTTAGCTTCTCAGTCAGACAGGGTGGGTTCTTTTTTGCGTTTGGAGTGGTTTAATCATTTGTTATTGAGAAAAGGTAGTTGCAATATTTTTTCTATAAATCATAAATAAGCTATGATATGATTTGTAATAAAAATATACAGATTGCGTAAATTTTCTTCTACACAACCTCTTTTTTAAAGAACCAGTATTTGATGAAATTAATTTTGTTATCCCATTTTCATTTGTTTTTAAGTTATAGCGTAATTAAAAATTAACCAAATTTCATATATAATTACTAAAAATTCATAATTCTCATAATAAATGTTCAAAGATACCGCCATTCACATGTTTTCAAGCCTGGAACATAGCATACTACTTTATCCATTATTAGCACTTCAATAATTACTGAAATTTCTTTAATTTTTAATTACGCTATAACTTAAAAATAAATGAAAATCGGATAACAAAATTAAGGTTTTTTGTTATTATTTTCACGTGTACAATACATTCCTGGAGTATTACAGATTCCTCCCGACTCACACTGTATATAAAAGTGTTTCCTTATCAATTACAGACGTACTTGACGACTGAAATAAAATCTTTCAATAATTTTATTCATATTTTCAATTAGAATGAAAACTTTTTTTGTATTTTCATATCACCACATGCAAGTCTGTCTTAAGATATTAATATTATTGACCGTTTGTTATATGGAATTAAATATTGTGGGTTCTAAGCGACTCTAAATATTACATTACGTTTTATATATTCAAAATTCTTCTTATGATTAAAACACAAATAATTATAAAAAAACTAAATGAGTTTATACTTGTGCACTATTATAGATATTAAAAAAATATAACCAATTGTACACATAAATTACATTTAAAGATGTTTGCTATAAAATATAATTCTATAACTTTTCTCATAGAGAAACTGGTTTTATATCGTTAAGTAAATATTATTTTTAAAAAGATTCGAGAAAAAAATTCAATTTTACTCGAAACGTAATTATAGTTAGGTATAGATATATACAAGAAACCCGTTTTCATGCATGGTAAAAAAACACCAAATAATGTTATACAGAAATAATACAAGCTTTAAACCTTTATTGATGAAATATGTTGCTTTATATACAACATACTCATATATGAAATAATACGGTGTTTCAATATATTTTTCGTAAATTTTCCTTTTTTAGTATTAAAGTCAAAGCGTACATAATTTCTCTCGAGGAAATATCAGACAGAATTTCACTGTTTATTTATATAAAGTACGTTCTTTTGAACAAGGAACTATGATATATCAAATGTACTTTGTTAGTTATCTTTAATATGGTTTTATTGACTTAAATTATAAATTATAATATAATTTAAAAAAATAAAATATTTCATTCTGAAGTAATTAATACATATGTAAATGGGTTTATATTCCAAAAATGTCAAACGTTATGTTGTTATTATTGTTCTTAACAAAACTTTTTTATTTACGTATCTTTTTTAAGATAAAGTATTAATTGATATACCATTGTATTTAAATTTTTTGAATTAACCCTAATTGAACTTTTGCATTTTTGATATGTCGCGTATGACACTTTAAACTATCCAAATCTTAAATATTCATAAATCATTACAAAGGTCATTATTTCTACTTTCTAAATTTAAACAAATAATAAAATTCAATTAATATTTAACGAAATTAGAGCAGTTTTAGTAAAACCCTAAAATTTGAAATCTAGTCGCCATATTTTGTAAACAATTGAAAGTATAAAAATTTTTGTTTTACAAAATTTTCTTACTTTTTTATGGTCTTTACAATTATGTACTTTTGAATATACCGTTCTATTTGATTTTACTGAGAAACGGGTATGTACCCCCCAAACTACCCCCTAAGACGCAGTTTTAGGGGGTTGAAAATATTTTCCTGAAATTCTTTAGGGTCGATATACATAGTAATTTTTTTTTCCACAAACTATCTTTAATGGTTTGGGCGTAAAACATAGTGAACGGGTGGTCTGAAACAGCCTGTATATGTATTTTTTTTAATTTGATTGATTAAAAAACTGATTATATTTTATTATTTAAACTTTTCATATTAGATGAAAAATAGAGACTTTTTATTTAAAAAAAATGAAATTTTTTCAAGCTCTTTTCATTGAATGTAGTTTCTCCACCATGGGTGGCTGTTAAATTGATGATTTTTTTAATTACAAAAAAATATATATACCTACTTATAAAAGTTCACTGGTTCATTTAGAAATATGATTAAGCATCAGTTCCAGCTTTATAATAAATTTTACAAAAATATTTCTTTTTTAAAAGACCTTTCTACTTCCAATATTTGTTAATTCTCATTTGTATATTTTTTTTATAAACCTCGTTTCATTTTTATCTTAAAATTATTTAATTAATTAAAATTCAGTCCGATGTTTACATTTAAAAAATATTTTTTACGGATATAAGGATAATTTAAATAAAAAATTTTGACCGAAAAAAATTCATAAATTTTAATATGAAAAAAACAAACAAAATAAGAATTCCAATTCTCAATTTTTTTTATTTATAAATAACATTCACAAAAAAAAATTCATATGAAAAGAATTTTATACCGGAGAATAAAACGTAGAAATAAAGAATATACACTTTTTACTTACTCGTTTAAATATTTTATTTCGTTCAGACTAACAATAACGTTTCAATAAAAATACAAACGCAAAATTCAGAAAATAAGAACGGTTAGCACAATCAAAAAATATTTTCAACGCCATGAATTTACTTGTCATATCTATATAATTTGAATACATTCAGTTGGCCTCCCCTTTTTACAATTGTGTAAATGTATTTATAGAATATTTGGTATTAAGTATTATAAATGAATCTTTTTTGTTATTATTTCTATTTATCAATGAATTGATTTTTTTATTTCATAAGCAGCGACAAAATTTTTCGTAAGTATTTAAATTTAGAATTTGTACTGTAATTGAACTATTAATTTTAAATTGATAAGTATAAGCATTTTAAAAATTGAAATTTCATGACTTGAAATTTTAAATGATTAAAGAATTAACTTTTTTTTATTTTACTATTCTTCCAACCTCTTGGCTCCAATTGGTAGTTGAAATAGGACCACTTTACCTCTCTTTTTTTAAAAATGAGTAATGTCAATAAAAACCGATTAATAGAATGTAATAAACTATTAATTAGAAAATTAATTTTTAAAGTATGTATACTCAACGAATTAATTAGGGGAACACCTAAAAATAGCCTGTTTTAAAATGGTTGTAACTTGGTCAAAAATTACCTTTTTTGTTCTTAAATAGAGCAAATTTACTCTACTTTATGATGGTCTAATTCCTTCCTCAACATCTTTTCATTTTTTAACCTTTTTATATGTATAATTATATACATTTTGAAAAAAAACTGCATATTTTGAAACTGGACGCGGAGTGCATTTATGTAGAAAATGAAATTTTAAAATAACCTTTTTGCAGATAATTTCAATACTTTGAAATCGGTATCATGGAAATTTTTTTGCAACAAAAATTCGCAATCAGGAAAAAATAATTTAAATGAACAAAGCAATTTTGGTGGTACAGTAAATATTAAAAAAGTAAAATGAAGCTTTACTTAACATCTTTCAGATTATCTATTGTAATGAAAGAATTTTGATGAATTTTATAAAAATATTCTAACATTAAACAGAGTATAAAAGTCAAGTAAATAAACAGTTAAAGTATACCAAACAGAATATACCTTAAAAATTATATTTCAGATGGTCCGAGCTAAAGTTCATATTGACAAGACATACTCTTTAAAATGCATTTTTATTTTTTCAAATTTTTTTTTTAAATTTATATAATTACATAAAAAGCTTAAAAAAATGAAAAGATGTTGAGGAACGAATTAGGTCAACATAAAGTAGAGTAAATTTGCTCTATTTATGAATAAAAAAGTTTTGAAAAAAGTTATTTTTTGACCAAGTTACAAGCATTTGAAAATAGGCTATTTTTTAGGTGTCCCCTTAATTAATTTGTTGAGTGTATAATGTATATCAGTCACTTCGCTTAAATGTTAATACACAATAATAAAACATGCCTTCTGCTGTGTTAATATTCCTTTCTCAACAACTACCTCTGAAAATATAGCAAATCTAGGAAGGGGTTCAAGTAAACGCCTCCCCATCTTCACAGTATAGAAGTTGATGCGGCAAACCCCCGCGGGAAAAACTTCACGGGAGTCGATATTTGACTGTTGTGTTTTCGCAACGGTGACGTATTACTCCTCGGGGCTCCAGACCCGTTCAATCAATTACGTATGCCAAGTGGAGTCTGCAGAAATGATAATGATAGATATCTCAAGTTCGCGGCAAGATTCTGCCCGCCGAGATTTGCCCGCCTCTCTCCATCACTTAGAAGATAACAGAATTCCTTAGTCCGATGGGACTCATTAACATTCTTTTACACACGTTTGGGAAAGAGAAAATATGACAGGATTTGTGGTGGCGCCCCTCACTTTTATACTACTTTTTTCGTAATTTGTTCGTGGCGTGGATATATGGGATTTTAAAGTTTCTCGGATTGTGAAATATACTGTGGTAACGCATACAAAATGTTAAATTGTTGTAATTTTGTTTGTTAATATACAAATAAATAATCTAATAATCTGAAAACCAATACACTTGATTTAAAATTATATTGTTTTAATCAATGGACCTTAAACAAATGAAACTGGACCAAGACTCTTAAATATTTGCAAAACAAAAAATTGGTTTATTTTTGCGATGAGACCTACTTATGTACATGTTTACAAGACATGTTAGCTTAATTTTTTTAAATGACAAGATCGGCTTATAATAATTACAAAAAAATACATTTTGTTTAAAGAATAATGTTTCATTGTTGTTTATATCATATTATTATTATTATGTTAAAAGTACGATAAGAGTTATATGTATTTTTATATTAATTTATTTACATTCTTTTTTTTAATTTTGCTTATGGGCATGTAGCTTCAGTATGTATAATAATTGTCACGTTAAATTACCAGAAAGTCAATAAAATAGCCTTCCAAAAAGGTTGCGATCAAAAAAGAGTTCTAATTTAAGTTAATATAAAAAAAGATAATAGACTACAGTGAAATGTTCCTCGCTCAAAATTTTTATAATTCATGTTAAATAGTAATGTTTTTATTATTTTCTTTTTGATTTAAAAACAAACATAATATTTAAATTCTTTAAAAAATTACATTTCATAAATTAACAAAAATTTTTTCTATTTCTTTTTTTTATCTTTTAAGCTTTCTTGATTCTTGTATATTGTATACACAGGTAGAAAGGTTTACTTGAGCCAAGTAAACCTTGTTTTGTATATAACGAAAACAATATTTTCTTTAGATTAGAAATATATTTTAAACCAACTATAGTATTCTTGGACGAAGAACTAATGTAGTTGGATTAAGAGTACTTTTCTTATATTAAGAAAATATTGTTTTCTTTATATACAAAACAACATTTTCTTGGTCCAATACAGTTTTTTGTGTGTGTAGATACATATATATTTTAAAAGAATTCCTTTTTATTTATACCTATACCCCTTTTACTTTTAATTTAAATATCAATCTACTATGAAAAGTATAATATTACAAATTAAAACGAGCAGCTGAATACTTTGATTGTTTTTATCACATGTATATTACATTACATCATTTTTTATTGATAATTGTACTTTCAATGCTGGAACCGTGCTTTGAATATGAAAAATTTCATTCATTTAATATTATTTAATATCAAATTTCAGCGTCATTAATACGAAAGTAAATCGAATATCACGTAGAATTTCCCGGAAAAATTTTAAACTCACCGGAAATGAAAAAACTTTAATGTAGTGTACAATAATTGAAATATATATGCATCATTTATTTTAATTTCTTTTCAGCATTTGCTGATCAAATATTGAAAATTTAACTTTGTAATGTTTCGATAATTTGGAAGTTTTGTTTCCAATTAAATTATAATTGGTGTTTTTTGACTTTTGTGAATTATGGATGGATTCATTATTTTTTATCCTGTTGTCTTTAATTTAATTTCAGAATTATTTCCATGGAAATATTATCTGATAAAATATACGAACACAGTATTGATTACATTTTTTTAATCTAAATTTTATCTTTACTTATCATCTTTGTACTATGTGTATAAAATATTAAAATCTGTATTTATGCAGTCTTGTTTTCAATATTTTTAATTGAAAAAAGAAAATTCAATATTTAGCACATAATTTTTTTATGGAGGGTCATTCGTGATAAAATTTTATTTTGTGAATAAAAATTATATTTTAAATATACAAGGGTCAAGCGATTTATTTGGATTACTTGGTATCAATTATATATAAAAATATTAGTATAAGTTCAATAGAAAATTTAAGTACACTTTTTAGGCAGCCTTATTCATAGTTATGACTTCATGAAACCTTTTTCTAAATGGTCATATTTGATATCATTGAAAATACATTTATTTTCTTTGTGTCATAAAAATAACATAGTCGGAAAAAAGTAAAAATAAATTCTAAATTATTAAAAAAATAAAATAACTATGGAAAACGCCATTAAATCTCGTCAAAACGGTTAATATTTCCTAATATTAACCATTCTCTTAAAGTTGGTTTTAGCTTTTTAATAGTGTCTTCTTTTTTTCAAATATGTATATGACTGTTTTATTTAAGTTAAGAGAAAAAAGTATTTTCGAAAATACCAAATATTGCCATTAAAAAAAGTGTTCAGGATATTATAAGTCAAGAAGAAACCTTACTTGTATGAACATACCTACAGAGAATGAAAAAAAATGTATCAATTAATTCTAAAAATAACTTTTTGTTGCAATATAAAAATGATAATTATCTTATAAGCTAGAATTATTTCCTGATTTAATATACAATTTTATTGCGAAACATTAACAAATATAAATAGATTTTAAAGAAAATTATTTCTTTCGCATTTATCAAATAATTGGTTGCCAATTATTTAAAAACTTCTTTTATATATGTAATAATTTAACAACATTATTGGCCTATTATAGGAAATTCCACTGGGAAATACATAATTATTATTTCGGAGAAATATATACAATTTTTATTACATTCATGGAAATAAAAAAATAAATAAATGCAATAACTTCGAACTAATGCATGCAAACAATATAAAATTATACATAACAAACTATGTATGCGGCGGTACGTAGTATATATTTATTTGTTTCGTGCAAAGCATACTGGATTCTAAACATTATGTGCTATTATTTTGTGTCTTTTATAGGTACTAATACAAAAAAACACAAGCATATTCATCACGCCATTTCTTTCTTATTTATGCAGTTTCTACGGTTTAATAAACTTATATCTGCAACAAGTTTTAATTACATTTGTATTTAATTATAAAATTAATTGATATATAAAAATATTATGCAGTTTGTATAACTTTTGCGAACAATCCAAACGTTTTTTTTATTACAAATATTATTGTATTTTGTTTGATTATTTTCCCCAACAAATTCTCGATTTATTGAAACAGCGTAAATACAAATATGTATTTTTAACTTCCGTTAAAATTCCGAAAATTTAACGGAAGTTAAAGTTAACTGAAATTTTGAAATTTTAACGAAAGTTAACCGTTAGCCGTTTAAAGTTAACCATCCAAAATGTTTGAAGACCATTTTTTTGCTCTTTTGACAACTTTCTTATGGACTTGTCATCAAACAACCAATGTAACGGGTTAAACTTAACGGAAGTTAACAAAAACGTTAACATTGTTTTGAGTTAACTTAAAAGTTAATCCGTTAATCATTTTATTAACTTCGTTTATTAACGATTAACGGATTAACGAGTTAATGCCCACCTTTGTTGGTAGGTATAGTATTTATGTTTAAAAATTTTTGTAATGAACCGTTTTAAATGTAAATAATTTAAAAAAATCGACTATTTTGTAATTAAAATTTGGACGAAATGAATTTTTTTTACAATATTTTTTCTACTAGATTCTGTTTCAAAAATATTTTAATGATATTACTACCTCAAGCATGACAGTATAGATACAAACATAACTACGCAAATAGTCAAAATACTCATATATATTTTTACTATCATTTATTATAATACTGCATACATAAACAATATGTATTTTTTATTTACATAATTTATAATGTGTATAAAAGAACTAATTTTTTTAAATAGGTTCAATGAAATAAATTAGTAACAAAAACATTCTTTAAGCATTCATGATAACTATCATTTGTGACACTGGTCATTTTTGTCTCCTGAAATATCGGCTCATATAATAAAACTATTCAACAAAAAAAATTCACAGAAATTTGAATAGGTGATTTAGAAGGTATTTGTCATGCCAAAACCGAATTCGTTGCCCAAATGATTCCATCACGTCAGGGTTTTTAGATATCCGAACCTAAAAGTCCCAAAAATGACGATTTTGTCAAAGTTGGGGAATTTATTACTAAGTAGGTAATTTTTTTCTAATGTTTTCTTTCATGATTTCGAATAGTACTATCTTTTCTCTTTAAAATGATTTTTTGCATTTTACTATGCGATTTTTCTTTACCGAAATATACTACTTTGAAGATATATGTAGTAAAGTTCATTGTATCTACTATACTACACTCTATTAACAAAAATATCATATCTTCAAACTAGTACATCTCGGCTAAAAAAAATCGTACAGTAAAAAGTTAAAACTCATTTTAAAGAAAAAAGTTAAAACTATTTGTTACCGTGACCAAAAACTTTAGAAAAAAATTACCTACTTGATAATAAATTCTTTAACATTGCCAATATAGTCATTTTTGGGACTTTTAGGTTAGAATATCTCAAAACCCTGACGTGATGAAACCAATTGGGCAACAAATCCGATTTCGGCATGCCAAAAGCCTCCTAAATTTTCTATTCAGATCTCTGTTATATTACAAAAGTATTTTTTTGTTGCATAGTATAATCAGTTGGTTACATGTCACCAAATAAAATCGCAAGAAAAACTGTCTCTAAAGTAATTTTTGTGTGTGCGTGTAGGTATTTACACATTACGATGGAAGGGTTAGCAACAAACTTTTCTTGCATACGTTTCGAACGCTCTTTGATTTATTACGGAAGAGAACGTTAACATCAGCAGAATGTTCCGTATTGACAAAGGAAACGTTACATACAGGTGCTGTGCCGCCTCTTCTCCGTACCTTCGCACGTGTTGCCAGGGTAATATAGAATTTATAAAATTTATGTACATTTTCTTGTGACGCATGACCTTTCTTTATATTGTAAATTATATTTCTTTTATGATAAAGCACTATTTATATTCGCTCGATGGAAATGTATGGGCTTAGAGTTTGTTTAAATTACTTTTTGATAGTTATTATTTTGTATCACTTTGTAAATCACAATGATTTTATTGATTGGATCAAAATTAAAAAGATAATTTCCCTTCTTTGAGAAATTAGTGTTATTGAATTATTGGATATATTATACACTTGTATACCAATTATTTTTCGATGATTAATTAAAAAAAATATGTAGGCAGGTATTTATTTTTTAAGTTAAAATGTATCGTTTTTAAACTAAAATAAAACTTTTCGGTGTCACCACAATATATTGTTTGATCTATATTAAATATATACAGGATAGTTTACAACGAGTGTAAAAACTGGAGCTACATCCCCCCCCCCACCTACCCCAAAGATTATTACTTTTTAATTAATATCAGGTGAACTCAGTTTGATATAAATATGAAATAATCGGTTTAATGTTTAACTGTTTTATCGATCTTCAGTATCGACCAATTATTATGTAGATAGTATCTAACAAAAATAATACAAGATAAAAATACAAGGGTTTGTTTCCTCTGGACTAAATTACATTTGATTGATTCTGAAAATCGATAATACTTATTTATACTAAAGCGGTTATCAAATTTCATAACTATCACAATACGTTCTCAAGATATTAATTAAAAACTAAAATAATTTTTGAAGGACTACTTATAGCTCTCTAAAGAAGTATTTTCGGACACGTGTTCACAAAAGTTTTTTGTTTAAAATAATATCATCGACCCACTGTTAAGTTTTTTTTTAATTCGTTGTAAATCATCCTGTATATCTGTTATATGTTACTTTCGTAATAAAGTTAGCAACATTATGTTTTTTTCTACATTTCAACAGTTAGTTTTTAATGATAGTCTGCATAAAAGAAAAACAATACAATATATAATTTTATTATATATTCTGATGACCTGCATAGTTAGCCTTATACAAAATATTCTTGTTTCTCTTACCTTAATGGGCTATTTACACAAATGCTCCCATATCACAGTACTCGCTTTTATGAAACATGAACTTTATCTTTTAGTTATAGCTACGTTTATTTGCATACATTACTTAATTTCGTTTCTAAGATCAAATCAAATTTTTCAACGCTGGAATTTTATTAAATATTTTTTTGTGGATTTGTAAATCAAAACTGACCGGTTTCATTGATTTTTGTTAATATACTGGTGATAGATAAAATATCATTAGTTGCTTGGGCTATAATATGATAATTAATTTAACAATATTAAACAAAACTAGTATAAATCATATTTTTTAATGGAATATATAACCATAGACATAGAGATATGGACAGCGCATTCGTATTAACATAATGGTGTAACATTTGTTCTGTAAGTGCCGTGTATTTTGGAAAAAAACTATATCTTTTTCTAAGAATCTGATTGGTAGTTTACTGCAGTTCAGGGTAGTATTTATGTCGTATATGTATTTATTTATTTACAATATTTTTAATGATAAAAATATAGGTAACGAAAATCATCGCGTAATTATTTTATATGAACACGAATACAATATTCCAAGTATTTATGAAGGCATTAGTTAATAACATTATTGAAATAATGAGTTATATGTCAGGATTTGTAGCAAGGAAAATACTAAACACAAACAAATTTTTTAATTGCAACAAATTGCTTATTTCGCAGCAATCATCTTTTTTTACTAAATATAAAAAATCGAGGCAGTTTAAAAAAACCGTCAACTGATCCCATAGAAATTTTCCGAGAAAGTAATATTATTGGTAGTGTAAATATTAAATATTTATTAATAAAAAAATAGTTTAAAAAGCAATTACCATGTGGTTGTTAAAAAATTATTAGGTAAATTGCACTAACAATCACAGACAAGATTTAATTAATAAGATTTTAATTTTAGTTACACTATGAAGCAACAAAAAAAGATGAACAAGAAATTAGAATTAGGTCAAAAAATACCAAACTGATATTATTTAAAAATTAATAATCATTTTCAATAAATAAAATATTTTATAACGTTAGTTATTTTTTTGTCATTTAAGCCAAAAATGAAACAGTTACACTCCTGTATAAGTAAGGGCAAGTATGTATATTTCCAAACTACTTTATCTCTCTTTCATTTGACATGGCTCTTTGTTCGAGTCAGATGTACTGTCCATATCTCTATGTATATAACAATAAATGATTTAAATTAAAAAATAAACACAAGCGAAGCAGCGAAAAATTCCTATTAATAAATTAAACGTGGTGAAATATTATAAAAATTAGTTTTAAAAGTAACATAATTCAAAATTCTCAAGGTAATTTTTACTTCCGTTTATGCTCTAACCTACTTACTAATGATACATTTAATTTTACATTAATCCTCTTCGTTTTAACTAGTAGTTGTGTAATATATGTCATAAAATTTTCAGTGACATGATTTATAACATGTTCCAAACTTTGTAAGTTTACCAATATCTCGTATTTAGAATTATTTACACATAGATGTACGGAAAACTTGTACGTAAGTTAAGCTAAAAACATACGTGTGTGTAATATTTTGTATACAAAGGATGCCCAAAAAATCATTATTAACAAAAAATATTCCGCACGATATTAAAATCACAATAAATATTTGATAGCATATTAACAACTACCTATAATTAAGGCCCCCCATAGACCTACAATATAATTCTGCAATGTTATTACTACACAATTTTATTGAAATATACCTTACGCCTACACGTTCAATTATAATGAATCTTGAATTATTCGCATCAATATTTTCGTGGGAGCAACATATGTGATGATCAAGATTTGGCTGCAGCTATGCTGTTGATTTTGCTGGCGAAACGAAAAAAAACGAATATGGGTAAAAAAATGGTTGCAAATAAGGCCCGTATACACTCACGAACGACTTTTAAAGGACCTAGTTCTTTTCGCCATTTTAAATATAAAAATAAATAAATATTTAAAAAAAAAAGTTCGAAATATAGTTTATCTTCATCCACTGACATTAATATAAAGTCCAAACCTCAGGACATACCTACAAACTTGACATATAATGGATATCTAATGCGGTGTTTACACCGAAAAAACAAAACAGAAACATCGTGTCTTTAAAATACTTCGTATTTAAAAATGTATAGGGTTTATTGCTTTTTTGTCATAAAAACACCGTGTTTCTGTTTTGTTTTCTCGCATAAGGGAATAGGATAGCTATTTTTTATTTTGATATGTTTACCTGTATAATCTCATATATTACAAAGGCGACTATCAGGCAAAATATTCTTCTAATTAAAAAAACTAACAATATACAAAGTATACATGGTTTTAGATTTTATGAATTATACAAATGTTCATGAAAATAAATACATGTATTTAACTTTTTTAATAAGAGGAAAAATAGAAATAGTGTCATACTAATAATAAGTCATTATTCATTACAATTGAAGAGTAAGGCATTTTTGATAACAGACACTGAAAAACTGATGGTTTCAAATTATCTAAAACATCAAGTCGGCTACAATGTTTTTCATTTTCTTTCAGTCAAAGCCTTTCATCATATTTTAAAATCAGTGATATTTTTAATGTACATTTATGAAAAAAAAGAAGAATGCTAATTACTAGGTGATGCTTAAAGAAATTTAATGACCTCATATAGCTACTGTTTAATTAATATACTGCCTGTACAGGTGGGGTTTGTAGTGTACAGGGGTGTACATAGTGAACGGAATAAATAAGTACGAGTTATTTTTGTATATGAAATATTTTTTTATTATATGTGTATAAGGTATTATTTTATTCAATTAGAAATAGATTTGGGTTCTAATTGGTCCATTTGAAGATTATTATACATTTATTTATAAATATAAATAAATACGACTTAGGTAAATGTTAAATAATATTGAAACTATTGAATTTAAATTATTAAAACTATTTTATCTATTAAACGTACCACACATTATCAATTTTTTTTAATTATAACAATTATTTATTGGATTATGATAAATCAGATGTCAAAATAATTAAACCCACATGACAAACAATCAAAAGTATCGATGTTTTTAAATTAATTTAATATAGACAGTAATTAACAAAATATATGAAAAATAAATAAAACCAATTGCTCATATTCATTATCATATATACAACAACACTGTGTATATTAAATTAAATTTTAAAAGCGATATTTTTGATTGTTTGTTTTATGGGTCTCATTATTTTGGGCATCCGATTGATCATAATTAAATAACACTTTTTGTTAGTTTTAACCCTTAATTACTCGCGCTGGTGTATTTTGTACACCAGTAACGCTTTTCTGCGATTACTAAATGCATACATTTTTGTGGGTCTGTACACCCCCATCGAACCTTTGTTTAGTCATTCTAGAGTGTGATAGGAATCCGGCAGTCAAAATTTGAGGATTGTAGCAGTTTGTATTAATTTTTTACTTTACTAAATGTAGGTGGTATGACGCACAAATAGCAGCATCCTAAGCGAACAACCGCGTTTTTGAAGACATTAGTGATGCTGCTGATGGAAGATATCTTGTCAAAAGAGCAAAATTAAAAAAATTACCAACAAAAATCAAATTTTTGTTGTCCGATGAATATTGAACAGTTTTGTGTACTTTTTTAGATTTATTTTTGTTAGTTTTTCTTTCTAATCCTTATTTTTTAGTTGGATTAATTTTAAGAAAATTTTTCTTAGTTCCTCAAAAATAAATACTACATAATATGAATTGGGCAAAAAAATTAATATAATACCTTCAAAATTTCCAAAAACTTGCTTTTTTATGTGGTGTATAAAATACACCGTTGTAAGTAACTATGTTACGGTATTTCACACGAGTAATTAAGGGTTAATTAAAAACATGAAACATCGATTCTAACCGATAGAAATATAAGAAATTGTCATATAAAAATAAATTATTGAATGTAACTCAAGAACGTCAAGTTAAAGAACTTCTACAAAAGCCACAATTTTCTACACTTTTCTTCAACACTGATCACCCCTGATGCGTAATCTATTTCTAAAGCGTCGATAATACGAGCCGCTACCCACCGTAAGTAAACTTGAAAACATCTTTTCAACATGCAAACCATTGCTAAGTTGTCTGTAAACACTCCGACCTGTTTGACGTTGACAAGAAAATAAAACATGTTGAGTACTTAATGTTTCTATACTCAGCAATAAATCAATTACTGTCAATTCAGCAGCCAGCAAAACGGGTCACTTGTATATCAGCCACCCATCGACTCACGATCCTATCTTTTACGTTGTTTATTTTACATTTAATTTTTGTTTATCGGAAATGTATAAATAGTATTAAATTTTTCTCGCGTATTCATCCGCGTATGTATCAAAACTTCAAAACCATTCTTTATATCTATAAAATATATCAAATGAATTATATTTACTTATAAAGAAAACATACAGATAGAGCCAATAGATTTATATATTAGTATGATTAATGGCCAGTGTTATAAAGAACTTCTTTTAAGTTTTTACGAATCTTTATTTATTTTGAATCCATAAATAACATAAAAATTTTGTTTGATTTTTTTTCGTAATATCAGAATATGGATATGTTTTTTAAAGAATAAGAAAGAAATTCGATTTAAAGCATTTCATGTTATCTATATCTATAAGTTTGTCCTTAACCACTCACTCACTCACTCACTCACTCACTCATATATAAATAAATAAATAAATAATAATAATAATAAATAAATAAAGATTATTATTATTATTATATCAACGTACAGCCCAAACCCCTGGACCTAAAAACGTGAAATTTCGTAGGTGTCTTCCTTAGATGATGTAAACACTCACTAAGAAAGGATTTTTCGAAATTCAACCCCAATGGGGTTAAAACAGGGTGTCAAAGTTTATATAAAAAATTATTTTTTTGTTCGCATTTAATTTAAACTTATAGAACATACTCTACTACAATATAAATAATGAAACAATTATTTCAGCGTTTCTCATAATTTAACCCCGAAGGTGTTAGGGGGGTGTAAAAATTTGTAAAATATTTATTTTATTCACCGAATGAAACATGGCACAAGACAAATATCAGTTACAAAAATTGAATGGGGGGAGAGGGGTAAAATTTTGATATATTTATCTTCATATTTGTTCATGATATCAAAGTGAATTTGGACAAATTAATATTCAATTAAATATGAAAGTTCGATTTTCAAGCCCTAATAGCATGGGGCGGGGACGAGGATGGATTTAGATATTTTTATCTGCATACCTGCTTTACTTATAAAGGTAAATTCTGGCAAAATAGTCATTTATTAAAATAAAAATTTAGACCCCTAATGGCGGGGGTAGACAAGGTCTGTGTTCTTAATATGTTTATCTGCATAGATGCTTACGTTATAATGGCGGAGTCGGGCAAAATAATCTGCAATAAAATTTTTCGATATGCAACCCCTAATAGCGAAGGTAGATAGGGGGTTAGTTTTTACAATTTTTAACTAAGATCCGAGATATTTACGTTTTTTATTGGTAATGAATAAAAATTAATATAAAAAAATGTAATATGTCATCCCTTATATCACGTATGGAGGATTCTAATTAGTTTCGAAGTTTCCGCGAGCGAAGCCGCGGGATTCCGCTGGTATACTTTAAATGTATTTTAAATTTAATTTGTTGGAAGTATTAAAATTATTAAATATATGTATATTGAATTTTGTTTTATGGTGATTGCATTAGAAGGCGAAATGCATGTATCGTAAAAGTTTATTATTGTTTTATAATTTTTCTCGGAATATATTGTATGTAAGTGGAGTATTTTTTGTAATTTGATACATTGTTTATAGAAAATGTGTTTTTATACCATTTGATCATCAGTATATTTTATTTCAAAGGTCAAATAAGTAATTATTAATGTATATTTTGTGTAGATTTTAATACACCGTTTGCAAAAAAATATGAGAAAAATTAAAAATAATTTAGGTAAAAAAATATATCATAAATTGGACCAGATAACTCTTTAATGTACAATTTCGTTATCGTTATTTAATCTACAAATTTCCACCAAGTAATAAATATGATCCGTTTAAATCTTTATTGGCCTACATTTAAATGTAAAAAAACTTGTTAAATGTTTTATAAAGAGCTGCGTCGTTTTTACACATTTACATTTGACTTACATCTCATCTCTAATTACAACAGAGAGGGAGGATTGTTACAGGGAATCAACATAGCTTTTTTCTTAATTTAATTTGTTCGTCAAAAGAGGGCACGTTTTTTGTATTATATTAACTTCTTTTTATAATAATTGTATTACCAGAAAAAAACGTATAGTAAAAGTTATCCGAATGTTTTTTACAAAATGAAACTATCTACTTGTCGATACCTTGCTATAAATAGATATTCTTCATTTCGTTGGAAAATATAAATTGTAATTTTATTGCTGACCTAATAAGTGTTACCTGCTCTTTCCAGTATGTAATCCACTTCGAAAGAATAATGTGTACGTTTCGCTTTAAGGCCAAATAAGTTTTTAAAAAATTAATAATATTAATTGAAAATAAAATAAAAATTAATTATTCCGCTTCATTTACAACGTCACTTTTAATGTCAAAATTATGACATTATAAATGAATTCAATTAAATAAACAATTCTTTATAGGTAGGTTATAAAAGCCAAATATAAATTAAGTCATTTCATAAAAAAATATCTTTTAGATAATATAGGAACATGTTTTATTTATATAATAAAAAAAACTACACGCGTAAATACATATGTATGTAAAATATAAAACAAAAAAACAACATGCTTGTGATATGAATATCAGTATTTTGTCAAATTAAAAAATTAAAACATAAAAAACACAAAAGAAAATTTATTCTTTTGATTATAAAAATGAAAGCATAAATTTTATTAAATATGTTAATGTAATAATAAAAAGAACAAAGGAAACGAATTAAAGGCAAAGCAATAAAACTATAATGTATTCATATATATCGGAATAATATATAGTATTTTATTACCGACATAATTACTGATACTTCCACCTTTTTACTGTTTCCAGGAAAAGCAACCAAAATATAAAACGGAATTTCAGCGTATCAAACATGGCCATGCATGTATGTAGGATAAACTTGGTTAATTATGATCGATTGTTTTATAAATATAATTAATACACTTCTTCATTTTTTTATGTTTTTAAATATTTTTTTTATAAAGCAGTAAAAGTCGGGGAGGTGAGCGCCAACATTTGCAACTACTTTCTAAAAGCTGATCTTTTTATATTACGTCACATTTGTGGTGTAGACATACAGCCTGTCGTCAGTCAGCTAGTTTCGTTAGCGTTTGGCGCGGGGGTTTGTTAAGGTAAAATTCGTAGTGACTATTTTTTAAAATAATATTAATATTCCTAACTCTTATACCGAATTTCATATTTTAGAAAGTACTTTCACGATGTATAGATTTTTTTGCGAGTTAACGCGCTGCTGACGCGCCTTGATTTTGATGACTGACTATAATAAAAGGGGTTCTTACTTAGTATACTGCTTACAGATAAATTTTCAGATTTTAGAAAATAATTGCAGCCTGTATAGTTTTTTTTACAAAGTTAAAGCCATCCCCGCGCCAATCGCTAACGAAACTAGCTGACTGATGGCAGGCTTGTATATCTACACCAAAATTGTGAAGTAATATAAAAAAATCAGTTTTTAGAAAGTAGTTGCAAATTTTGGCGCTCACCTCTTGGACTATAATAATATGATAAATAATGTGTCTAATTAACACCCCGATGAAAATTGTATTTACAAGTTTTTCTAGAAATTTTTTTTAGTGTGAACAAAAAAGTATTTTTTGATTTTCTTGAATTTATAAGATTTTAATATTTCTATGATATCTTACCAAACCATATAAGAATGTATATCTGCAGATAATGTACTCACCTGAAACAAAAAAAGAAACATGTTAATTTTAAATATTATATTCGAATAATAATAAATATAAATATTTGATCCTATTGTTTAACATTTACAATATTTTTTATCGTATATACTGAGTACAAAATTGTATATATACATGCAGCAAATAGATTACTTAATATTGCAGTACAAATATACAAGTTATATCAACAAATAAATGTTCAAAACCGCTTTCGCAAACTATGCAAACATAATTCCAGCTATTTTTCCATTATACACTCACACTCCACTCAACCTATAAGTAATTAAAACCAAACAAACTCACATACCTAGCTCTTTAACAGTTTGTTAAACATTTGATTTTATCTAATTTTATGTAACATCCAAGCTGTAATTAACGTGTATAAAAATAATCCCGAGTTATGTAAATATTTCCCGTTCGGAAACACCAACAGTGTACTTAACACCTTCGAACCGGCACGTCAACCAAACTCACATACCCTACCAGCAACCGTTCCCATCTGTCGTCCTTAATACATTGCAAAATATATACACATATTAATCTCCGCTTTTGAATTTGAGTGAATATGTTGTACTTCGGAGTATACGTGTTAAATGAGTTGTCCCTACATAGATTATAATGCACATAGCGCCGTAGCTAATCTATGGACGTCTAGGCGCCATGAGAAACTATATGGGCGTCTGTTGTATTAACTAACGTATAAGTTTGATTTGAAGTTGATGTATAATATAATATGTACAGTTATGTAAGTATATGTTTACATGCATTATATTGTTATTATATATTGTTAAACATTACTGGGTTACTGACATTTCATAAAGTTCTGGTAGGTGTATGTATGTATGACTTTATGAAATTGAATTTTATAAAGGTCAATTAATTTGCGGTAGCGTAGAGTTGGAAAAAATATTATTTTGATTACTTTTTTGTAATTTAATTACGTTTTCTATAAGTTTCGACGTGCTTTTGACTCACTAATTATAAAATCATTTAAATGTTACATTCATATATTTTTTAAAATATTTTAACTATAAATTGCCACTAAAATCCAAGATATAATCTTACAGTTTTTTCATATTTTGATTACATTTTAGTAAAAATTCCTGTTAAAAGTTTATTTTTATTAAATTCTCTATTCGTTTACTATACCTAAGGATGTTTTTTTTTCATTCAAAGTTCAGAATTTCGAGATGGCGCTTAAAAGTAACATTAAAACTGAATTTTTCAGAAACACTTCTGAATCGAAACAGTAAGTAAAACGAGAACGAGAACAACAGCAACGAAAGCCTTGAAAATATAAAATACAGGATATTCTATAAAAAGCATGTTGCTGACGACATTTCTCTGTAGTATGATGCATCAGAAAAAGAAAAAAATAACCAAATTGTGGTTTAGGTATAATAGGCATGTAAATTAATTTTAGAAAACTATTCTACGATGATCTTACGTGTATCCTATTTCCAAAAAAATACTTATTTCTGCAGAAAATAAAGGTTTAATCTCAGAAATTGACTCTTTTAAAACTAATTTTGAATTTGCCGCCAAAACGCTCGTAGGTGACAAACGAAGTTTGTGACGTCACACTCCTTGTCAACAATAATCAAACATTCAGAGTTAGACAATAATTTAACTATTTTGCGTGTTAAAAATGAATTCCAAATTATATAAGTTCTTAAATAAGGTATGTACCTAATAATCTTGTAAGAGGAATTGATATTTGTCTAAAATAAAAGTCAATCACTTTTGACATTTAGTGGTCCGTGACGTCATTCTGTATGATTGGTGGTTTCATTTAACACGGTGGATTGCTGTATTTTGCATTTTTATTTTAGCAAAAATGATATTAATCTTGCTTTTAATATAAAAATAAATACATTCTTTTTGAATCTTTTTAACCTATTTCATTATTTTAAATCATAATTTCAATGATACTTTCTTACTGTCCACATGCCTATTACCAAATAAGTTTTTGTAACAAAAATATTTGTTAACATTTTATATCGCTCCTTACTTTAGTCCACCATTGCATAGACACGATCAACAAACCAATGTCGATCAGTTCACACGTCTATAAATCTAGCAAGCACTGAGTGTATAGCTAATTTACGCGCGGAAGGAACGTCGCGACGCCTGGGACACTTCGCTGTCCGCTGTCGTCGTACCGCCCGACGCTGTCACCGGCACGTCGCAGCCACTACGTCTGCCTGGTCCCCCACTCCTCAACACATTAAACACCTACAGGGGTTGAGACACCCGGTACGATTGGTTTATATATTCAGCAGTTCATGAAATGTTTGCATAGCAAATATGAGGATTGTTTATTTTATAAAGATCTGTAGCACTTAACGTTACCCGTGTAGATGTTGGAATGTCACTAAATCTATTGGAGTGCTCTTAAGATTGTGTGAATTCTTTTTCGACGGTTGGCTTGGCTTCTTTAAAGACTTTAATGAAAATTTAATCCAAATTGTTTCAGTAATTTCTAAGGTCATTGTAAAAAAATAAAATAAATAAATAAACCGGTATTATCTTCTTTATTATATGTATATTAGTTTAGATTTAAATTTAAAAATATTGAATTGGTTCAACTATAATATCGTCCCTTAGCTTACAACACCGCTCAAGTCGTTTTGACCAACTTTACAGGAGAGCGAAAAAACCGTGTATGTTTTATATAGGCTACCGGCTTGCGCGCTCTCACTATTTTTTTAATTCTGGTCTCTTATTGTCTGAAACGTCTATAATGTGATTGATAGATCGACGCGCAATGAGTAGCTCTCCAATGGCATTAAAATGTAAAAACTGCTAATTTTTTACTAATGCGGTGTTGTTAGCTAAGGGACGATATAGACATTGATTTTAGTTAATATTAATTAAATTATTATAAATACATTAAACAATCTAATTTACTAAAAGAACATTCTCTATATGTAAAATTGAAGTTGTTATGATAACTAAACTTTTTACATTGGTACTGCTTTAAATATTCATTAAATCATTTATTGATAACTAACATAATTTACTCTTCTTTAACAGCAAAAACATCATACATAAAATAAAATGAAAATATCTATTTTTAATTATTTTTTTTCAAATATCTTTGTTAATTTATTATTTATTTATTTTTAATGTGTCTTTAATGAAATTTCCAATGTAAAATCAACTTTTTTTATTTTCTTTAGTTAATTATTTCAGCTTTTAAAAGGCCTACATACAAATAAAAAATCTATGTGAAACCATTATCATCAATGAAATAAATTTTAAATACGTCAAATATTAATCAATCAAAATTAGTTTGAGTATCACTGACATACGTTATGCTAAATTCACACCCTCTTGCCAACGGCTAGAGAAGCCGCGTTAGGGGGCGAGGGGTGGAAACAGGGGGTACTGGATTATATACTTTATGTTACACTCTATAAATCGAGAACGATATTTTATTGGATTAATCAAAAACTGTTAAATTGCTTCGTTTACATGCAAACGATCTGAAAATGAATGTAAATTTAAATTCGTTAAATTTCTTCTGATTGTAGAGACCAAAAGCGATCTATGCATAGAACTAAATTGTATTTTAATTACGTTTGTTGTGATATTTAACATTGGAATTATAATGTTATTGTTCATACCTGTATATATTTATGTTGTACTTAGCATTTTGTTTCAAATGTTCGCCTTGCGGTAATGACGCTTTATTTAAATTTTATAGTTTTCAATTTATCTTTTCTTGTAGGTAGATAATTATATTTATTTATTTTATATATTATAATGTTTCGTGTAATATATTTAAAACATAACTTTCACTGAATTATACACACAAACTGAAATTTGAAACACATATTATATCATTTTCTTTCAAGTTGTTTAGAGATATTTTTACATACTTTAAAAATGACTTTTAATTTTAAATGTTACTTTTATAGTAACTATGTCCAGAAATTATATGAATTTTTTAATTATGTTATCAATATTTATATTTTACTTGTTTAAACAACCAAGGCAGAAGAGAAGTTTGTGAACTATCGCTTATACATCAAAAAGTACCGAACCGATTTGGATGTAACTTCAAGATATGTAACATTACAAACCAGAGAAAAATATGTTTAGATAACAAAATGTACTCTAAGTAATTTATACATAAACTAATAACGTATTTTATGATACTTATTTCATACAATTTATGAAATAAATAATTCAGTTTTTGATTCCACATATTTAATTTAGCAAAATGCAATACGTATGAAAAATTATTCATCGTTATACACATGTAACTGAAATGACCACAAATATTTTTACATATCACATATTCATTAATTATTGACATCAATTATAAAATAAATTATGCGTGAAATCGAACCGTAAATGTGCAAACATCACAAAATGGTAATAATACCAACTTTCGAATAGTATGAGGTAATGAGGATATGTACCTACTGTTTGGAACAAATATTTCATATAACGTGCAATATAACAACAACAAAAAAATTTAGTGGTAACGATTACGGGCTAAGAAAATGGCGAGGTATATAAATATTACTGGTTCGTTATTTTTTATGGGTAAGCTACATTGGCCGGAAGATGTGTGTGGAAGTCTGTATAAATCTTATTATTTGAGAGAAATGAAAAATTGACCACTTTCTTGGTTATACGTTTTATATTTCATATTACTTATATAAATCCTTATCGGAATTTATTTCGACATTTATCATGACATGTTTTCAACTACTGAATGTAATTTATTAAAGGTGTTTTCCGTATAGGTTTAGGTTTATTTTTGGTAATGTTGTTTGAAATAGATTTATAACCGTCGAATATTCCATCGTCTTTTGTGTACAGATATTTATGTGAATATAATTTTTATGGAGCAGAAATGCTAGGAATTCACGAGGTATTTTTTCGGGTTTGTTATAATTTTTTGATACAACATATATAACATATAAAATTGCTTTTTTAATCTTGTAAGTATGTTAAAATAGAGTTTTCAAGAAAATGATAATATAATTTTCAATTTCGTCTAATACTTATATAAAGATTTACCATGCATGTATAAAAGTTGCGATAAAAAAGATTTATGTGGTGAAATTGTCGTTTCAATATT
Organism: Sialis lutaria; assembly: GCA_949319165.1. Lineage (NCBI taxonomy): Eukaryota > Metazoa > Arthropoda > Insecta > Megaloptera > Sialidae > Sialis > Sialis lutaria. Next base: position 13,130,709 of record OX439239.1, read on the forward strand.
TTTAGTCCAATAATAGATATGGCATAATATGGGCTATCATTATCGATATTATTTCGAAAAACTGCCAATAGGTTATATTTTACCATTATTGAACTTACTTTACAAAGTTTCATCGAATAGGATTTTATAAAACTTGAAATATAATATTGCTATGATCGATTTTTTTAATACACCTCCTTATTATATTCTCTATTTCATTCTATAATTCTAGACGACAAAAATATATTAAATAATCTTTTTTCTATAAACAATTCAACAAATGAATAAATAAAAATGTCTTTTATGTACATATGTATATACAGGAAGTTCCCGGAAACCGAGGGATCATTGCTAACTTTGTTATTATTAGAGCTAGAAGATCGGTTAAATGGGCAAAGTATCAGTATTTTTTCTGGGTAAATAATGGTGGTGTCAAAAAAAAAACAATTGAATGACAAATTTCAGAGATATATTGAAATACAACTTTTTTTAAATGGAATAGCCTGTATAATATTATTGAATTTTATAGCTGAGGATGTTTACTGTATAAAAGTGTGATACATGTATAACGATAATATTGATAGGTAATAAGTTATAACAAGTATAAAATTAATAGAAAATATCGAAAAATAGTGTAATATGAAGATTTAATAAAATATAAACAAATGATTAAATCATTTAAAACAATAGTTCTAGGTTTTTATGTCATTTATTCGCCAATTTTTAATGTTTTTGAATTAAATTCATAATGAAAAAAAATTCAATAATAATATACAGGATATTCCATTTAAAAAAAAGTTATGTTTCAATATAACTCTGAAATTTGTCATTCAATTGTTTTTTTGACACCGCCATTATCCATCCCGGAAAAAATACTGATACTTTGCCCATTTAACCGACCTTCTAGCTCCAATAATAACAAAGGTAGCAATGATCACTCGGTTCCCGCAAACACCCTGTATATATTTCATTTATATTTATAACAACATCATAGTATCACAAAATAAATTATATTCTATTATCAAATTATTTAAAAAAATAACTTTAGATTAATAAATAATAAATAATAAAAAATTCAGAATCTTTAATACGATAAGATTTTTAATTTTTAATATTCATAACTATAACTGGTATTTCCCTCACTCTCTCCTCGTAGTAACGACCTTGTTTTCAACACTAAAATCCTAATATCACATAATAGTCGTGTACATATATTAATACGCTATAAAGCAAGATGTATGGTAAAGCTAATAAAACCTTCATCAATATTGTTGTTGGCAATTTACTCGACTGCATCGATACTTCTGTACGAGCGTTCATTATAAATAATAAATCAACCCTTGGCAGACCTACCCTTTGTCTTAATATTGTTAATTAACCCAGTGAACGAATATTAAATACGTACAATGTCTATTAACATATTGTTTGGTCGTTAACAAAATAGGGTGGAATTTTTGTTTATGTATTATTCAAACGGTAGGGGATTTGTTTTTAAAATGCACGTGAATTGTTATTAATAATGGATATGAGGTTGTGAATACGTTTTTAAAGTACAATATTATATAATAAAAAATAACTTGAGTGAGACCCCGTCAATATTGGCAAAATCTAAATAGATATAAAATGTTCAAGTTTTAGTACTTTTGAAGTAACTTGCAACTATACAGAATCATTAAATGTTATTATTTATAGAAATTTCAAATCATTTCGATAAATCGTTTTTTTGGTTGCAGCCCTTTTAGTAAAGAACAAAAAAATCGGTAACTGGAAATCAAATTAATTAATTAATTTAAATGCTTTTCAAAGACATTTCAATATGACAACTGTCATATACAAAAAAACGTTAGCTATATTGATGAATAACTTAAAATATGCTGCACAAAGATAGAAATTAATTTTGATTTGAGCATTTCATAAATGTCACGAATCATTTCAAGAAAATAGCAGAAGTCTTAAAGCTTACAAATGATTCAACATCAAATGAAATGGTCTTTAATGTTTGTTATAAAACCTAAATACAATAAAAACATCATTTTGAGTACCACTGTACAAAGGTTTTGATTTGATCTAATTATAAGTGTCAATAATGACTTCAAGATAACAGTGTAAACCTTAAAGCTTGAAATTAACTCACATATTGTGAGGTATCTAATATTATTGGTCATTAGCATTTTGAGTACCGCTGTACAAAGGTAAAAGTTGATTCTGATTTGATCTTTATTGTAAAATAGCGTGATGAAATGCAGCCCACGTGCATAAAGCGCTATGTGGAAGTTTATTAGGAATTTTAAGAGTTCGCTGTCATTGATCTATAAATACAGAACGTAATTTGCTTGTGATTATTTATAACAGTGTATATTATATTCAATTTCATGTGATTTATTAATGTTATCATGTAAATTTTTCTTAGTTTTGTATACATATATTACTAATGTAAGAATAGAATTATCATATATGTTGTTGTACTTTTAACACGATTTTTACTTCAATATACTCGGTCATGATCCAATAATACAAGGTCTGTTTGACAGCTCACTTGCTTGACGTCATCAACACTAAATTTGTCTAATAAGGAATTTGTGAAAAACGAAATATAAATAAAAAAACGATAAATACAGTTTACATAATTTTTTTTTATTTTATTCTTTGATTTTTTCATTTTTTATAAATTTATTCAAACTTCTAATTCTGAAAAAAAACATACATCTAAAAAATAATGTTTTTACATCAAGTGGAAAATACTTTATCACTTGTTTTGACGTGAAATTTTAAATAATCACATTGTGATTTAATTCCTATAGTATTTATAGAAATACAATTACCACAAACTTTAATGCACTTTTTTTTTATTTCGGGATTTTTTGAAAAACGAAAAAATTTAATATTTGTATTATCTGTCTGTTTCCAGTTGAAACAATTTTTTACAACACAGTACCGCATTTTTTCATAACCAATATAATGTCAACAGTGACTATTTCACTTCACAATTCTATTTTCTTCAATTCTAAATTTAATAATTCAAACTTAATATGTAAAATGTCAATTTTTAATTTATAAATATTTGGCAGATCTACTACCTCATCAACACTATATGCAATAATGGCGGTTGTCAAAATAATCGTAGCAGACCTTGTATTATTGGATCATGATACTCGGTAAAATAAAAAGTTCACTATACTATATTTTATATAACTATATGTAAATTTGTAAATAAAAATACAAGTGTAATTACTCGTTTAAATATATTCTTAATCTAATGATTTATAAATTTTAATATCATAACTTCGATTTTAATATTTAAAAAAAAATATTTCGCCCCAGGAACCAAAAGAGATAATAACCCATATATAAATTTATTAAATTTAATGGAATTCTAGGAATCCTGTATCAGTTTTTTTATTTGTTTAAAAAAAATTTGAGGATGTAGGTGTAGAGGTACTCGTATTAAAATATATTAAAATGAAATATTAACATATTACATAAACATAAACATTAACAACATTAAACTTTTATTTGAAACATTTTTTTATTTTTAATTAACAAATATTTTGAAAAATAAAAAAAATAGATAATTTAGATTATTTTCCATGTTTAATCATTTTTTAACCATCGTGAAAATATTAAAAATGAATATTTCCATCAAAATTTCGATTTTAAAAATTGTCGACATTACTATTCTTTCTTATAAATTTTTAAACAGTTGTTCAAAATAAAATGTTACCAATTTTTATTTCGATACGTAAAAATGACTATAGCAACTCAGTTTGGAGGATGCAATATTTATTAAAATAAAAATATCAATTGAATAACTTTTGGCTGAATGGGTTTTGAGTAAACAGCTTAAGGGGAAAAGCCACTGTGACGGAAAAAAATATTTTTTCTTACATTTTTTTAAAGTATACATATTCATAAATATGTATACAAAAAATTGAGTTTAAATTTTTAAAATTGACGGAGTTACAGCCAATTTAGTGAGACGATGTAGCACGGCCGGTTATGACATAGGTAACAAAAACATTAAACACGTTTATCTCGAAATGACATTTTTCGACCTGGTCCACACGATTCCTCAAAGATTAATGGACCGATTTCATTTTTTTTAAATAATTTTCGTAATTGTAGTAGCTATCGTTGCACGTAGCCGATTTTTGAAATTTTGACTACTATTTTTAAAACCGCTCTAATAAAAAAATGGGTCTTAAAAATGAAAAAAAATTCCAAACGATCGCCATTTTGTGTCGACCATAGAGACAAATATTTCTTTTTGGTCGTCACATCGAGACTCATAACTTATAAATACCTATTTAATATTTTTCAATAAATTGACATTAAATAAGTTGAATATATACTTAATAAAACATCATTTACCTGATTCAAAAATAATTAGTTATATCTGTGAAAAAAATTCCCAAACATTGACAATTTTTTGACCCGTCACAGCGGCTATCCCCCTTAATTTTCGAAATGTTGAATAAGAAAATAATACAAAACAAACATAATGTCTATGTATGTACCACACGTTTTTCTACAAAGTATCTATACCGATAATTAAACTTTATTTCGTTTGATCATCCAAAAATCGCCATTAACTAATCACACAAAGGTATCAACTACAAACAGAGACGATTAAAACAACCAATACATACCCCCACATCATATTGAAGTAGTTACAGCCCCAAGGGTAACTTTACTTAACGTGTTAATTAAACATGGAAACTAATTTAATGACAATTATCACCAAAACTATACCCCTATTTCTCTCTCTATTCTCGTATCCGATTCTATAACAGTGGCACGATAGTCAAATATTATAAGGGATCAAATATATTTCTGTGTAGGTACTTATACATATGAACTTGTTTTAAGCTTTTGCAATTTATCAATTTTTAAAAACTTAATTAAGATGTAAGTTTATTAATCAAAACATCGATTTTTTCAACAGGATGTTTATTTTATTTATTTATTTGAGGTGATCGATTTAGTCATTTTGGATTCTAAATAACGGATCAACTCTAATCAAAGGACCCCGCAGAATCCTTATGGGAAAGGGGTTTTGGTCAAACTCTTTGAAACTTTGGATTATGATAGTCCTTGATGAGTAGATTAAAAGTGTCAATGGGCACTAAGTCCTAAAAACTCAAACTTTTAAGATATAGCCCTCTGATGTTGGGGATCATGATTATCTTTAATTTAGATATTTTTTTTTGTAGAATCTTAAATTTCGCTCAACTTTTTGTATGTGTTCCTTAAGACATCTATAATCGATTGCCACCATAAAAAAGTCAACTTTTCAATTCATTGAGAAATGACAACACTTAAATCCTATTGTTACGTTTTTTAATTATAAACAAATCCAATTGTTTTATAATAAAAAATTGGTTTATAATAAAAAAAAAACGTAATAATAAGATTTAAGTGCTGCCATTGGCTAAATAATTTAAAAGTTTACTTTTTTATGGTGACAATCGATTATATAAGTATTTGGGAACACATACAAACAGTTGTGCGAAAATTAAGGTTCTACAAATTTTTTTATTGCAAATTAAAGGCGAGCATGAACCCCAACTTTAGAGGGCTATATCTTAAAAGTTTGAGTTTTTAGGACTTAGTGCCCATTGACACTTTTAATCTACTCATCAATGACTATCAGAATCCAAAGTATCAAAGAGTTTGACCGAAACCCCTTTCCCATAAGGATTCTGCGGGGTCCTTTAAGGGACACATATTTTTAATACGTATCCATACGGATATTGAAAAGGTAAAAAACTATCACGTTTTTTATTTTTTTTATTTTTACTCAAATAACATGACAGTGCACCATAGAAGAAAGAGTTGCATGTATTTTTTGCGTCTCTGATACCATTTCCTGTTATATATTTTCGAGCATATCTTTTCAACTCTTGAACTTGATAAAGTACCTTAATACAATATAATATTTTTTTGCTTACCCTTACATGATTTTTCATCCCTTATAATTTCGATGAATGTTTTATTATCTTCTAAAATACAAACTTAATAAAATAATTGCATTAAAAGAATTCTCAGTTCTTATAATGGTCTTTATGATTTTTGATTTTTATAAATTTTATATAATAAAAGTTTTCTGCCAAATTCAATCAAAATTTTTTTATACTATAGTATATTGTGTAGCAAGGGTTGAAACAAGACGATTTCTGACGAGGGCGAGAGTTGACTGCCCGAGCGAAGCGAGGGCTGTCATCGCCCTGGTCTGAAATCGTCTTTGTTTCATCCCGTGCCACACACGCTATTTTTCATATCACATGCATTGAAACAAAGAGTTTTGATTTCTGTAGCCAGTCGAAGTAAGACTATTTCAGACAAATAGCGCAGTAATATCTTATACTATTTTAATAATAGAATAAAAAATTATAAAAAAACCTTTTTTAAAAAACAATTTGCCTTTAAAAAACCAACTAAAAAGCTGAAAATAAAATTCGACTCGTTCGTTCTAAATATTGAATTTTAAAAAATGTTGATTTTGTTCATACTAGAAGAGTTAAAAAAAGTATCTTCTAGTATGAACAAAATCAACATTTTTTAAAATTCAATATTTAGAACGAACGAGTCGAATTTTATTTTCAGCTTTTTAGTTGGTTTTTTAAAGGCAAATTGTTTTTTAAAAAAGGTTTTTTTATAATTTTTTATTTTTGACTTTTTAGTTAAACATATACAAAGAACAAAATTCAAAAAAGTTCATGTTAACATACCTTCTGAATCTTTACCAACAAATAACCATTTTTAAATTCGTTTTTATATCAAGTTTTTTTATAAATTAATTATCACTGAAACACATCACGTATATATATGTATTATGTATATATTTACATTAATATTGATTGATTTTAATAGATTTCCTTCTATTTCTATCGATGTCCAATGCCAATAATAAAAAATATTTTCAATTGACAATAGTGACAAATGGTATTTTTTAAAACATGTAGCTATGGAAATGGGATTGCCACAAACATATAAATAAATAAATATCGCGGTGAGTTAAATAAGGCAAATTTAATAATTCAGAAATAAGATCCGCTTTTGTTTATTACAAATGCGATTCTGACAGACTTGAAATAAATAATAAATAAATGAATGTGCCGGGCAGAAACAACGTTGTTTCTTTGTTTCTGCTCGGTACAATCGCATTGGTCTGAAATTGTCTTGTTTCGACTGTCAAAACAGGTTTCAAAACTAGTTGTTTCTATGCATGTGATATGAAAAAAAATATTATTATGCATGATCCTTCATTGCGTTTTTTAATGTTACAGTAATTTAGTTTCAAGTTACCTACAATAATAGCATTATGATAAATATTTTCATCCATACATAGACCCCCATTGAACATAGGTACATTCACACAATGTACAGCGGTGTTCCAAAGTCTAGTACAGATAGCTTATTGATTATTAAAACTGAATCGTTGTTTGAAAAGTTAGTGCGATGTAATTTCAATCGATCCGCGTTAATAACGTGGGAATGCGAGCGACTGATAGAAACGCCAATGATGATGATCGTGTTAATGGAATCCCCAATGACCCGTTCCAGTGATTTTGTTTAGATTTATTTTTTACTATCGTGGATTTATCACAGTTATTTTGTATGAATGAATTTATCTTACAAGGGAACCTTTTCATGTCGAAAATTCATATCGAGTTTAAAGTTTATATATATGTAGTTAGAGGAGGTCAAGATAAGTAAGAAAAAAATTATCTTAGCTGCGGTAAAACGGTTTAAGGGGGTGAAACACCCCTATGAAAATGTGCAAAATAATCATATTTTTTCAAATAAATAAATAAAAAATTATAATACAAAATTTTCATGATTTTTTATGCTCTTTTGAATCACTATTTCAGAGTCAAAATTCGAAAAAATTAAACCGTTAACCCCCACCTCCCACCCACATTCCATAGGTTAGAAGTAGGTGTGTGGGAAAATTATAATTTGTTACTTTTAACCTTTACATCACAAATACTTGATTCCTGATCTTCTTGATAAAACAATTTTTTTATAAAGTCATATAGAATTAAAAAAGACATATATTTTTAAATATAACTTGAAATATAAGAGCATTACATGAATTTGTAAAAAACTCAAATTTCGATTTTAATATTAATAAAGGAAAATTATAATATATTTTTTCAAAAGTACCTATTAATTGTACGCAGTTGTAAACCACATATATGATCAATAACATTTTTCCAAAATTGAAAAGTACTATATAATTTTTAAATCTATTATTTAGAGCATTAATACTCCAATTTGTGAATCATTAGTCGCACAACATAAAATTGATGGTATTATTAAGGTACAATGAAACATAAGCCCTTAGCATTAAAAACTTCTAGAATAAATCCAGATAAAACGTATTAAAAAATAAATCCGAATACAAAATAGCTACCAATGAGAACATTATTATAGTTTCACATTCAATTCGAATTTATAAACACCCCACTATTTATTTATAATGAAAATTCATAACTTTAATCCAGCTTAAAAACATCAGATCAAAAATACAAATACTCTAATTACAAAATACACCAATTTCCCCTCATATAATCGTTATCTATTAAAAAAATAACAATCTGATACAAAACGATAGAACAAATTTTTTATAGTCTTGATAACAGCTCCAATCTTCCCTCTAAGAATATATTTACATAAATATTAATTGAATAGGTTTTTGTTGACATTATCTATGAAAGACAGAACGTTTAAGTCAGAGGGTGTAGTTTAATCGAAAACAGTGGTCGTAAAACAATTTTTGTTTTGCAATAAAGTTGATTAAACTTATCAAATGATCCATAATGCAAGCGTAGTACACTAAAAGAAAGAAAATTAGATTGTAAAATTAAATATAGTGTTCCATTTTTTTTAAAGTAACATGTTATTATATGTAAATTTTTTTTAATTAAAAGTTATACCTACTTATTTTCAGTAATAGCAACGAAAGTTGAATTTTTATACAGGGTGTTTGGTTCGGCGATACGAATATTTTGAAGGAAGGTAGAATGAGTCATAACTATATACAAAGTGCTACAGTTTTTTTTATATAAGCCTTTTTAAATAAATAAAATTTATGAATAACAAAGAATGGCTGCAGGTTAACATTTGAAAATTTATAAAACTTTAATAAAATTATTTCATTAAAAAAAAATATTATAAAATCTAGCACACTTACAAGAAAAATGTAAAAATCTTACTTATTTTCACATAAATGTATGATTTTTTCACAAAAATAGTCCGTTTATGTAAGTAATACGATAGGTTTTTTAAAATCATTTGAAGATCTGTAAGTGTGCTAGATTTTATAAAATAAATCAAATAAAATAATCAAATTAATTTTTTTCCCAAGTTTTATAAGTTTTCAAATGTTAACCTGCAGCCATTTTTTGTTTTTGCTATACATCAATTTTATTTTGATCTGATAGTGTAGTATAGACATTTAAGTAATATACAAAATGATGTTTGAAAAAGATGGACTCTAACATTTGAACTTTTGCCATTAACATGTATAAAATCTTTTTCTCAAAAATTTATCAAAAAGGCCGATATAAAAAAACTGTAGCACATCATTCTATCTTCCTTCAAAATATTCGTATCGTCGAACCAAACATCCTGTATAATGTTTTACACAATTTGTCAAATTAGGATTTTTAGTCATCATTTTCTCTAATCTCTACGCCTATGCTTTTTGACATTTTAATAGTTGATGTAATGATTTCGTCTATACTGAATGAAAATAAAGCGAATAATATTTATTATTTATTGTTATCCGCTATTTCCTACGAGGTAAACAATATTAATAAAATAGCAAGTCTAGTCTTCATTCCGCTTTAATTACAAACACAGTTTCAATACCTCTGGTCTACACCACCCTATCCCAAACCACATGTATTTAATAGAGGATAGCTGAAGTTATAAATCTATAATAGTCTCAAGCTAAGTGAGGGGGTTGATATAATCAACCCCCGGCCGGTTCGGTTAAACATCACAACCCCCATTCCCTAGTTGGGGTTATCTCCGGTGCAGACATGATAAACCGCACACTGCCGATAATGTAGGTATGGACTAGTGATTTGGTATATAACTCTACTGTATGTATTGTTAAAATATAAATATACAGAGGATAAGATATTTTAAAATACTCCAGTGGTGGCGCTATTACTCATTACATTAACCTTGGGTTGCATAAAACAAAATAATCCACGATTAGTTAATCGGTTGTTTTAAAACCATTATTACGACAATTCTAAAAAACAATCACGATTATGATACATTTTATAAGGTAAACAATTATCATATTTAGTGTTTGTTCATTTTCAAATTGAGATTAAGTTTAGAATTAACATTAATCATGGGTTGAAAACAACCGATTAACTAATTTTTTGCTTTATGCAACCCAAGGTTAGTCTGTCAGAGTTGCATATAATATTAATTTTTAAAGGATAATTTTAAATATTAAGATTAAAAGTCCTCCTCCATTTTTTTCATGTATCTGACAATGAGTTGAAATTGAGCTACACACTGAAGCGAGATTTTTCTTCGAATCGAAATCGAGACCGAGACGAGAATGTCTTAAATTTGGATGAGATGAGTCCGAAAGGAGATTTTATTAAATGCAAAGGCACAGGTAATTGCTTGTAAGCCATACCTGGAGTCATGACTTCTATTGTACAATTAATGCACATTTTCAATTACCACTCATCCCCCTATATTCCTATATAGTTGCGACGATTGTTTTTGAGTTACATCTCAAGCTTCAAGTAGCAGATTTTCAACACATGAATTGATCCTATAACTATCATAAATACATACATTTAACCCTTAATTACTCGCGCTGGTGTATTTTGTACACCAGTAACGCATTTTCTGCGATTACTAAATGCATACATTTTTGTGGGATTGTATACCCCCATCTAACCTTTGTTTAGCACACCGCGTAAGAACCGCGTTTTTGAAGACATTAGTGATGCTGCTGATGGAAGACATCTTGTCAAAAGAGCAAAATTAAATTAATTGTCCGATTTATTTAAATATTGAACAGTTTTGTGTACTTTTTTAGATTTATTTTGGTTAATTTTTTTTATCCTTTATTTTTAGTTGGGTTAGTTTTAAGAAAATTTTTCTTAGTTAAATTAAATAGTACATAATATGAATTGGGCAAATAAATTAATATAATACCTTCAAAATTCCAAAAACTAGTTTTTTATGTGGTGTATAAAATACACCGTGCGAGTAACTGTGTTACGGTATTTTACGCGAGTAATTAAGGGTTAAGTAAGTACGAGAATATTGAAATAGTACATACTATACATAATATATATTTTTTCTCATCCTTATTTTTTTAAATTTAAACTCGTATTTTTTACAATCCGTTTTTGTGTGGGATATTTATATATTTATGTGGAAAATAAGCCGCATGGTCTAAAAATACTACATAATTCTTAATGTGGGAATACGATTTATTCTATAGAGACCTTATAATGCGAACGATGTGGTTTTAATTTTATAAATAAAAAAGTTCGTACTTCTAAAGCTTACAAACAGTTAATAAAAAAAAAAAAAAAAACAATATTCACAATGTAAATAAAGAATAGCAAAACTGGATTTTATATGCATGTGAATCATAAATACGCAAACAAGTTGAAAAAAAAGAAATATTTTGTATTTATAAAATTTATTTACAAAACAATGTAGTGATATGTATTAAAAGGTAAGTTTTTTCTTCAATTTGTACATAAATAAGAATAACATTATTTTTTGAGACTTTATTGAAAATGTAGGAGGCATAAATGGAACTTATGTATGTTCATATTTAGAAGAAAATTAATGTCAATAGGAAGAAAGGAAATAATGTTTTTAGGTAGTATATATTGAGTTATTTGTATATTTTTAATATAAAAATATATTTTTATATTTTAGTTTTTGTTTATAAAATCAACATACAATATTTATTCAAACGGATTCATTTTTATTGATGACTTATTGATTTTGAATTATGTTTTTCATAAAAAAAGTTAAAAATAAAAATAAATTCTATACGTATATTATTTTATTAAATAAATATATTTGATAATACTTCGTGAAGTTAGCTAAAAAGCTTCCATTTAAATAATTATTTTACAATTATAACACCATACTCTTCTTTAATAAGGCTTAGTATGCCTGACGACACTTTTTATCAGAGACCTAAGAACTACAAAATATCAAAAACTCAATGTCAGCTAATATTCAATAAAACCAATTTCTCATTCCACTGCCCTTTACTTTTTTATCGACGAATGCACGTTGCCAAAAGCAGTTATATTTCACATATTTAACAACAGACATGTATAATTGAACACAAAAGCCCACAAAAAAATTTAAATCAAGTATTACAATTACAAAAACAAAATTTCACAAAAATTTGAATTAAAAAAAATACCCAATTATCACATAAATTTAATCAGCTGAATCTTTAATTCAAATTCTCCCCCTACACATGTGTATTGTTCTTGAAACAACAATTTTGTTTTGATTCATAATTTGGGCACATAAAATGAACTGGCCCCTTGTTTATTACATGAATATTAAATCAGCATTATTTTTAAACCTGAACATGAACATTGGCATGCACTCTACAGCAGTTTATCCTAAAATGTTGATTGTCTGTTTGTTATCATCACGTATTGGCTTTTCGATGGTGGTACAACGAGTGTTTGGTGTGGTTTTATTATGTTGATATTTTATTTTTTGTATTGTAGTTTGAGTGGGGATTAAAATATAGTACCTAAAGATTAGTAGTTTTTATATAACGTTCATCTAAAAACATAATGATATTTTAATTAAACGTGTAATTTATATATGAGTTTTTTATTTAACAAATGATTAATTCTACAGTGAGGGAGCCTCATCTCATGAAATTGACTGTCAGACTAGCATATAATTAGTTTTTTTTTAAATTGTTTTTGAGTTACAGCGTCTACAAAGCGACATGCAGACATTAGAGCAAAAAAATTGTCTGAATGGATGTAGGATAAGTTAAAATAGATATTTCTATGAATAAATACACATTATCTATATCTATAAAAGAGTTTGTCCTTAACCACTCACTCATTCACTCACTCACTCATATATCAACGTACAGCCCAAACCCCTGGACCTAGAAACGTGAAATTTCGTAGGTGCCTTCCTTTTATGATGTAAGCACCCACTAAGAAAGGATTTTTTGAAATTCAACCCCTACGGGGTCAAAGTTTATATAAAAAAATATTTTTTTCTTCGCATTTAATTGAAATTTATCGAACGTACTCTACAATATAAATAATGAAACACTTATTTCAGCATTTCCCAAAATTTAACGCTTAAGGTGTTAGGGGGGGGTGGAAAAAATTTATAAAATATTTTTTCTTGTATTCAACGAATGAAACGTGGCAAATGTAGGTACTCTACAAGACAAATAGCAGTTACGAAAATTTAACCCCTATGGGAATAGTGCGGGGGGGGGGGGGATTTTTATATATTTATCTTCATAATTGTTCATGATATTAAAGAAAATTTGGACAAATCAATATTCAGTTAAAAATGAAATTTTTAACTGAATTTGATATTTAAGCACTAATACATAGCATGGGACGGGGACGAGGATGGATTTAGATATGTTTATCTGCGTACTTGCTTTACTTATAAAGTTAAATTACTATAAAAATGTAATATGTCATCCCCTATCATGTATGGAGGGTTCTAATTAGTTTCGAAGTTTACGCGAGCGAAGCCGAGGGTTGGCGCTAGTAACAAATAAAACCATTAAAAACCAGCATCTGATCATATATAATATTTTTACAATATATTATTAAATTTATAGACGATGTAATATTATGTAAAAAAATAATTGTATAGACATAAATTAAATATATTTTTTATACATTTTACAAACCTTTACTCTTGGAGTAATCAAATTTTTAGTTTACTTTATAATATGGCCTAATTATACTTTCATCATACCGTATATGTTTATATTTAAAAAAAAAGCTATAGTTCCACATTACCACTGTAGAGCGCACTGTTTCAGAGAAAATACGTAGAATGTGTACACAAACATAGTTCTTTACTAAAGAACTTTTAAATTAGTTCACAAAACTAGTCGAAGGTAAAAAAGTGACGAGAAAATTACATGAAATGTTATTTAAATCCTTGTTTTGTTTTCTTGCAAACATTTCTGTATTCTGCGAATTTTTAAACAAAAATTAAAAAAGTTAAAATATAATAACTATAATGAATAAAGGGTAAAATAATGCATAACAAAACATGGACCAATGTATAAATGTATGTATCTTTGTTTTTATAAAGTTAAAGAAAACAAAAGATAAAAATGTATTTTTAAAACAATATCTCAAAATACTGATTCATGGAATTCATTTTCATTCCAAGCGTCGACAAAACAAAAACCCTGAAAAACCCCAACTCAATTTTCACCTTATTTTACTGTATATATATTTTTTCAACTTCCTAAACTTACAGACAATTCAATCAAAATAAATAAACTAAATTAGTAAACAGATCCCCCCTCGGAAAGCAGTACAAATCCTACCATGTGTAGAAGATAACGTCTGTACCAGTCTGTGGCAGTTCCACAGCACGTAGTGGGAGGAGGGGTGGGGGTGGTTTCCACCCTCACTTAGCAACCCTTAACACAGTGGTATCCAACGTGCGTAGCGTGACACGGTAGGGCGCGAAAATGTGTATTTGTTAAACTGTTCCTGTACATTTATTTACAAATTTTCTTGTTGATATGTTTTTGATGAGGGTTTCTAAAAAAGGGGATAAAATATAGTAATCAACTGTACTTAAAGAGGTTTATTACTTTTTATAAAAAACATATTTTTGTTCAATTATTAAAACTTTTTAAAAAATATTATTTTTCATTAAATTATTTTTTCCATCAAAAATAACAAATAGCTGGCTTAAGGATGTATGGCACGTATCTCATTTACACGAGAAATAGTTTAAATTTGGAGGAGTTATTCCTTTATAAAACTTAAGTACCCATACAAAATTTCAGCAAGTTTTACAACATAGTTTGAGAGTAATTTTTTTTTAAATTAACGAAATTAACATGGGCTCTTATGACAAAATGGTGTATTGACGGTTAAATTCCAATAAAACACATGGTTCAAACTTCGAAAAATATCTGAAATTTGCAGTCACTTACATATTTAGTTACACGTTTCATAAAAAAATTATACACTTACAATACTTAAATTGCGAGAAAAAAATAATTACTGCTGAAAAATATTTTAAATGTAATGATTTGGTTTATTACATAGTTTTTCATATATGTAAGCATATAAACTACTAATATTTTTATTTTCATTGCATTTGTATATTCTACGTATGTTTTAAATAATGTTATTTATAATATTGGAATTTCTGTCATTTATGTTTTTAAATCTGACATTATATGAATTTAGAATAAAATTGTTTCATGTAATCAACACAAAAAATTATTTTTTTGACTAAAATTGTAAAATAACAGTTAAAAAATGGGAAATAAGGTTTTAAACATAAGTACTTATATTGTTTAAGTAGTTTATAAACGAATTTTACTTTCCTACAAGCATTTAAAGTGAATAATTCAAAATTTGATTTTGATCGTTCATTGCATCTAAATTTACATTATTTTTGAATCAGACTGTACATCCTTAAATATTTATAATAAAACTTTCCTTTGATCTTATCATTGAAGAAAAATTCATAGGACTCGCTTCGCCTATGCAGTATTCGCTTGATCAGTACTATTTTGTTTAGGTACCTCTTGCAGAGGTAAAGAGCGGCTATCAGAGTGCGTGCAGTGGAGCCACCCCCACCGTGGGCCGTATGTGTTCTCACCAACAAGGAATTCCAAACACCGTATGTGTTTTATTTACTTCGTCGATTTCTATAATCTTTCAGTTTCTTTCTTTGTTCATCGAACTTCGTGCACGTTCCACGACGACGGGCGCTAAGTCGATTAATAAATTAAACTACTGTGGATATTTCTGGCTGTTATGGGGTGAATCACAGATATTTTTGTTTTTAATAGTTTTGTTGAACTTGGGAGTTAATCGTAAATTTATTATTTTACTACCGTGTAAAATTGTTTATGAATCTGGTTTTGTAATATTTATTTCCTCATTTTTGAGTTATATTTATTGATTTGTTGTAAATATTTATACGTTTGTATGGCAACACGTATGCTTTCAGTTTTTAGTCTCAAAGTACGCAAAAAACAAATGTAAAGTAACTGCGTTGAGCCAAAATAATCTCTTATTTAATATAACGAAAAAAATATCATAACATTATGATATATTATTTCTCTTAGTACAGTATCGTTGGATGAAAACTATAATTTCACAATTTTAAACAAATATTATTTTTATTTTATTTATTCTTAGTCAGGTTTAGGTGTCTCATCTGCATTTTAGTAGTCATTGAATTTTTGAATTTAAAAATGAAACTATATTATTTTCTGAACTAATATTTAAAGGATGAAAAACGTTGAGATGCTCTTTTTTTATACAAGCAGTATTGTACCTTCGAACCCTTCCTTCATTTTGATTTGACATTTTCTTCAAATATGTTACACTCCCCTACCAATGTGCATATGCAAAAAAATTATTGAAGTGTCACATATCATTTTCAGATCCGTCAATAATATTGGACAATTTTATTATATAGTTACCTTTTTCCAATATCTATAGGTATACCTATAGTATACGTATATATTAAAAAAAGTTTCCAATTTTTTTTTTAAATAAATGGGCAGTTTTACTCCTAAACTCAAAAATTATATATAATAGCGTTATGCGTTTGTTAACTTTTATCTCATAAATATTAACATCACAGATTTATATATTAGTATTGATAAAAATAATATACTCGTAAATATGGATAACAAATTAAATAGGCATTACCTTACTGCCAAAAAGAAATTCAAAATTAAATACCCATAGATACTGAATTCAAAAGAAGGGGAAGAAGAGGCAAAGAATATCATAATAGTTACAAATTGACGAGTGAATATATTTTTATCACAAAAATATACACACGAAGAATAAGAAGGGAAGATAAATCTTGTAGCGTAACAAAATCTTGGGCACATAAAAACGTTCGACGTTGAACAATTTATTCTAGTCTCATTCTTGTACAAATATATTTGTTGCGTGGCGGTCTGAATATGTATTCTACAAGTTGAATGAATATTGATCTGCGCGGGGTAGCTTTACGATATTTCCAAATCTAAAATACGTGCTAGATCATATGACACGATATTCTATTCTTGGATATAATTATAGATAATTTGCGACATTTACCTACATTTATATTGCTTTCTGCAGTGGCGGCACGTGTGACAAATTATAAATATAAACAAAAACAAAAAATATACTTATAATGTATACTACATTGGTACCAAATTTCATCGCACTCCTAGCTGTCAGAAAAGGAGACGATCCAGCTGACAATAAACAATTAGAAGAAGAAGAAGAATCGCACTCCTAATTTGTTCTTTTTCAATCCCTCCATTGCCTGGACTAATATTAATTACTAGCTGTGCACGCGGCTTTGCTCACGTGAACCGCGGATTTTTTGTTGAGAAGTTTTGAAAAATATATAGTTAAAAAATATAGATCATTTTAATCTTTACAATTGATTACTACATTATATTGTAGGTACAATAGCGGGATTCCGCTACTGTTTAATGAATTTAAAATAATTTATATAATATGTAAGTATAGTATATACTCATCTTGTATATTCCTATAAAACTTCACACTAAAGACAAATAAGTTTTGAGGCTTTCCCGGTGATCTGAATATGGATTTTGGCTTCTGGGTGTAAGCCGCGTCAATATGATCGTGTTATCGGTCAACGTTTCGTCACATATTGCAATGGATATCTTCAGGGCTCTTCACTTTAAGAAGATGTCCACTGCAATATGTGATGAAACGTGACCGATAACACGATCATATAGACACGGCTTACACCCAGAAACCATGATTCATAAAAACAAAGAAGATGTAGGTACTACTGAACTGTTGAGGTTTTTACAATAATATCTGTATCGCCACTTGAACACAACTGTTTCACGTTAACGCCCAAGAGTGCATCAACGCACACTAGATATTTAATTTGTTTATTTTCAACTAAACATAAACAATTAATTTTTTTAATATATCTATTCGTAAGATTGACCCATAAGCAATTAAATAAGAGTAAACAAATATTGATAAAAATTTATTGAAATTGTAAACATGTGCGAAATTTATCATTTTTACGTGTTTTTAAATATACCTAAGTAAATGTTCTAACAAAAATAATATAATTATTCTATTTACGAAGAATGAAAGAAAGCCTCTTCTTAAAAAAATTGTTTTCATAATGTTGCGTTGACGCACCTTTAGGCGTTAATGGGTTAAAAATTATATGTGTCAAAAAATAATTTACTTATATATTTTTTATATAAGTAAATATTATAAAATTACATATGCATATCTTGCAATACATACAAACACATATACATTTTATACATACATATATGTACCTAAATTAAAAGCAAATATTAGTATAAAAGAGATAAATACAATTTTTACATACATCTACATTATTTATTTTAATTATGTTGTTTACCACATTAAAAAACTTGAGGCAAATTACATATATATAATATATACAAGAGTGTACACACATACTTTATAAAAGTATACATAAATGCACGTACTATAAAGGTTTGTTAATATGTAAATAATACATATATGTATATATTATTGATATAAAGCTGCCACTGAGTTTTATATGATCGGTGAAACAGATTCATAACTTGAAATTTGGTTCTGGTTTCGGGTATACAGTAAAAATGTTAATTTACATGTACTTTAGTTTATCTTGCATGATTATATACTTGCTTATATGTATATAGACGTAATTAGTCGAGGGGTCAACCATAAAGTAGGAGCGGCTTATGCTGGAAGTTTATTTTTTGTTCTTTGCCAATTACAGGGGCGATTTAATAAATAAATACACTTGAATAAATTTGTTGCATGCATGTAATTAAACTTGTCGAATGTTTTAGATTTATTTTCAGAATGTTTCTTACTTTTTTAATGACATTGGTAAATTTAATTGCAAAATTCTTAAGACCTGAATGTGTGCAATTTAAGAGTGAGTTTGTGGTAAAAGGAATATTGATGTTACAAAAATGCGTAAAACTACAACATTTTAAGAGGAGTAGAAGATAAGGGTCCAAACTAGCTTCAATGACTTCTAGTTTCGAAATATGCGATATGGGTTTTGCATGTTTCGTTGTACAGAAAATAATGATAAATATTTTAAGGGGAAAGCCACTATGAAGGAAAAAAAATTTCTTACATTTTTTTAAAGTATACATATTCATAAATATGTGTTCAAAAAATTGAGTTTAAATTTTGAAAATTGACGGAGTTACAGTTAATTTAGTGAGACGATGTAGCACGGCCGGTTATGACATAACAAAACATTAAACACGTTTATCTCGAAATGACATTTTTCGACCAGGTCGACACGATTCCTCAAAGACTAATGAACCGATTTCATTTTTTTTTAAATAATTTTCGTAATTGTAGTAGATATCGTTGCACGTAGCCGATTTTTGAAATTTTGATAATTACTATTTTTAAAACCGCTCTAATAAAAAAATAGGTCTTAAAAATGAAAAAAAATTTCAAACGATCGCCATTTTGTGAAAAATAAAAATAAAAAAAAAACGGCTACGTGCAACGATAGCTGCATTCATAGAGATATTGATAAAAATGTTATTTATATTTTTCATATAACCCTTCTCGAAATTTCGAGTCGACCATAGAGAAAAATATTTTTTTGGTCGTCACATCGAGGCTCATAACTTTGTAAGTACCTATTTAATATTTGTCAATAAAAATTGATATTAAATAAGTTGAATATATACTTAATAAAACATCCTTTACCTGATTCAAAAACAATTAGTAATATCTGTGGATAAAATTCCCAAACATTGACTATTTTTTGACCCGTCACAGTGGCTATCCCCCTTAAGATGTTTTCTATTGATAAGAAACTTGATTCAAAATCGCGTTTTTTTACATTTATCCTTATATTTTTCATAGACCGCATTGAAGAAACTGTAATATATGAATACATAAGACATATCTGCAATGCGTTGTAGTATATAACAAATATAAGCAAAATTACTTATTTTGTTGACTCAGATTTATTATTAATTTGTTTTGTTATTGTTTCATTAATATTTTATTTTATTTTCGTAATGAAAAGTTGGCCAAAAAGAACTAAAAAACATATAATTTGTAACATTTTTTTAGATATTACTGAATGTCTTTAAAGTTCACTGTATTTTTATTACAGTTTACATTTAATATTATCGACAATATAAACACTACTTACACAATATTATCTGATCTAGAGTGTTTTAGTTGGCCATGGTTATAACAATACTTTACAAACAAATCGATAAAATACACATTTTGATACAACGCATATATGTGTAAAATATCCTTGCTCAACGTATACATATTTCTATCGTAACGGTCGAAATGATGTAATAAAAAATAATTTTCTCTGCAGCCGAATCGATAGTCTAGTGACGCCACGTTAATGTTTACATGCGGTGTATGTTACAAATAATTAACTCTGTATATATGAACATTTCACAAGCCAAAATAACTAACCACTTTTTTATTTTGAACACTGGCGAATCTTAATATCTATGTATGGTATGTTACAAATTATAATCTTCATGCAATTTTGTCTTCAGGGTTGACTATAAACAACAGAAGGTCTTAAAAGTTATTTTTATTAAGTGCATAAAATTGCTTACTTTTTAACTACTATGCCCGGTATTATCAACCAATTTAAAGCTCCTTTAGCGCTAAATGCTCCTTTAAAGTAAATTTGGTGTATTACAAACATGATTTAAATCAATATTTAAGCTCTTATTGAAAAATGTACATAATATACGTTGTAAAGCAATACTGCAGAACATTTAAAATCTATTTAATTAAATGTATTATGTTTGGATCTGTTGATAATATGACAGTTAGTTAAAGGAGCATTTAGTTAGAGTAGATAATACTGGACGTTAATGTTTTAATAAACAAAGAAACAATAATAATTTAATTGGAATTATTTTTGAATGTTAAAGGAATGAACCATTAATTACCAATGTTCGGTCATATCAGTAAGACTATTTAAAATTGTATTATTGTTATTATATTATTACATTCTTAGTAATTACAAGTATTACAGTAAGTAATTACAATTTATTTTAATAAAAAATATTTACGAATATTACAACCAGAGTGGAAATATATATTTACCACAAAATATTAAGTTTGATAAATTATTTATTTTTCTCTGTTACCAATAAACCTACAGATATACATCAAAAGTGTTTTTTTATAAAACAAAGTACATTATAGGTATTCCAACTATAGTAGAAATAAGTTCGTTCACTGTAAGGCCTGTTTCACACATATGGGGTTCTATTCGGTTCGGTTATTTTTCGGTCGCTGCCGACAAGTGTGAAACGGTGCTTCAGTTTGTATTCAGTACCTAATAGAAACGGTAGAGCACCGAATACTCCCTCGACACGAACAGGTTTCATCAGGTTTCTATTAGGTACAAACACGTGTCCAGGGAACAGAAAGCAATCAACGCGTTCATACACACTCGGTTCAGTTTCGGTTTTTACCTGATAGTGGGTGTTATTTTTTTTTTAAAGTTTTGTCGCGGTTTTTCTAATAAAATGAGCGGTTTTCCATATGTTGATGTGGATCGTCTTCATGCTCTTTAGCTTCAGGAAAATACTGTAGAATGCTACAAATTCCTGCCGTAAAGTGATGAGAGGGTGCTCCCAATGAATTCTAGTATTCCTCCTTCATTTTTTATTTATTTTTTATAGAGAAACAACATGGCAGCAACTTGCTTTCTCTCCATGATCACTACTAAGTGTACAGAAAAAAATTAAACCTAATATGATTCGTATGAGAACTGTGTATGTGTGAAAGGGTTTGGTTTGTTTTCGGTTGCAAATTGCAACCGAAAACGAACCAAGCCTACTGGAACCGCATATGTGTGAAACAGGCCTAATTAGTCTAAAACAAGAAACAGAAAAAGTACTCATAATGATAATAGAAAGCAATCGATAGAGGTAGCGGTTACAGAGGTGCCTGTACACAGTACCACGCAATAGTTAAGGAGTCATTAGGCTGATATTTATTACAAAGTAATCATTAGTGACGGGGTGCGTGTGTGAAGTGCTTACACTGTAGAATACAGATCATGTTCAATTTGTGTGTACTATAACATTCCTGCTACCCAGGTACTACTTTTATATTGTGTGTTTATTTTGTAATCAGTGAAATTTAATAAACACCTTCAGTCTTATGAATATGTCGTAATGGTATGGTATTGTTGGTACACGTCATTGATGACGTCATTATAAGTTCTCAGCATCAGACATACAGACTTTTTCTTAATCGTATTTGTTAAAATATTAACAAATACTTATATTTAAATATCAAGTCAATTTTCGCATGAACTTTCCTATACCCGCGCATTGATCTATCAGACCAACAGATTACATTTTTTTATTTTTATTCAATAACGGAGAATGCTAAGGCAATGAGCTTACAGGTAGCTTTATGATTTGTCGCAATCTTCAATTTAGTGCAATGCGAGCATTCGTGCGAAAAGGACATGTACCAGTACACGACATCAACTGATCTGTAAGACCGACGCGACGTGGGTATAGGTGTTACACTTATGAGTATGCTCCGAATGCATGGTGAGACATTGTTTGAGAATAGTTTATAATACTTTATTCATCATGTTGCCATCTTAAAGTTTCTTAGATTTATTTTAAGTTTTTGTTTTAGGAAATTTTTTTTCGTAGTTTTCGTAGGTTGTTAAAAAAGTGACTTTTTTCAAAGGCTGTAATAAAAGACTATAAGTCATTAATTAAGTGAAAATATTGTCTATAACTTTCGTTTATTTATCTCAACACATCCTTTACTACTAATAAAAATTAATTTTGCTAGCTGTCATTAAGAAAAAGATAAAAAAAACAGGCCATAGAACTTTTGGTCCCAGACACCGTGCGCGGTGTGTTATTCGATTTGACGCGAGTATAGGAAGGATAATAAATATTTCTAAATATATAATTTTTGTAAAAATTTGACATACATTTTTTGTAATATTAGATAGGTGTATGCTCAAACAAAATTTTATTTAAAAAATGAAATCCTTAATAGTTACGTCTAATAAAAGTTCCAGGTATTTGGTAAAGTTAAAATAATTAGATATAATAGACAATCTTTCAATGAAAACCAATAATAATACAAACAAAATAAAAAACTATAGCAGTATTTCAATTCTGAAAAATACGAATTTTTATTCGAAACCATACAAACTCAATAAAGAAACTAGTTTTTATAAATCACATTTAAAAAAATATTTGCTATCGGCTTCAAAGTAACTACTATAACATGAGCAAAACGGTTTTTAGAAAATGAACATTCGATATTGAATATCAATCAGGGTAAGTGATTAAAATAAATCAAACAGGGCGTTTTGTGCAGCATAAATTATGTATAGTATCAATATTGGTAGACGGCTTGTTTGCATACAGTAAATATAAGCTTTCACGTAGGCAAATAGCTGTTTATTCAAAATGAATACAATTTAATAATATCAGTTATTCATATGCTTTTAGTTTGTCTAGCATCAATTTATATAATTTTTATAAATTTAATATTATGTGAATTATATACATATAAATATCATAATGTACACAATTGCATAGATTATATACATAGGTTCCCACTGTATGCATATGTAAATTTTGTAAATATTGATGTTTCAATTATGTATCTGGCATTATTATCGTAGTATATTAGTGGCGATGATTTTGTAAGTATATTGTTTTGGATATTTTTTATTGAAGCAAAAAAACTGTTTACTAGTTTTGTAAAAGTTATGTATATACTTAATAAATTATTATCTTCTAATCATACGGATATTTTATATCATATATATACCGATTGACACGGTTCTTGTTTTACACGATTTATAAATTGACAATTAAAAAAAAAACTAGTAAAAATATTTATTCCGCTCCATATACGTGTATACACAGATTTTATGGCATTTTTGAATATATAAAAAATATACACTTAGGAGAATCCCGGTAATCTGTGCGTATGTATGTATGATAAATAAATTAAATATCTACTTATATTACTCTCATATGTTTGCTGTTTTATGAACTAAGAACAATTTTGAGTTTTCCAAGATGTCTGACTTTTGTTTTACTTAAATAAATTACTGAATCATGCACATTTTGTTTTTTTTTTCGTTTTACACGATTTTACTTAGCTAAATCCAAGATTTCAGTTTACACGGTTTTGTGCAGAACGTATCTACCGTGTAAATCGGGGGATAGGTGTAATTCAATTTAGATTTTTGGCCAATACATTTAATTCTAATATAAATGTTTTTTAAATATTTTTAAAATTAAAAAAAATGTCAAAATATATTTTTGATAAGTGATGCTCTTCAAAAAGATATACCTACTGCATACAAGAACTTTAATTTTTAAATTTTGTGTTAATAAGTTTCGCCGTTTTGACTCTAGTACAGCATTCACAAATCGATAGGATAGACGTCATAGAGAAAATAGTCATATTAAAAAAAAATCAACATTTGAATCTTTTCCAGATTAATCTACTTTATTGTACAATACGTAGATTTCATATTAGATTTAATACTAAAAATATTATCATCACACAAAAGGTTATTTAAATTTATGAGAATGCTTCAATTATAATCCAATAATAGTCCGCAATGGCGATACTAAACTATTCGTTTGACTTGCATCCAGCATACCTAACAACCTGATATTATATAAATCTCTATCAGTTTTAACAATTCAATCCATATTTAAAACCCAATACATCCAAGTCCGTCGATAATAGACTTGCAAACTTTGTATGTAAAATAAAATGTAGTACATTTTTGCAGAATAATTCCAGTGCAATTGGAAAATGCAATAAAATATGTGATTTGTATTCAAAGGATCATGCGATATAAATTTTATTACAGTTTATCCTGACAAAAAGCCTGTCGTGTTTTCTATAAAACTGGTTGTTCCAATAACGATATAGTTTGTTAATTCGGTTTTACTATATTTATTTATTCTGCAAACGCCGAGGTTATGTCTATATTCATATAAATTATTCACTCGAAAACATCTGCTCTGTGTTTTAAATACGTAATATTCTGTATTATATTTATATTAATATAGTTCATTAATTACTTATGTTTATAATTGGTTTTAATTCAGTGTTTCTCAACCTTTTAGTATTTACGACCCAATTTTCAATCACAATTCTCATCGCCCCTCCCTCCCACAATAATTTTCACTGAAAAATAGATCTCAGCTAAATATAAAAAAAATGTCAATTTATAGTAACCTTCTTTCGAAAAACTTTACTCTGCAAGACAGACCCAAGGGCCAAGGGAGTCACTAATAATTATAGATCGTGTTTTTAATTTAATATTGATAAGTTAATTATTAAATGCATTGTGCAATACTGATACAATCCTTTTTATAAGTGTATTATATCAGTTTAAATGTAAACGTGAATTTTAGTTTTTATTGTTTATTATGTCAGAATGTATTTTATTGCTTTTCTTTAAGTAAAAAAATGTAAAAAAAATATTTTTTCTCAATATGCTCTCGCCCCCCATTCAGTTTTATCACACCCCCCTAGGGGGAGCGCGCCCTACAGGTTGAGAATCGCTGTTTTAATTAATATAAATTTTAATGTTTGTAATGATTTTCAAATGATATCAATAAAATTATGTTTTCATAACTGCATTTTCAGAAATTTTTACCACATATTCATCAAGCTAGTGGTTCTGGTAAAAAGTAAGCTTACTTGAAGTTGTTAGACAAATGTCTGTATGTCTGTCTGTTTGACAACCTGGCCCAGTGATCATAAAAACGACTGGATGAAAAATAAGTCATTTTATATATTTGCTAGCTCGGTGCAAACTTGCTCTATGAATTTTTAATTTGACTTAGATAGTTTTGTTTATTTTTATAAGGAAATATACTTTTATATCAGTCTGTGTGTCTGTCTGCTGTATGTTTTTATATGACTACATGTCCACCAAATTAAATTTTTAGATCTATGTCTGGAGGTCATACCTTTGCATGTTCAGTTAACATTTCAAGATTCTAGCTTATATACACTGGTAGAAAGGATTTCTCAAACCAAGTAAACCTTGTTTTGTATATTATAACGAAAACAATATTTTCTTAAGATAAGCAATAATCTCTTAAACTAACTATAGTATTCTTGAACGAAGGAATAACGTAGTTGGATTAAGAGTATGTTTCTTATATTAAGAAAATATTGTTTTCGTTATATAAAAAACAAGGTTTTCTTAGTCCAATACAGTTTTTTTCTGTGTTAGTACTTATATATGTGTTTTAAGAGATATTTTGCTGTAACGGACGGATTGGTGACAAAGTGAGTTTAATAGTGTTCTGGTCATAGACTTAAGGGACTCTAAAATATCGAATTTGGTGTATGTTGTTTTAAATCTTATTTTACCATTAACACCAAAATTGGCAACAAACTATAATATCTTTTTTGCCAGAACAATACAAATTTCTACTTGTAAATTGATAACAATCAATTGTAACTGATAATGTTATATTCTCGTGGCCTAAGGGCAGAGGAGACATCTAGGTTATATGTTTTTTTCTGATTTTAGCTTACAAGCTACAAATCCGATATAAACCAATTATTTCTCATATGAAGTTAGTACATCACTGTTATATAACAAAACAATCACAAACTCCCTTTAATCATACGGGAGCCACAACGATACGATACCTGAAGTTGATTGTTATATAACAGCAATAAAAGTTGTTCCTTATTTACACGCCCGGTTTACAACTTTACACAATAGACGAGGTCGTGTTGATGCAGTTACACTGTTTAATCATGAAATTCAATCATTAGTTATAATGAGGTTTGGCCAACTTACACGCTCATCTGTTGCGGATGCTGCTTGATGATACTGTGTGTATAGAATGGTTACAAAGTACGTGAATATTAATTGTTAAAATCAAGTCTTTAAAAATATATGATTCCATTCGATGTATTTCATATCGGAAATTATAAAATATATTGACATTTTTTATAAAATAACTAAACAAAAATGTACATTGCTTCTACCGGTTCGAAAATGTAAATAATATTGCCATGAGTGGCATAATTGTTTACAATTTTTAATAATTTAATTTTTCTCTGAGACAGCATTCTAAGCTTTTTTTAAATAAAATAATAGAACACGCATGTTTCAGTTATTCAAATATCGAACATCCATATGTTCTTTATATTAAAAAAAATCTATTTATATTTTGCTATGGATACAATATTTTTTTTATATTAAAAAAAATATTGTTATGAATTATATATATATGTTACCGGCAATGTATGAAATCTGGCATTGTATAGAATTCCTAGGTATTTTTAGAATGCTTAAAAATCACCAGGCAATGTATGAAATGAATTTAATTATATACATTTCCTAGGCTTTTAATAGACTAGAAATATAAATAAATAACAATTATTTCATACTTTGCCTAAAATCGTTAGGCACTGTATAGGATTCCTAGGGATTATATAGAATGCCTGAATTACATACTTTCCCGGTAACATATGTATATACAATATCATATGAACATTGTACAATCGTTAATACCAAGTTTTTTAAAATGTTTAAAACATTTAATTATTTATTATTGTTAAATTAAATTGTGTGTCTCATAACCATTCCCAAATTAAAAACATAATTATGTTAGAGCAAACATTATATACCCTTATATATTTATAAATACCATAAAAATAAAGCTACTATAAGTTTCTCAAAGCAAAAAATATCAAACAAATATTTAAAGTTAAATAATATTGTAAAAATATGGAATTTACATGTATATTTGTCCGTACACGTTACACATATACATTCATATATACATAAACAAACACATATAGATTAACATGTATATATATGCTTATAAAAACAATATGTATGTGTATATGTGTACAAGTATGTATATATGTAGGAACAAATGTGTATGTATTTTAAATACTGTTTATCTTCTTTAAAATAACACGAATTTATTTGATTTAAATTTGTACTTGATGATATATAAATAGAATATATATTTAATTAGAAATTTAATTTACCACTGTTTCAGTTGCTTGTTCAAGACCTACAAATATTTCCACATTTATGTATGCTTTTGTCTGGAATCCGGACGTATAAAAAATAACAGAGTTGAACTTATTTGAAAAAATCATATATTTTTTATTTTAGTATTTAGTTTTTAGTGCATAAACTTTAAACCCCAACAAAATGAATAAAACAATTATTTCCCATTTTTTTTTCGATTGATGAACTTATATCCACATTTAATTTTATAGCTGTTGTACCCGGCGTTGTTTGGGTGGATGTATATGTAACATATTCGTGAAAGTTTCATCCAAATTGATTCAGTATTTTTTGTGATTATTATTACATAGTAACAAAGCATACTTATAGTCACATGACTGAAATATAACAAAAATGAACAGGATAAGAGAACCTGAATTCTCGAAAAGGTACACGGAGAGAATATACTTTTAAAAATTAACAGAAAATGCTGTGAACCTGAGGACAGAATCAACTTCTGAAAAAAATTAACAGAAAAGTCGCTATTCTTTAATTTAATTTCTTGCATATGAAAATTTTACGTACATTTTCTATAATTTTACTATGTTTCTATATTATTTTTCATATCTGGCCTATCGCCATCATAGAAACTGCTATACATTATATTGAATTGTAGTTGACGTTCTTTTAAATTTTACCGTGTCGGGTGTTAAAAATTTCTAGGATCAAAATTTTTTTCATCAATTTATGCAATTTTATATTTTTTTCCTATTCCAATTTAAATAAATAAAAATGTTAATAAAATTTTTTCATCTGACTATTAACAACTTGTTAAAATAATTATTTAAGTTTTATAATAATAAATAAATAATAAAATATAGCAGTGCATTTACTATCTTTTCACATACGGTATAGTAATTTTTCATATTATTGTTATGAAATATTACTACGTTACCGATTAATTTTTCACTTAATAAAATTTCGTCCTCCCTTTGTTTTATGTTAAAAATTAACATTAAATTTTTTCAGTGTAGTACATCTTTGAATCCAAAACTTATCGAATGTCTATACATTAGGTCATATATATTCTCTTAAATATATAGATTGCTAAATATAACATTTATTTTCTCATAAATCAAAAGATAGATAATGAAAATCACAAAATAAATAGAAAATTCAATTTTATAAATAACTCAATATTGGTCTATGAAAACTAAAATACATTTGTAAACAATTCATAAAATTAAAGAGGATTTCACATAAACCATGCTATTTAGTCTGTTAATTACGTATTTGTACATGAGTATAGGTGTTAATAAATGTGTGTACATACACTACCGCTCAAAAGTATTTGCCAACCTATTTTAAAATATCATTTTAATGAAGCATGTAAATGTTATTGAAAAAAATAAATCAAAATCGACGTAAAAATGTTTGATTATAATTCTTAAAACTATTTTACATAAAATTTATTAAATATTAATATTTATCTTTACACATTACACTCATCTTTATGTCCACCTTTATTTTCGATTTTTTCTTTGCACAATCGTGGCATTCTTCCAATTAATTTATTGAGAGTTTCTGGTGTAATTTTTCCCCATTATTCCTGTAATTTGTTCCATAGAACTGTAGCAAATGTGGGACATGATTTCCGGTACTTTTTGTTCAGCTCATCCCACAGGGGCTCAATTGAATTGAGATCAGAAGATGGGGGAGTTCAAGTCATAATTTTTAATTTTTTTTTCTTTATTAAGTTGTTCTAAATATTTTTTATGTAACTTGGACAAGTGTTTCGGATCACTTACTTGCTGAAACACAAATCCACGACCACTTATTTGTGTTAAAGAGCCTAACAAATTGTTTTCTAGAATTTCTTATAGCCTTATTTTCTTAATCTTCGACTAATATTTGGAAGATCCCCTACATGAGAACTTCCAAAACGCCCCCAAACCGTGACAGAACCTCCTCCGTGTTTAATTATTGGGGCAATTAGTTGCCCAGATACTTTTTTTTCAATTGGCCTCCTGATACACTTCTTTTTGAACCGAACACTTCATATTTCGACTTATTACTCCTTAACATTTTTTGCTACTGTTCAATTGTCCATGTTTCATGTTATTTTGCTCATTGAAAACGTTTTTTCTTGTTTGCCACTCAAAGTAGAGGTTTCCTCATAGCCACTCTTCCATGGAATCCACTTTTTTGAAACCTTCTTTTTACCGTGGTTACTCTAACTTCATTTAGGCGATTGTAATTTATTTGGGAGTTTATTTCTGGAGCTGGTATGAGTTTATTTGACTTGCTTGTACTTTTGGTTCATTGATCCTCTGCAGAAGATGCTGCTTTTGGACGTTTAGAACAACGATTATTGTTCATATGCCCCGTGTTTTTAAATTTATTCACATTATAATCAACTGTTCGTCTTGGAATCTTCAATTGTTTTGCAATTTCATTATTACTTTTACCAATTTTATGAAAATTGATGATCCTAAAGCAGGGGTTGAGATCTGAAGATTAAATCTTCCTTTACTTTAAATCTGAGAGCGAGCGTTTTCATTATCGACGAGCATAGTTTCGATGACGATGAGAACATGCATCGTTCTAGCAAGGATTGAATCGTAGTAAAATTCTAATGTACTATACTCGACCGAATGAACTCAGGAGCGAAACCTAAACCAGTCTATGAGGATTAAATCCTCGAGCGATTCAGCCAGAAGAAATCTTTACTGAATCGCTCCTTGAGTTAAACCTTGGAGTGAGTTTGCACTATAGTTTAACTCATAAGTAAAACCTTGAGAGTTTATATTTTGTATATATTGTTTTCAATTATATTATTTTTATTTTTTATGCGTATATTATTATAAAAAAACTTTTTGAAAACGGTATTGAATTACTTTTATATTACTATCACATTTTACTTGTTTATAACCGTGTCTATGAAATAGATTAAGTAGATAAAGATAAGAAATATAAGCTTAAATTATGAAATAAAAACACTGGTGTTTTAAATTTTAATTTATAATTAAATTAAACAAAATTTAGTTTGACCTTAATATTAATAAAAAAATATTTTATAAATAAATAAAATATAAATATTTATGTAGATATATTATTCTATTCTCTACATATATTATAGTATAGTCAAATTAAATTTTGAGCGGAATTCTCTGGAAACAGCAAAATTTTTATACTGTTATGTAGAGGAGATATTGTAGTTTCACCACCCAAAAGTCCCACGAGCTAAACCTTGTGCTAACTCGGGGAGCCCCATTCAAAGTTGGATTTTGTACAAATATTTGTTCATTTTCTTAGCTCATAAAAATACAGTTATCTCGAGAACCAGAGTAGATATCGAAAAAAGTGTTGCTGTTTTAGAATTGCTATTAAATACTCAACAATATGACTAGATAATATTATACCTATTTTGAAACGTTTCGGTGTCCCGTTCATTTGTTTGTCAAAAATCGCTGTAATGTTATTATTTTTTCAATTATATACTTTTTCATTACCATATTAAGTATGAAAAGAATTTTATTTTTTATTTTTTGTAATTTGCATCTTATTCTACGTTTAATTTCCATTAAAAATCGATCATAGATTTTGATCTAAAAAAATTTTGTGCACATGTAAATAAAATATCAAAAAAGTATAATTTAGTTTACAAATTAAATTAATGGTAAATAAACTGTATACGGTTTTTCAAAAACATTTAATAATTCATTAACAAGTCATGTTATCTAGAAAATTTTGGGCATTTTGGAATCGCTATAAAATTTACCTAATATAATGGGTGCACAGAAAAAAATATTTTAACACTGTGAACATATATGGGGCGGTTTTATAGTAAACTGCATAAAAATTATAGTCTACGAACTCAAACATGGCTGTGCTCCTTTAAATAATTCCTAGTACTATGATGTTAGCTACATATATAGTGCCCATATATGTACGTTTATACAAAAAAAATTTCCACGAATAGACCATACAAAAAAAAATTACAGTCGTTTTAACCTGTGAACTGAAATTTATTTTTTTGTAATTTGGTATAATAATGATATCTACTAAACAAATGAAGATACATGCAAGTACCATCACATCAAAATACGTAAAATTTTATGCACTACAGCTTTTATGAAAAGTATTTTTTGCTCTCTTTATTCTAAATGGTTAATA
The DNA here is from genome assembly GCA_949319165.1 of Sialis lutaria. Taxonomy (NCBI): domain Eukaryota; kingdom Metazoa; phylum Arthropoda; class Insecta; order Megaloptera; family Sialidae; genus Sialis; species Sialis lutaria. The sequence goes on from OX439239.1 coordinate 13,163,157, forward strand.
AATCTAAGCGAAAATTTATTGATGGAGGGGTCAACGAAACATAAGCTAGTTTTTATTTTTTTCTGGCCCAAATATAAATATTTGATAAAAAAATAAGTAATACACATTTTAGAACATAATAATTTGCAAACTCTGTGATAAATTAAATTTCGATAAGATTATATATTACAGAGATATTTAATTTTAAAGCTCTCAAAAAAATTACATTTTACATCAAAATTGTTGTACAGAGTAAGCTATGGAAATTATCTCCGTGTAGAGGAAAACATTGACGAAGTTGAAAATTTGGAAAGATGTTACCAAATATCTATAGTTTATTATAATAAACAATGCTCAGTAATAGAATTTTAAATTCAACCCCTACATTGTAAAAACTACCCTTAGTGTATAACTCTCAAGTTATGTTCTCGATTTTCTTGTAAACGGTCTATCGTACAAAAAAATGTATTGAACTAATTGTGTAGAGAATAAAATTTACAATTGATAACAAAATGCATATTGATTGAGTTCATTGAAATTACGGCGTTATTCAAAGGTTTAAAAATTAGGCCAAAAAATGTATTAAATGTAGGTTATTTCTGAAGCGCACAGACATTATTTTGTCAAACTTTGTAAGTATTAACTACTTACAATATTACACAACTACACCAAACTCCCTATCGATCAATGCAACAGAACAAAAGTTATAGCCATTTTAATAAAAGAAAACTTAATAAAAATTGTAAATTTTGTAATATTGATATGTTGTTATGGTAAAAATTATCGCTACTTTTTCACGATAACATTAGTCTCTTAAAAATTATGATATTTATTTGAAAATACACAATAATGATGGCTGTAGTTTTGTTTCAATGCTGAGTTATTAACAATTGTGTATGTTACTTTATAGGGGTTTTACAGCTCTTTAAGTCCGCAGAAATGGAAAGTGTTAATTTCAAATTTCAAAATAATAATATTTAAAAAAATGTTTACACCAAAATAAAATATTAAACTAGCACTCTTACATACTTGATAAAGTTATTAGACCCCTTTAGTTTTCAATTGATTTTATAATTTCAATGTGCTTTGTATTCTAGTCTATAACACTAGCCTCTAAAGCAGTGGTCCCCAACCCTATGCCCGCGGGCACCATTGTGCCCGCCGACTGTTTTACGTGTGCCCGCCGCCGTTGACTGTGAACGATAAAAAAAATTAAGTTTTCAATTACATGTAATTTATTTATTTTATTTTTAGTAACTAATTACAGAAATATAAGCTTATTTATTTGAAAAAAATATTTGTTTACAAATATTATATATTATATCATTTTACATTTATTTTCTCAAATTTAATGTGTACCGTAAAGTACAGCCAGAAAAATATGTAACCATTTAATCTTTTCTGGCTGTACGCAATTACAAAAATCACTTACATTAATTTTAAAGATAAATTAGAAATATTTTGTTGATGTAGATTTATTAATAAAAAACTTTTGTGCATATATCAAACATTTCACAAATTCGTCGAACAATATTAGAAACAATGATCAAAGTTTTATGAATAGCATTTTTTTACCAGTCACGGCTTACGTAGGAACTAGAAATATATGAAAAAATGCCTCTGAACCTTTTTGTAGATTACAAAATTTTCAATAAAAAAGTCAGCAAGAGCATATATCTGACTTTTTTAGTTTAGGCGTGAGGAACGCCTGAGTGACTGAATAAAAATTGCTATATTAATGTAGGCATCTTGAAAAAATAAATGGTGCCCGCCGCCCAACCGGTATTCTAGAATGTGCTCTTAGGTACAAAAAGGTTGGGGACCACTGCTCTAAAGTAAGATCATGAGGAATATATAAAGTTGGTCCATAAAGTTTCAAATTTTTTAAAACGAAGCGAATTGAATAATTATAGACATAATCAATGTTTACAATTCAAGAACATTTCTTTGAACATTTTTACATTTTGGGTTTCAACCCGAATTTTTTTTATAGAATAGTTTTAAATATTTGGGTGGATACCTCAAATATAAAAATTTTGCTTGTATTTTTAAACTTAATGGTACAATTTTATATATTCCTAATAATCTTGTCAATCCATTAGTTTTGTTATTTTAATTAAAAAAAGTAGTAGTGAACTGAAGGAAATAAGCTGTTGTAAATATTATTTTTTTATTTTTTATGATAAATTTACAATCTCTGTATTTATTAATAAGACCATATAAAAAATTTGAGGTATCCACCCAAATATTTAAAACTATTCTATAAAAAAAATTCGGGTTGAAACCCAAAATGTAAAAATGTTCAAAGAAATGTTCTTGAATTGTAAACATTGATTATGTCTATAATTATTCAATTCGCTTCGTTTTAAAAAATTTGAAACTTTATGGACCAACTTTATATATTCCTCATGATCTTACTTTAGAGGCTAGTGTTATAGACTAGAATACAAAGCACATTGAAATTATAAAATCAATTGAAAACTAAAGGGGTCTAATAACTTTATCAAGTATGTAAGAGTGCTAGTTTAATATTTTATTTTGGTGTAAACATTTTTTTAAATATTATTATTTTGAAATTTGAAATTAACACTTTCCATTTCTGCGGACTTAAAGAGCTGTAAAACCCCTATAAAGTAACATACACAATTGTTAATAACTCAGCATTGAAACAGAACTACAGCCATCATTATTGTGTATTTTCAAATAAATATCATAATTTTTAAGAGACTAATGTTATCGTGAAAAAGTAGCGATAATTTTTACCATAACAACATATCAATATTACAAAATTTACAATTTTTATTAAGTTTTCTTTTATTAAAATGGCTATAACTTTTGTTCTGTTGCATTGATCGATAGGGAGTTTGGTGTAGTTGTGTAATATTGTAAGTAGTTAATACTTACAAAGTTTGACAAAATAATGTCTGTGCGCTTCAGAAATAACCTACATTTAATACATTTTTTGGCCTAATTTTTAAACCTTTGAATAACGCCGTAATTTCAATGAACTCAATCAATATGCATTTTGTTATCAATTGTAAATTTTATTCTCTACACAATTAGTTCAATACATTTTTTTGTACGATAGACCGTTTACAAGAAAATCGAGAACATAACTTGAGAGTTATACACTAAGGGTAGTTTTTACAATGTAGGGGTTGAATTTAAAATTCTATTACTGAGCATTGTTTATTATAATAAACTATAGATATTTGGTAACATCTTTCCAAATTTTCAACTTCGTCAATGTTTTCCTCTACACGGAGATAATTTCCATAGCTTACTCTGTACAACAATTTTGATGTAAAATGTAATTTTTTTGAGAGCTTTAAAATTAAATATCTCTGTAATATATAATCTTATCGAAATTTAATTTATCACAGAGTTTGCAAATTATTATGTTCTAAAATGTGTATTACTTATTTTTTTATCAAATATTTATATTTGGGCCAGAAAAAAATCAAAACTAGCTTATGTTTCGTTGACCCCTCCATCAATAAATTTTCGCTTAGATTTATTAACCATTTAGAATAAAGAGAGCAAAAAATACTTTTCATAAAAGCTGTAGTGCATAAAATTTTACGTATTTTGATGTGATGGTACTTGCATGTATCTTCATTTGTTTAGTAGATATCATTATTATACCAAATTACAAAAAAATAAATTTCAGTTCACAGGTTAAAACGACTGTAATTTTTTTTTTGTATGGTCTATTCGTGGAAATTTTTTTTGTATAAACGTACATATATGGGCACTATATATGTAGCTAACATCATAGTACTAGGAATTATTTAAAGGAGCACAGCCATGTTTGAGTTCGTAGACTATAATTTTTATGCAGTTTACTATAAAACCGCCCCATATATGTTCACAGTGTTAAAATATTTTTTTCTGTGCACCCATTATATTAGGTAAATTTTATAGCGATTCCAAAATGCCCAAAATTTTCTAGATAACATGACTTGTTAATGAATTATTAAATGTTTTTGAAAAACCGTATACAGTTTATTTACCATTAATTTAATTTGTAAACTAAATTATACTTTTTTGATATTTTATTTACATGTGCACAAAATTTTTTTAGATCAAAATCTATGATCGATTTTTAATGGAAATTAAACGTAGAATAAGATGCAAATTACAAAAAATAAAAAATAAAATTCTTTTCATACTTAATATGGTAATGAAAAAGTATATAATTGAAAAAATAATAAAATTACAGCGATTTTTGACAAACAAATGAACGGGACACCGAAACGTTTCAAAATAGGTATAATATTATCTAGTCATATTGTTGAGTATTTAATAGCAATTCTAAAACAGCAACACTTTTTTCGATATCTACTCTGGTTCTCGAGATAACTGTATTTTTATGAGCTAAGAAAATGAACAAATATTTGTACAAAATCCAACTTTGAATGGGGCTCCCCGAGTTAGCACAAGGTTTAGCTCGTGGGACTTTTGGGTGGTGAAACTACAATATCTCCTCTACATAACAGTATAAAAATTTTGCTGTTTCCAGAGAATTCCGCTCGACGTGTTTTTTGAGTTATTTTGACTATACTATTATAATTTTTCAACTTTTTGATTTCGTTGAACTACTAATTACTAATAAATTTTGCACATTCGAAGAGCGGGTTCTTATAAGGAGTAAAAGTATATAAATCATCGATGTTTAACTCTCTAAAGATTTAATCTTTTAGCGATTCATTCAAATAAAACTCTGTTGGTAATGAATACTGAGCAAGAGCCGCATACAGTGCGATCGCAGGTAGACGGTTGGTACGTAGAGTAAATCCATAGAGGAGCAAAACTAAAAGGTTCCTACTAAGGATTTAATCCTCGAAAGAATAAATCGTTGAAGAGCACAAATATATTTACTCTCCTATCTTCTGCTCTTACAGGTATCGATACTCGTTTCGATCGTGAGTTATTCGAGAGTTAAACTAACTCGAAGATTTAATCGTAACCCCTGTCCTAAAGTGGATCCCAATAGATAACTCCTTTCGTTTTGGCATTTTCGAGATAAAAATACAAAATTTGCAATGGATGCCACAAAAATTCACACTTTACAACTGAAGATGCTTGCATTTATAGAATATTCAAATTAAGGAGTAAGAATGTAAAATAATTTATTAAGTGAACCCAGTAGACTATAAAAAAAATATTATTTTGAAACTTCAAATCCACTTAGATTAGCTAGAAACTTATTGAAATCCTTGTACGGACTATACGTAAGAAATCCCATTTTTCCGTTTTATGGTCATAAAATATTTGGCAAACATTTTTAAATGTCATAATTGGTAGAAATAATAAGAAATGAGATTAGGAGTACAGTATTATACAAAGGAACAAAAATTATTAGCCTGTTTTGAAAAAATCGTAAAAATTGTGGGTTGGCAAATACTTTTGAGCGGTAGTGTATGTTTATATAATATGCTGTTAATTATTAAATCATCTTGTATATAACTCTATATATAATGACTTTATGGACCGGAAGGTATAGTATCTCTAGTTACATCACACAGCTGTACGTTTATCGATAACGGGATAAGTGGTGTCTAATCTACGGAATTTAACCCTCTCTTGCGAAGATAAGGGTTGATAATAAATTTGTTTGATGATAAACTACTTATGCATGCGTTGACAAAAAGAATATTAAAATATGCATAGAGTTTTATAATTTAGAAAATACATCACCGTCCGAAAGGTATATTTTTCTGTGTATCAAAATTTTATTATCAGTGCGTTCGAAGATACCGTTTTGAGGATTCTGTACCTCAAAATGAAAAAAATCGAAACCCTTATAAAATAAATTTTTTGTCCGTCTGTCTGTTTGCTCGTCCATCAAGACCCTATTTCTCAAGAACGGCTAGAGGTATCATTTTGAACGGTAGTATAGTTTTATTGTTTAATAATCTTCTGACGAAATATTTTTGGCATAAATTAAAGGATCAATATTTTTATAGAAATAATCAAGCACGTTGTTGATGCATTTAACAAAAAAATGTTTCATAAGTTTACAACGAGCGCATATCTTTGATAAATTGTTAAAAGTAATTAGCTTGAAGTAAAATATTGTAACAAATGTAGTTTGTATATTTACTAAAAAGAACGTATTTTATGAAATTTATTCATAGTGAGCAGATATAGCTAGTAAAACATTGATTTTCTCGATTCATTCTTTTATAATAAATGTTGGCTTCTTAATAGCTTAGATGCGAAGAATTTCTTATGGACGTATGGCATATTTGTTTTTATTCATCAAATAAATACGTTTAATTATAGCTGGAAGGTAACGAAATATGCACGTCTGGTTAAACAAAATATACGAGAAAAAAATAAAATAAAGTAAAAAAGGAGGCGAAACGTCCCACTTATTAAATTTATTAGATCCTTCTTATTACCACTTTCGCATTACGCGAAAACTAGTGCAGACGTGACGAAATTTAACACAAAAATGAGATGAGCAATGTAATAAGTGAGAACAAAAAAAAAGGTTGTAATGTGCGGGGTTACCATTAGCACGTTTTCTGATTTATACAACCGACTACAGGAGATCGTGTAAGAGTGGATGCTGGAGAGAATTTTTAATTAACTAGAAGTAATTTTCATCTGACATTATTCTGAATCTTGTAATAATACTTTGGAGTTCTTCTAAAAGCTGACACCCCGTGAGACCGAACCGTTTGAGTTATACTTATGGAAATTATTTTTACGTTTTGCGTTTTAGATTTCGTTGTAAATACGAACAAAGTACGTGCTAGCGTTATGAGGGTTTATTACAATCGTATTTTTATTTCTGATGATAATTTGCTCTTAAAAAATACTTCTTTTCCTTTCTGCACATTAAAGTGGTGGTTGACGGCGTGTATTCGAAAAGAACAAAAGTTTTTATGTAATTTTTATACTCGTTTCAATATTAACTGTCTTTTGTGCAGGAATTCCATTTCGAGAATTTTTAAGTGGTAAAATGAATTTTATAACTTAATATTATAAAAATAGATGTTGAAACAGTAATATGACTTATTTTGAAATTAATTAGTTGAACAGTAAAATATTATAATTATATCTTTAAAGATAGCATTCAAAATATTCTATTGATTGATTAAAAAGAGTGAAATGTAGCCAATACATATATATAGTGGAACTCCGCGGCTTCGCTCGTGTAAACTTCGAAACTAATTAGAACCCTCCATACATGATAGGGGATGACATATTACATTTTTTTATATTGATTTTTATTCATTATCTATAAAAAAACGTAAATATCTCGGATCTTAGTTAAAAATTAACCCTCGCCATTAGGGGTTGAATATAGATTTTTTTTATTGCATATTATTTTGCCCGACTCCACCATTATAACGTAAGCAGCTATACAGATAAAAATATCAAAAACACAGACCTTGTCTACCCCCGCCATTAGGGGTTGAATGTCAAAATTTTTATTTTATTAGATGACTATTTTGCCCGAATTTACTTTTATAAGTAAAGCAGGTATGCAGATAAACATATCTAAGTCCATCCTCGTCCCCGTCCCATGTTATTAGGGCTTGAATATTGAACTTTCATTTTTTAATTGAATATTAATTTATCTGAATTTACTTTAATATCATGAACAATTATGAATTTTACCCTCCCACCATTCCCATAGGGGTTGAATTTTCTTAACTGATATTTGTCTTGTAGTGTACCTACTTGTGTCATCATTCGGTGAATACAAAAAAAATATTTTACAAATTTTTCTACCTCCCAACACCTTAGGGGTTAAATTTAGGGAAATGCTGAAATAACTGTTTCATTATTTATATTGTAGAGTTAGAGTATGTTCGATAAGTTTCAATTAAATGCGAACAAAAAAAATATTTTTTTATATAAATTTTGACACCGTGTTTTAACCCCGTAGGGGTTGGATTTCGAAAAATCGTTTCTTAGTGGGTGCTTACATCATAAAAGGAAAGCACCTACGAAATTTCACGTTTCTAGGACCAGGGGTTAGGGCTGTACGTTGATATATGAGTGAGTGAGTGAGTGGTTAAGGACAAACTCTTTTATAGATATAGATATATACAATGTTTCGACTTTTGATACGACTTCTCTGTTTGAAAACATCAGAATTAGTTTTAAAAAAATTAAGGAAAATGTAATATTGCTGTAGCCAAACCAATAATTCATGAGGCACGTAATAAGGAAAACATTAAAATTTATATTCATTGAAATCAATTTTATTTTAATTATATGTTTTTATTAATATCAATTCTAATGTTTTCTTTATTACGTGCCTGATGATAACAAAATCTTGCAATCAACATGAATAATATAAATTATATCACTATAAAATGTTAAGTATCACTGGTGTATTATAAAAGACCAATAATAATCGATGCACTTATATAACATAAGAAGTTTTTAAAAACCCTTATGGTTTTTGTAAAGGTTTACTTATCTCTTGATAGCTTTTACATACAGTAACTTATAAAGTGCAACGATATTAGCTTAAACGACTCAAAAGCTTAACAGGGGTCGTAAAGCACAGTGTAACGTCGTTAAACTCTCTAGATTACCTCTCCAGTTATCGATGCACAGCTAAACTATAACTAGCCTATGGAAACATCCGTTCCATAAAGTCATTATGCTTGTATGTAGATACAAGATGATTTAATTATTCCTATATTGTCTACGTTGTTTGTTTCCTCGCTTCAATTACATTGTGTTAGGATAAATTAAAATTTGAATGCACGCGCGACTAGTTAGTTTGAAAACGTAGACACTACATGGTTTAATTACATTAAATAATTCAAAATATTTTTATTGTAGATACAGAATCTACAGATGTATTTATACAGTGGTGTTATTTATTTAACCTAATTTTTCAAATTTCTAAAAACTACTCGTAATATGGGAATTTGTGGATTAATGAGGAATAAACGTTGACAAAAACTGTCATATTTTCGCCAAAAATCAAAAGGACTCTCCATTTAACAAATCAATGTTTTATAAACATAACTATAGTTAAATTGGGTATAAAACAATGTAGGTACTAAATTTTTGATTAAACTTTTTTTTTATTGTATTGGAGTACTTCATTAATTGCATAGATATAAATATTGCAAACTGGCAAAATTTTAATTAAGTCACATTAGAAACTGAGTGATTGAATTTTTTTTACAAAAAAATAAGGGAAGAGAGCAAACCTTAATATTATTATAAATGTAAATATATTTAATTGAAACAGCTTCATAGGCTTTTAAGGACAGATACATCAAGTTGAAATAAAACTGAATATTTAAAAAAAAAACATTTTGACATTACACCTATCCTCCGATTTACACGGCACTTGTTTTACACGATTTATAAATTGACAATTTTCAAAAAACTAGTAAAAATGTTTATTCTGCTCCATATACGCCCATACAAAGATTTGATGGCATTTTTGAATTTCTTTTTAATCGATAGTTCAAGAAAGTGATGATAGTGATTAAACTTATAATTATTTTTAAGAGTCTTTTTTAATTTTTTGTTCCTAATGTAAAATAAATTAAATATCTACTTATATTACTTTCATATGTTTGTTGTTTTATGAACTAAGAACAATTTTGAGTTTTCCAAGATGTCTGACTTTTGTTTTACTTAAATAAATTACTGAATCATGCACATTTTGTTTTTTTTTTTCGTTTTTCACGATTTTACTTAGCAAAATCCAAGATTTCAGTTTACATGGTTTTGTGCAGAACGTATCTACCGTGTAAATCTGGGGGTAGGTGTATTATACTACCTCTACCAGTTAGTAACTGAATGATTAATTAAATAAATATAAACGTGAACACAAAAAGTATTACCTGATCCATATTTTAGCTCACACTAGATCAACATGAGAGTTTTATATATCAAATTAGGTATTTCGACGAAATCAAACACGCCAATAATGAGGTCGCGTAAACAAGGAGAATCAACTAGCGTTAGTTCTTCAAGACATATTGGCGCATTAGCCTCGGGGATTAGAAGCACTGATATAAGAACCACTAGAAAACGTCACTCAAGCACCTCGTTAAACTCTACTGCACCGCGCCAACAGTCGTGCAGGGCCGTATCGACAAGGCGGGAGAGATATATATTTAATTTTTGTTGTTTTGATTAAATTATTATTGATATTTAAATTGTACCTCTTATATAACTTATAAGAGTTTAATGTTTCTTATAAATTTTTAAGGAGAGTAAAATTGTATATATTTTTTTATAATTTTGTTGTATCTATTTTCAACTTTTCAATAGTAGAAAAAGAAATTTATTGTAATTATCTCAACATTATTACTTGATTTTTACTTGATGCCCACGTTGTAAATGCGAAAAAAACATTCAGAGTTTAGAAAAGTAAAATATATTAATAATAAAAAATATACCTTAAAAATGGGTCAATATATTCAAGGATATTTATTTAATTTATTGATTATTTTTTTTGTTGTATAGTAATTCTGCTTTTACGTGTCATTTTCTGTGTAAGAAATACGTTTGTAGTTTTATAAACAATAAAAAGTAAAGTATTGTTTTATACTCATAAGGATTGAAGAAAATATATACCTAATAAAATTTTTCTATTCTATTCTATTCTAAAATATATAATAAAAAAAATCAGAGTTGAATGTATATCAGAAAAAAAAGTTTCTATATTTTCGGCGAACAATTTACGATATACATAAAGACTATCAAAGTTGTTTAGAATATAGATTGTTATATCAAGACATTTTTTAAATAAAAAATAACTAAATAATTTTGAAACACAAGAACAACCAATTTAAAATGTTTGCTTCCTATAAAATCTTTCCTACGTCACTGACACACAAACATACAGATATAATAAATTATAACTCGGTTGTTATAATTTCAATCGAGTAGACATGTTGAGCAACGAGTTTGTTGATCAGCGAGATTCACTCCTTTGAGCTCAGGATTGGCTGGTTCTATAATATTGAAATACATACATATAAGAGTACTTGTATAGTCTTTAAAGAAATAATTGGATGATAATTAACTACTCATGTTTTGATACATTTAAAAAAACATTAAATACTGTGTGATTAATGATTATATTTGGTATCTAAAATGAAACAAAAAATTAAAAGTGAAAATCGAGCCTAGTGATTATAAATCGTTAAAATCTTACAAGGGAACCTTTTCAAGTCGAACATTTGTATCGAGTTCAAACTTTGTATATAGTTAGAGAGGGTCAAGGTAAGTTACAAAAAAATATCATAGCTGCGGTAAAATAGTTTAAAGGGATGAAACACCCCTATGAAAATGTGCAAAAAATCATATTTTTTTCAAATAACTCTGAAACTAATGAAAATTTAAAAAAATCTACAGTACAAAATTTCCATGATTTTTTATGTTCTTTTGAATGGCGATATTCAAAATTCGAAAAAAAATAAACCGTTAACGCCCACCTCCCACCCACATTTCATAGGTTTAATTTTTTCGAATTTTGACTATCGCCATTCGAAAGAACATAAAAAATCATGAACATTTTGTATTGTAGATTTTTTTAAATTTGATTAGTTTCAGAGTTATTTGAAAAAATATGATTATTTTGCACATTTTCATAGGGGTGTTTCACCCCCTCAAACCGTTTTACCGCAGCTAAGATAATTTTTTTCTTACTTATCTTGACTTCCTCTAACTATATACAATGTTTAAACTCGATACGAATTTTCGACTTGAAAAGGTTCCCTTGTTAGTAAAGTTAATAATCAATTTGAATTATTATTATTATCGCCGAAATTAAATAAAAAAAATTTGGCAACCTTTTTGCTTTCCTTAAGAAACTGCAAAATAAAACGTTGTCCCAAAAATCTGCGCTTAGGGAAGTTATACTTTGAGTTCAAAAGTAGACTTAGTTATTTTTTATATTTCTTTTCAGGTAGAATACTACATATTATAAAAATTTGCTATAATAATTCTATAAGCAACACAACTATAAAATATAGTAGGTACTTAAATTTCTTTAAAATATCATATATACCTATACAATATTCTAGAATTAATAATTTTAAGTAGCAGCGAAAGAATTGAATTTTTCTAAACCAACATAAAATTTTATGTGCACATATAAAATAGTCATAAACATTTAATTTACCAGACAGCCTGCACACAAAAGCAAATATAAATAAAATAATAAAACTAATTTTAAGTCTGCTTTAATCTGAAAACAGCAAATGACAGTAACAGTAGTAAACTAGTGTTTTAATGACACCAATGTTATTTGTACTAAATCAAGGGCGTCTCTCGTATAACAAACACGAGGGTTCATAAATTATTTTTACAATATTTACTTAATCAAATACAAATCCCTTAGCTATTAAAAAAATTTACGCGTTTAAACCTGTGTGCTATCATCATCAGAATCTTAAAGATACTAACTCAACATTTTTTATGGTTAGGGGATTTTTATTTGATAATTAAATCTCATAATCATAGTATTTGTTTAAATATTTAATTTTCATTACATCAACTACGAGAACAATAAAACACATAAAAATATATGGTTTTTGAATGTAAAGATACTCTTCCGGTTTTAAGGATTCTAAAAAAATAAAATTGAGTCGAAAGTATTCAAGGAGCCGCAGATTTCCAAAGGATGGATTAAGATAAAAAGAAAATACTCTCATACTGGGCTGTATTAGCCATGTAAGCAGAAAAGGCACTGCCTTTTTTTACAATTAAAATTGTAAAAATCTATGCAAATCTACCTACCGGAAGATCCTTTAAGGCTCTGACAAACAGGAAGCGGACTGTCTATGCGGACAGTCTGCTTTCTGTTTGTCAGTGCCCTTACTTTCTATAAAAACTATATGCTTTGTGTATAGAATTCTATAACGTTACATCTAGTAAAGCATACACTGGTAGAAAGGATTTCTCAAACCAAGTAAACCTTATTTTGTATATAACGAAAACAATATTTTCTTAAGATAAGCAATAATCTCTTAAACCAACTATAGTATTCTTGAACGAAGGAATGACATAGTTGGATTAAGAGTATGTTTCTTATAAAGAAAATATTGTTTTCGTTATATACAAAACAAGGTTTTCTTGGTTCAATACAGTTTTTTTCTGTGTAGTCGTACTAAAAACATTAACACACACTAGTACATACATTAGTACATATAGACCGATTATTATTGCTACTAAATGTAATTAATGATTAATATTTTTTAATATTAAATAATAAATAAAGTTTACGTAAAGGTATTTATGAATTTTTGTTTCTCTGTCGTTACCAAAAAAATGCCCCTTATGTGAGCCGCAACTGAGTTTACCTTACTGTTCTTTGGGTACCTTAATGAAAGTAAATGTCTACATTTTGTCATTTTTCACCTTTTTACGAGCTAAATCTATTATTTTATACAACCCATTGACTCTTTACTTCATTGCAGGAATCTTTTTAGTAATACAATTATCGCTTAGCCCCGTGCACAGTTGCCTCCACTGTGTTAAATCATAAACAAGCAAGTGAGTTGTAAAACACAAAATGATTGACACAAACAGAGAACATCAGCTGCACTCTAGTCGCACACTATTTCAAGGAGGTACCGTTTGTCTTACGGTTTTTACAGCGCACCCAACCGTTGTTGATCCTACGGAAACGTTAAGGAATCCTGCCGAGGCTCTCTAAATCTGTGGGGGAAACAAATAACTTATCTCTTGTTTATTTGCTTATCTTTTTACTCGTGTTTGTTTTTGATGCGATATGTTGTTGTTATTAAAAGTAAATATAAATACACAAAGTTGAATAAATATGGGATAAATAAAGTTTATGTTTGCTTGGATCGGATTTTATAAAATTGTTCGGTTCAGGATAATTGTGTTTCTTATTGTTGTGTAGTAGGTTAAAACTTGAAAATGATTTCTAAACGGTTGCAGGAACAAGAATGGTTTTATTTACATTTGCAGCTGTTTATATACAAAATGCACATAGATTAATAACAATTTATATTATACATTATAAATAGTATAATATCTATTATAATTATTAAATAGATGTTATTCATACATAACACTCCCTTGCTAAATTAAGAATTATTCTTTGTTTTAATTATTATTTACATTGTATTCTATACATAATTTTATAAACATTTATTTATTCAGAAACAAATCTGTTTATAGTTTTTTTCTGTCTTTTTGGATATCTACGAGGTGAGGATTCAAAACTTGTACTTGGTTGTGTTACATCTATATTATTGTTTTCTATTCCACATTCTGAATCTTCACTTACATTATTATCCTTATTTTTAATATCATTAATATTTACAATTTCAGTTTCAACATTACTTTCATTGTTAATTTCTATATTATTTTCATTTTGATTATTATCAGAAACATTGTTATTTTCATTTTCTTCATTTTGATTATTATAAGTGGGTAATATGGAATGTCTACTTCTGATAAATGGACGCAATTGTTCTATGTGCTTATGTTGCTCACCTTTTTCGGTCTCAACTATAAAGGTTGAAGAACTTTTGTTATTAACTACTTTGCCTTCCCTCCATTTGTCAGAATTGACTCCATACTCCCTTACAAGTACTGGATCTCCCAATCTAATATTATGTGGTTTTCCACCTTTATTTTTAATTTGTATCATTTGTTGATGTTCAACAATATCAGCAGTTTCTGGTCTTAAAAGATCTAATTTTGTTCTTAATTTTCTATTTAGAAATAATTTTGCAGGTGATTCACCTGTAGTAGTGTGTTGTGTATTTCTATACATTATTAGAAATTTATTTATAGCTAAATTGAAATCTTCTTTTTCTAACACAGCCTTTTTTAATACATTTTTAAATATTTTAACACCTGATTCTGCCTGTCCATTTGAACTTGGATGATATGTTGGAGAATATATATGTGTTATGCCATTATTGTTTAAAAATGTATTAAATTCTTTAGAACTAAAAGGTGGACCTGAATCAGTTACTAACTGAACACAAAGTCCGTATCTTGCAAATAAACTTCTAAAAATATTTATTATTTTACTTGCGTTCGTTTTAGGTGTTTCAAAAATTTCTGGCCACTTTGAGTGTGCGTCATAAATTATTAAAAATGTACGTCCTTGAAAAGGACCAGCGAAATCAGCATGGATACGAACCCATGGTTTCTTTGGCCAAGACCAAGGTGTTAATACATGCTTATTTTGACATAAATTAATTTGTGTACATGCTTTACAATTTTTTATCAAATTTTCTATATCATTATCTATATTTGGCCACCAAATATAAGACCTTGCAACACTCTTCATTTTGACTGTACCCAAATGACCTTCATGAAGTAAATTTAAAACATTATTTTGAAACTTTTCAGGAATTATAACTTTATATCCCCATAATAAACATTCATGATCTATTGATAGTTCATTTCTTTTATTAAAATAAGGTGATAAATTTTTATCATCATTTGTTAATTTATTAGGCCATCCAAATTTTACATATCTTATAACTTTACTTAAAGTTTTGTCTAATTGTGTAGCTTTTTTAATTTCTTTTACATTTATAAGTGATGTTTGCTCTATATTATTAATATAACCAAATTGTTCACTTTCTGTATTTTCATAAATACTTTTTAAAGGTAATCTTGAAAAAAAATCTGCACAATTTTCATTTGTTTTGACATGTTTTATAGTAAAATTATAGTTTGTGAGTTCTATAGCATATCTCTGTAAGCGATTGGCAGTAATTAGAGGTATTCCTTTTTTAGGACCGAAAATCGATATTAATGGCTTTGCGTCTGTAATTAAATAAAAATGACGCCCATATAAATATTGATAAAACTTTTTACAGCCAAAAATTATTGCCAAAGCTTCTTTTGATATTACACTATAATTTTTTTCTGCTGTACTTAGCGTGCGTGAAGCGCATGCTACAATCTTTTTTTCACCATTCGGTAATTCATGATAGATGATTGCAGGAACAAGAATGGTTTTATTTACATTTGCAGCTGTTTATATACAAAATGCACATAGATTAATAACAATTTATATTATACATTATAAATAGTATAATATCTATTATAATTATTAAATAGATGTTATTCATACATAACACTCCCTTGCTAAATTAAGAATTATTCTTTGTTTTAATTATTATTTACATTGTATTCTATACATAATTTTATAAACATTTATTTATTCAGAAACAAATCTGTTTATAGTTTTTTTCTGTCTTTTTGGATATCTACGAGGTGAGGATTCAAAACTTGTACTTGGTTGTGTTACATCTATATTATTGTTTTCTATTCCACATTCTGAATCTTCACTTACATTATTATCCTTATTTTTAATATCATTAATATTTACAATTTCAGTTTCAACATTACTTTCATTGTTAATTTCTATATTATTTTCATTTTGATTATTATCAGAAACATTGTTATTTTCATTTTCTTCATTTTGATTATTATAAGTGGGTAATATGGAATGTCTACTTCTGATAAATGGACGCAATTGTTCTATGTGCTTGGAAACAATTTTCTTCATTATGATTCTCTAACCCGCAACGTTTACATTTCTTGTCTTGAGACACTTGTCTTCTTTTTTCAACCATATTTATTTGATTATTCTGACTTGCACTAGCTTCTACGGCGTCCTTTTCTGCCCTTTCTAATGACAGCGACAACTCGACCGCTTGTGTATAGGTTAATTCCTTTTCCGTGAATAATCTTGATCTTATTGCTTCGTTCTTTATACCCGAAACCAATTGATCTCTTAAATTGATCTCTAGTTGATCACCGAAAGCACATGACTTAGATAAATGTTTCAAAATCTGTACATATTCGGCTATCGTTTCATTACTCATTTGAGCTCTGTTGCGAAATTTATACCTTTCAGCAATTGCTGAAGGTGTGGGATTTATATGATCAGCTACTATCTTCACTAAATCTTCCCACGTTTTATTTTCTGGATTAATTGGATGACACAAATCACACATTAAATCATATGTGTCTTCTCCGACCATTGATAATAAAGCACTTACTTTTAAATCTTCTGAAATTTTATTCACTTTTATATATTGTTCCACTCTTTGCACATATTGTTTCCATCTTCCTGATTTAATATTAAAATTATCAATTCTTCCGATCGACATGATAATTATCGATAAATTTTATCAAAATTGTTGACCACGTTTTTACTTTTCTAATACCGACTGCGCCAATCTGTTGTGTAGTAGGTTAAAACTTGAAAATGATTTCTAAACGGTTGCAGGAACAAGAATGGTTTTATTTACATTTGCAGCTGTTTATATACAAAATGCACATAGATTAATAACAATTTATATTATACATTATAAATAGTATAATATCTATTATAATTATTAAATAGATGTTATTCATACATAACACTTATATCATCCGTTTCTTGGAAAATAAATAATAATTATTATTATTCGTCAAATAACTGTTATTGTCTTAATTTACTAGTATCACAAGCCGTTACAGTACAATATAACACACTATTGTGAGTACTATATAGTGTTTGATTAAATAATTAACTTGTATTAGGTATAGTTATTTATTCAGATTTTTGAATTTAAATATTTTATTATTTTGCTTGAGAGATCTAGTGTACTAGTAAACTCCCCAAAACGTATAACCTCTTAAGTAATAAAAGTACAGTAGAGCCTCTTTTTACGTAGTAGATACGTTCCATAGCAATTCGCGTATAAAAAATCGTTTAGAAAAGATATTGCTTATATTGAAAAATTAGGGATACGTTCCATAATTTTCAAAACCGCGTTAAATCAACTCTATCACTTAAGATATACCGAAAATCGCATAAAAAAAGTTTCGGATAGTTTACAAAAATATTAATGTCTCAAAAATACAAACATAATATATTAACTATACAAAATTAGTTCGACAATCTGAAAGAGGTATTTTCTTTATGTCAGACTATAACATAACAATATAATAAATAACAATTAAATTTGGTCTCTTAATAAAAATAAGAAACACTATAATACTTACAAAAGGTAATAAAAAATATTTATTATTGATGAATTTTATAATTCAAAACAATTGATATTTATGTTAATACCTTAACCTTCTTATACCCGCGCATTGGTCTGTCAGATCGACAGATTACATTTTTATATTTTATAACGGAGAACGCTAAGACAATGAGCTTACTGGTAGCTTAATGATTTGTCTCGATCTTCAATTTAGTGCAGCGCGAGCATTCGTACATAAAGGACATGTACCAGTACACGACATCAATTGGTATGTAAGACCGACGCGGGTATAGGTATAGGTGTTACACTTTTGAGTATGCTCCGAATGCTATGGTGAGAAATTGGTTGAGAGTCCCATGTTGTTATTTTAAAGTTTTTAGATTTATTTTTAGTTTTTGTTTTAAGAAAAAAATGTTTTTTTCAAGTTTTCGTAGCTCGTTAAAAAAAGTTACTTTTTTCAGAGACTGTAATAAAAGAATGTTAGTCACTAATTAAATCAAAATATTGTATATAACTTTGGTTTATTTCAACACATCCTTTACTACAAATAAAAATTAATTTTACTAGTCTGTCATAAAGAAAAGGATAAAAAACAGTCTCTAGAGACCGTGCGCATGTTTATGTGTTATTCTATTTGATGCGGGTATAGGAAGGTTAAAGATACATAATATGCTGCTGCCTAAATGGAATGAATTTTTGGATTCTTGTTAAATAATCTGATAGCTTCCCTTGTTTAAGATTTAATATTCAACACAATACAATTGTTTTATATTTTTGACTGCTTGAACGTATTATATTATCATATCTTTTAAACAGTATTGTAGACAAAAATAACATTACAAATCCGCCAACTACACATAAAAACTCCCACCCGACTATTTATCCCATAACTATTAACTAAAAACAAGACTCCAACACTTTCAACATCGCCATCTCGGTAATCTGTAAAACCACGTCAACAAAAATGCAAAACAGGCCAATATAGAAACGCGTGTATACTCAATACCTATATAATTCCAGCACATGTTCCGGAAGCCTCCCTCTAGTCGACTGCCAAGATCCCGGCAATATCTCGTTGCTTTAGTTGTGTGTTCGCGCCGGGATCAATGTGTTGTTTATCCCTGGGGAGCTCATAAAAGTGATCCAATCATCTTCCCTTCTCTTCTATTCGTTACATACACACACTCATACTCACAGGGCCGTTTTTCTACCTAGGCCCTGGCCTAGGGCATGATATTTACAAAGGGAGCCGTCCAGCTAACTCACGTAAATATTAAATAAATTTTAAAAATATGTTGTTTTTTTATAAAAATTAAAACAAATACATTTTGGTAAATGTATATTTTTATAAATAAACTAGCTACCCCGGCAAACGTTGTTTTGCCAAAAGCTCTTTCTCGTGTTTGTACTCGTTATGGTGTTAAATTTGCTAGGGAATGCCCAGTATCATTTTTGTTTAAATTGAACACAATTGAATTTAAGAAATATAACAAAACTTACCAATTTCAACACGATTATCACTAAAATAGTACGTAGCGTAGTTATTTATACTACATCAAAAGACTAAAAAATATTTTATCAAGTCGTGTTTTGTTTCCATAACGTCACGGCATAAAACTGTTATTTATATAAAAACATAGTAGCCATTGAATAACGAATTCTCATTTTCGTAAATATCTCGACCCAATGGGTTCAAAAAAATCTGTAAACCTACCGGAGCACAAAACAAATATATGGTGTGAATATGGCTTCTATACGTTCATTAGCTTAGGCCTGATGATCTAATATACATACATACGATACGCACCAAGAGTTTTATATATTAAGATTAATTAATATTCAAGAAAACGATTTAGTGTTGGACTTTATGTCAAAGAATTCAAATATCACAACGAAAGTAACCGTAAAAATAAACATCAACTAAGAATAATAGGTTCCTAGCACCTCCACCATCATTGAAAAAAATCTTTTGGAGCTGTGATTTTTGTCGCTACCAATACATATTTAAGATAATTTGAACTATTAAAATAAAACACACTTTTTGATGGAATTAAATTTTCTTCACAATCCCCCTTATTCGTTACTTATTACCAATTACTATCGTAATAAAAATTCATAAATGTCTGTTGATTAATGATCATTAATAAATAAATACGAGTTTTTGCTAAACTATAACGAAAATATAACAAGACGTATTATAAGACATGGTTTTGCTCAGTAGGTCAATATTTACCAATCTGGTACTAAAACGACTTTTGTGGCCTAGGGCCCATGGAATCTATAAGACGGCACTGTACACACACACATACATACACAGAAATAGCCCCAAAGATGCCCACTCAGGTCCGAGTCCCAATTGAGCGCCAGGTTTCGATTCATCGGACTAGTTCTTAAGTGTAACTTCGAAATTTGAATAAAAATGTTTGCTGGAAATGAGGAGGATGTTGCTTTCATATAGTGGAAAGTTTATATAAGAAATATGTGTGGAGGGAGTATGAGAATAGAGAAAGAGGGAAGTAGATAGTTTGTTTTTTTGTTTAGGTGTATTGTTCTTTCATTTGTTTTCAGTTGTGTGGTATTTATGGTGTTAAAAACAAAGTAGAAGATTTTGTGTTTCTGTTATGATATTGAAATTTTTCTTGAATTCTGGGTATAAACGTAATCTTCTATGCTGAGAAGTTGTTTTATTTGTTATATATTTATATTCTAAGAGGATATAAAAACGGATTTCATAAAAATATTCGAAATCCACAGATTATTTAAAAGTATTTTAACCTTTAAAAGTGATGTATTGGCATTATCACTGATATGTCACATTACAATATGTAAATATCAATTTACAGAACATTATTGATTATAACAACTGCTGAAATTATAAAAGTTTACGTATTACGTTATATTAAATGTTAGGCTCTTATTATGGGTTTGTGTACAAACATTAAACATTTTTATGCAACTGTCACCCCTGCTAAAGTAGAGCTCACAAATAAAATAAAAAATAACGATAGATAGAATAGATATGATATTTCTGACAAAATTTCAAAATGAAAAGCATTCATTGTGGTTAAGTTATCGATTAAACATAAAGATTCACAAATCGATACGAATAAGTATCTATAAATAATTTTTATTTAATATTTTAATGACAAATAATTTCCAGGTAGTAATAAAATTGCTAAATAACTCTTTGTAAATATTATTGATGTTACAGAAAATTCCTATTAAAAAAGCTTTTGATGATTTTAAATTGATTTTTCATCGGATATTTAATTACTCAGGATTTTGCCCACGCGTTGTTCAATATAATAAATATATGAATTTTCAATACGTAAAGAATAATTATTAATATTTTTAACAATTTAACTTAACCGACTCATAACAAAACCAGAAAAATAATATAGAATCTATATTTTACAGGCATTAAAAGTTAAAACTACTTTCCGACATTTTATTTCTTCAAATTTTTTTATCAAGTTTTCAATTCTTGTTGAAAATATGACCAAAAAGATAAATTCAATACAAGACATAATAATTATCAATCGCAGATTAGATTGATAATATCACGAGAACCCAATGTCCTTTTTATAGGACATAACTTTTTTCAATGACGGTAATCTGTATCTGGATTTATTTTTGAAATTATTGATATTTTTATGTTTTATTCACACCATCATTAGTAATATTATTTATAGTTTCGTCAAATTAAAAACGCTTTATTAAGTGAAAAAAATGTAACTTTAAATTTCGGCCAACTGGAATAATACACAATTACTTTAAAAGTGTTATAAATTGTCAATGAATGAACTCTAGAGTTCGTTGTAAAAATTATTGTAAGTAGAGAGATTAAAAAACATATTGGTAATGTAAATCAAATTAATAACGTTATTAAAATTAGAAAATATGATGTCCTATAAATAGGACACTGGGAAGTAATGAGTTAATAGCGTTTATTAGTAAACCATAATTTAATTTATGTAAACAATCATCAATAAAACCAACGCACTTAAGTACGAAGATAAAACTATATATTTATTTCAAGTAAATTACCCTTCTTTATAAGAACACTACCGTAGATATATACATATATATTCTATATAAAAAATCACTCAAAAGGCAAGGGACTGTGTACACAGCAGTTAATAGTATTAAGGCAGTAAACAGTGCCATAAAATGTTTATGGACAAAATGGCGGTTATATTGTATTAAGGTCGTTACGAAAGTATTCATCCTACGATCACCCGACGTGGAGATACACGTCTTGTTAATTTTTACAGACTGCTGAAATATGGACTGAAATATTATTAAAAGAATAAAAACCATACTTTATCTTTATTCCGTTCTATAAAAAATTATACAAAATATATTTTTGTTACTTTATTTTTTGAATTTATTTACCGATATAATAATACAATTTGAATTTGGAAAATATCAATATAGATCTTTTTGTTTCTCAAATACCCTTGTATTTCGAATTATAAAATAATCATTTTTACATATTTTTTTATTAAAATATATGCAATAAATCCATACACTGAAAAAATTTAATGTTAATTTTTAACATAAAAAACATGATTGATGAAAAAAATTTTGATCCTAGAATTTTTTAACACCCGACATGGTAAAATTTAAAAGAACGTTTACTACAATTCAATATACTGTATAGCAGTTTATATGACGGCGATAGGCCAGATATGAAAAGTAATATAGAAACATAGTAAAATTATAGAGAATGTACGTGAAATTTTCATATGCAAAAAATTAAATTAAAGAATAGCGTATATTACTTTTTCAGAGTAAATAAATTTTAATAGGTACTATGTTAAAATTTACCAGTATGTCATTGTAATTTTTCATTTACTTTATTTTAAATTCTACCGACTTTTCTGTTAATTTTTTTCAGAAGTTGAATCTGACCTCAGGTTCACAGCATTTTCTGTTAATTTTTAAAAGAATATTATCTCCCACTATGGAAACAAAAATGGTCTTAAGTTTCTTAGTAACAACATCGCTACTCTAAAATAATATGAATTATATTCTGGTTGACAAATAAAGCGCAATCATTAGTACCTACTTACAACCAGAAGTTAGCTCCAGTTTATTACCGGAACAATTACAACTGAAAATGTATAACTTCGACAATGGGTTAGAGAGAATTGCCTAACATACTTACATTCCTACTGCATTGTTGCTACTTTAGTATGCATTATAACAACTATTACAGTGCATTGGATATATTAAGAAAGCTTTATGATGTATCTGAACTTACTATTAAGGAATATGGGGTATATTAAATAGGTATAGTTTATATTATAGACTTTACGTGCAATTTTACAGGTACATATAAATGTATGTTTTATATATATGATTTTACGAATATGAAGGACATAATTTAACTTTTTAAACGCTGTTCTGCCAAAATTTAATTTGCATGCTCTTTCTTTATCATCGTTATGGTGTTAAATTTGTTAAAACGATGTTTAAACGTCGTCATGTATACATTTTTGTATAATTTCTCTATATTTTAAAAATATAAATAAACTGTATCGTAGGTTATGTTAAAAACACGTGTCCCACGTTCCGAACAGATAAAATAAAATAATAAAATTACGTAGTATACCTGTTTAGATTGAAAACAATTGAATTTAAGAAATACAACAAAACATACCGATTTCAATTCGGTTATCACCAATAGATTTCAGTACGTATGTAGATTGTAGCTATTAATATTTGATAAAAACTTTTATGCCCGGTATTATAAAGAAATTGCATGCAAGCAATTTGTTTCCATGCAAAGCAAACGCTATCTACTAGGAGTCAAATTGTCTTGATATTTTAAAGCTACAATCTGTGATTGGTTGTCATTTACATTTTACTCCTAGTAGATAGCGTTTGCAAATCGCAAATTTCCATGGAAACAAATTTTCTTGCATGCAATTTCTTTATAATACCGGGCATTAAACGTCAAAATACTAAAAAATATTTTATTTTAAAGTTGTATTTTGTTTTCATGATGTCACTGTTATTTATATAAAAAATAGTAGCCATTGAACGGTTTTTCTCATTTTCGTAAATATCTCGACCCCACAGTCACCTACCGGGTTCAAAAAAATCTGTAAACCTTCCCGAGCACCAAACAAATATATGGTGTGAATATGGATTCGATACGTCCAGTGGTTTAGGCCTGATGATTACCGGTACATACGCACCAAGAGTTTTATGTATTAAGATAGTAAAATATACGAGATAGGAAGATTGATAAATACATATATTCTTACCAAACCAGGTAAAATAAGATGTGTAGATATGTTACTCACCTGTAACAAAAAAAGAAAAAAACATTAATAAAAAATATATAATAAATCACAACAATAATTTTCATGTCATGTAAGAACAAACATACGTCTTTAGTAAAGTTATTGACTTATATATCAAACAATATATTCTTTAATGTTATATTATTTTATGATGATATTTTGAAATGTATATATTCAGGATGTTAACTTCTTAGCAACTCATATTTCATATTTTCTATAAATAATATATAAATATATTTGGTCGTTTGAACCTGCAAACGGTTCATATTACATATATTCCTTTACAAAATTCTTTTAAAACAAAACAACACATTGACAGACATACAAAACATCCATGAACACAATTAATTCCAACAAGAACGAGAGAGAGAGAGAGAAGCGTGTAAAGGACGTCTTGTACCCTCGTTCAGTCCTAAAACCAGGATTTTTGTTGTGTGAATGGAAAAGTCTTGTTAGTTTAACAATGTCCACCCGATGTCTACTTCAGGACTCGGGATCACGTACGAATCAGTTTTATTAAAATTTCTCTCGATTCTCGTCGTGCAAACAAGTCCATTTATATTCACACGGAGGTATTTTGATTTCGCTGTATTATTGCTTTACTGTTTATTTCTCTGGAATTTGCATTGGTATTGGTATTAAGATCTTTGCGAAACTAATTGGGTACGTGGTGTTTGAATAAAAAATCCAGAGTAACTATATATAATATGAATTATAATAGAGTCGTTCGAGACAAAATGATTAATTCAACGGCATAATAGTAAGCAAATATATATTTGTTAAGAAGTTAACATGAAAAATAATAATGGAGGGTGCTAGATACGTGTTCATCTCAGTAGCTGTTTATTTATAAGGTCCATTGCGATATGTATTTTTTATTTTTGATTAATATTTTATTGTAAAAATCTATAAGACTTGATGCAATCATTGATGTTATATAATATAGTAAAATTGTAAAAAAATAATGCTAATTAAAACTATTTATTAAATACAGTGTGTAGTTAATTATCTTATCTTATGCAACCATAGATAAATATATCTTTTTTTTATCTCAGTCAAAATTTTAAACACCATTTTTCGTTGATTTTATTGACATATTAAGATTTTAAAGTTATAAATAATAAAATTAAACATTAATCGTTCCATATCTATTATTACTATTTTTAATTTTAAGTTAAAAAATGTTGGTGAAAAGTATTTGAAAGCTTTATAAAAGTATTATATTTCACAACAGCGCTGATAATATATTGATAATAATAAGTGACTCTAAAAGCCGTAATAATAAAGTCGATGACGTCATATCTCTGAACTATGACATTACATGAAATAGATGATAGCTAAACTGTGGCAAATAACTCAAGACATTTTTATAGAAAATATTTCTAGTAAAGAAAGCTAATACTATGAATTACAATAGAAATCAATGTTCCATATTGTGTATTTTAACTTATCTTTTGTTATTTCTAGTAGTTACACTAATAACTTCTATAAGTCTGGTTCATTTTGTTGATATTTTTTATAAATATTAAAAAATACAATTTTTTACAAAAAAATGGAATTATTATCCCCAAAACATAAAAATGAAATACATTTTCTGTATATTTTTTATAACAAAAATAACTATTTTGCAGTCAACGAATGTTCATTTTTGTACTTTTAAATTGCTTAATAAATGTTTATGTTACTTTCTTTCTGCTTTGCCGAGATAATCATTAAAAAAATAGTAATTCTACATAGAAATATTTTAAACATGCAAATGTACCTATATATAAATATGAATCTCTTTTTATTTCAAATATGCGTATTGTTATGAAAAATGCGGTGTACAAGTATATACACATAATTTTATAATTCACGAAAACGATTTGCCATTATTACACATATTATTTTTATTTAAATTTCTCATTGTACGAAAAAAAAATAGAAACGAAAAAAATCAAAATACGAAATGTACTTTATAGTAATGAATATATATGTATATAGACAGTGCATATTTTAAGTACACACAAAATATTCATTTTAGAAAAAATGTTACTTGTAAAATTTGTGTGATTTCTGGGGGGAAATAAAATGACAGTTTTATTTTGATATTGGGGGCGGTCTAGGGTTAATTGAAGGTCATTTTTTTTAAGATGAACCTATATTTTTATTGTAACATCGTATTCTATGAATGAAAATAAATAACTTCTGTCTACAAATTTTTTTAGGATTTTTTTCGAAAGCGGTCTGCAATGAAAAAATCGAAATAAAATTCTGAAAAGATTATTTAAAATTCATCTATTTTTTGTCTCTTCCAATCAATTAATTATCAATCTTCAAAATTAAAAAAACGAGTAAAATTTGATGAAACAAAAAAACAGTCCGATATACTACCTATAAAAAAATGCATAAAACTTTTTGTTGTGTGAAATTAAAAACAATCTGTTATGTCTGTTACAATTGACAAAATTTTGTTCAAATATTTAATGCATATCATACCTATATATTTTTGGGGTAGGAGTATTTTGTTTTAAAACACCACATGTGTCTTTATAAAACCAACTTTTTTATAGTGTAGTGTTAAAATTGTTGCTAAATAACGCCTGACGTGAGCGCCATTTAACTCGTGGGTATAAAAAATATATATTTAATTCAGGTTTTTAAACAGTTAACCGTATCAAAAGCGCCACATACTGCGCGCACACAAAATATAATACAATTTTAAAGTCAGAATATATTTTATTAAAAGATATAGTTTTTTTGGGTTCTGTTAAAACCTTATTAATCTCACTTCGTATATATTATGTATTTATAAATGTATATATGGTTGCCCGGTCACAGCAAAATCAATCATAAACTATTTAAAAATATTTATATATATTACTAATGTGAACAATAAAGTCAAGAATATCTTTTAAACTTTGAGAGAAATAGGAAGGGGCGTCACAGAGTATTTTTTTTTTTAATTTTCATGCCTTCTTGGGGTGTGAAAATGTTGATCTCAATCAGACTCCCAACAGTCCACGTACTAACAATTAGTGGGAATTTACTGAACCCTTATGACATACAATATGATGACATA
This sequence comes from Sialis lutaria, assembly GCA_949319165.1. NCBI lineage: Eukaryota > Metazoa > Arthropoda > Insecta > Megaloptera > Sialidae > Sialis > Sialis lutaria. The sequence continues at coordinate 13,190,498 of OX439239.1, forward strand.
TAACAATGTTTTCGTATTACTTTAATTTTATAATTTCTATGGCATCACTAGCTTTTTTTAAAACCATTACTTTTAAAGTCACAAAAAATCAAACATATTTTCGTTATGCAGCTCATATACATATTCTATTGATAAAAAACTAATTTAATGTTATTGATTAATAAATTCATAAAAAGCAACCATTGTTATTTTGTTATCAATACTTCATAAATATATAACATAATAATATATAAAAAAATCAACTGCGTTTCGCAATTTACAACATATTAGATTAAAATTACAATGGAAAATCATAATTACTATATTACTTCAACAAATGACATGATTGTTTATAATTAATGATTTTTTACAACAATCCAACCAATCTTTGAAAATATCGAGTATATAATTTTACATTCATTAATCTAAACAATAATTGATCATGTAGAACATTTCATTTCATGAAAGCGCTACTTGTAATTGCACGCTATAGAAAATCTTTGTATTCCCGATAAAATGCATATAATAGTAAATTTCATTGTTTTGTAAAATAAACTACATGCGGAAAAACATATTGTACACAGGTTATTTCATTTTAAACTGAATGATAATGGAATACATTGTCATAAGTTCATTACGTGCTTGTGGAAAATCAAATTGAATTAAGAGAGTAAAGTTTGCTAAATATAAGAATAGCTATGTTATTTGTTATCATAGAGTAGAATTAATACATAATTTGGTTTTATTATCTGTCTAGAAGCCAAATTGACTTATTATAAATCTGACAATATTATGATTAGTGGATTGTTTTTATAATTTGAAAATATTATGAATATTTTTATAAAAAAAAAACATTTGAATAAATTAATATAAAGATAATGCAAGGGACATTGATTCTAAAACTTAAAATATAAACTTTATCAAAAAAATGTGGTCCTATAAAATATTTTTGGGTAATTATTTGTCAAAAAAACTTGACTAGATATTAAAAAAAGATGTATTAATTTTTTTTTTTTTTTGTTCATGTCAAATATTCAGTTTTACAGCACACAATCTCGTTGAAAATTTGATTTAAATTTACCAGCCTACATAAATCAAAATAAGAAAATACATTTTGTAATTTTTACAAAGATGTAAAATAAGATTTGTTAACTAATGTTATAATAAAAATACAATACATGGATGCTATTTGAACTATGTTACGTACTAATATATCAACTTTCACAAATATCATTTTTTGATAAAGTTTATAATATAATAGAAAGTAGCTCAGAACTATTACCATGTATCCAAATAAAAATTTAACAAAAACATGTCTTGCAAATATTTTCGGTTTGGTTAAAGGGAAAATGATAATAAAAAATAAAAATATATTTGGGTCTGTCCGCGGTGACGGGTGTGACATTTCAACTCGGATTGGAGTTCATAATTTCTAAATAATACTAGTTAATAACATGGTTTTACCATTTTTCTGTAGATCTTAATGTAATACATGTACATATATTGAAAGAATAAAAGGTCTACGGTTATTTTACAAAAAAAATGCCAGCGTTCAAAGCACTGTGACGGGTGTGACGCCAACTATTGCAAGTCTTGCAACCTCTATTCAAAATCTCAAAAGTTTAGCGAAAATATTCAAATTACTTTATAATAATCATACTTTTTTATGTTACGAATAAATTATTTTTTAGTAATAATAACTGATTATTACTCAACAAAAATTGTGACGGGTGTGACACGATGAATAAAAGGACACAATAAGAGCACTATTTGTGTGTTTAATTGCTTATTGATATTATTAACTAATACTTATAACAATTATTTATCAAATACATCATTAAATTTTATAATAAATGCGGTCACCCTTAGTCATTATTGTTGGTGAGGGTACTTTTTTTTTAATTTGGTCAAACGTCACGTTTGATATGTAATTATTAAAGACTTTTAATAGTTTGCCAGGATCGTCATTTATTCTTAAGTAAGTTATTGTGATTTCACCTTTATTGTTATATTTTTTGAAATTTTTTGGAATTTTTTTGAAATATTTTGAAAATTAACTAACATTTTTCTAATTTTCTTTTGGTTTATGAAAATTGATGTTAAATAGCTTGTTAATTTTATATTTTAATATTCATTTTCGTAAAATATTTTTTAACTATCTGGTATCGATTACCGCGGACTGACCCATTTTTCAAATTTTATTGGAAGATGTATCTACATATCCAATCAATTTATTTTTTCCAATAAATGCAAATAAAAACATATGGTATATCTCTAAAGTTTAAAAATGTGGAAAATAACGAGTCAAAAAATTTTTGTGAAAAACATTCTTTTCATGAATAATATAGGAACAACTCCACATCCCCTGTATATTTAAAAATATACCCCTTAAAATATAACATAAATATGTTAAATGGTTAATAAGTTTACATTTAAAAAAATCTGTTTTGTAAAAATATGTTCTTAATTTCATTTATACTCAAGCATGACAACCAGAATTTTCATTTTGCTCTGTACATTTTTGTGCTGTTTTCTTCAACGACGCGCCTTTACTTCCGGTCTTGTATTTTGAATGTCGCATTTTATTTCATATTATATTTTGTGAGTGTGTTGTTTTTATTTTACTGGTACACGTTTTTATTTTTGACAAAACTTTTTTATACTGTTTTTGAGTTACGTACATACGAAAGTAAATAAAATGGAATGATCGATATTTTCAAAGGAATCTAGAAAACATGGAAAATGTTTTTTGTTTTATAAAAATTAGATTAAATTGTTCTTTTTTTTCTTTGTTAATTTGTTAAATAACGTAATTTATAAACTCATATTACCATAATTATATTTGGACTAAATAAGCTGCCCGAAGGCTTACAATATCGAAATTAATTAATTTTCAATTAATTGTATATGTAATAAATAATTTATCTGAGGAAGTCTATTCGGGTATTTTAATATAAAATATTTCGTATCTTAATTAATTAATTAGGTATATGCAATGTCAATTTTTTAATTTCAATAAAATCCATATTCATAAGATCTTTACTTGTGAGTGATCCTTGAAGACATTATTTTAATTACTTTTTTTAATGTGTACAGTGTAGGTACACCATGTTTTTTACAGGTCTTTTCTTCTGAAATCCACCTTCTTTGGTAATAGACTAAATACATATTTAACAGATTTGCGTTTACGGACATTGCCTTTTGATAATAAATAAATAAATGTTAAAACCTGAAAATATATCTTGATGGACAATAGTTCTTAACTTTCCCAGATTTAAAAAAATTTTTTTTTTAAACTTCATTCAAATCTGTTTAGTAATTTCTAGTTATTCAAATATGTATATGTATTATGTAGAGATATTAGGAACATCCTTGTTCATATTTTTGAAAAGTTTTAAACTATAATATCGAGTATATTACCGGATCTTAGTAAAAATTTAAATACGGTTTTATGTACTTATCTATTACTAGCGGAATCCCGCGGCATAAACTTCGAAACTAATTAGAACCCTCCATACGTGATAGGAAATGATATATTACATTTTTTATATTGATTTTTATTCATTAAATTGAAAAACTAAGCCCCTGTCTACCCTCAGCATTAGGGGTTGAATATCGAATTTTTTTATTGCAGATTATTTTGCCCGACTCCACCATTATAACGTAAGCAACTATATGCAGATAAACATATCAAAAACACAGACCCTGTCTACCCCCGCCATTGGGAGTTGAATGTCGAAATTTTTATTTTAATAGATGTGTATTTCGCCAAAATATACCTTTATAAGTAAATCAGGTATGCAGATAAACATATCTAAATCCACCCTCGTCCCCGTTTCACGTATTTATGCTTACATCATAAAAGGAATGCACCTACGAAATTTCACGTTTCTAGGTCCAGGGGTTTGGGCTGTACACTGATATATGAGTGAATGTGTGGTTAAGGACAAACTCTTTTATAGATATAGATTAAAAATTAAATACCTCAAAGAAAAATCATTATATTAAAATTCGCGAAAATAAGCAAAACGAAAAAGATTTTACATATTACAATACTTAGAATATAGGTTGTTATACATAGAACAATCAAAATATGAATTATTATACATACATAGATATATATGTAAAAGTACATACCAACAATACTCTACGGCTTAAAACCGGTGCTGAATATTTATAAAACAATGTTTATTTACACATACCGTTACTTTTATTATTCACGTCAGTTTTGAATATTGAACTTTTCAGGTCGATTCGAATTAAATTGAAATCCCTGATAAATGCGAGGATCAACAATGGATCCGTGCCGTTATCCTTCCTGTCGATTTCCAAGCATTGTCCTGGATCCGGCTTCGGGATGATTCCGCATCACGCATCATTGATACTGATTTTAAATTGTTTTTTGGGGAAAAATTACATTTACAGGAAGTAAACGAGTACAACATACAGCATGTGCTCATAGCTTAAATTTTTAGTAGTATGTTTTTTAGTGGGTGAGAGAACTAAAAGATACAAAAGAATCTCGCAAGCATTGTATAAATGTATGTATGCTACAATTATATTAGATAAGTTTTTCCAGGAAGGGTGGGGGCAGGAAGATAGTCTTTGTATATATATACGTATGGTGCAGTGGTAGCTGTAGTTAATTTTAAGTTCCAATATTTTTCCAGAGATTACAATATGATTATTGTTATGATTATTTGATGAACTAATTATATACATACACACAAAAAAACTGTATTGGACCAAGAAAATATTGTTTTGTATATAAAAAACAATATTTTCATAATATAAGAAAAGTTCTCTTAATCCAACTACATTATTCCTTCGTCTTAAGAAAATATTGTTTTCGTTATATACAAAACAAGGTTTACTTGGCTCAAGTAAACCTTTCTACCTGTGTAGTTGTTAGATTTTGCTCGTTTTTTTATAGATTTTCTAGGGCAGTGGTTTTTTTAACTTTGGGTCGTATACTAATACTAAACGGGTAGGTACATAATAAATTAGAACACATGCATAATAAGTTAAATACGAGTATATGTAAGTAGTTGTAATAATAAAAGTGTAAAAACCTGTGGTCTAATGTTATAAAGAACGCCGCAATAACTTGGTCGAAATGTCAAATATGATCGAAATTCAACATGCAATAAACCGCAAGAATAAACTGTATTTATTTTAAAATTTTACACTTTTGATTAAAATTGTCATATACATATATCTAAATATAGCCAAAATGGCGTCAAAATAATTAATTTGAATGTTGAGATACCTTTTTTACAAACAAAATATAAAAAATTTAATAATAACCTTTTTTAAATTTATTCTTGTTAAATCAAAATATTAACTGTCATTTAAAAGTCACATACTGTCGAAAAAATAGATGATATCCTTGTATGTAACCTATTTGCAATTTAATAGTACTGTACTTTTCAAGGAACGTATTATATTAAATGATAGTTGTATCTAGTAAATTAACAATATATTCTAATTATCGCAGACGTCAAAAAGCATAAACTTATTATCTATGATATTCTAAATTAAATTAGTCCTGTTACAAAAGTACAAATATAAAATAAATCTCTCTAAGAACGGTTTACATTCGAAGCCATAAAAATCACAGAAGTAGTCGCTTCAAATACCTACGTATCTTATGAGATTAGTGAATTATTTAAATGAGAAGATTATTTGTTCAGAATGTTTTCTTGAAGCGTAAAGACAAAACTGTGTTCTATTCTAGCAAGAACATTATGTAAGATACAGCAACAAAATGCAAGTTCTCTAGTATGTGAAGTAAATTAACTACACCATTGTGTCTTGTTAATATCTTTCATTAGCGAGTGTACTGTGTCAAAGATAGAACAATGAGTGACAACAATTTAGAGCTATTTTTTTATATCACACCTGTATGTACTACTCATACTAGTTCAATGTTTTTATACACTCAATCTTTAAGTTATATGTATTCATAGTTATATTTAAAAAAATTACATAAAAATTCATTTTTAAGATACAAATCTTTGTCCTTCAAGGATTTATAATTAAAAATTCATTCAATTTTCACAGTTAAAATATAAATTAAAAAAATATATATTTTGTGAACTTTGTGGGTTGCATGAGTAAAAAAATGTTGACAAAATCTTATATTCAATAATAAATTTAATATTATTTTAAAACGTAATTTTTTAGCTCCAAAATATATTTTTTACGTTATCGTTTGAGAAAAAATTATTTTACATTAATATTTCAGTACGTAAATGTATTTCATTTTCCGATATATAACTAACTGAATATTAACCGGAAACCGAGCCAACAATGATGATGATTTTTAAATTCATTTTGTCAAATTTAAAGAAAAGAAGTTACCCAAAACAATGTTTGCACATCTATATCTATATAAAAGAGTTTGTCCTTAATCACTCACTCACTCACTCACTCATATTTCACGCACAATCTAAACCCCTGGACCTAGAAACGTGAAATTTCGTAGGTGCCTTCCTTTTATGACGTAAGCATCCACTAAGAATGGATTTTTCGAAATTCAACCCCTGCGGGGTTAAAACAGAGTATCAAATTTTATATAAAAAAATATTTTGTTCGCATTTAATTGAAACTTATCGAACATACTCTACAATATAAATAATTAAACAATTATTTACAATGGATGGATTTAGATATGTTTATCAGTATACCTGCTTTACTTATAAATGTTAATTCGGGCAAAATAGTCATCTATTATAATAAAAATTTCGACATTCAATCCCTAATGGCGGGGGTAGACAGAGTTTGTATTTTTTATATGTTTATCTGCATAGCTGCTTACGTTATAATGCTGGAGTCGGGCAAAATAATTTGCAATAAAAAAATTCGATATTCAACCCTTAATGGCAAGGGTAAGCAGGGGGTTCGTTTTTTTTTTAATTTTTAACTAAGATCCGAGATATTTACGTTTTTTTATAGGCAATAAATAAAAATCAATATAAAAAAATGTTATATGTCATCCCCTATCACGTATGGAGGGTTCTAATTAATTTCTAAGTTTACGCGAGCGAAGCCGCGGGATTCCGCTAGTATACATACAAACTGTTTTCATTACATATGTCAACAGTACATAATGAAATACAAGATACATAGACAGTGGTAGAGTAAAACTAACAATAACATTTATATTTCTAATTTTAAAATGTATGTACATTTTTTTGTCTAAATGTACGTAGGTACTGAAGTGCTTTATTTGAATGTAAATTAATGAAAAACATGGTAAATTCAGAAAAAACCATAGTCAGTAAAAAAGTTAAAACAAGTCATTGTTAGGGTAGAACAATGGAAAATCTATTTTTACTTACAATTAGCTAATATAAGATAGTTTTTTAAAGTGAGAATCAAACACTATATAAATAAAAGATTTAATGTACAATAGTCAGTCAATATTTAGATATTATAATCATAATATTAAATTAAAATGAAATTCGTTTACTTATTGCTCGTTATTGGTAAGTATTATTCTATAATATACTATATTTACTATTTGAATATTTATTTATATTTATAAAACAAAATGAGCATTGGGAGCTTTATTATATACAGTAACAAACTAAATACAGTAATTTTTCCAGTTTTAGATCTTAGAACTACGTCTCTTTGTAATTATGTACATTTTAATCAACATCTTTTTGGGGAAGTTGTTAGAATTTTTTAGTGACATATAAAACAACAATACTTAGACTAGAAATAATTTTGAATTTAAGTTAGCGTATGTAACGACTGTATAACCATTATTTTACTTCATTTAAACCAAAATTATATCAAAATTAAAGCAGACAATAATAATAAAATTCAAAGTACTTCCAGCCCTTAAAACCCTAATATGTGCCTTATGTGGCCTACAAAACATACAATTTGTTTCAATGTTTAGCTACAGCAATGTTTGGACTAGCATCAGCTAGACCAAATTGTGAAAGTATCGCATGCGGTCGTTTCTTTCTTCCAACATGCGCAATAAATATGTATGGAGTAAAGAAATTCTTCTTCCATCCCTGCGGCGTTTGGAGACATCAATGTTTACAACCAAGCTTAGGTTTGATACTAATTTTATTCTAATAATCCCTTTCTAAAATCTCAAAAACATATCTCTAAGCCAGCAATTCTCAACCTGTGGGGCGCGCCCCCCTAAGGGGGCGTGATAAAACTGAATGGGGGGCGCGAGGATATCGAGAAAAAATGATACATTCTGACATAATAAAAAATAAAATATACACGTTTACATTTACACTGACTGATATAATACACTTATAAATAGGATTGTATCAGTATACGGCACAATGTATTTAATAATTAACTTATCAATATTAAATTAAAAACAAGATTAATAATTATTAGTGACTACCTTGGGCCTGATGTCTTGCAGAGCAAAGTTTTCGAAAGAAGGTTTAATATTAGAAATTGACACTCGAAGCATTTTTTTATGTTTAGCTTGGATCTATTTTCAGTGAAAATTATTGTATGCGAGTGTGGGGGGGGGGGGGGGGGCGTGATGAGAATTGTGATTGAAAATTGGGTCGCAATTACTAAAAGGTTGAGAAACGCTGCTCTAAGCTATTATGGTATAATTTATCAAATTTTCTATTTTATTTTATGTGTACAGAAAACCTAGCAATGTAAGTACGATGTTGTTTTCGAATGAAAATGCCTTAAGGACTTCCCGAAATTTTAAATGAATATAAAATTTTTGTGCGTGTCAGTGTCTAATTAGAAGCTTAGGCAGTTAAAACTGCAAATACGAAAATTATGAATGTTTGCTTGACTCTGATTTTCATTCATTTTAGGTTGGCGTATTGTAATGCAACAAGGCCACTGCACAAGATCATGGGAATGGATGTGATTATTTAAAACGTAATAACCATTAAAAACATCGTTTCATTCTGAAAAATATATATTGTTTTAAATTTTAATTTATTGTTCATTCATTAAATAAATTTATTACTACACTGATTTACTACCTTGTTATTTAAAAAAAATATGTTTGTATACAGGATGATTCAGCACTGTCGTGCCAAACTTGAACAGTAGAATGAGAAAAATATTTTAAGCAAAAAACTTCCAATAAATATATGTCCGGAAATTTTTCCTTAGGAAACTACAGGCCTCCAAAGATTTTACTAAAAATGAGTTTTTATTTAATATCTAGAGAACCCTTTGTGATAGAATTATGAAATTTAGTATTTAGTTTAGTAATAATATGTGTTATCGATTTCTAATATTAACCATTTATATTTTAGACCAGGGCTGTATGGGGCCAGTGGGCCCATCGATTTTTATCTAGTATTTGTTTGTTCCTTAATTTTTTTCCTGAGTTGGCACATCAATAAGATTATATGACATAAAATACACAAAAACATACTTTGCTTGTTTATCATAGGATAAACCGTTTTCGAGAAATATCGATGGAAAAGAAAGCATGCAGAATTTAACATAATACGGATGCTTGAAATTACAAATAATAAATTTATATTCTTGTTCCATGATAAAAAATAAGACAAAAAGTTAATATAAATATACCTCCGAAAATGCATCCATATCAACAAATAGCCACTTTTAGTTTGTTTTTTTAGTCATGTTAATAAAGTACATGTAACAGTAATACAACTGGCTATAGATCTTACAGGATTCATATTACGAGGTTTATTTATATGAACTTTATTCTTCCCTTTAATCATTGAAAAAGAATATAAATTTATTTTTTGTAAATTCAAGCATCCGTATTAAGTTAAATTCTGGATGCTTTCTTTCCATCGATATTTCTCGAAAACGGTTTATCCAATGATAAACAAGCAAAGTATGTTTTTGTGTATTTTATGTCATATAATCTTATTGATGTACCAACTCAGGAAAAAAATTAAGGAACAAACAAATACACTGGCCCCATACAGCCCTGGTCTAAAATTTCATAATTCTATCACAAAGGGTTCTCTATATATTAAATAAAAACTCATTTTTAGTAAAATCTTTGGAGGCCTGTAGTTCCCTAAGAAAAAATTTCCGGACACATGTTTATTGGAAGTTTTTTGCTTAAAATATTTTTCTCAATCTACTGTTCAAGTTTGGCACGATAGTGTTGAATCACCCTGTATATTCGTTATAGGTGTGATCATTATTTTGAACCGAAATATTTTGGTGGACCTTACTATCTATGCATTTAATTTAGAATCAAAATTAACGCGATAACATAAAACTATATAATGTAACTATCGTTGCACGTAGCCGTTTTTTTTCCTCACAAAATGGCGATAGTTTGAATTTTTTTTTCATTTTAAAAACTTATTTTTTTTATTAGAGCGGTTTTAAAAATAGTAATTATCAAAATTTCAAAAATCGGCTACGTGCAACGATAGTTACTACAATTACGAAAATTATTTAAAAAAAAATTAAATCGGTTCATTAGTCTTTGAGGAATCGTGTCAACCAGGTCAAAAAATGTCATTTCGAGATAAATATGTTTAATGTTTTTGTTGTGTCATAACCGGCCGTGCTACATCGTCTCACTAAATTGACTGTAACTCCGTCAATTTTCGGAATTTAAATACAATTTTTTATAGACATATTTATGAATATATATACTATAAAAAAATTTAAGAAAAACATTTTTTTTATTTTTTCACAGTGGCTTTCTCCCTTATATTTATATAAGATAGTCGATAAAATGTATTTTTTCATATCGATACATAATTATAAAATAGATAAATATCACAAAATTGTATCAACAATAAATACAAAGATATATACATATGTTATTATAATTAAATTTTTATCTTTCCGATTCATTGGCGTCCAAACGAGTTATTGATTATCCCAAAAATATAAATAAACAAAAAGTAATAAATATAATAATGAAACAATAGTTTGTTTTTTATATCAAATTCGCATTGTTTTTGTACAGCATGTTCAATATAAATGCAACTATCCATATAGGAAATTACAAAGGGGCCTAGAATGGCCCAGGCTTGCGTCAACGCTGGGCCAAACCTTGGCCAATATAGTGCCGAGCAGCGGCGCACCCAAATTCAGGGGGGGGGGTAAAAACTACCCCCCCCTGAATTTGTTGTTATGCATTGTTTAATTTAACAACTGTGATCCATATAACATATAAATTACATATAATTTAAAAAAAATTGCCCCGGTAACCGAAGATCGGTATCTGAAGGTTGGCCCAGTCTTGGGTAAAGAATGGGTGACCGAAGCTCGGTATCTGAAGGTTGGCCCAGTCTTGGGTAAAGAATGGGTGACCGACGTTCGATATCTGAAGGATGGCCAAGATTGCATGGGACCAATATCGAAAAAAACAAGACTTTCCAATCCAATATTGCACCAAGCTTGGGCCCATCGTTAAGGCTGGCATTTCCTACATGGGTATATATGTGCATTTATCAATTTTAAAGACTATTATTAAATTTTATAGTGATTTGATTTGAAATCTTAAATTGACAAATCATGAGAATTGACAAACATACTGTATATATCTTAGAAAACATTATATAAGGCATAAGAAATCTATTTCAAAGCAGTTTTTTATTTTTATCTTGTAAAGTAATCAAACAAAAATGAAGTTATTGTATTATATCTTGTTTTCTATTGGTAAGTTGATTTTTACTGTTGTTTAAGAAATAAAATAAAGTATTATTTTTATTAATAATTAATAATATGTTTGTAGTGACGTCAAGTAATTTAACAACTATTTTTATTTGTTAATAAATACGTATTACTTCTATTTTATTTAATTAAGAACTTATTCTTTTTCTTATTTACCCAATTTAAATTTATGTAGTTCGTGAAATTCATGTTACTTATTTTTTTAGTTCTGTGTGCGACAATGTCAGAGTCTTTTATACGTTTTGAGGGATACTGTCTTGAAATAACGGTTAAGCCCTGTCCTCCCAATGATGAAGGACCGTTTTGTGTAAAAACTCAATCTAATTCCAAGAGATTCTTCAGTACTAGGTGTGCATTTGAAAGATATAAATGTTTTTATCCTCACATAGGTAATATAATACTTAAAGTCAATTTAATGATATTGTATAGCAATAATAGTAATTATTAAATATAAACTTTTTTTAATTTTCAGTTTGGACTGTTGAAAATTTACCTATTTGTGAGCCCAGTCCTGAACGACCAGAACCTGTCTATTACTAGAAATATCATATTTTTTTATAATAATCTATCTACACATATGTATATATGTATGTATAATGTATATGTATCTATAATAATTAATATACTATATAGAATAATTTTTTTTGTCAAATAGTATTTGTACTTTTTCATTTCTTCATAAAATGTAATGTATAAATATAGTGATCACGAAAAAATTCGAACTCGAGATTTGAACGGAATTGCCCGATATTATAAAAAAAGATACATTTTCAGAAAAAATGTTTGACAAAAGTTACTTATTATTCCCCGTTTTGTATTTATTAACATATGTAAATGAAAAACAATTTTTTTATTCTCAGTATTTTTAAACAAAGTATAAAAACTTTCATTGTCGTAACATCAATAAAATGAATTTAACTTTAATGAAATTAAATAATAATAACATAATTAATAATTCATTGAAAATTAATAAAAAATAAATTAACGTAAATGAATTAATAACCAATTGTTTTTCTTATTGAAATGTACCTCATACTTTTAATATCAACAACTTTGCACAGGGCTCTTGTAATCCTACCGTGGACCCTCTGACTGGAATTGTTGTCGAGCTTTTTAGGATTTTTTTTAGGTATTTCAAAAGGAAACAATTTTTTTTGCTCGCCGCGCAGGGCCTCCTTAGTTCTGGGCCTTGGATAGATTTTTTGAAAAAAAAAATCGTTACTCAAGTAAGACATCATAAAGACAGTAAGGGTTTCTTCGCTGCTCTGAAAACGTTAATATATTCGGAAGGCGAACGTTAATATTTTTATTTTTAAGTCTCTAGTAAGTATATCTAGAATCTTTAACTTACAAAACAATTTAAAATTATATTTTATCATACCTATATTTTTACTTAGACAATACCTATTGTTAATTTTGTCAAATTTATGTAACTTTTAAGTAAGCAGCATAGAGCAAGTAAATGTAAGAAATTTTGATACTCTTGTTATAAGTTGAATGACTTATATCCGGTATTATTAAGGTGCTAGCAAATTTGCTAGTTTGTAAGCACTCTCAAATGAGGTATCAAACTTATACTACAGTTCTCTTGGAGTTTCATGAAGATTTTGACAAGTTTAGTGCACGCGTTGTATGTAAACACAGACGCGCGACGGTATTAAAACAGTGGCGGTGTTGTGAAAATTATTTTGTATGGTCAGAGTATTACAATACGTTGAAGTATCACTGCTCTAAATTCCATAGCAATCCATAGATACTACCACAAAATTTATCTCATTTGTGAGTGCTTGCGTTAGCAAATTTTGCTAGCCCCTTTATGATACCGGATATTAAGATTTATTTATAATATGTCTGCTAATTGTCAATATTAATATCAACACGAATCAGATTTAATACTCGTTGCTCGTACAAATTGTTATTGTTCCAGATATAATATCCTAATCATGGTTTTTGTTGTTTCACAAAAAGTAATTCATTTTCTTATTTCATGCAGATTTACAATAAATACGAAAACATAAACTTATTACATTTACAATAATTATTTTCTAACGATATTTTGAAATAATATAAATATGAATATTAAAAACATTGATGGAAACAATAGAGTTTATGTTTTTTTATTAATCATAAATTATTTTTATTTTTACATAATTATTTTATAAACTATATATTTAGTATATATTTAGTAGTTGGCTGAACTATTACTAATAAACGTCGACGAAAAATCAAAAATGAAGATATTTATTTATTTATTTGTCATTGGTAAGTGCTTTTTGAACTAAAAACACAAAATTATGAACTTTTTTTCCAAATAATTTATAATTTTAAAGGAAACATACCTCGGTATCTTATTTATACATTTAAAAAGATTTTTTAAATTATTTGGATAGTATTTTCATGTACTTATAATATGTACGTATGTGACAGTCAATTTTTAAACTAGCATCTTAATTTTTTTATAGAACTGCATAGTTTTAACCCATACTGTACCTATACATATATTGGTTAGATAAAATATAATTTATATTAATTGTAGTTTTCTATGGTGCAATATTTGTATCGACACGGAACCCATTGGATGAATGCGTGACTGCCTGCCCGCATATCTATGAACCAACATGTGCAGTTAATATTCATGGCATCCGAAAGTTTTTTAACAATCGTTGTCTATTTGAAAATTATAAATGTACACATCCAAATGCAGGTTTGATAATTATTTTTAATTTAAATAATCTGCCGTGTGCCACAGGACTTTCTTATACGTAATAATGACAGTGAACAGTGTATGTGATTTTTATTTTATTGAAGGATATTTCTGACAAACTAATAAAAGATAGAGTAAAATGAATGAGACATAAACTATAGAAATATTATTTTATACATTATGTATCGAACGAATTTTGTTTTACATAAGTACTAACAATAAGATGGAAACGGATGTTTACTCATGTAGTTTTTTTAATTTTTTGAAATAAGACAAAAATGTTTTAGATAAAAAACGTCGAATATGTTATTATCTATAATTAATTCCCCATACATTTTTTTCCAACACTTATGATTTAGCCAGAAATAATTTTTTAAAAATCATTATTTAAAATAATCTATACTGGTTGTCTGGTGATTTGACCGTACGGATCACGACTCATACCGTCATGTCACCCGGCGACCACTGCAAACTAAATAAAATAGAGTGTACAGTGTTTATTCTCAATATTATGTATAAGAAAGACCCATGGTACCTATAGCAAACACGTACAGTCTCTGTAATACGTATAAGAAAGTCCCATGACACTCATGGCAGATATTTCTTCTCTGTTATGAACCATTTGAAATGTACTTAAAATCGAATACTTAGTAAAAAAAAAAAAAAAATTTGTTTTTTTTCGAAAAAATGAATAGAACATAAATTATAGATAATAATATTACCTACAATTTTAAACTTTGTCATTTTTCTCTAATTCGCACTGTTTCAGTGTAATTCGAAAAATTCAAAAATCGATGTGGGTAAACATCCGTTTCCGGTTGAATGATCGTTTTCAAAAATAGGAGGTTTTCTTCCCAGGCAAAAATCAATCTTAAGTATAAAATTCCACCTTTCTACGATTTGTCGTATTTGAGTTACAGCGTCTACAGACAGACAGACCGACAGACAGACAGACCGACAGACACACAGACATCATGGCGAAAATAGTCAGAATGGATTCAGGGAAGGTCAAAATTGATAATTCCATCAAAACCCGGTTTTCGAAAAAAATCGCGTTTACTATACTTACTTATACTATATGTATATTTCATATACATTGGTATAAGAAAGTAAAAATATGTATCTTGTAAAACCGTATAGTAAAATAAAAATTAAATTTTTAATAATACTTATGTTACCGTGAATGAAAATTTTAGAAAAAAATGTCTACTTGGTAATACATTCATGAATATGACAAAAATTATCATTTTTAACACTTTGGAGCTAAATGCGATGAAAACTTTACTATATGAAATAATATTGGCAACGATTTCGATTTCAGCACGTCTTTTTAATAGTGTGTATCTAGTGAGTACAATACCGGAATCCCGAAATATCGAAAACCAGGATCCCGGCCATTTTTCTCCGGTATTAGTGCATATAATATCGGTATTTATAATTAGTAGGTACTAAAATACGTACAAAGTCACTCTATATGTGAAAAATTATATTAAATTCAGGACAATAATAGAAGCTCAAATAATCGTTTTTTTTTCTAAGCAATATTACATATCGAACCCTTACCTTCAGATTATAAGCGACAATTTTTCCGAAATTGAGTTTTGTATCGCAAATGACGTCAATTCTTTTAACCTTGAGATTTAATGTTAAAAAAATTAAAATTTCGTTTTTTTTCCACATATGTATTTGATGTTGACATTATTGTTCCTTAGTCAGTTGTTTCAATTTTTAAATACTTAGAGCCTTTTCACACATGCACGGTTGCTTTTTATCCGTGAAAACTATATGAGCGTTTTCACACGCGCCGAAGACGGCAGCCAGTTCTGTAGTGGGAGGTAAGATTCAATGAGTGTTTTCACACGTGCCGTCTTAAGTCATCCGGTTTTTAGTTTTTCGTGTTTGTTAATTGTTTTTATTTTTTTTTAGGTCTCATTGTTGCAATGTATTTTTTAGAATATTCCATGTGTCGAAATTTAAAATGAAACAATTAAATTATTTTTATTTATTTATAATTTTTTTTAAAATATCCCATATTAAATAAAGGGTTATTTATAGTTTTAGCGTCACAAACTATTTTTCGATGAATCTATATTTCTTTACGTCTAATTGTTGCAATGTATTTTCTAGAATATTCCACGTGTCGAAATTTAAATTGAATTTAAAATGAAACAATTAAACTTTTTTATTTATTTTTTTATTTCTTTTAAATACTCCCTATTAAATAAAGGATTATTTATAGTTTTAGCATCACAAACTAATTTTCGATGAATCTATATTTCTTTACATTTCATTGTTGCAATGTATTTACCAGAATATTCCACGTGTCGAAATTTAAATTGAATTTGAAATGAAACAATTAAACATTTTTTATTAATTTTTTTATATTTTGTAAATTATCCCCTATTAAATAAAGGGTTATTTATAGTTTTAGTGTCACAAACTTTTTTTCGATGAATCTATATTTCTTTACGTCTCATTGTAGCAGTTTTTTTCCAGAATATTCCACGTGTCAAAAATAAAATTGAATTTAAATTTAAAATGAAACAATTAAATTATTAAGTATTTCTGAAAAATACCCCTCTCTAACTTTTTGTAGCTTACATTCGACGACTATTTTTTTTAAATACCGGTATTAATACTGGTATCCCGATTTTGAACATAAAAAATACCGGCATTAGAATTTTGGTCCGGTATTGTACTCATTATGTGTATCAAAATCGAAAATGTAAGAACATAATATTATGCTTAATATTTATTTTTAGATTGGTTGGAATCAGGCATTGCAGTTTGTACACCTCATTGGGATAGGTTACTGCGCAGCAATAAAAATTAATTATTTTTGTTTTAATAATCGAATAAGCTATTTGAAATAAAAATGTTTTAAAAAACTTTTTTTTACATTTTCCTTAACCTTCATCTCATCCTCAAAAAAACTAACGTTGTCTACCCTCATGTGTAGATTTCTACACATATGGAATTTCAGTGTATTTTCAATGGTTAACTGCTTTTTTGAGATTGAAATGAAAAACTAACTGGTTTTATAATTTTATTTTAATAAAAAAAAGATTCAAATTAATTTTTCTTCAGTGCATTTTATATATGCATTGCGATTATGATGTTTTTTACAAGCAGCGTTTACACAAAAACAACAGATAGTTTCATATACATTATTTTTTGTACTAGAATTTTCTTCGTAGCAAACGTAACATCTGGCTCTGCCTTTCGATTGCGGTGAAACGCTCCTCAATCTCTTTGGTGGAATTGATGATGAATGTGTTGAAGATGCAGAATTCACAATATTCATTAGATTTGTATAGTTCATGAACGAAAATAAAAAGCGCACGCACGCGAAAACTAAAATTTTAAATTTTAATTGACGTTCACATCAATGCAATATGTGCATTGTATATGTATGTTTTTATATTATTTTATGACCAGTGGCGTAGTAACGGGGGGGGGGGGGGGACAAAACCCACCCCGAAATGTTCAATGTTTTAAAAAAACGTATGTTTTAAAAAAATATCAGTTCAAAATACCTTCCAAAATTAAACACATACGTAAATACACCCCCCCCCCCCCGAAAAGTACTAATCCCTCCGAAAATTTTTTTTACTACGCCACTGTTTATGACAATAAAAAACGAAATGTCACAAATTTTTATGAAATTGAAATATATTGCTAAAATTGCTATACCTACATATAAATAATATATCATTGATGATTTTTCAAAATTTTCATATGTATCGAGGGTTCGATTTAATAAAATAAAAGGATTGTGTGGTTTTATGAAACCACGGTAAAAGTGAAACTTTTTTTCACATTATAGACATTTAAGAGATGCAAGTTGTTTGGAACATATATGTAATACAGTATTACATATATGATATTTCCAACCAAACAATTTCTGTCTCTTTCATTTGACACGGCTCTTTTTTCGAGTCAGATGCACTGTCCATTTCTTTATGTCTATGGCTCTGACGTATTTATCTCTACTCCGCGGCCGAGCGTCACGCGACATGCAACACACAGACGAAAAAGTTTGAGACGATGTAATAAAAGTTTCACTTTAAAATGATTATTGCAAATATACATATATGTACATTTATAAATATCGATTTTAGCTATAAATAAGTAATAACGAATTAAAATTGTAGCAGTTTGCATTTACAGTGAATCTTGGTTAAGTGGGACCTGGATAAGTGGGAAACTTCTACAACTAGGATCCATACTGAGGTCCCGTCACATCTGGAAAGATGTCTGGGAAACTGGATAAATGTGACACCTCTTTAAGTGGGATAAAATAACTGGTCTCTTGAGATTCCAGTTATTCACGCTTCAGTGTATATAGTTCAATGAAAAAAAGTAATACAAAATTAATAACCAATTTAAGTATACATTATAAATCCAACAATCCAATATATACATATAAATAAACAAACTGCCATCGTACAATCCGGAAAAAAATGAACTAAAAGAACTAGAATGTTCATTAAATAACACTATAAGTCCATATGTGTAGAAATCTACACATAGGGAGAACAACGTAACTTTTAAAATTACGCCTACAAAAGAATGTAATTTTTATCGGGAAACAGTTTTCTTTTCTTAGAATGATGGTAGAAACAAAGTCACGAAATCCCATTAGCTTTAAATTAACGGTTTTTGAAAAAAATAAAAAAAAGAGCGGCATTTGCGTAGTTTTCTACACAAGGATGAGATGAAGGTTAACTAAAAAATTAACGAATATACTCATTGTTTGCTATTTATATTAGGTATCTTCAATTAGTTTACTACAATTAAAAAACAACAAACACAATCAGAAAAATTAAAAAATAAATCTATTTTTTGAGAGAATTTTGTTTTACACTACTATTATTTGCAATATCTTAAAAAGTATTTTATATATAGATTTTTTTTAACTAAATGTATTTTAACCCTTAGCTGCTCCACTTCTCCAGAATAACATACCTGCCCCACTGGGATCCCCTCGTACTCCAGACACTAAAATGCTAACTACTCGTAAGCTATTGAATATTTTAATTCAGTAAAATTCCTTTATCATCTTTGAAAAATACGGAATGCACTCCAATCGGTTATTTAAAAAGAATATATAATATTTAATATATTTAAAAAATTGAAAACCTTGTAACATTTAAACAGCTTACATTGAAATTGAAAAAATGTGGGGCGCCTGGTACCCCACAGTGGCAGATAATGGTTAATATAATCAACTACTAAATCTTAGGCCACGTGCTGTATTCTACAGTCTTACGAGCTTCATATTGCGTATTTGATACCACTGGTTTTTATTGATCACATAGGTTTTTCATCCGAAATCAAACACCATCAGCGTTATACGTAAATACATTAGTAGTAATAGCGAAGAAAAAGTATTATTCAAAAATAACATGGTAGTGTTTTAGGCGAGGATCCATCCAAGCCTCGCAGGAGACATTAACACAAATTTATGTTTCTCCGCGATAACGTACGTAACGGCGAAAAATAGACTTTTCATGAGGACATTATATTTGTTGTTACGACGACGAACGTCCGAACGAGGTTATATGCGGCCCCAAGATTTATGGGGCTACGCTAAAATTATAAAGATTAAGCTAATCAAACGGTAAGCATATAATCGGAATGCAGTGTTTAATATTTGTATTCGTAACTATATATTTTTTTAAAACAATTTAGTAAAATATACTTACATGTAAGATATTTTTTTAAAGAAAACTCAAATTATTTTTACCCCCCCCCCCCACTCCCCCGTCAGTAGACTCGATAGTAATTTTAAAGAAGTTGAAGAAAACTTTTGTTTATAATCGCTTACAATTATTTATTTCACCATAAACTTCTGCATAAATAAATTTTCACTGCGATAATAAATTGACTTTAAAAAAGTCAATGTTATTCAATATGCGACTTAATCTTGTAAAATATATTCATTTTGAATTACTTTTAACGAAATCATTAATTTGTTTTTAACGTTCATATAAAAATAATACAAACAACCAATTCTAGAGACCTAGGGCTTCACCCAAAACGAGATTAGATTAGTCTCGTATTTGATCGTGTCGTCTTAATTTCTATTCAATTAAAATTAAAACATAAGATAAATATTTTTTGCCAAAGTACGTAATAAAAAAATAAAAAAATATAAACTGTTTAAATTTTCATTGCATTTCTCATCTCATATATTAAAATCAAATAAGTTCGTATAAGAATATAAAGACCGTATATTTATATTAGAATTATTAGTTTAGACATCAAATATTGCATATACATAGTGCATGCATGTACTCGTATGTAGGAACTGACATGGTGTATATTGGTTCTCGCAGTGCATACAATATTAAATATAAACTTCACATTGTTTATGTGCTTTGGTGAAATTTATAGCTGTGATGATTTACATTAACCAGTGTATCGGTTTTTCTGTTTATTTTTATTTTTATAACTTGTTTTACGGAAAAGTATTTCAAGGAAAACATTAGTTTACTTCGCAGATAATTTAAAATTTGAAACGTTTTAAAAGTCAACACTTTTTTGACACTTATCTAATATTCATAATTTTTTAACTCTTAAATTTTATTTATGTAAATAATAAACTAAAAACTGTATAATATTTTTGTATCTCATCTAAAAATTTAACGATTATGTCTAGTTTTTTATAAACAAACCAGGAATTGAGAGTTATCTTCGATTTCGTATACACATAAATTTTTTTGCATCTACAGCGTATATACCAATACGATAGTTAAATATGATAGTTAAATACTCTAATTGATTCAACCAATATTTTTAGATTCAACTAATAGTTAATTAACAGTTAGAGATAAATTGTTATCGTTTGCAAAATCGGAAATTATTTATTAAAAAAATATGTTTGTTTTTATAGAATTGATATTTTGGCTTTTGAGCACCTAATGAAAGTTTTAGTAGCTTTAATTTTTATTCTTGAAAAAATATATAAATTATTGAACATTATTTTATTTTATTTTAATGGTTAGAATAATGTTTTTCAACCATTTAAAAAAAACATTTGTATTAAAAATCAGACATTGTTTTAAATATTAGATAGTTTAAATAAACAGCTTTATAATATAAAGAAATCAATAATATTGCAAGACGAACAATATTTATCAAATGAATAAAATTGAATTTTCGAATGTAAAAAAATCGCACGAGACGAGAATGGTTTAAATTTTGACGAGATAAGATCAAGACGAGGGGCTTTTATGTAGTCTTGTGAAGTATTAAAAGTAATATTTGATCCAATTTCAATAACTGTATACAGTAGAAACCGGTTATAACGACATCGAAGGGACCGTAATTTTAGGGCGTTATAACCGGTACGTCGTAATAACTGATTATCGATTTTTTTAGGATAATTTATTGGAAAAACAAAAAATTTCATTATGCTGAAATTTTTTGAAATTCACCGTCTGTGAGCGAAGATATCGTCAACATGGGATTCAGCAGGTATTTCTATTCTGAGTCGTTATAACCAGTATGTCGTATTAACTGATGTCGATATAACCGGTTTCTACTGTATTTTTCACAAAAGCAAAATAGCCAGAAGGCTAAATAAATAATAAAAATATAGATTATTCATACCATAATTGAAATTCTTCATATAAAAAGTTCAAACATTTCGGATTAAATGTGTTAAACCATGGTTCATTTATAGATCAAAGTAATTTTTATTTGAGGTTTTGGTAGTGTATGTAATTACATTTACTGTAATTTATTTGAAAACAGCTCGTATAACTCTACATGTAATTTGACAAAAATTGTATACAGTTTTATAACAGGAATATAAAATATTGTTTGTTACCCATTTCAACTGCCATTAAGAAATCTCTCACCTTTAATGAACGTACTGTATTGCTTTAAATAATAACATTCGTTTATGAGGTTATTACAAACATTTTATTTCTGCAACATTGAAGATATTGTCTACTTTAAGATCATTCAGTCGGTATATATACGTGTAGGTATTCATAAATAAATTTCGTTTTAATTAAAAATTATGCTACAAAGACAAATTTTAATAGAATAAGATATGATATCGTTACATGAATAAGCAGATTATAAAAATAGTTTATACAAATTTTGCGGAAAATTTGCACAAATATTTGTTTTCTTTAACATTCCTGGTTGTTAATCACATGAAGCTGTAATTAACTATAGGTTCTATCTGTACAATTCATATTTTTAATAATCTATACATATAATTCGAATATAATTTTCGCGAATATAATTTTTTGTTCCTAATGTAAAATAAATTAAATATCTACTTATATTACTTTCATATGTTTGTTGTTTTATGAACTAAGAACAATTTTGAGTTTTCCAAGATGTCTGACTTTTGTTTTAATTAAATAAATTACTAATTCATGCACATTTTGTTTTTTTTTTCGTTTTACATTATTTTACTTAGCAAAATCCAAGATTTCAGTATACACGGTTTTGTGCAGAACGTATCTACCGTGTAAATCGCGAGATAGGTGTACTATGATAACGCAAAAATTTGCGTACCATAAAATATTTAACGATCAATTGTATTAAGTTTCAAACAAACTGGAATTTTGTAAAAAAAAAATTATTGTATGAAATAATAACATCAAAGAATAACTGCAGTATTTTTTTCTCGGTAAAAATATTTTTTAAATTCCCAGTGATTGAAATATAATACACCGTTTTTGTGTTCATTCTTTTTTAAATATACGTAGGTAAATAATCGTACATATGTAAAAAATTTAAGAAACTGTTTCGTCGTTTTATGAATTGACATTTAAAAATATGTAAGAGAAAATAGCATGGCATTTTTCGAAATGCTTCCTGCTTTTTATATGTACGGTATTTTATATCCTTCAACTATCTTAATGTGTATTTGTATGTAGTTAGTATGTATAGAAAATTCACATATACATACAAAGCTGAAAAAATAGAAATAATATTTAGTATAATAAAAAAATCATAGATTAATTTTTTTTAATATTAGGTACACGGGGAGAATATTCTAATATTCATAAAATGCTGTGAACCTGAGGACAGAATCAACTTCTGAAAAAAATTAATAGAAAAGTCAGTAGAATTTAAAATAAAGTAAATGAAAAATTACAATGACATACTGGTAAATTTTGACATAGTAAGTATATACCTATTAAAAAGTAATATAACGCTATTCTTTAATTTAATTTCTTGCATATGAAAATTTCACGTACATTCTCTATAATTTTACTATGTTTCTATATTACTTTTCATATCTGGCCTATCGCCGTCATAGAAACTGCTATACAGTACCTGTATATTGAATTGTAGTAAACGTTCTTTTAAATTTTACCATGTCGGATGTTAAATATTTCTAGGATCAAATTTTTTTTCATCAATCTATGCAATTTTTTATTTTTTTCCCATTCCTACGCATCGTAAATAAATACAAATGTTAATGAAATTTTTTCATCTGACTATTAATAACTTGTTAAAATAATTATTTATGTTTTATAATAATAAATCTCATATTTTTACATATGGTATAGTAATTTTTGATACTGTTGGTATGAAATATTACTACGTTACCGATTTATTTTTCACAGAATGAAATTTTGTCCTCCCGTTAACATGTTTTCTATGTTAAAAATTAACATTAAATTTTTTCAGTGTAGTAATAAATATTTTAATGAAATTACATAATCAAATGATTTTTTTATAAATAACTTGAAAAAGTGTATAAACGGTATTCACATATTTGAAAGAAACTCACTATTTTACTATATGTCATTGAAATGTTTTTGATGTGTTATTTATTATTGGCTGTAAACTCCACAAACCAAGATTTGTGAAAACTTTGCATTAGAAATCTTTTTTTACGTACACTGGAATATATTTCTATCAGTATCAGTATTTTTATTAGAGTTATCATACCAGCGATATTCTTTCTCTATGCAGTAATAGTTCTTATATACATTATGAAATAATTTGACTGATTTATTTAAAAAAAAAACGTCAGAAGAACACGATAACATATTTTTCATACATAGTTATATAAAATGTTCGTCCCTATCAAGCAAACAATACAGTGGAAATTACAATAAATTATTAAAATAAAACTTCAGACAACCGGAAGTAAGTTACATAGATATATACGTTGAAAATATACCTTGAACAAGCATAAACTCTAACATAAAATAATCTCAAGGGACGACAAAAAGTTGTAGGGTCGGTTGAGGTTTTTATTTCAACATTTTGATGAGGCGTTTCGTATATTAT
This sequence comes from Sialis lutaria, assembly GCA_949319165.1. Taxonomy (NCBI): domain Eukaryota; kingdom Metazoa; phylum Arthropoda; class Insecta; order Megaloptera; family Sialidae; genus Sialis; species Sialis lutaria. The sequence continues at coordinate 13,215,099 of OX439239.1, forward strand.
ATCATGAATCATGTAGAGACGCGCAGTCGAGCGGTTCCCAATTAGGTATGTATTTGCGGTTTCAGGACCGCCGCACACAACGCGCGCTCCGGCGGGGGGAGGAGGAGGACCCCGGTAGTAGTAGTAGCTATCGCGGTTTGCGGACCCCGGTAGTAGAGACGGTACGGGGGCTTCGCAACAGTAGTAAGCTATCGCGGTTTCTGGCGCGTCCGGTTCACGTACACACACCCGCTCTGTGTGGGTGTGTGTGTGTGAAACGCAATGTGTGTGCTCGGAATTCGTGAGTGGACCGTTGAACGAATTTTCTTTGTGTATATGCAGTTAATAGATATATATACGTGTGTTTATTTGTTTGTTTGTGTGTGTGTTCGATTCTATTATATTTTCTGAACTGAAAAAACACAAAACAGAGAAAAAATGTTCGTGCAAATATTTACTATGATTCCTTTTATTTTGTTTCATTTATTTGTTTCGGTGTTTACAGCGACTGAATATTTCGGCTTTTGACCTTTTGTTTTAATTGATTTTTGTGATTCTAGTTCATGCAGGTTCACATAATTTAAAATGTAGGTTAAGGTATTTTTAAATATCAATCAAATATTAATCGTAAACGTGTGCATTACTCAGTGTTATATTAATTATATAACTTAAATTTATCAAATTATTGTTTTTGTGTATGATTCATTTTCATGAAACAATGTTAATATTAATAAAGTGGTAATTTAATTAACTTTAACTAATGACGCATTTATAATGCAATTTCACACAATTTTGTAATTAATTCAGTCAAAAAGTCATAACTAATTTCAACGAAATGACATTTGATACAATTGTATGCGTTAAACGAACTGGGCAATTACTAATTTTTTTTAAACATATTAAATAACTACTAGCATATTAAAAATTGTTTTTTTTTTCGATTTCGCATTCTGAGCATTGTTTTATCACACATGACAGTAGACATTTTCAAGGCTATTGAAAATTAAATCGAATTTGTAATTTTCTCTCCTATTACATGAGTTTGTTGATATGATTATGTTGATTAATGAAGTATGTATCTAAACGTTATCGAAAAACAAATATATTTTGTGCTTTCCATTTTATTTAAATGTACTTTACTAAATATCGACTTTGTTGATTTATTGATTAGTAAACTTTAATAGTAGTTTTGACTTCTGAACGTTCCTATCATTGATTACACAGTTCAATAGTTCCTGGATTAAATACGACCAATACTCAATACCTGTGTGTTTGTCTATTGATATGTGGGCACTCTTCAACCGAAATTGTGAGAGCTATAAAAATTAAATTATAAACTTGAGGACCATAATAACTAAGGTTTTACATAATTCATGTTTGGTCATTTTTCCATACTTACAAGTTAATCGTTTCTGTAAAAAAATAATAATAATGGCCACGTTAGTTTATTTTTAACTGTGAAATGCACATTTTACTATTTGACAGTCCAATTACTCCCCCTAAACAGAATGGGGGTAATTGTCCATTGTTCTCTCCCCCATTTCTCCGCCACTGCTTAATACAATACTAATCACCATAAAGTGTTTTTCCAAACAAATTTCACAGATGTGTAGATCACCCAGTAAAGCATGTTTAATATTTCACAGCAAATCCATATAATTTACAAAGGGTAACCAGATTTAATAAAACTATTATTAATGCTTGTAATGTTGCCACTTTAAACTACATCGTACACAACATGTATACAGAACTCATGTTTATTAATCTACAAGTGTTTAATTAAATTTTCATTAACGTATTGCCCTATCATAATGAAAGGGATATGTCTAACCACTAACCCTAATTATTTGTTATTATATATTAATATTATAATTAATGGGCATAAAAAGATCATTTATATATTATACTGACTCTCGTTTTTAATTCAGGATGATGAGGATTTAATTTTGATTAATGTATCATATTGATTCTAAATTTCGTTATTTCAATACAATTTTGTTGTTCTATAAGTACAATAATTTAAATAATTTGTAAAAACATATTGTCAAAAAACATAGTAACGTGATTATAAGTATACAAAACATGTTTATCTTTTCCCCAAAAAATATTAAAGTATACTACGTATTTTTTTATTAAAAAGGTGGGTTGTCTATAAAATATGTATGTTGGTCTCTTTAGTCGGCTTGACGACTTTAAAAATCTATAGTGAGTATCTAATACAAGGTTATTATCATATGTCCATAATTCTTCAATTAACGTTATTGAATACAGATAATGGCATTACATTAATGAAAGTTTATTTTTTAACTAGCGGAATCCCGCGGCTTCGCTCGCGTAAACTTCGAAACTAATTAGAACCCTCTATAAGTAATAGGGGATGACATATTACATTTATTTTATATTGATTTTTATTCATTACTTATAAAAAAACGTAAATATCCCGGATCTTAGTTAAAAAAAATAAAACTAACCCCCGTCTACTGTCGACATTAGGGGTTGAATATCAAATTCTTTTATTACAGATTAAATCCATCCTAGTCCCCGTCGAACTTTAATTTTTAATTGAATATTAATTTGGCCGAATTTATTTTAATATCATGAACAGTTATTATTATTATTCCCGTAGGGGTTGAATTTTCGTAACTGATATTTCTCTTGTAGAGTAACTACTTATGCCATGTTTCATTCGGTGAATACAAAAAAAAAATATTTTACAAATTTTTCCACCCCCCTAGCACCTTAGGGGTTAAATTTTGGAAAATGCTGAAATAATCGTTTCACTATTTGTATTTTATAGTATGTTCGATAAGTTGCGAACAAAAAAAAATATTTTTATATATAAACTTTGACACCCTGTTTTAACCCCGTAGGGGTTGAATTTCGAAAAATCCTTTCTTAGTGGGTGCAAACATCATAAAAGGAAGGCACCTACGAAATTTCACGTTTCTAGGTCCAGGGGTTTGGGCTGTACGTTGATATATGAGTGAGTGAGTGAGTGAGTGGTTAAGGACAAACTCTTTTATAGATATAGATTACATGCAATAACATAATACCAATATAAGAACATTGTAGCAATCATTCATTGTATTGTTATTTTATAATTTGTACTGATTAGTTTATAGAGATTACAATAGTTGTTTTAATTTGTATATAATATTTCACGCTAGAAATTCTCCGTGGTTTCGTCCATTTAACCCTTTGTAGCCCAAGATCTTAAAAATTTAAATTATGCTGATAATGAGTAATGAGACAAGTTCAGGCATATAAAACAATACGTATTTTTTCAGAAATTTAAAAATATTTATTTTTAACTATTTATTTGACTTTTTTGGGAGTGACATTACTGTGAGTTAATCCTTAAAAAAACACTTATACGGTATGGCAGGATTTGAAACAATTATTTTGTTTGTTGTAGCATAATGCTACACCGCATTTTTCGCAAATTGTTTGTAAAACGCCAGTACACTGGGGAATCTTACAATGTATTCTCTTTTCTATCCAAATCGGCCAGTAGCCGATCTGGTCCTGCCTTACTGCATATTATGCATATATTATTATAGGTATAGTTACCTATAATAATACGGAAGTCAATGGGTGATCTGTGAATTTTACTTGATACTAACATAAGTTATTCAGTGGTATGTTACAGTAGTGTTAATATTTATATATTTACGAGTATATTGGAAAATATCAATTGTATACGATAATTGATTTACGGCGGACCCGTAAATCAATTATCGTATACCCTAATTTCATTCTAGAATCTTAGGCTTTACAAAAGTAAAATTAAAATTGGTTAAGTAGTATCAAGTGGGAACAAACAGAAAAAATTCTAAAAACCATCAAAATATTTTTAATGGTGACATTTGCACTAATTTTCTTATGTATGAATATGTTTGTCATATTAAAATAACGAAAAGTATATAATTAAGATATTTTTCATATAAGAATTTGTATACATTTGCTAGACGATTGTTTTCTGTATGGCTGGTTCAGAGCGCCGCACTATATTTCTATTCATAAGTGCAAGAGACCACGCGAGACCGTTTCGATTCATCGGCGTATGAAAATTTGATTTCTGTTTTATTAAGTCTGCTCACAATTTGTGTGTTAGTGTACTGACCAGAAACAGGCTGGGCGTTTTCAGAAAACTAGGAGTTTAATAACGAAATGCACCTGTATAAAATTTGCCCGAATGGTTTTTAAAGGTAGTCATTACATGATACGTATTTTCAAATATGTTTATTGGGTACTTGACTGTTTATTTATATATTTTCGTTCTGTACATTCTACAGTTTTGATTTTATAAAATTTCAAAATTTATCATTTTATTTTTTATAAAAACAAATTCTGTCGATGAATTTATTTAATATTTCTGTATTAAGATAAAATTACAGGTAGGTACAACATTTTACATAAGGTAAGTATTGATACATATTAGCTATATATTTTTATACATGTCCTATAAAAAACTGTAGTTATTAATAAAACAATTATACTCACAATTACGAAAAGATCATGACAAAAAAAAAATATTGATATTTTTGAATTTGTAAATTAATTCGCTTTGGATAAGGGATACGTTGATTCTTTATTTTCGATGGAATTTCATTTTGTAATCAATACTATGCATAATAGCATTTATGTATAATTAAAGTCAACATTTAAAATTTAAATTTCACATTTATGTAGACATATACCACTCTGACCATAAAATTTTATGCGAAGTATAATATTAATGAATGTTGGCATGAAATTTTAATGAAAAATTGAAGACCAGCAATGTTACTTTAATAGGTATGTAACAAAAAATAGTCATTTGATTATTATTTTTAATGACTGAAACAGGGCTGAGTAAAAAAAAGAAGAAAGTAATCGTCTTTGAATCTATGACTATAGTTAAATTATGAATTTTAACACACCGTGTGTGTGTAAAGGCCATCTCACTAGCCTCACCTCATAAGTAGGTCGAGCCTTCTACTGTCGTTAAGCTTCTAAGCAAAATAATTTCAAATTTTTCAAAATATCTTTACATAATTTATTATTTGGAAATAATTTAAGGGGTTATACGCAGTTGCAAGACCGAAAAAGGCGTTTTTTAATGAATGTTTTACGAAAAGGTATTTTATTTTACAAAAACAAAAAATATCAGTACATTTAGTGGTAACATTTAAGTTTATAATGAAACTAATGATTTGTAAAAATATTGATCTGGTGTACTCCTGCAAACGATCTCCTGAAGACGTTCCAAAAAAAGGTGTTCGGCGGTGACCATGATTTCTCCGGTTTAGTTCGTGTGAAATTAAAAAACCGAAAAGATTTTTTTAGTGGATAGATAAAACTAGGTATTGATCGAAGGAATAATCGAAATTTTGATTTTTGACAAAATTACGGCTTCGTAAAATAAATTTGAATTTTCGACCAAAATTGCTACGGAAAATTGTTTAAAAAAGTAGAAATAATTATCCGAAATCTTATTTCTTCGATTAATACCTGAAGAATATATCTGAGAAGGTTGTGTTAATATTTCAGACCGATCGGTTGAGCCGTTTTTTAGGAATCTTGGTCACCGACTTGGAAAACATAGTTTTGAGAAAAACGCAGTTAAAGTTTCGGAAGAAGTTTACACATAGATAATTTTTTTTCTTTACATCTATTCCAGGGCCATAAGATGGGCCCTCTGTAGCATCAACAGCTTCTAATACTTCGAGTTGATGTTGTCTACGAGCCATTCTTCCCTCGTGCGTACTCCCATGCGCTCAGATATAACCGGTTTTGACTCCGCCTATTTTCTAAGAGTCCGCAACGTCCCTACAAATATGCGTATATCTCGAAAAATGCTCACCGGATCGATTTGAAATTTTCAGGAAATATAGTCAGAAATATGTACATTCCGAAAATGCAAAAAATTGATTTTTTGAAAATTCTAACTGCGTATAAGGGGTTATATACAGTTAGAAATTCCAAAAAATCTATTTTTTATTTCATTTTCATAATGTACATATATTTAAATACACACAGAGAAAATTTCAAGTCTATCCGGCGATTATTTTCGAAGTTACACGCATATTTGTAAAGACGTCTCAGAGCGTTTGAATGTAAGAGGTCGGAGCGGCATCGGCAGCGCGTTTTTCTCAAATTGTGTTTTTAAAGTCGGTGACCACGATTCCTCGGAAACGGCTGAACCGATCAGTCTCAAATTTTAACATTACTTTAATGAAATCGGTTTGGGTTTTTTATTTTAAATGATCTAGACCAGAGATATCGTGGTCACCGCAAGGCACCATTTTTGAGAGGACCTCCTGGAGAACAGCTGTAACAACTTTTGAAATTATTATTTTTACAAATAAAAAATGTAAAAATACAATTAAAAGTTACCATAATATATCTACACATTTTTACATTAATAAATTTAAAAGTCTTCTCTTAAAAAAATTATTGAAAAAACCTTTTTTTTGGCCTTCTGACTGTATATAACTCATTAACATACATCATTAAATAAAAATAATGTTTTATAGGGCCTTCTATATTCAATCGATCCATAGATTATAAATTCAATCAAGAACATAGATAACTAATAAAAAATTGAAATTTTTTTGCATTTTTAATAACTCAACAGTCAGTGAAATATTACTTTAAAAAAATTGTAATTTTTAACTGATTGTGATTTTAACTTTTTGATAATTATAGGATCGTGAGCTCAGCCACCACGAGCTGCGTTTTTTCGACATTTAATTTACCGGGGAAATTCCAAAAGTCAAAATAAATAACTATACGATATTAAAAACAATAATTTAAAAAAATGAAACAACAAATTTTACAAATTTATTATTAAACTCGCTTCAGCTTTTGAAATAATTTAGAAGTAATTTAAAAAAATATGAATTGTTTTATTTAATATGTACTTCAAAATATACACCTGCTAAATTAAAAAACTCACAATTAAAATTCACTCCGTTTACAGTCGTAAAATATTAAAATTCCAAACGTCACTGCAAATAATAATACCCATAAACATAATTGGGTCAATTGGTCAATAAAGGAACCGCAATTACATAATTAAAATTGTAAAAAAATACTCGCGCGTTTTAATTCAGTCTTGACACATTACAGTGAAATAAAGAAAGAACTCGTTTGCATTTTATCTGGAAATGATCAGGATGTGACCGAGTCTAACCGCTGGGAAACATAATAGCATAAACCAGTGGGGTTAAGTTTCGAAGCCCCTTAACAGGAATTTTATGCATTAAGGAATTCAGAGGCGTGCGAAGAATGTTCAACTCTTTCTGAACAGGTTTTTTTATATAATTTAAGTAGGATTTACTGAATGTCCTTTTCAACGAGAAAATTTTATTAGATTGTTATTTTACGTACAATCTATATTATAGTTTAGATATATTCAGATATAGAGATTATTTATTTATTAAATTAATTTGTATACATATCGACGCGCCGTGACGGTGGAAAGCTAAAAGCAAATAAATGTATTTATTGGTACATATGTATAGGTACCAAATTTTACAGTAAGATAAAAATGGATATTTTGTTCAGTTTTTTTATGCAATATTTTCATTATTCTTCTTATATTAAATTAAGTTATATTTTGAGCTTTATTTAACGCAATAACGTTCATTGTGATATATAACGTCGCTTATTGTAAGGGTTTCATTCAATTTAGTCAAAATGACAGTGGTTTATTCTTTTTATTTTTAATACATGCGGCGTATTTTTCATTGTAGAGCTATGGTGAATATACCATTTGACGAGGCTTGAAATACTTAATATATTTGTTTAAATTTTTAATCGTAGATTATGATTATTAATTAGTCATTATATTATTTAATATACAATTATATATTTAATATATATGTCAATTTTATGCCGAATTCGCTTAAGTATTTTATGAAAATGACTTATCAATTAAACAAAATACAATATTCAAATTTAAAATATATTTTTTCGATTTTTGATCAGTACATTTATTTTTATTTCAAATCAAATAAAAATAATGCTCCGTAAAAGTGTAATATTTCCGTACAATGTTTCAATGGAACTATTAAATAAATATCAAAGTATATTTAATAAATCACTTACATATATGTCATAAAATACATCTGGCACAGGCAAGTAAAACGATAAAATTCAATTTCTGACTTTTATGGTGAAACCTGAAGTACTGTACTAAACTTAGAATTTACATTTGCTTTGAAATTTTATATCATTTCGATTGAGGATAAAAATATATCTTAAACGGACCCCAATTTTATGCTTGTTTTTATTTAATATCGATAAGTAAAATACTTAATGAAGAGTATTTTAATGCATTACGTAACCCATAAATATTCTACTCCTATATACTCGTATGAATATACCTGAATAAAGGATGTTCAAAGTTCAAAATATATTGATTTATAATTTATGTGGTACCTTTTCAAGAAAGACATTTAATAAAAAATGTTCTAATATCTCTCACATCTTCACTTGTTAAATATTATAATATAAATAGAAGAATGGAGTTGCTCGGAGGCTTATAGCATTTAAAGAACTTCAATTTTTATTTTATCTTTTAAGGGGATAGCCACTGTGACGGTCAATGTTTGGGAATTTTTTTCACAGATATAACTAATTATTTTTGAATCAGGTAAAGGACGTTTTATTAAGTATATATTCAACTTATTTAATATCAAGTTTATTGAAAAATATTAAATATTTACAAAGTTATGAGTCTCGATGTGACGACCAAAAAAAATAGTTGTCTCTATGGTCATATTATATGAAAAAAAAAAAAAATTTTTATCAATATCTATATGAATGTAGCTATTATTGCACGTAGCCGTTTTTTTAATTTTATTTTTTTACAAAATGCGATCGTTTGAATTTTTTTTCATTTTTAAGACCTATTTTTTTATTAGAGCGGTTTTAAAAATAGTAATTATCAAAATTTCAAAAATCGGCTACGTGCAACGATAGCTACTACAATTACGAAAATTATAAAAAAAAATTGAAATCGGTTCATTAGTCTTTGAGGAATCGTGTCGACCAGGTCGAAAAATGTCATTCCGAGATAAACGTGTTTAATGTTTTTGTTATGTCATAACCGGCCGTGCTACATCGTCTCACTAAATTGACTGTAACTCCGTCAATTTTCAAAATTTAAACTCAATTTTTTGTATACATATTTATGAATATGTAAACTTTAAAAAAATCTAAAAAAAAATTACTTTCGTCTGTTATAATGTAAATTTTATAGTTTGCAATACAAAATAATTTATTTCACATTATTTAATAAAATAATTCTCTACCTGTGAGGCGCGCCCCCTAGGGGGGCTTGATAAAACTGAAAGGGGGGCGCGAGTATATCGAAAAAAAATATTATGTAAAGATTTATTTAATTTACTGACAGGAAAGCAATAAAATACATATTTACTGATATAATACACTCATAAATAGAATTGTATCAATACTGCACAAGGTATTTAATAATTAACATATCAATATTAAATTAAAAACAAGATTAATAAGTGACTCCCTTGGGCCTGCCTTGCAGAGTAATATTTTTCGAAAGAAAAATTAATATTAGAAATTGACAAAAAACAAAGCATTTTTTTATATTTAACTGAGATCTATTTTCAGATTTAATTATTGTATGAGGGTGTGGGGGGGGGATAAGAATTGTGATTGAAAATTGGGTCGCCAATACTAAAAGGTTGAGAAACGCTGTCATAGCGATATAAATGTTTTGACAACTCTCATTACCTATTTAAAAATAATATAACCAAAACAATATGACAAACAATATCATTTTCAAGTTCATAAAAAATAAACATCTATTCTTCGAACGTATTCTAATGTTTTGTCATTTTAATATACCATAAAATATATTGTAAGTATAAATTAATCATATCTTCATTAATTATTAAATTTAACATCATTGCTTAGCACCCAGGATTCATGAGCATGAGATAGTCATAGAAACTTTCATTCCTATACATATTAAAATACTTATATAATACAAAATAAATACAAACATATTAAATGTGACTTGTTATATCTATGTCATGAATTGAAAAACCAAATGTAAAGCATAAGATTTTGTCAGAGTAGTTTTATAGACCACTTGAAATAATGTTAAAATTATTCAAATGTAATAGAACTTTGTAGACAACCTTCAGACAGGCTTAATAATTGGTAGAAACTTTTAACATAGGCTCTATTTATGCATTTATATAAGCATCACTCACATTGTTATTTTCTGTAACCTATTGTTAGAGAATCCCACAGATTCTTTAGCTCATTTGAAATTATAATGTCGGGTGAAAAAAGCTCTCAAAAGTTCACAATAGTTTTTATAATAATTGTACAATACAATGGAGAAAAACAAATATATAAATGAATAAATTATTCGCTTTTTTAAATAGGTATCTTGCATTTAAAATACACATCATGACAACCGAGCGATCATTGTAAACTTTTATTACTGAAGTAAGAAAATCAGTTAATTGGCAAATTGTCTATGAGTATTTTCACAAAAAATAGTATTTTAATAACATTACTATTAATTACTATACTAAATAAATATTTGGAGGGTAAAAGGGAGCATATATATACATAGGTTGTTAATTAGTCCATAAAAAATGCGTTCGTACACGCATACATACGTACCTCTTAAACTATTTGTAATTAATAAATATAAGTTTACATAAAAGGTAATTATTAATTTATGTTGCCTCCAAGAAACGATATTTTAAGAACCAAAACAAAGAACGTAGAAAGAACTGACTAAGGAAATGCAATATAGGTAGTAAGATCTCTTACTATTAGAAACACTAAAACTCAATTCCGTATTGATTTAGCAATGATTGCAATTTAATTTTGATCGAACACTTTTCTTATTTCCTACTAAATAAGTTTTTCCTTTCTTTAGTTTAAATGGTGAAAAAATGTCTATGAAAAGACAGAACCCTAAAAAGACGAGACTTTAATCTAATTTGTCTTGGCCTTGTTTTCGAAACTATAAAATATTTTTTCTAATAAAAATAAGGCTTCAATTTCATTTAAATAAGTTGAGACCGAAACGAGATTTCAGTTCCAAAAATCGAGACGAAATTTAACTGACTCTTACCTCGTCTTGTGCGCAACCCTATTTAATATTTTAATTATAGTCTATGATATAACTAATTAGAAAATCAAACATTAAGTGGATATAGTCTTTTTACCTTACAGCCTATTTCTCAAAATAAATAACAATCATGTTGTTTTAACAATAGTAAAAGTACCTACAAACGTTTAACAATAGAACACAACACGACTTAAGTATACTCATTAATTAAAGGCTGATATTTAGCGATTGTTACACAAAGAAATATGAATAAGAAGAAGATAATGATCTAATACTTTGCAAGGCGTGATAAAAAGGTGGAACATCCTTTATAATTCTTTCGCCTTTACTTTCTGAACTTTTTCCAATGAATATATTTTCTTCAACGATTTTAAATGATGATTCATTGAACATTGATTCTGTTTTTGAAATATATTTGTTTAGTGTCTACATCATTGCCTATAGAAATGTTTAGATTATTCAATTTACTAATTGAAAACATTCGTTTAAATGATTTTGTTTAAATACCTATTTGAAAGACAACAATTGTAAGCTGATTTTTGAACTTGTATTCAAAAAGAGCATACAATTAAGTACATTACATTAATTAAAATATATTTATTTTGATCATTATATGTTAAGGTGGGTGGACCATAAAAGGCCATGCTCCTTGTAAGGCCAATTATTAAAAAGTCGTAGTTATTGCCATGCGATGACAAATTCCTTCTACTCACACTATCATCCATCGAATTAAAGAACATAGACGCGGCGGCGAATCACTAAGGCCGCTATTTTGTCTATGCCGTCCTATCCTTTATTGACTTCGGTCGTCGACGTTAAAATTGTGCTCACAGCAAAACGTATTTTTTCAAGTAAATAAACGATTATTTTCTTTATTTTTTTTACTCTGAATTTATATATGTATAAAGGTTTGCTATGGTAATAAAGAAAAAAATTATTACTTTATTTCCATTTGAGTTAAAATATCGTTAGTGTTCCTAGGAAAGCCAATGGTTCCTTGTAAGGCCGATAAAAAAATTGACAGTTGGCCATACTAAGTCGGTTATAATTTTTTTTTAATTTCATTATAAAGATTATTGGCAACTTATTTGATACCTATCGATATTATACTCATTAAAATTATTTTAAAACATTTTCACGAAAACATTCTTAGTTTTACGATAGTGTTCAAGTAATGTTCATTGAGTATTTTTTATGTGAATTTAAAATAGTAAGCTTTTAAAATTTCATTTTAATGAAAGACCTTTTTATTTAGTATAAGCAGATATTTTGATTGTCCCAACGTTACTATTAAGTTAAACGAATGATTCATTATATTGGCCTTGTATGGAGCTTTGTTTCTTGCAAGGCCATTTGGAAGAGTTTAATAAAACTTAGAAATAATAAATGGTCACTAACTCTGTAATAAAAAAAATGTTGTATAAGTTACATAATAAAATAAAGTGTTTGTTTCATTTATCCAATAAATAAAGAAATAACTGTTAATTCCTTAAGGTGGCCTTCCATGGTCCACCCACCTTACTTTTATATGTTGACACTAAAAGCTATTTAATTAAATAGCAAAAATTGTAACAATTTTGTCTTAATTCTATGAAACAACAACTCTTCAAATTTTAATTTTAATTACATATGTACCAGTCACTTGATCTTGTTGATTTTATTGTTATTAAAGAAACTAGAAACTATATCCCTTATATTCGTACTTACCTATTATTCATGTAGAGTTTTCTATCTTTTTATTTCATTTACAAAACAGACATACAGTTTTTAATTATAACAAGGCTTCGGGTTATATAAAACCTCTTTTAGTGAATATTTTTTCTATCTTTAAAACAAAAATACAAAAAACTTTCTATCTTTCATTGCTTATAAAACTTTTATGAATAAATCTTATAACTGTAATTATATACATATAACAATATTGTTTTTCAACAATGTGTGAGATGAAGACAAATCGAACAAAACACATAATTCAGTTTTTGAGATAATGTCAGACATCATGCGAAAACTAAAGGTATTAAAGTTAGACAGCACTTAAAATTTATTTATGTTTAGTATCCTAAAGTTACAACCAATTTCTTCAAATAAAATTAAGAAAATTGAACTACGTAACAATACAATACAAATTATAAATCTAGCCAATAACATAGTTAAAATCATTAAACAAATCAAATTATCAAATCATTAACCTAATAATCACCCCCAATAAAAACTAAGAACAAAACAAATCCGAAATGAACTAAAATCGAACGGTTTAATTTTTCATCTCGAACACTAAAGGTGCAATAATGATTAATAATTATATATGAGGAACAACAACAGCACGATCCAAGAGTGCGATCATTTTTCATCATCGAAGCGATTCCTCATAACCGCATGTCAGATATTTCCCGATAAATTATCCCGAACACTGTTTATAATGTCGTGGATAAAAATAATGGACAGAACTCGCATTTTTGAAATGTTTGTGTGAATCACGGTTGTCCGGAGTAACACGCGACCGGAGCGCTCATCGGCCGTAGCCGTCAGCTCCGGTCGGGAGACCGGAACATACTCCCCCTCCTACACTATACCCCCTAACTCTCACACTATGGACTTTACTAGTGCGCACTACAACGCGTTTTATTGTCTTCGATGTTTTTTATATTGATATAAACTTGATACTACTTTTATTTATTTGTAAAAACTGTTTTATGTGTGTACATATTTGAAAGTGATTAAAACATTATTTGTTTTTGATAAAAGTTAAAACAACTCCATTTTAATATGTTTAATTCAATTGAACTATATACCAGATTTCAAAACATTTTGTTTGTAATTTTTAGCATTCTGTTCGCTTATGTAATTACATAATTAATTTTTATGGTTAATAAAAAAAAAAAAACAGTTTCTTATGAAAGAGGTATTTTGTAGAAAAAGTTTGAAGTATGCATGTATACAAAAGGTTCCATTAAAGATTATATTTGCATTAATTCTAACATAGATTAACTAAGAAATTTGAGACACTAGACCATAATAAAAATAAATAATATAAAACTAAACACATTAGTATAGTTTAAATACAACTTTGGCAAGTTCTACTTGCAAATGAAATTAAAGATTTAAATTTGACTAAATATTATAACGTCAATTTTCTTAAATCGAAAAATAATCTTCTATCAAAGAAGGTTTATATATAAATATAAAAAACTTTTAAAGTATTTCTGTAATTTTCTTCTCATTCTGTTTGTAAAATAACTTTAGGCTTTGTCTATACAATAAATATATTTTTTGAGTCGTTACAAATAATCAAACTATCAAACTGATAGTTTTATAATTTATGTAAGTTTGTATGTTTCAAGAATAATTAAATACTGAATCTATTACAATAGGAATTTTACTGTTATAAAGCCTAAGACCTCAGAATTAGTTTATGTGGAGAAATAATAACCCGATGACAAATGTTGTAATAATTATACATATATTATCGTACAAAGCTTTTTTATCGGGAAATTACTACTGAACCGATCGGCGTAGTAATGATAGAATGTATAATTGATGTGTTTAGAGCAGCTGTTTCCACGGTTTCAAAGGATTTCGAAATAAACGTAGGTAGGGAAGTTGTGAATGAGACTTTGTTATTAATATGTACTTATGTACATATATTTAAACAATTAAATGCTTATGTAAGAAAAAATACAATTTAATCTGTAAACATGTAATAATACTATCTGCCCTTTGGTGCTATGCATCCCAACCAACTCAGATCTGAACTTGGACCCTCCGGTATACATTAGTTTCAAACGTCTTTTAAACTGATACGTCAAAAATGACAGCAATGCCAGTAGAAACAAAAAATGCTAATCTATGACGATGGTTCTGAAAAATATTTTTTTTCGATAAATTTTCACGTACCGTCACAGATAAAAATCACAGTTCTAGTACTTTTCATAGCTCACATTAAAATATAAATCCTGCTGTTAACTCCACAAAAAATGAACCTACAGTGATGCCTCGCTCAACGAACGCCTCGCATAACGAACGCTGCGCACAATGAAACAAAATTCTGTTCATTCATTACGCGACTCGCTCAACGAACCTCGCTTCACACAACAAACTGCATCGTACTTCATTTTGCCGCCGGAACGCTCCTACATATCACGAAGTCGCTCGAACTTCCAAAGTCGCACTCAGTTGATGCTCAAACTTACATGAACAATAATGAACATGCATCAACGCGCGTCAGTCGTTCTCTTCTGCACTTTACTCACACATGTGTTTGTTTTAATAAATGTAATTTTGTGAGTGAGGATTTGACCCTGCAAGCCTTGGTAGACTCTCCTAAATCTGAGTCTGACTAAAAAATAAAAAAACGTGTGTACAATCTTTTTTATGTTACAGAACGTATTAAAAATTTTAACATGTATTGCTATGGGAAAACGCGTTTCACTTCACGAACTTTTCGCATAACGAACTTGCTCCTGGAACGAATTATGTTCGTTATGTGAGGCACCACTGTACATTACAGTACACAAAAGCCAAGTGTAAAAATAAACGTAGAATAGGTAAAAAAATCAACAGTTCGTTGTTGCTCAAAATAGGCACATAATATATCAATATGGGTATATGTGCATAGAACTAGCTCATTTTTTCCAATAACTCTGCATTTCTTTATAATAAACCAAACCGTTTCTCTCTCTCTCCCTTTCTCTTGCTCTCTCTCTCTCACCCTTACCCGTACCACCACCGAGTAACTCCACATGCACACACACAATACTCCCTAAGAGATTTTTATTGATGTATGTTGGATATTATGTTTCTTTAGAATGTGATCAATTTTCTATATTCGATTCAACGGTCGCTTTTTAATATTTTCTTGAGTGTTTTTGTACACATATACACTCTACTTAAGCATGCCAATTTGTGTAATTTGAAAGAAATGAATCGTGAAGTAAAAAATGTTTTTATTTTTAAATATAGGTATATTTTCTCTTTATATTTTAATTGCTGTATTTTTTGTTTAAGATACGCCCGTTTTTATCTGTCGTTCTGGCGTAAAAGTAAAAACTGCCAATTAAAATGTGATAATTTGTTTAAATAATTAATTTGCAATTTTCATTGAGCTATATTATTTAATTTTGATTAAAAAGGAAAACAATTATAGCAACAGGTGTGAAATTAATCAATACGCATTAATTAAAAATACGTAATTAATTTTTCTTTGATAATTTACAACACGTGCTTAGAAATTATAATTATTTTTTTTTATTCATTAACAAACAGCATATTATTATATTATACCATATATTTTTATTATTAAAAAAATGTCAACCTAAGACAGGTACTTTTAAAATAAAAATGGAACAACGAAGTAGGTGAATTAAGAAATAGCATTTAAAAATAGTTTTTTTAAAATTAGTTTGTTTGCTAGAATTGATCATAAAAAATACTGAAATCAGACTTTAATGAAACATTTACCAACTTGTTCATTGTGTACGATATTTAATTCATGTCAAAGGTAAGCAGTAAAGATAAATATAAAACTAACAGTAATTTTTCTGGGTTTATGATTTTGATATACCTATTGCCAGTACTTTGTATGAAATAATTGGCAAAATATAAACTGTATTATTCGATAGCGATTTTACCAGTACTTTGACCAGTCTGAGAGTCTTCCATAAATCCTTAATATAAAATTGTTCCTTTCTTAGTGAAGTAGATTTTGAGTTAGCCAACTCATTATCATGTTGAAAAAATCAAAATAAATTCAAGAAAAGTTAAAATGGATATTTCCGTTGAAATACTATTTTTAAATTTATGGTTCTAATATTTATATTAAAGAAAAAGTACTTAAACTCGTAGAAGGAGCCATGAAATATTTATTGCTTGAAAAACAATAAAATAATTTTAAACTTCATATATTTTCTTCATGTTAATCGAGAATTTAATCATTGCTTCCAAAAGAAAAAGAGAGAAATATCTTTTAATTTACTCGCAACAAGTTATTTTTTATAGACAGCTTATGCATACATTATGTTATTGTTTATGCCATACTTAATTCGGACATTAGTTATATTATAAGCGGTATATTAAGCAATTCGCGTAGGGAAATACTCAAATCTTAATATTAAAAATGAATTTATTTATAGATTCCATTGATTCTGTAAACTGAACTTGGTCATGTTATATTATTGATCTGGTTCATTTCAATTTTTATAGACTTATATGAAAATATTAGAAACATTTCACCAGTTTCATGTGATGAAAACATATAGATTAATATGTCGTTTTGAGAAATTATACATATTTATACTATATCTAAGTTATTTTATACTGTTATATAATATTTATTGTTGTAAATAATCCATATCGAGAAAAAATAATTATTGTTATTGATTTTGGGTCTGTAATAACCGACGTTCCAAGTATACTACATATAGTGGACAAACAAAAAAAATAGGTCAACGTAGTTCGCAATGATAAAAGGATATTAACAGTTGCTTCATAATGATATATTGATTTAACTCTTGCAGTTTTTTGTTCAACTTTAGTCCATTATATTGATATATAAAGATATGATTACATTCTTAACCCTTAATTACTCACGCTGGTGTATTTTGTACACCAGTAACACATTTTCTGCGATTACTAAATATATAAATTTTTCTGTGACTGTATACCCCCACCGAACCTTTGTTTAGTCAGTCTAGAGTATAATAGGAATCCGGCAGTCAAAATTTGAGGATTGTACACTGGTAGAAAAGATTTCTCAAACTAAGTAAACCTTGTTTTGTATGTAACGAAAACAATATTTTCTTAAGATAAGCAATAACCTCTTAAACCAACTATAGTATTCTTGAACGAAGTAATAACGTAGTTGGATTAAGAGTATGTTTCTTTTATTAAGAAAATATTGTTTTCGTTATATACAAAACAAGGTTTTCTTGGTCCAATACAGTTTTTTTTCTGTGTAGCAATATGTATTAATTTTTTACTTACTAAATGTAGGTGGTATTAACGCACAAATCGCAGCATTCTTAGCGAAAAACTACGTTTTTGAAGATATAAGTGATGCTGCTGATGGAAAATATCTTGTCAAAAGAGCAAAATTTAAAAAATTACTAACAAAACTCTAATTTTTGTTATCCGATTTATTAAGATGAATATTGAACAGTTTTGTATACTTTTTTAGATTTAATTTGGTTAGTTTTTCGTTTTTATTTTTAATTTTTAGTTGTGTTAATTTTAAGAAATTTTTTCTTAGTCTCTCAAAAATAAATATTCTCAACTTTATGTTTTTCTCGTTTTTACAATTGTATTGGCTTCTAAAAAACACAACAACCATAGAAAATACAAGAAAACAACTTTGTTTGTAGTAAAAGTGGTTACTTATATCTGGAAGTCAAAATAATTAATTGCGCAAGCTTGAAATTAGATTGGTCTAGTATTCTTTTTTCTTTAAAACTAATTTATGAAGAAAAATATGTATTTTATATAAAGGCTGATAAAAAATAATGATAAATAAATCTTTAAGGAATAAAAGTATGAATATGAATATTTCAATGTGCACATAAATTTCAGTTAATTATCCCAACAAAATAAAATCTAACAAAACCAGTGGTCAAATTACACGTAATAATTTTTTTGTTAGTATCATTGTCAGAAAACATTACATTTCTTTTATGGACATAATTTAATTTTTTCTTTGTTATGAATGAAACCCACATGCCATAAAAACCTAAACAAGAAATAAAACATACAAAGAGATTAGTTCTCCGCTACGTTTCATTGCTTGAATCACTTCTATTCGTTAAATGAATAATGACATTCTGCTAATTAATTTGTAGACACATATTTATCAATCTATTTTATCTGATATTCTCGTAAGTATCTATTATATTTAATAGCTTTAATTATTTAACGTATGCTACATGTGTATATATTTAAAATGAGTTAAGAAAAATCACCATATCCATACATCTTTCAAATAAGTAGTTTTTACAATTATAATTAAAGGTTAAAAAAAATAAGAACTGCTAATTTCAATACTATCTTTATAATAAACGTGTCAATGAATTTCTTAGAATTTGGGGATAAAAATATATATGTGCAATGTGCACACAAAAAATAATGCAATACTTTTAATATACGTACGATATATGTATGTATAAGGATACTTTTCAAGACGCACTTAGCTGCAATGTTGACTATTAAAATAAAGTAGATTTAAATATTATAAATATCGTAAAACACATTATTATAAAATAATATAAATATGTATCGAACTATTATTACAATTTACATTTAATAAATAACTGAAAAATAACTTTGAAAAATATAACAAACAAAAATTTAATGTTTCGATATTTGCTGTTTAGACTGACAAATAATTGGTTATTATACAAACATTCAAATTATAAAAGTTTTGAAAAATATTAATAATAATTTTATAGAATACAATTGAATGGGCAGTATTTAAACCATGTCAAGAATAACCATATTCACTCTACATCTTTTGTAGATTGATATTAAAAATTTAATTGCAATCATATTACTAATGTGAAAATTACTTTATATACAAGTTCCTCAAAACTAATATATTTTAACATTATAAAATTAACTTAAAAGCTGTTCTAAAAAGTCAAACGCGTTATACTTTACAAAAACATACCCACACCCACGAAAAAAAAACACGAAAATTAACTATTTTTATATTCTTATTCATTTCATAGTTTATTAATTTTATTTATCGATAACGAAAGACTAACTTTTCTTAAGTAGATAATAATAAATATAAACAAGAATTAACGTGCTCGACAAATATATAAAATAAATAACCATAAACAATCACTTAAAAATATATGTAATATACCTGTATACATTATCCTTATTTTACTAAAAAAGCAACTAAAATAGAATTCCATCGATTGTCTATATCCAAAACTATGTTTAATGTTAATAACCAATACCTGAAATTATTAATATAATATGTCTAAAATAGATTATAAACAAAACGAAAATTCCAATTTATCATTTCACAAAATACTTTAAAATCTAATTATTTAAAACTTAAAAAAAAAATACAAACCATCAAAATATATATAAACAATCGGTACTTTTATTCTGTCAACTATAAATACTTTATTTTATGTAAGAGATTATACCAAATATATTAAATGAACAAATAAGTAATTTATACTTATGTAATTATATAATTTTAAAACCAGCTATTCGTGTGATTGTAATTCATGAAATTATTGAAAAATATTTTAATACTCAAACAAGAATAGCAACAATTAAATCTGTAAAAAAATAAATCATAACTCACCAATAGGTTCAGTTTGTCCGACAGCGGCCACAAGCAAAACAAACAGTGTCACTAACATTGCACTCGCGAGTTCCGCGTCGTCACGTCTACACGACAGCGCGCGTTTATTACTGCTGCTACTGGCCATGCTTTCACATAGCGACTGACGGTACGCGATCCCGCTTCGCCGATACTAATACTCGCGCCGCCGCCACGCGCATTGCGTGCGCCACAAAACTTAATACTAATTCTACCATTGTTTGGCCGTCCTGTAATTGTCTACGTGTATGCGTGTATGTGTGTATGTGTATGTGCGTGCGTACATATATGTGTGTGTGTTTAAGACCACGGTGTTGAAAACGTCGGTGAGGTGTTTGAATGAACTTTCAAAGTTGTTGATAAGTTTGGTGTCCTGCAAAAAAAGAAGAGTTTGTTAAAGACTTTTTGTCCAGACGCATTTATGAGTTTATATTATATAGGTGGAAGGGTTCTGAACTTGAATGTATTTGTGATTCGGGGTTGTACATATATTTATAAATAAAATAAGGTCTGGAAACTTTTTTCATATATAAATATAATTGAAATCATAACTTCACTGCTTATAATGGTTAGAATCACTCTCCTCCCTAGTTTGTCAATATTCATTAATTAAGAAAACCATCATGATAGATAAGTGAATGGAATATATGCTATGGGGTAACGGGTAATGGGGTAGGTGAAATGTTTTTTAGAAAACACTTTTCATTTTATGGAAGGGGGTCTAAAAAAATTCTTTTCAAAGACCATATCATTTCAGTTTTGGGTCATCAATCTACGACTGTATACCAAATTTCATCTTATTATGTAAAAATTTTCCAAGATGGACGGACTGACATGGAGAAACTATAAGGATTCCTAGTTTTCTACGGAACCCAAAAAAGCGCAAAAATTTAAATAAAAATCCTTGTTGGCTATAATCGAGGCAATATCATTTATTATTTATACTTTATTTGTGCATGTTAATTTATCTCTATACCTTTACTAATTATTGTTAATTATATTATACCTACTTGAATTCCATACAAATAAAAATCCAAGGAAAGATGATCAAAATATAAAAATAATCTTGGAGTAGTTAAAAATAAACAATTCCCAATTAATAATGAAAAGATTAGTTTTTTTTCACTCATTGTAAGACTTTTCTGTATTGACCAAGTATACAAGTTTGTTACAAAAATTGTGTTTTATTTCTATATTTTCTTAATGTCAACATTTTCAGAGTATTTTCTACCTTGGAATAATATTTATCATAGTTGCTATTCAACAAAAAGAAAAAGGACAAACTAGCTATTGTTTATATAACAACAACAAAAAGCTACTGAAAATATTTCGTGAATCTTTTGTTTGTTTTTTTTTATGTCGGAAAAATCATGGACATAGGAAAAATTCGTAGAAACATTATCAAAAAGACAATTTTTATACATCATAGTAACCATGACATTTGTAATAACTAATAACTTAAAATTATAAGTTTGATGCCAATTTTATACTCAAACACATTTAAAATACTGTATTTATTAAGATTAGACACTTTATACAAATCTATTATCGCCAGACATGAAAATACTAATGCATTTGTAAGAGTAATAATTAAGTTCTTCCATAAAATATCTCATTGTAAGTTTAATTAATTCTTGCAAAAAATTCGTCGTTACTTTGAAATATGTCGGTATTCTGTGACATTAGTTATAAAAGCGATAACAATTCGGTAATAAATCTTCTTGATTTTGACCGTTTCTTCATGAAGTTATTAGAACTGTTGGAAATTTAAAAGCTGCATTTTAATCTAGACTCTTTATGACAGAATTTTTTATACTCTTAAATTTATTACGTAAAGGTGTTTGCAGCATTTATTATTACTGTAAATTTGTTAAAAACGTAAAGATAAATGTATGCATTAAATAACACTATGCAACAAAAAAAATCACAGAAATTTGAATAGGTGATGTAGAAAGTATTTGTTATGCCGAAACCGAATTCGTTGCTTAGATATCCGAAACTAAAAGTCCTAAAAATGACGATTTTGGCAATGTTGGGAATTTATTACTAAGTAAGCAATTTTTTTCTGATGTTTTCTATCATGATTTCGAATAGTAGGGTAATGTGTTCGGTTGTGGGCATGGTTCGGTTGTGGACGCCCCCGCGTATCTTTTGACAGAAAACAGATTTGGTTTTACTGACCAATATAATTTGTGCTTTATGGCAGCACGTTATTTTTGTGTCGGATATTGAAGTAAACAGACGCGTCTGATTTTTGGTGTTAACAAATTTAGTTTTCTGTGCTTGAAAATAATCATAATAATTTTTTTAAACATTTTCCATAGTGCTGTAAATAGAAGTGAATCAATCGAAAAGGTGAGTGCAATGCATATTTATTCAGTAAATTTATTATACTTTGTTATTCGATATCGATTGCAACCGATATGTTAACACCAAAAAAATTTTCACCACGCAAGATAGCTGCCAAATTCGATTGTGGGCACCGAAATTGGTTCGGTTGTGGGCACCCGTGTTTTTTTTTTAAATGGTGGAATATCGTCGTTGATGTCAACATAACTACCCAGTATTTTTTTAGGAAGGTTATAGGCTATATAAAATTAAAGTTAGATACGTATTAAGGAAAATTTGGGCCCCGTTTTGCAATTATTTTAAATATTCAGAAAAATAAATAAATAACATGATGTTTAGTGTTGTATCAAACATTGATTATATAAAATTGAATTCAGACACGTATTAAGGTAAATTTAAAGCCCTTTTTACCAAAATATTGTACTATCCGAATTAAAATTGAAAAATAAACAAACAAGAGCTCGGTGTATAGGGCAGCTGTGAGTGCGAGATAGTCGACTACAGTTATCGAGCTTTCTTACTGTGTATATTAATTGTGTTTTTATACATATTTTCAATTTTAATGGTGTTTTTATGCATGTTTCGAATTTTTTATCCATGTCCGAGGATAAATAAAAAAATCGCCCAATATTGATTTTAATGCGTGCCAAGTCAGCCAAGAAAGCGACACCAGCAAAGCGCGCCAATCCAACTGCAGTCAAACCATTGGTTAAGTGCGCCAAGCCATCTCCGGCCATGCGCGTCAAGGCAAAAGAGTATTCGCCATCTGACGGGGATGTGGACTTCTGCATAATTTGTTTGGAGCTCTTGCCACGGAAATTGACCGCCGCCAACTCCATCAATTGCAACGAATGCGATCGACGCGTCCACTTCACATGTGAACATTGTGCTTCAGATGATGAGTAATCCCAATAAAGGCTTCCAGAATAAATAAACTATAAATAAATCAATTTTTTCTATATTCGTGGTGGTTTTTCTTCATATTTTCCCATTTTCAGCAGATTTTCCAAGGGTGCCCACAACCGAACAAAAAAAACACAATAATTGTGTTCTAATTTATCTTTCAAAATCTATTGTTGTTTTTAAATTGATCAAAAACATTTTGCACATCACTAGTTTACATATATACACATTCACTTTATTCGGTGAATCGTCTAGCATCTAGCAATCTAGCGTAGGTATAGCTAGCATTCACCCTGTTGTGTACAGATTTATTCGGGAAATAGCTTAATGTAATTAGAGAATAGTCAAGCTGTCAGTTTGTATCTATAGGTTTGCGCGGGACATCACTAGATGGCGGTGTGATAGATCTACGCGCCACCTCAAGTAATTACCTGCCTTCCGCAGTTAGAGATTCAGAGGTAATTCCAAGTAAGATCTCTCTTTATTAAATTCCCTTGTTTAGTATTCCAGTGCTGGCCTTCTTTGTGCGCTAAATTATTTAATGGTGTTAGTTGGTCGTAATTTTCAAATATTAAAATTTACCTATAGGTACTAGTAGACAAGGTAATGTGACAAAAATATTTATGGTATTATAACGAAATTCTTAATAAAAATTAAAATTAAACCTGACCAATTCAATTCGACTGTTTCTAAAATTAATTTTAACATACATAGGTAACTATACAGGGTGGTCCAAGTAAAACGAAACGGGTGCGCTTTTGGTCATTTAAAATTAGATTTTGAAAAAAAGCTCGAACACGATTTTGCTTTCAAGGGGGACTTCTTTTGCTATAAAATTTTTGAATTATTTCAAATAATGAAAAATTTACCAACATCCAAAACTTTAATTAATTCAATAAATTTTATATTTTTGAATTATTTTATAAGAAAATAAACCGACTTTGTTTTGAATTTTAGTTGTAAATATTTGTTTTTTGATCAAAAAATCAATCCATTCATGGAATGAAAAATGTAAATAACTTGACTAAAACTAAACGGTTTATTTAAAATTTTAAAGATTGTGCTTATAGCGCTGAGGGTTGAAAAGATTCTTGCAAAAATTTTATAGCAAAAGATGTCCCCCTTGAAAGCAAAATCGTCGTGTTCGAGCTTTTTCAAAATTTTATTTTAAATGACCAAAAGCGCGCCCGTTTCGTTTTACTTGGGCCATCCTGTATAATAAATTATATTGTTAAATTAATCGAAAGAATTATCATCTAGTGAATAAATATTTCATTCGACAATTATTTGATTGAGTAATTTTGTAATTGTGTTAAATGTTACACTCGAGGGCATAAAGATTGACATTTTGCGTTTTGATTATAATATGTCTATAATATACACACAGTGTATGCTGTAATTGACACGAAATTACATTTGATATTGCATTAAATACGCGAATTATACACGTTACCTCCTGGATTTATGTACAATCAACAGCTCTTTTTAAAACAAAAATAGGGTAGACCGCGGCAAATCGGATCAAGAAAGTTTTGAGACCGTTTTCAGTTGTCTATTTTTAATAGAGCTTTCTTACCATGTGAGTCACCTTCGTATTCCATCTCTACGCACTGAAAACAAGCAATAAAGCACAATATTTTGTGCTTGTCTGCAATGCAAGTAGATTGGAATTATAAAACATGATTTATTCAATTAATTGAATTTTTACACTATTAACCCTTAATTACTCGCGCTGTACACCAGCAACGTATTTTCTGCGATTACTAAATGTATACAGTTTTGAGGGACTGTACACCCTCACCTAACCTTTGTTTAGTCAGTCTAGAATGTGATAGGAACCCGGCAGTTGAAATTTGAGGATTTTAGCAGTATGTATTAGTTTTTTACTTATTAAATGTAGATGGACGACATCTTGTCAAAAGAGCAAAATTAAAAAAATACCAAGAAAAATCAAATTTTTGTTGTCCGATTTATTGCAAGATGAATATTGAACAGTTTTGTGTACTTTTTTTGATTTATTTTGGTTAGTTTTTCTTTCTAATCCTTAATTTTTAGTTGGGTTAATTTTAAGAAATTTTTCTTAGTTCCTCAAAAATAATAGTACATAATATGAATTGGGCAAAAAAATTAATATACCTTCAAAATTCCCAAAAACTAGCGCGAGTAACTGCATTACGGTACATCACGCGAGTAACTAAGGCTTAAGTTAATTTATTTTACTATTTATTTAATGCAGTGATTAATAGCCAAGTGTTCTATCAAAATATGAAAGTTTTAAAAATATATAACACCTGTCTAAAAATTGTGTACAAAAATATTAATTTCACTCATTTAATATTATATAATATGTATACGTCTCATATATTACCCCACAAGAAGATAAAAATGTCGTGATTTATGAAAAAAATCGGGTTTCATGTTAGAGGACTAACATCAATTACAAACTGACCAAACAAGAATAAAATCCGTGGGGACCAGATTTAATACTGTTACAGTATTCAATATTCTCGCGTATATTGATAATGTTCAGATTTTGTTTGTAAGCGCACATACTACATACTACACGTTTATCTAATCCTAAAATATCTTTATAAATCATAATTAAGGTATCTATATCATATATCTTGTATTATGTACATATAAATTATAATTAACTTAAGACATTATTACATTTTGATATTGACATTTATTACTTGTTAATTAAAATAGGTAAAAATAAATATTTTCCTTTCCAGAAACAACAATGAATAAAATATACGTAGGTATATAAATACAAAATTTTAAATAATGCTTACATAAATTATTTAAATGTATCACTTACAAAAATTTCCCAACGGCTTTACCCACGCGTATTTCAAATTTGGTGAATGCTTGCACTACGGGCTGCTCTAAGTTATATTTTTTAGAAGCTTTTATTTAACTTCACTTGTTAGTTAGTATGTTAAGATCAAATATTGCAATTAAAATTCCGACTAGTTCTAATTAAGCTAGAGCTTTGAAATTTTCTATACGTGTATGAGTCCCATGCCAATGCAATATAATATCTAATATCGTTCTAAATTCAATATGGCGGACGTCCCAAAATGGCAGATTACCATTTTCTTTATAACCATCTTGATATGGGTATCAAATGAAAGGGTTTGACGAGTACAATACGATTATCTATGCGACGTCATTCTAAATCTAATATGGCGAACGTCCCAAGATGGCGGATTACCTTTTTCTTTATAACCATCTTGATATGGGTATCAAATGAAAGAGTTTACCGAGCTTTACCTGTTAGTATGTTAGTTAGTCAATCAGTAACTAAAAATTTGAAAATAAAATTATATAAAAAAATACTTTTTAAAAACAAACTTTTATTAAAAGAGCTTTGAAATTTTCTATACGTGTATGAGTCCTATGCCAATGCAATATAATATAGTATCTAATATCGTTCTAAATTCAATATGGCGGACGTCCCAAGATGGCGGATTACCTTTTTATTTATAACTATCTCGATATGGGTAT
Organism: Sialis lutaria; assembly: GCA_949319165.1. Classification (NCBI taxonomy): domain Eukaryota; kingdom Metazoa; phylum Arthropoda; class Insecta; order Megaloptera; family Sialidae; genus Sialis; species Sialis lutaria. The sequence continues at coordinate 13,242,284 of OX439239.1, forward strand.
CAAATAAAAGGGTTTGACGAGTAAAATACGATTATCTATGTGACGTCATTCTAAATCTAATATGGCGAACGTCCCAAGATGGCGGATTACCTTTTTCTTTATAACCATCTTGATATGAGTATCAAATGAAAGAGTTTATCGAGCTTTACCTGTTAGTATGTTAGTTAGTCAATCAGTAACTAAAAATTTGAAAATAAAATTATATAAAAAAATACTTTTTAAAAACAAGTTTTTATTAAAAATGCAAAATAACTAAAAATAAATTTTCAGCTATCACAAAAAATTCAGGTTTTTATGATTAAAACCAATAAAAGCGCGGGGCGCTATAAAGACAAATATATGAATAAAAAAATTTATGCAAAATAAGAAATGAAGTGTAAATTGATATACGATTAGAGTAGAAAATTTGCACATTAAATTAAATAAATGTATAGAATTTTTGATAAACTACTTAACAAATTTATAAATACAATAATGAAGTAATTAGTTAATTAAAAGTGATATATAATCACCTTCGTTAGCGCCCCCGTGCTTTTATTGGTTTTAGTCATAAATACCTGAAATTTTTGCGATAGCTGAAAATTTATTTTTTACTTTTTAGTGAATTTTTAATAAAAGCTTGTTTTTTAAAAAGTATTTTTTTATTAAATTATCAAAAATGATAAAATTTGTTGTATAAATTGACATATCTTATTTTTCTATAAATTAGTATTGATTACATTATACAAAATCTACAAAAATGAACATTCTCTTTTTAACAAATGAATGGTTGTTAAAATATTATGAAAACAAGAAAGTATAAATAATGTAAACTTAACACACACATACACACCTAAGGAAAATACATACATAAATAATGGACATCAGAATACTTCGAAGTAAGATTCTGATATACGTAAATTATAAAAACAAACATTTTTCTCATATATTTAGGGTCAATCTAACTTCCGTTTCAGATTTCATTGCGTGTTGATACACAATAATATTACATTCTTCTATGTTTCCAAAATTACTCTTTAATGATATATTTTTACATGCATGTATATTCCCGGCCATAGAAAATATGTATTATATTATTTTCAGCATGAAGGTTTTTATTTAGGTCGTCTATCCAGTAAAGATAATTAACTTATATGATCATATAAAATAGAAACTGCTCGTAAATGTTTGAGTTTGAATGCAAATGTGAATTGTGTTACATTTTTGCAAATACGACATTTTATCACGCCTTGCTAACTTGTAAGGGAAATTGGCGAATTGTCAGACGGTTTTTGTGCGCACCAGAAAATACTTAATACTCAAATTAATGATAAGTAAAATATTTTTATTAAATAGTTTCTTATTGGGCGTTCCAATGCTCATTACGTATGTATCTTATGTTAACTGGTAATTATTTAATATTATAAAAAAATACAAATTACTAACAGATATCAGTCCGACATTTAATTTTTTCTTGTCTTATCTGTTCATTATGAAAAGATGATACAGTAATGCCTCGAACAACAAACGCCTTGCTTAACGAACACTGCGCACAACGAATGATTGATGAACTTTCTGTTCGTTCATTACGCGACTCACACAACGAACCTCGCTTCACACAACAAACTGCATCGTATTTCATTTTGCCATCCGAACGCTCCTACGTATCACAAAGTCGCCCAAACTTGCAAGGTCGCACGCAGTCGTTGCTCAAACTTGTATGAACATGCATCAACGCGCGTCAGTCGTTCTTTTCTGCGCTTAACTCACATACATATTTGATTTAATAAATGTAATTTTGTGTGTGAGGATTTGACCTTACAAGCCCCGGTAGACTCTCCTAAATATCGAAAATAAAAAAGGAGTATACGATATTTTTGATGTTACAGTACCATATTTTATGCTACAGAATGAATTAAAAATTTTAACATGTATTGTTATGGGAAAACGCGTTATATAACGAACTTTTCGCATAAAACGAACTTGCTCCTGGAACGAATTATGTTCGTTATGTGAGGCATCAGTGCACTGTGTTTAGGTAAATCTCTTATAATCTCGGATTTCTATCTAACAGTCTCGTATATCAAATTTTAAGCTGGATTCGTCTTAACGTGAACACCTATTTATTAGACTATATATACAACTCTACGAAAGAAGACCGTATAAAACCTATTGAAGTCCGGCATTAGCCATTTTTCTCTGAAGCTGACTGTAAGTCTTAAAGTACATATACTTAGGTATATCTATTTTTTTGATCCAACTGACATATTTATTCTATCTGCTTTAAGATATGTGATTATCATTTTGAAGATATGTGCAAATTTTTACCTAAGAGTAAAAAGGGCCTACCCTCCACCCCTCTCCCCAATTAGTAATTTTGTTAATATTACCGTTTTTTTGGTATATAGAAAATACGAGAAACACAAAAGAGAATTATTATTACTAAAACTGTTTATATGTAATCTCGTTTTAATTTCATAAAAATATTCGTGATGTCCGCAATCGTTAGTTAACAAAAGGTTAAAAAAATATCAAACGGATTGAAAGTATAAATTATAAAATTAAATTAGATCTAAAACAATACGGTAAATATATGTTTTGCATATCGGTGTAGTTAATTTATGAGTTCTACATACATATATATGTACAACTGTATTGTTTGGATACATTTACTCTATTTCATGAACGATATGTAAATCATGAAGAAATATTATTAAACGTTTTAAGACTATTATATTCACTGTTGCTGCGAGCGATATTAAATGCGATTCTACCTATTTGCTGATTTTTAGTTGCAATATGTGCACCTACTCTAGTATTCTTTTTATTGTTATTTTTTGTTTTCTTTGTATACATTGCAACTATGTACAAATTTGCATTTTTATTTTATCTCGATGTATGTTGCACTTTTAAAAAGTTGAGAATGTTTTATGTTAAAAATCATTTAAAATGTATCGTAGACGACAAGATTGAAATTAAATTGAGAAGATATCACAACAAAAGTTACGTTAGTTGTTTTCTTATGTATAGGTGCCTAGGAATAAAACGTTAAATGTTTGAATAGTATTTTAAAGTACATGTAATGTACTTGTAAATAATGTCAAGACATAAGTTTATATTGTTTATATATTTAGTATAAAAGTTACATTAGTTGTTAACAATAAGCAAAGACCTTGATTCTAAGAACATCTGAAATCAACTGGTTTGATCTTAGAAGGGTACGTGCGTATAGATTATAATTACTAACAAGAATATACATGACACGCCCCTTTTGAAATTACAAAATTCAAAATATATTTCAAACATAAATTAACATTCAATTAATAATAAATTCAATCAAAAAGATACATTTTAATTTTCATAAGCAAAATATTTTTATAACTAAAAATTCACATATACATTAATCTATCAGGTGGTCTAATGACTCTACCTGTACGAGTAACAACTTCATTTTTATTATCACTCAATGGGGAATCACTATTTAATTTATTCACATCTAAATTAGTATCATTAACACTGTTTGGTGTTACTATAGATTCTCTTTTCAAAACTCGAGGTCGTATATGTACTCGGTTTCTTCTATAAATACCTCCATCAGTGGTTTCAATTTCATAATCATTGGGTCCACTTTTTTGTTTTATTTCACCCGGTTTCCACATTCTTATATTTTCTTGAATGAGAACAGGCTGATTGTTAACTAATTCTGTTAATCGTTTAGATCTTTTATCATGAATTAATTTTTGATTTAATTGATTTTTAATTAATATTTTTTTCTAAACGTTCAGCATTTTTTCTAGTCGTCATTAAGATAGAATGTACTTTCAAATCGTTATCTATATAATTAGTATCTAATACTTCATTATTTGGATCGCGACTTAATTGATCTGCAACTAGCATTTTTTTACCTGGTACATATTTTAAATTAAAATTATATCTTAATAATTTTAACATTAATCGCTGTAAACGAGGTGATAATTCCTCCAATGGCTTTTTAACTATACTCAAAAGAGGTCTATGATCACTTTCTATGTCAAATGATTCTTGGCCAAAGAGATAATAATTGAAACGTTGACAACCAAAAACAATAGCTAACAACTCTTTTTCAATTTGACTATATCTCTGTTGTGCGTCATTTAACGAAACAGATGCGAATTCGATGGGGTGTCCATCTTGTAAAATACAACTTCCTAAGCCGTACTGACTTGCATCTACCGTCAAAACTATTTTTCGTTTTGGATTAAAAAATGATAAAATGGGAGCTGTAGTTACTAAATTTTTTAAGTGTTCAAAATTTTTCTGTTCAGCATTACCCCATATCCACTCATATTTATCACTTAATAATTTTCTTAATGTAGCTGTTTCTTGAGACAAATTAGGTAAAAATTTGCCTAAAAACGTTATCATTCCAAGAAAGCGTTGTAATTCTTTCTTATTTCTGGGAACTTTCATATTATCAATTGCTGACGTTTTTTCAGGACACGGTTTTACACCTTCCTTATTTAATATATGACCCAAAAATGGTATTTCTGTAACAGCAATTTTTGATTTATTTTTATTTAAAGTTAATCCCGATTTTTTAATTTTTTCTAACACATTATGTAAATTTTTGTTGTGTTCTTCAAGTGTATTTCCATACACTAAAATGTCGTCGAAATACGTAATAACTCCTTTGTGATTACCTATTATCTCAACAATTGTTTTTTGAAAATATTCTGGTGCCGTTGATAACCCATATGGAAGTCGTTTATACCTGTATCTTCCAAACGGTGTTCCTATCGTACATAATAACGAGCTTTTATAGTCTAAGGGACATTGTAAAAATGCTGACGATGCGTCCAATAGAGTAAAATATTGTGAACCAGCTAATTTTGAAACTAAATCATCAAATGTAGGTATATAAAAGTACTCACGTTTTATAAATTTATTTAAATACCTGGGATCCATGCATATACGTATATCATTGTTGGGTTTAGATACAACAACAATCGGATTTACCCAATCACTTGGTTCATTTACTGGTACTAAAATATCTTCCTTCACTAGCTGCTCTATTTTCTCTTTCACTTTCTGTTGAAGCGCCACTGGTATTTTTCGTATCGCTGCAACTTTAGGGACTGCATTCTCAACTAAACTAATTTTACACATTTTATTATTAACTTTTCCGATACCTTCAAACACTGTTTTAAATTTATTAATTATTTCATGTGCAGTTTCATACACATTTTTAACTTCAGATACTTGGCACTCAGGTTTATATAGAATATTTAATTCTAAGGCACCTTTCAATCCTAAAATTGATTGAAAATCATCATCACACAAAACATGAAATTTAATAGTTTTATTGACATTTTTAAAATAACATTTTAAATGAACAATACCACAAGTTTTTATAACATGACCACTATATGACTTTAGCTTTGTTGTGCTTTTTTCAATTTTAATGTTTGTATTATGATTTTGTAATAATTTAAAATCACGATAATTTAAAATATCAGCTTCACTACCTGTGTCAATTTTTAGAGATAATGTTATATTATTTATTTTAATGTTTTCAAACCATTCTAGTTTATTTGATTTATTTTCTTGTACTGTCCAAACTATAAGTTCATTATTATCTTCTTCTTTGTCACTTTCTTCAATTACATGTATTTGTGTAGTTTTGTTTTGACCACAATATTTAAAATAATGTCCACGTTTTTTACACTTCGTGCACATTCTATAGTATGCTGGACATTTAAACTGTTCATGTTCTTTTCCACAGTTTGTACACACACTATTTGTTTTATAATTATTGTGTTTACTTTTATTTTCATTTTTATTTTTGAATTTTTTATTAATCGCACCAACCATCATTTTACTAGAATTATTTATTTCTTGCATTTTGTTGACACTACTTTCCATTGATTGGCAGATTTTGATTGTATCTTGGAGATTGAGGTCAGCGGACTGCAGAAGTTTTTCTTGAATCCGTTTGTCCTTAATTCCTAGAACAATTCTATCCCGGATCATTACATCCTTTTCAGCGAATTCGCAACTATTAGCCAATTTTTCAGTTCCGTTACGAATTGGTCTATTGTTTCAATATCGAGTTGATCTCTTTTAAAAAATTTATAGTGTTCAAACACTAAATTTTTTATCGGGTTGCAAAATTTGTCAAATTTGCTGATGACTGTTTCCAACTTGTTCTCATTTTCACCTTCACTGTATTCAAACGTGTTGAAGATTGTCAAGCCTTCATCACCTATCACGTTCAGAAAGGTTGCAATTTTTCTTGCTTCCGTTTTTTCAGATCTACCGCTTGCAATTAAAAAGTTATTGAATTTTTGTTTCCATAACTTCCAATTCTCAGCTATGTTACCTTTAAAAACTAATTCATCTGGTAATTTTGCATCCATGTTAACTTAAATTTTATGTTATATAACATTCACTAATGTTTTAAAGTTTTTTATTAAATTTAATACTTTAACCCGTTAAATTTAACACTTTACCGCTAAATATATCACTTTACCGCTGTCACCATGTAATGTACTTGTAAATAATGTCAAGACATAAGTTTATATTGTTTATATATTTAGTATAAAAGTTACATTAGTTGTTAACAATAAGCAAAGACCTTGATTCTAAGAACATCTGAAATCAACTGGTTTGATCTTAGAAGGGTACGTGCGTATAGATTATAATTACTAACAAGAATATACATGACAGTGATGCCTCGCATAATGAACATAATTCGTTCCAGGAGCAAGTTCGTTATGTGAAACGCGTTTTCCCATAACAATACATGTTAAAAAATTTTAATTCGTTCTGTAGCATAAAATATGGTACCGTAACATAAAAAATATTGTACACATGTTTTTTTATTTTTTAGTCAGACTCAAATTTACGAGAGTCTACCAAGGCTTGCAGGGTCAAATCCTCACACACAAAATTACATTTATTAAAACAAATACGTGTGTTAGTTAAGCGCAGAAAAGAACGACTGACGCGCGTTGATGCATGTTCTTGCAAGTTTGAGCATCGACTGCGTGCGACCTTGGAAGTTCGGGCGACTTCGTGATACGTAGAAGCGTTCGGGCGGCAAAATGAAATACGATGCAGTTCGTTGCGTGAAGCGAGGTTCGTTAACTGAGTCGCGTAATGAACGAACAGAAAGTTCATTGTGCGCAGCGTTCGTTATTTGAGGCATCACTGTATAAATTTCAGAATTTATAATAATTACCATTTGTATTAAACTTTCAAAAAATAAGGCTTATAAATAAATATTATAAACAAAATATGAAAGTTTTGAAAAATTTTACGTGGGTATAATTTGATTTACACGTGAATTTTAATCAACAGATTTTCTAATAATATAATCAAATAAAATTACCACAATACAACAATTTATTAATTTAGAAATGAAAATTTAAAATTTCAAAATCTATTGCTGTAGGTAGTACCTAGCTGTTGGTGTCGAACATTGTAAAACAAAATCCCCCGTCTCGGTTCTGCGACTCAAATCAAGAGTGCTAAATAATTCAGGTGTCCGTCATTAGGACGTGGACGTTCCAGCGCTCATTTGAATATCCAGGCATTACCGTAATTAACACCAGGATACCGGCACTACAAGAGTTTGGGGAAAGGATGAAGATATATGTTTGTATATATGCTGGTTTCATAGATAAAAATGTGATGATGTGTAATAGACAAAATAATTCAAAGAAATATGTATTATTTATCTAATAAAAAATAGGTCTTAAAAAAATTTCAAACGATCGCCATTTTGTGAAAAAATAAAATAAAAAAAAAACGGCTACCTGCAACGATAGCTACATTCATATAGATATTTATAAAAATTTTATTTATTTTTTTCATATAACCCTTCTCGAAATTTCGAGTCAACCATAAAGAAAAATATTTTTTTGGTCGTCACATCGAGGCTCATAACTTTGTAAATATTTAATATTTTCCAATAAAAATTTATATTAAATAAGATGAATATATTCTTAATAAAACGTTCTTTACCTGATTCAAAAATAATATGTTATATCTGCGAAATTTTTTTTGACCCGTCACAGTGGCTATCCCCCTTAAAACAATAACATATAATGTTATATATAGACATCTAAATTCTTAATAGACTGGCTCAATTAAGTACCGTAGTTAAATCCGCACAGCTAAATTAAACATAGAATTATTTAAAGACTTATTATCCGAAAGTTATATTACTTATGCATTAAAATAGATTAACAAATCTGCAGCGAAGTTTAACCTCACATTAAGCGTTATTACCTCTACCTCCGCACCTCCACCAATTCTATTGGATCGCGTGTTGAGTTATGATTGCAAATATAACTGACTTCAAATCGCTCCCAGATTCAATGATTACAAGCCTAGATGACATTCATTACTTTAAATCATTACCAGCAGTAATATTTACTTGTTCTGTAAGTTTTAACCTGAATATTAATACTTGCAGGCATGTAATTTATATTGATCAAGAGAAACCAAATTATGGTTGACGGTTGATTTTAATCTAACATATATTATACTAGTTAAAAATGCATAACAGATAATATAAAATGTAAATGGAGGTATCATTCATAGGCGACATTTTTTATTTAACTCAGGCTGGAGTGGTTTCATAATCATGTCAGGGGGAAAGAGGGGTAAACAATTTCCTAAAAAAATTGTAATATATCCAAATAGCTGTAAAATTGATAATAATGATTGGGCAGAAAATTATCAAAAAAGAAATTAAAGCTTGAAATCTATATTTTGAAATTCCTTAAAACAAATTTTATTTTTCACCTTAAAAGATACACGTCAATAACGGATGTACGAACAAAATTCAAAACATTAACCATTTTTACAGCGTTCAAAAGTTACAAGATTTGAAAATTTCGTACCCTCAGTCAGATCGGGTCACGGTCGTGATTCGAAAAATTCATAGCTCACAGCCAGCTCTACTCTGTATTCAACATTGATTATAAAAAACTCACCCTCATGGTACCTTTAGTTATGGCTAGCAAAAAAATTATATAGTGCACTTTTAATGTTGTGACGATGGTACCTAATTTTCAATATTTCAAAAATATATTTACCAGCCCACCGGGAATTTGCTCAATTGCCTGCAGTCGTATCCAAACTTGGAATGGCTCTTTTATCTTACCATAATCACATATTACATATACACCTATCTCCCGATTTACACGGCACTTGTTTTACACGATTTTGCTTTTACACAATTTATAAATTGACAATTTTCAAAAAACTAGTAAAAATGTTTATTCCGCTCCCTATACACCTATATAAAGATTTGATGGGATTTTAAAATTTTTGCCTAATGAAAAGAACAAGGAATTCCCGAGCTTGTAAAATATACATTTAAGGGAATCCCGGTAATCTGTGCGTATGTATTTCACATTACAATAAATGTAAAATAAATTAAATATCGACTTATATTACTTTCATAAGTTTGTTGTTTTATGAACTAAGAACAATTTTGAGTTTTCCAAGATGTCTGACTTTTGTTTTACTTAAGTAATAAATAAATTACTTAATCATGCACATTTTTTTTTTTTTTTTAGTTTTACATGATTTTACAAAATCCAAGATTTTAGTTTACACGGTTTTGTGCAGATAATACAACGTAAATATTAATTTCAGTATGATGAATGCTGAATGTATAAAATTCAAAATAAATTATCTTTCCAAACTCTTCAAACTAATATGATAGATACATTCAATCTACGACATCCACTTAAAATCAAAATTGACTCAACTATGTTGGAATGTATCAATCAGGATAGTTTAACCAAATCAAAGTGCACATAATTACGACAACTAATTAAATAACGTTCCACGCATGTGCGCCCGTTTCTGACTTGTGACACATAAATTGAAACGATAAATAATGTGCAATAATCGGCTATGTTCGGCCAGTTTTTCCATTAATATTGCACACCATTGCAAACTGTCAGATATAAATTTGTTATGGTAAATCCAGCAGGACAAATTGAACGAGGACGTTCTTGCTGAATCCATACGTGGATTCCTATTAAAATGTCACTCGATCGCAAATTGAAATAAAATGCTAATATTCAATAAGAGTTAATTAGAAAATATTAATTAATATAAATTTTATATTGACGTTTTGATAGTATGTCATAATTATTTGATGTATTTGTTAGTGTTGATTGTTAGACAGTAGTTGTGTCAAATTAAAATGTATTTAAACAAAAATGATTCAAATGAAAACGGTGTCCTCAATTACGAGGTTTACGATATATTTTGATTACAATGTAAAAAACATCTGCCAAGTATGTACAGTTGTACAGTGCTTCCTCGTTTAAATTCATCAAAGGTAGTTAATTATTGAACAATTTAAATAAAAACCTATAAAATATTCAGATGAACTGTCATTGGTTAACCATTTAATTTTCATACAAGTTAAAAAATATTAATTCAACATTTTTCTTAATACGCGTCTGGTAATTTTGTTGTATATTTTTAATTTTTGACAATTTCAATCTAAATCTAAATATTTCTGCTAAGCAAACGCCAAAATGACATTTAAAACGCCAAAATTACATTTAATATGTCAAAATAAGCAACGGTTGTAAAAGACAAATGTCGATTTTTAAAAGATATTGAGATAAATCTCTGTACGGGAATATTTTAGAACAAGCGCAAGTGAATTATAGGAAATTGAATGCCCTACAAAAAAGATTCTATAAAATTAATTTTCACGTATCATCGTTTTTGAGATATCTTAAAAAATATATTTTGTGTTGTCACCCCTCCCCTTTACATACGATTTTGATAATTTTAAAACGGGAACGTTCTCAAGCCAGATTCAACCAACCAACCAAGTTTCATCAATATTGGTTCAGTGGTTCATGTGTTATGCGTGAGACAACGATTAGAAGACAGACAGACTGACACACACAGACAGACAGACGCGGAATAAAAAGTGTTTGTCCTGAAACGGATAAATCAAGTTAAATTTTTAAAATTGGAAAACAATTTTATTTCTCCTTTTAAAACAATCACAAAGCTTCTCGTATCTTCGATATTGCGAGGAAGCAAAAAAAGTAAAGAACATTTTTTTTTGTTTTTGTATTTTCTACAAAAATACTACATGTATTATTATTTACAATGTGTTACCAATTTTCCATTATATCAATATCAAAATAAAATGTTACTATCGCACAGTAAAAATTTCGAAAACAGATTTTTTTTAAAGAGTCAATTTGCATAGACAAGCACTTTTAAACTTTACTTTCATTCAGAATTGAGCAAAATCCGTAAATTCCGTTTCTCACAAATTTCTATTTTCAAACTCATATAACTTTTATTTGCCCAGAGATAACCGCGGAAGCTTATTGTTTATATTACGTAGATCCAATTTCTGGTTTATAGAACGACAGTAAAACAGTAAACTATATTCTATGAATTATGTATAGGATATTTCCTACATCTATTGCAGTGTTTATATTATGTGTAAAACATGTTTTGAAATCGAATCAGTTTGAGAGCCTAATCTAGGATCAAAAAAATGAGATCAATAATGTTATATTTTGTTTTATTTTATTCATAGAAAAATTTTCGTTTATGCTTACGTCATAAAAAGATGGCACCCCTGAAATTTTACGCTTCTAGGTCCAGAGATATCGGCTCGGCGATGAAGCAGTCAGAACAATTTATTATATGTATTGTATAGTTAATTATGAATAAAAATTGTATAATAATAAACACTAAAGGTTTCTTTTATACAGTGTAAGCGTTTAAACATTATGATGAAATAGTTTAAATGACTTTTTATAGTACACTGGTAGAAAGGATTTTTCAAACCAAGTAAACCTTGTTTTGTATATAACGAAAACAATATTTTCTTAAGATAAACAATAATCACTTAAACCAACTATTATAGTATTCTTGAACGAAGGAATAACGTAGTTGGATTAAGAGTATGTTTCTTATATTAAGAAAATATTGTTTTCGATATATACAAAACAAGGTTTTCTTGGTTCAATACAGTTTTTTTTCTGTGTACCTAGTTTATTTTTTATTAAATTATTTGTATTGAGTTAATTAACTTATTTAATAGTTTATTATAATTTATTATCTTATTGTAAGTTTATTGTGTCCAAATAAGTTGAAATACAGGGACATCAAGATGGAAATGAATTCGTATCTGGCCAATCAAAGTCACGGTCATAAGTTGTCTTTTTAACACACTGCAAGAAGTACATACATTCTAAATAAAAATATGTATGAATCAATATGTAACTTCCATTTTATATTAACGATGCAACATTCAATCATTCGAACTATTATAAACTTTGATATAGTTACACTATTTACAATATACCTTTTCAATCCAGCGCGCTACAAAAAACCACTCTTTTTATAAACAATTCTATTTATGTATTATACATACATACATAAGCATAATCTCTAGTTTTACTGAATTTATATACGAATATATTTTCTGTTTGTGTAATTACAGTAGGTATATAGTTGAAATCAGTAGACTGTTATGATCAGTACCCCTTGGTATAAATATCGGACGTTATACAGTGGAGTAGCTAGAAAATACAACACGTAATTTTCTGCTATAATAAAATTTACAAATTGAAATTGCATTGTTTCATAATATGAACGGATTTTTCTCGCCAACATTTTACGTATTACTGTTTACAGTATGTACTTGACGTTCAATGTTAGATATTGAATATCATTCAACTGATTATGGGGGAGAAGGGGGTCTACTAAACAATAGAGTACCTACATGTTTGCCAATTCTTCTATCCATATAGTTTTGATATTATACATCTGCCCCTTTTCAGCATATGTGTCAATACGTTGATGGTTTTTGATCGATCGTCTATAATATATCATTGTTTAAATATTGTGTTAGCATTGATTTGCACTATAGCTATGTGTATAGAAAAAGTTATCTGGACTCAATTTTTGAAAAATAAGATTGTGTGTGGATTTTTACTAGGTAGGTAAATAGATCTTAAGTCAAAATTAGTAGACGTATAATAGTAGATATGATCTAAACGGAATAGTTTCCATCATGCCTTATATTTTTGTACATATACGCAAAGTGAGCTTAAAGTTTTATAATACACGTAAGGATAGCCCCGTAGCATTGTTTACCTCGTTGTTACGCCATTGCGTTTATAATATACTGACGAATCAATGTGGTTAATATCCGATTGCCATATATAGCTTTATATACTTCCTGTAGGTACAGTATGCATGATATTTGGCAATCGATATTTCCATATTTCCGAATTCTCTGTTGATATTATCACTGCTGTTACCGTATTTTATACATATAATTAAGCTCGGCTTGGGTACTAAATATGATACATGATGGATATGGATTTTCATTACTTTGGTTTTATAGCCGAGGTAATTTTTCTTGGGGTTAGTATTTTACGCATAATAACATTCAATATTTTTCTTTATTTCATTAAAAATAAAGTATATATAATCATATAAATTAAAAATATAGGGCTACGTGAGACATTAACGAGACTAGCTAATATTTTACTATAGAAGCCCGTCGTAGTTTTTTTTATAATTTCAAGAAATTCAATTTTTATTAGCAACTTGACGAAATTTTTAAGTCTCTACCATCAATTTCGCTCTTTAAAGACTTAAGTCGAACCTGCAGTGATAATTTTAATAATAATCTTTATTTTGATAAAATAAATATTAGGTAACTTTTCTATTAAGTTGGCCATAATAGTATATGAACACTAAAAGCAATAAAACTATAATTTCAACAACCTTACGAATCAAAAACATGTATAAAATAAATCAAAAAAACAATTCACGATTACGAAACAACAAAAACAAACTGGACAAAAGAGTAACAAAAAAGTATACTTTAAAACTCGCTATTTATTAAAATGAGATTAGTGGAAAAAAATCTTTTAGAAAAAGCCAACACAAATCATTTCCAAGACGCACACACATACGAAAATAAAACCTTACCTGGAAACATAAATGTACAAAAAAACAAAAGACATCATAGGACTTTACGTGAAATATAAATAAAAAGGACACACTTTGATATTATACACTTCAATCTGTGCGGTCAAAAGAACAATTCGCGATTCTCTTTGCAGACGGTATATAAGAAATACAAATAAGGGCGTATTATTTGTGAGGAATATAACAAATATTTAAATATATAGCTTCATTTCTCATATAATTTAACCACAATCTGATATTAACTTACATGTAAAGAACTTATTGTGAACATTACAGGGGTAACTTAAAAAAAACTATAGTAAGATGAAACAGATTCAATTTTTATAATGTATGTAAAAGAACACGGTATCATCTAGGCCTATGTATACGAAACAATACTGTCGAATGTTAGACCCGAGACTGAAAATTTGGTATTGGCATCACAAAAACAAAGTTAATTGTGTTATTATCAGGGACCTGAACCCGAACCATAAACCCAAAAAAACTGTTTTTCATGAACCTGAATCCGAACCGAACCGCTATATTTCAAAGTCAGCGAACCTGAATCTGAACCCGAACCTTTTTATGAATATTCGGTAACAATATTTTTTCAAAAGGTTCAAGAAATTATTTATAATATTTTATCAATTATCCTCCATTGATTTTTACGAATTATTATAAAACGTACAAATTGTTTTGTTTGAATTTCACTGTATGATGTGACTTCTCAAGTCCACTACTAAAATTGAGTTTTTTGCTTGATTTATAATTCTATAACTTTGTAAAAATAAATTTCTTTTCAATTTGCAAAAAATCTGAAAAGTAGAGATTTCAATCTTTAAAATGTATTTTTATTTTTTGCTAATTTTTTCTAGCTGTATAATAATCGTAACAATTGAGCTTCTGTAACAAAATTGTCTATTACAAAATATATCTCACTAAAATTATATCAAAAATTTTATCGTAGTTCAACAGAGTATCAATTTTAATAATAAGTTAAAAATAGAATGAAATTATTTTTCTTCCTCATGAATTAATATGTAGGTAGTAATTATATAATATAAACTAATTATTTAAATGTAAATATTTATAAAACATTAACATTATAACATATTAATATTTGACACCTCAGGCGTATTATTTTAATTATTGAAAAAATAATGTATAATTATATATAGAATTTAAATACTCATCAATGATGATCATCAAATTCCGTTGCTTAGCAACTAAAATAGGGTTAAATTAATATTTCTACGCAAACCTATGCTTTAAATTATGATAATATATTAATTTTGTTTTTTTATTTTCAAATAAAACTTCAAGACCAATGAAAACTCAAATATACATTTTTATCACGAATATTTTAGACATTATGATGTCCGGTATTATAAAGGACCTAGTAAATTTGCAAGCTAGCAAGCACTCTCAAATGAGATATCAAACTTATATGACAGTTCTCTTTGAGTTTTTAACATATAGTTGCAGGCGCAGTAAGTTTGTTTTTACCATTTTTTACGCAAGGTTAGTAACTACACTTTAGTAAATATACTTTACATACCTTTTTTTACTTCCTATGTATGAAACTATCTGTCAAAAACTTCAAGAGAACTGTCATATAAGTTTGATACCCCATTTGAGAGTGCTTGCAAGCTTGCAAATTTGCTAGGTCCTTTATAATACCGGACATGAGTGTAAATAGAATCCTATAAATAATATGTAACCAGATTCACTAGAAAATATAAATTTAACTATCGTTAAGATTCATTAAAATATTAATAATTATATTTTATTCTTAGGAACATTCAACTATCCCTTTAATACCTTAATCAGATCTTCGTCTCTTTGTCAGTTATGTTCTCTGTCACAAATACCACACAAAACAACAGTAAACTTGTCGAACATAAACCAAGAATGGTACAAAGATTAAAATTTATATTTTATTTCTATAAATTAATCTAACAATATCTAAATATACAAAGCAGTGGTAAATATACGTCTCTTTGTCAGCATGACCCTCTTATACCCGCTGCGTCGCCAAAGTTCCGGTTAGTCGGCCAGACCCACGCTAAGAGGATCACCGACCGCCATGCCATCCCCAGAAAATACAAGACTACTTACAATACACCAACAACTGTTATTTGTTGGCGCTTTTGGTCTAACTGCATGTCGATATTACAGTTTTCTATTTACAAGTTAGTGCTTGTAGTAATATAATTTAAAAAAAAACAACAATATATCTGATGTGTTATATGAATTTTAATACAGTATATCGTATATCCATTATTGCTTCCTCGCAATATCGAAGATACGAAAAGCTTTGTGATCGTTTTAAAATGAGAAAAAAAATTGTTCTCCGATTTTAAAACTTTTATTGATTTATCCGTTTCAGGTCAAGACAAATACTTTTTGTTCCGTGTCTGTCTGTCTGTGTGTGTGTCACTCCAATAAAAAACCACTCAACCGATATTGATGAAACTTGGTTGGTTGGTTCTGGTTTGAGGACGGTCCCATTTCAAAATGATTAAAATCGTGTGTAAGGGGGAGGGGTGACAACCCAAAAGACTTATTTTTTGAAGATATCTCAAGAAAATTACACGTTACGTGAAAATTTTATAAGACCTTTTTTGTAGAGCATTAAATTTCCTATAATATAGATTACCTATGTTTGTTGTAAAATATTCCCTCACAAAGATTTATCTCAATTTGCTTTAAAAAAATCGTCATTTGCTTTTTAAAATTGCTATATTTACTTTGACATATTAAATGTGATTTTGGCATTTTAAATGTTATTTTGACATTTGTATTGCAGAAAAATAATGATTTTGATTGAAATTGTCAAAAAATTAAAAATTGACGACATAATAACGAGGATCGTATAAAGAAAAATGTCAAATTAATATTTTTTATTAAAACTGTATGAACATTAAATGATTAACCAATGACAGATAGTTAATCTAAAAACTTTATCGGTTTTGATTTAAATTATTAATAATTAACTACCTTTAATAATTTAGCACGAGGAAGTGCTGTGCATTTACTTGGCAGATGTTTTACTTGTATTTTTTTGTGACAACCTAAATTGTTATATTAGTGATTATAATATGTATTTATATCAATACTCTATTAAAAACATTCTAACACATTATAAAACAACTCTTAACAAAAATATATGTTGTTTTATTTATTATAGAGTAAAAATCACAGTTGCCATGAATGAAAAACAAAAATATATTTGCTAGTCGAAACGTTATATCAGCCAAAACTAACAATCACTCAAGTGCAATATTTAAATTCAACTCAAGTATGCTTTGGAAAAAAGAATGGTTGATGTTTAATTTTATATTTATTTAAATGCGTTGCTTATAATAATTTTATGTTTAATTAAAGTGATTATATTAAAGATTCATGTTTAATCTTTGGTTTATTTTAATGTATATTTATTAAGATTTTCTTTGGCAATAATAACATAATACCAATTAAAATAAATACTTTTATTTATTATTGTTTATGGAATGAAATTTATATAATTTTAAAGCGAAAAATAAACGAAAAAAGTTCATAGTAAAGAAATTATACTTACACATATAAAAAATATAAAAAAATATTGGAAATTATTAAAGAAACATAATAATAAAAAATAAGTTAAATCTTAACATTTACCCGATAATTATGTACTTTAAATTTTTTAGCGCATTTGTTGGGGCACAACTCATCGATGCGTTTGTGTCATAGTACCATATGGACTATGTTTTGCAATAATATGTTGTAACGGTTTTGCAATTTATTCTAATCTGTAAGGTTCTATTTTCCTTTAATTTGAAGGCTGGAACAGACCTCAAGATCCCAATACGTACATTTATACAAAGATATTAAAAGTATATTTATAAATAATAATATATCTATTTAAATTTGACTTACATTGATTACTTTTACAAGAAATACTAAACAATAACTTTCATATACCTAGGTATACACTAATTTCACTATACAAACAAAACAATTACAGTTGCACTTATTATTCTTAATTTAAACCTATATGCATATCTACCTTAATGCGAATTACAGCATTAAGGGCAGCAATATTCACAAAATTCTTAGAGATTTATACTTTTTGCACTTTTAAAATTTTATGTTGTCTAAAAGACGTTGTAATAACGACTGATTGATTCACATTCTACTCGGCTGTACTCTAGCATGTATTATGTAATGTCCCTTTTGAAAATTGTAATCAACAGAAACATTTAACTATAGGGATTACGCAATAGAAGTTGCCATCGCTTACAATTAAAATAATATGTATTAATATCATTACAATGTCAAACCATAGAAAAGTGGATTTTGTGATATCAACGTTTTTTACGCGCGCAATGAAAATTATAGTAAAAATATATACAGAGTGATTCATTTAACCTGGAATTTTGTATATCTCGAGAACTAAGCAAAATAATGAAAAATGGTTCAGACAAAAGTTATAAGGTATCTAGAGGGTCAAATATTGGTGACCTTGAATTTCACCTCGATATTTATTTTCATGGTCAAATGAAGGTCTACATTTTAAATGAGAATCTATAATTTTTATTGCATATTCGTATTATACAGAAAAAAATATATAACTTTTGTACGAAAAGTTTGTTTTTTAATGTACATTTTTTGTTTCCAACGAAATTTCCATGCACTTGCAATTTACTAAATAATTTTTCTTTTTATACAGTCGATTAATAAGCTACTTTTGGCGTAATTCTAGAATTAATCGACCTTATAAAAAGTAAAATTATTTATTAATTTTAAATTTACGAAGCAAATAGCAAGTGTATAGAAATTTCGTTAGAAACAAAAAATTACATTTAAAAAAAAACTTTTTGTACAAAAGTTACATGTTTTTTCCCGTATAATACGAATATGCAATAAAAAAATATAGGTTCTTATTTAAAAAATCAAAGTTGACCTTCATTTGACCATGAAAATAAGTATCAAGGTGAAATTCAAGGTCACCAATATTTGACCCTTTCGATACCTTATAACTTTTGTCTGAACCATTTTTAATTATTTTACTTAGTTCTCGACATATACAAAATTCCAGGTTAAATGAATCACTCTGTATAAAGTAAAATATAACAGTATTGTAAATAAGGAGTTAATATATTAAAAAAAAATTGTTTTGACCGCCCGATAAATTTGAGTGCGCTCCTGTATTAATTGAACTGCGACTGGCGCTCAGCTAACAATTAAAGTTCAAAACATTGTATTTTACTAATTTCTGAAAACAGATAACAAATATACCTAATAACGTACAACCAATACAATAAAAAGAAACAGAACCCAAGAATAAATATCTTAAAGCGATATAAAACCCCAATATCGTTACACTCTTTTACCAATTAATTTCTAAAGAAAAGGAAAAAATATATAAAATGTCCACATTCTCGTCACGTATCTGCAAACCGTATAAAAAACAACAACAAATATTTATTTCTGATATTCGAGTAACAAAGCGACATTGTGCAGTAATATCGAAACAGAATTCAAAAGCAGTAGTCCTGCGCCGCGCCGTAACTAAATCCTTAGGATTTAGTGAGACGAAAGGACACCGCCACCGTACGGCCAGGAATCAGGAACCTCTATTGAAACCAATTTCAATATCTGTGCCTTGAATTCATAGCGAGCCAAAGCCTTGAACTTACCCCAGTCTTGCTTCAGAGTTACACTTACACCTTGAGACGATCAGCTTCAACAGCGGTCTTGAAAATGTTGACAATATCTATGATATTTTGTACTTTATGTAATTGTTACTATTACTTCAATAAATAAGCCGACAAACAATATAAGTATTACACTTTCCAATTTCCATATGCAAATATCAAAGGGTTCCGTAGAAAACTAGGAACCATTATAGTTTCTCCATGTCCGTCCGTCCGTCTTCAAAAATTTTGAGATAATAAGATGAAATTTGGTATACGGTCGTAGATTAATGACCCAAAAACAGAAATGATAAGATTTGTGAAAAAAAATTTTTTTGGGCCCCCTTTTCATAAAATGAAAAGTGTTTAAAAAAAATTTCTCCTACACCATTGAATGGGATGTCGTTAGAAAGGTCTCCTATATAAAATGCAACAAAAAATGTATCAGAACTTTTTGATTCTATTTTCTAAACTATCAATTTAAAAAATCTGAAAAAATTCCAGAAACTAGCTTTTAATTAGTACTTTCACTGAAAATTATAACGAACATTGTCAAACATATTTTGGACCCCCCTTCTATAGACTGAAAAGTTAACTCTCATTTTTTTCCCATTGAGTGGGGTGTCATTTAATAGGTCTCCTAAAATGCAATAAAAAATGTCAGGTAACTTTTTGATTTCAACCCTTCAGTCACGAAATATTTGCTTTTTAATGTCGCTGTCAGAGCGTCGCCCCCCTCTATTTTCTAAACTATCGATTCAAAAAATCTGAAAAAAGTTATGATTGTAGCTTTTAATTAGTACTTTCACTGAAAATTATAACGAATATTGTCAAAAATATTTTGGACCCCCCTACCATAGATTGAAAAGATAACTCACATTTTTTTCATTTACCCCATTGAGTGGGGTGTCATTTGATAGGTCTCCTAAAAACCCTTCGGTCACAAAAATTTTGAAAAAACTCTTTTTTTATAAATCGTAGTGAGAATGACTACGGAACCCTATCATGTGCGTGCCCAACACGCACTTGCCCGTTTTATTTTCAATAAAAATAAAATTAATATAAAATTTATAATTTATTTTGGTAAAATTTATCATTTTAGTATTTAACTATCAATGATACATTTATAAGTATAATTATTTTTATATTGGCAATTAAAAATGTTTGGAAGCACTGTACTAAATCAAGCAATATATGTGCATATGTCTATTGTATTTTTGACTCAGTTTTATGTGTTGTAAATCTTATTAAAGGTATTCGTATATTTTTTATCTTGTATGTATTCCTCTTTCGATTTCATATCGTTTTATAAAAACATTGTCATCTTTTATTCGATTTTCCCAATGTTATTTTCATGTAATACCAAATACCAATTATTTGATACCGGAATTTTTTACGTGGTTTCGGAAATTGTACGTCTTTAAAAAAAGGCTTACTTGAATTTACATTTTGTTTACCATATTCCGTATGTAAGTCTTTCACATATCAAAATGATTAACTTCGTATTGTCTTCTTTTTTACAAGCTTTTACTTAACTTCACATGTATGTCCCGTGGTACAAATCTTGCGACCGATTTTTAACAAACTTCCCGTCGTACGATTTTCGTCAAATTTTCAAATATGGTGTATTCTCCGTGACAATGCACTTTTTTATCATTTTTATAGCTATGTTATTTTATTATAAGGTCTTTTTTGATGTATCTAATATAATAAAATAACCTGCCTACGCGATCAAGTATTATTTCATAATTCAAATTATTTCGTAACCATGGTTTGCTTCGACAATAACATTAAATTATGTTTTGTCAAAATATTTTGCAATATAATACTCATAATACAAATAATTTATAATAATAGAAATGATAATTATTATTGAAGATTATAAATTATAAATTGAAGAAAATTATTGAAAAATTATCGAATTTTATATAAATGTCAGGTATGTATTATAAATTTTATTTGTAGTGATTATATTGACATATAGAAAATAAGTTGTAGATTTATTTCTTCATTATGTACCTACATATATATAAATATGTATTATAGTATCCCATTAAATTATTATTATATTACCCTCCCTATAAGCATATTTGTATTATATTGTTATGGCATTATTGAAAAATATTAAATATAAATTAATTTATGTTAGTGTAATTTTGTAGATCTAAATATTGTTTTTTCTAAGAGACGCGAGTCTAAATTTGCAATATGGGAGGGGGTCATGGTCTGTGAAATAGACAAAAAAGTTACTTTAGTGTATTTAATAAGCATTTTTCTATTTAATTTGCTTTACTTTTTAGGTTTGTGTGGGTCATTTCACTATGCTTCCTCCCCTGGATCTGCGCTTCATTTCTAAAGAAGCTAATATACAATAAAAAACGTTTGATATTATAAATGCCTTCTTCTGATTGTGAGGTAATATTTTAATGTATTCAGAGACACTTTCGTATATTAATTTTCATAAAAGTGTAATTTTAATTCTATGTATTTCAATCAATATATTTCGATCAGTTTTAAAAAAAGGGTTTTTAGTCTTATGCAGGCCCTTCAACGGGGCTTGGGCTAACCCACATTTTAAGGGGGCTCCATACACCCCCCTCTTCACCCGAGCGTAACGACATTTCAAACGACTTTTGCACCAGTAAAATTCTTATATCTTCCTGATATTATTAAGTATTAAAAACCGTGGGTTGTTTTAAAGAAAATTTTCCTTTTTTTTGCTTTCTATTTAAAATTAAGGTGTGTTTTTTTGTAGTATATTTATGTATTTTAAATAATCTATTAAAAATAGTATTAGTATCAAAAAAATATGTAAAAATGTAAAGTATAAATAATTTTCAGGGCGCCGAGGCCCCTGATACCAGGACCCGGGCCATATGGCCCTCCTAGCCTCCCCCCTCTATCTGGGCCTGGTCTTATGATGCAATGAATATAATATAATATAATAAAAAAATAAATAACTTCTGACTTTATTTTATGGATAAAATAAAATTAGAAAAAAAAAACTTTTTTAAAAAACAAGCTTTTTCATATAATAAACCTACATATGCACTAAAAAGTAAAAAATAAGTTGTTTTTTTCACAAAGTCTTCCAGAATTCGTATGACTAAAAAAGCTTGTGGCGTTCATTTAATATTTAATGTAAATTTTAGAAATATAAAAAATGTCTAAAATATCAATATTGGAAAAATCTATAGTAGATCAAATATTAATGTAATGTTGATACCAAATAAACCTGAAACTCAATGTATGTTAATGTTTTGAAATATTAATTTATAATATAGATAAGGTAGTATTTCTTTTCGGTATTTCTTAGCCCTTTTTCATATGATAAATCTTGAAGCCATAATATCCCTGTAGTTTTTATCAAATTATTCAGGAATTTAATGTACAATTTAAAAATATTAATTGAAAGATGATAAGGTAGTCTTTCTTTTATGTTGAATATAATTTCAAAATATTCACAGGATATAATATTTTATATCATATTTGTTATAAATTATGTACATATATGGAATTTTATGGAATATTTCGAAATATTCATTGAAAGTAGCTAATGTAGTTTTTCCGTTGAGAAACTCTTAGCCCTTAATTCTATTTTGAATCTAGAATTCCAAATATTTCATGTAATATTTTGAAATAATAATTTAAGGTAGATAAAATACTCTTAAGACTTTTTTCCTATGTTGAATCTAGATAACTAAATATTTCTTTCATGTGCGATAAATTAACCAGGAATTTAAAATACTAAATTACACTAGCAAAAGGTTCTTTGTCCTATTTGAATCTAGATTTCCAAATATTAATGTATACATATATGATATGTATATACATTATACAATATTATACATATATGCATTTTAACATAATATTAATGCAATTTAATGGAAGATTTGAAAATATTAATTTATAGTAGAAAATGTAGTTTTTCCTATATTGATATTTTCGACATTTTTTATATTTCTAAATATTACATTAAATATTAAATGAACGCCACAAGCTTTTTTAGTCATACGAATTCTGGAAGACTTTGTGAAAAAAAAAACTTATTTTTTACTTTTTAGTGCATATGTAGGTTTATTATATGAAAAAGCTTGTTTTTTAAAAAAGTTTTTTTTTTCTAATTTTATTTAAATTTTAATATTTATTACTAAATATGTAAAAAAATATACCACGTAATTATTATTAACTTCTTTTCTGAGTGATATGAATATATAGTAATGTTTATCTTTGTTTTCTTATAAGTAAATATTAGTAAGTATCTAGTTGAATATAAAAAAAATATATTTTCGATTATTTACTGGGCATGAATTTTATATTAGTAGAAATATAATTTTTATATGTAATATAAGTTTTTATTTCGAGACATTGACTGAAGAGTTTTTTTTTAATTTTTAATTTTACGCGTTGTAACTATTATAAGGAGTTAGTCGTCTCGGCATCTGAATGAAATATATAAACATTGGATAGTAATCTATATATGATAATTATATTATATGATAATAACATAATATCAGAAGCCATTTTTATCACCTGCTATATTTTTCATCAAAACTTTCATAATTAATAATATTTATACCTTTATATTTATTTTGGTATAATTTTAAGAACAGAATATATTATTTCTGCAAATTAGATAATAATATAATGAATTTACATTAACTAATTTCCTCGAAATTCAAAGATTTCCATCTATAAATAATACATGAAAGAAAAACATAATTTAAGTTGCAAATTATCATACAACAATGAGAGTGAAAGAAAATACACATTTAACATTAAGAAAACATAAAATCTGGGATTCACATTAAAATCTAAAGCATATAAATAATCGAGACCCACTTATATCAACAGTGTGTACTAGGAAATGACAGTCAAGAACGATAATTACTTTCACGAGAAGTTTTCCGAGAAAACAATAATTAACGCCGAACATTTTGCGCGTTTTGATTTATAACAAAGAACATTAAATAGAAAATTAAGTCATTAGATATATGTATGTGTATAACTATATATATGTACGCACAAATACGTAGGTAATTTAAACGGACAGAGTAGGTTATAGGTTTATTGTCACATAAATGCCATCATTCTATGTTTGTCTTGGAACATATCGCCGCTTATCTAACAACACCGCTCAAGTCGAAAATTAGCGGTTTTTATATTTTAATGCCATTGGATAGAGCTACTCATTGCGTCGATCTACCAATCACATTCTAGACGTTTCGGACAATAAGAGACCGGAATTCAAAAAATAGTGACAGCGCGCAAGCCGGTAACCTATATAAAACATACACGGGTTTTTCGCTCTATTGTAAAGTTGGTCAAAATAACTTTATCGGTGTTGTTATATAAGCGACGATATGTAGAAAATATTTTTTTTATGCGCTTAACCCATTCACGCCCAAAGGGTAATTTTTTTTCTAAATTTAACAAATGTTTTGTTCATTTGTTTATTTATTTAAAAAATAAGCTTATTTGATAAAAAAAATATTTTTTTCGAAATTTAATTGAAACTATGTCTATGTCTATTCGTAAGATAGACTCATAAGCAATAAAATAAGAGTAAACAAGTATTGATAAATATCCCATGTTTCATAAATTTATTGAAATTTTAAACATGTGCGAAATTGATCATTTTTACGTGTTTTTAAATATAAGTAAAAATTCTAACAAAAATAATATAATTATTCTATTTAGGCAGAATGAAAGAAAGCCTCTTCTTGTATCAAACTCATATAATAAAAATGAAAATAAAAGTTTTATAACATTTAAAAAAAATGTTTCCATAATGTTGCGTTGACGCACTCTTGGGCGTAAATATATTCTGAAGTATTCTGATAATGAAAAATTTCAAAATTGAAATTATTATAGAAATGCCTATTTTGAGAGTCCGTGGTTCCATTTTGATTATTTCCACAATATAGTTTAATTTACCCAACCGCGTTACGCATAAGGAGAGTAATTTTGTTCGTAAGTAAATGAATGTATGCTTGCTTCTCTTTGTCTAAAAATTCCAAGTCGGTCCTGTACAAACACACACAATTGTGTATATAATAGATACATACCGCAAGGACAATAATAAGAACTAATTTATGTGGGTTGGTAAAGTTTTTGTTTGCGATTATTTGAATTGTTTTGTTTGAATAATAATACAAGAAACTTGTACATTTTTGGAAGTAGTTCGGGATATAAATCTTTATCTATCTATCTATCTTCTCAATATTTATATGCATAGTGCTTAGAAAATTTTGGTCTTATTGAAATTTTTTGTGAAAAATTATAAACCACAAATTATTTATTCTTACAATTAATTTAATATTTACCAGAGACCTGAACCGGAATTAATTTATGGTTCGGGTTCAATAATAATTTTCGGTTCGGGTTTAGGTTAAGGATCAGCACGGTGCAAATTTTTGGGTTCAAAAACCGTTATTTTTTTCTGGTTCAAGTTCAAGTTCGGGTTCAAATTAAAAAATTAAAATTTGTGGGCTCACAAAACAATATGTATGCGGTATCAAATAAAAACCCATTAATAACGCATTAATAACGGTAAATCTTTAGTGTTCAGTTGTATTAAAAGTTATTTCAATCTCAATGTATATTATAATATTTATCCACGACTTATATATAATACATACATTACATACGTAGTTTTTACTATATAATACGATATATTAATCCCAGAGGGAACCATGACGAAAGAGAAATTTTCTGATTGGTGCATTGGAGGGCAATAATGGTCATTATTGCCCTCTAAATCATTATTGCCCTCTAATGCACCAATCAGAAAATTCCTCAAATTAAATAATACCATGGAAACAAAATACACAAACTTTAATGCCCGGTATTATAAAGAAATTGCATGCAAGCAATTTGTTTCCATGCAAAGCAAACGCTATCTACTAGGAGTCAAATTGTCTTGATATTTTAAAGCTACAATCTGTGATTGGTTGTCATTTACATTTGACTCCTAGTAGATAGCGTTTGCAAATCGCAAATTTCCATGGAAACAAATTTGCTTGCATGCAATTTCTTTATAATACCGGGCATGAGTCTAAAAAATTTATTTACGACTGTCAAATAAAACACCTAGTGTTTGTGTATTTGTATTGAAATGGATAAAAATTCTAGTAAAGTTGGTGATAGTACAAAACTTGTTCAGTTTATTAACTGTTATTACTAATTTTAATATTTTTGGACACCACAGAGTTTGTGTATTTTGTTTCCATGGTATAGTTTAATTTATATTAATTTGAAATTATAACAAAAATGCTTGTGTTGTGTGTTTGTATTTCTTGTATTCAGTTGTGTTTTATTAAAGTAATTGAAATAGTCGTAGATAAAGTACAGTATACTACTCGCAATAATGGCTATTATTACCTCGGAAATTTTTTCTCCCTCGCCGCTATGCGGCTCGGTTCGAAAATTATTCCTCGGTAATAATAGCTATCATTATTGACTCGTGGTATAATATACTATTATAGTTTATAAATATAATAATATACATTTGCCAAAACAATGAAGGGATGAAGATACTGCTAGAAAAAATCAACAAAAATAAAAATTCATTTTATAGATTGAAATTTCGACTTTTCAGATTTTTTGCGAATTGAAATGAAATTCATTTTTACAAAATTATAAGGCCAGCAAAAAAATATAAATTTTAATAGTGGACTTGAGGAAAATTGATAAAATATTATAAATTATTTTTTGAACCTTTTGAAAATACATGGTTACCGGATATCCATAAAAAGGTTCGGGTTCAGATTCAGGTTCGCTGACATTGAAATATAGCGGTTGGGTTCGGATTCAGGTTCATCGAAAATACGGTTTTTTTCGTGTTAATGGTTCGGGATCAGGTCTTTGATATTTACATAATATATTTTCAATACTACCCCCCCCCTACCTTAAAAATTACTGGTAAGACCGAATTAAGAACTTCCCGTTCTTTTTGATAATTTAAACAGAATATGACAACAAACACCAAATTCTCATTAATTCGCATAAAAATATTCTCATTTTAAATTCTTCACATATATTTCATATTCTTTGATCGTATGTCTACCTACATGTGTTGATAGTAATATGACATCAGGTTATTTATAGGTCCGGTTTTTGAAGAATATCTTTTTTATTTTTATCAATGGAGAAAAACTATTGAGAAATTTTTTATTTAAATGAAAAATGCGATCTGTAAAAAGGTAAAAATACATACAAATTTGATTAACTGGAACACCTTATTGAAAAACCTATATTTGATCCATTAAATAAAGACAAATCGAACAAAAGAAATCACAAGCATAGTCATAGAGAAATAGTCAAAAACAGTTTGGACACCTGTTGAAAATTTAAAAAAAAATGGGAAGAATAAACGAAGATGGTACAAAGAAATAGGAATACAAGTGTTTTACTTCTATGTCTATTTATGTAAATATGGTGATAATTTTACTATAACATAGTTTACTAAGTACATTAATAAAGGAAATGGTATATGTACGATATATTGGTTCTCATTCATTCATATAAATGAATAATTAATATCATATTAAATAATTGATATCAAGCCCGAAACAAATTTCTATTAGCACCATGGGCTGACAAGAGTCAAATAACAATTATCTAAATAAACAACAGTGTTGTGAACACAATGTATAATTAATTTATATATTCATTAATTGCGTTTTATTAATACTGCAGCATACTATAATACGTAGCTTCCTTGATGTGGTATTGTTAATTCTACCCAAATTTAATATACAAGGATATTCGTGTTCATTTACTCATCATGTGGACTGTATATAATACGTATTCATTTCGTTAATATTTAGATATAACTACCCTTGATTTATTAGTTAATATTTAAAATTGTAAAAAAGTAATTTTGAAGGCATAACAAGTAAGATAGTTTTACAGCCAAAACTTATTGGTTTATTACATCTACGATTTGTGGGGGTACGCGTCAACTTGGCGATAATAATATTTATTAGTAAATATATTATTATATTATAATATTTATTAGTTAATATATATTTATACTTCACCCGCGTGTATCGGTCCGTATTTGAACGAGAGAGATGGGATATGGATAAAGAAGTTAACCCTTTATTTTTTCATCGACAATTTGTGACGATTTTTTTAAATTTAAATCTAAATATTATCATTTTTGAAATTAAACTCATATTTCTTCATTTCAGCAGATTATACAAAATTCTGTTAAATAATGAATATAGCATATAATTTATATAGTAGTTTCAAAAACATATTTAGGTTTTAAGAAATTTGGTGGCAAATTTTCTCATTGTCATAAAATAACAAATGAATAATCCGTTGCTTTTAATTCAAATCGAACAACTATTCTAGCTGCTTAATGTTTAATTGATTACAACTCATCAGTAAAAAAAATTACATTAAGATATAACAAACATTATAAAAATTGATAATTCTACCAATATATTTATATTTTTTGACAGAATTGGTGTTTCAATTTTTTTTTATTTCAAAATATAAACATTCATTTTTTCCAATAATATCCCCATTCCCCCTGTTAAAATACGAACCGATAAAACTATTTTATACATAATATACGCGGGTGAAGTCGTGGGCAAATTCTAGTTAAAATATATGTTTACTAATAATATATCGCCGAGTTGGATGCGCCTAGTTGACCTGTCCCGATTTATGACGCGCTGAGACACAAATTCCCTACAATTAGAATGTTATAAAATATTAAATAAATAACAAAAAAGTATATGTATTGAACCAGTAATTGAAAATATTTATTTCTCAGTCGATTCCTTTATTTATAACAGACGGCATAGATAGTGAGCGACAGTTAGAGCGGCGACGGAAACAATGACAACTTGACGGTGATAGCGAACAGCAGCTTGGCGCCAGAACGGAGGTGTAAGTATTAACTGTAGACAGGTCTCTAAATGAGTCCAGATAGTCTCTGGCTTGTCCTGCGGAAAGCAGCCACTTATATACTATCAAGGTAGTGAGTGGAGGGGGTTGGATAAACTCTCACTGTAAACTTTAGTACTACTGTTTGATTTTGAAGAGATTTTATTTTATTTTTATTTTTTTTATTAATATTGATTGTTTAAAATAACTGTAGTAGTATAATATTTATGTTCTAGTAAATGTCTTATAATTTTTACATACTCTTAGCTATATTTATAGTTTTCAAATCTTTTAAATGATGATATGTTATTTATTTCATATAAAAAGGTAGCAGCATTATGCGTATTTATACTATATAAATATTTATTCAGAGATACAATAATAAAAAATGTTTGACTAGTCGCCATTTGTAAGATCATATAACACAAATTAAGTAGAAGAAGAGTTAAAAATTATTTATAATTTTCTATATATATACCATAATGAGGCTATAAACAATAAAAAATAAAATTAATATTTAACTTTTTTCTATTAGAAATAATTGCCACAAACGCATTACCACTTATTTTATTTCAATACATTAAGTTTTTTGTGGAAATACGATTTTTTTTTAATTTTAATACCGCGCGTCTATCCGACGACACTAGTCCGCCAGAGTGGGGGTTATTCTGACGTCACAAACGCCAGTCGTGTATTTGCAGTGTATTCGCTGTGTTATTATAGTGAGCTGTGATATCGGTGCTCGTGACGTCAGTGACATTGCATTGCCTGTAAGGAAAAATGGGAGCGTGGCCTATTATAGCCAAATATAAAAAATTATTCTGAGGCCATTTTAAGTGCTACACAAAAAAATCGAACGGTATTATTTAAGTTAGACATAGCTCGTTCCAATAAACATATAAAAAAATATCGTTTATGGACTCATTGAAATAAAATTTATAATAAATAAATACATATACATAAAACAGTCACCCAGTTTTCTCCAACGTATCATCAGAAGTATCAACTTTCCATACATATACTTATATAAACTCAAAGTATACAACGTTCGACAGTTTTTACGACTCTTGTGAATTGTGGACGGAACAGATTTCGGTAATTGTTGATCGCCACCATTTATCAATGATAATCACAGCTGTTCAGCGCACATTCACAAAGAGGGCTGTGACGTCACAATATCTTAGATATTTATGTCGATAGTTTCAAACTTATCTTAGCGTGGGAGCGTACGTCAGAATTATGTGCGCGGTTGTCAGTTTGCAGATAAATAATGTTCACTGTCAATTTCAGATCTTACCGAAACAGTATGTTATAATTTATAATGCATTGCTTAGAGCTTCGTGTCAGTATAATGCTAAAAATAATTTTCAATCTATATATGTCATTTTAAGGTAATTCAATCCATTTATGAGTAACTAACTGGTACCCACGACTTCGTTCGCGTGAAATTTAGGTTATTGAAAATATATTAAGTTCGGGTTAGGTAAATAATACAGATTTTTGTATGATAAACGATAAAACTTGTCAAATGTTACACACCCATTTTTTATCTACTTAATAATTTTTCGGGATATAAAGTAGCCTATGTCCTTTCTCAGGATGCATGCTTTCTTCCTACCAAATTTCATCAAGATCGGTTCATCGGTTTAGCATCAAAAATTAACAAACAGACAGAGACGCATAGATCCACTTATGCATTTATAATATTAAAATCTTAAATATTTGGCTCCTAAGTAAAATAAGTAGTTGTTTTTTTCTTTACAACCCCCACCCCCATAATATTTTTCCCGCCAGATCGAATGAAACTTATTACAACCCTTCATATGGGAAAGGTGGTGAAATATATATTTTTTCTTTTGTTTTGGTTTACATTCATTATACAAAAACGTAAATATCTCGGTTCCTATGGGAGATAGGGGGTTGTTTCTTCCCCTAGAATCCCCACCCCCATAGTATTTTTCCCGCCGGATCGAATGAAAATAATTACAACCCTTCATGAAATATGAATAACCAAATTTAATTTTTTTCCCATACAAACATTTCCACCGCCTTTCAATTCCTTAGGGGATGAATTTTCGGAATTCGAAGTAGCCTGTGTCCTTTCTCAGGATGCAAGCTTTCTTCCTACCAAATTTCATCAAGATCGGTTCAGCCGTGAAAAGGTAACAAACAGACAGACAGACACACTTTCGCATTTATAATATTAATATGTATTAGGTCAGACGCGTATTAAAAAAATATTACAACATATTTTTTTATAGAAAATAAAAAGATTTGATTTCAAAATGTATAAGAAATCTAATAAAGAAGAAAAAGAAAGACCAATACTATGAATTCACTATAAAGAATAATTAAATAATCCAAACTGATAAGACATTTTAATAGCTTGTGCATACGATCATTAAAAAATTTATGTACCAAAATTCGCACAACATAGATTATTATTTCCTGTGAAGTGAATAAACTTTTGTTGATTTGAAAACAAAGAGATCCTTTGCAGCGATACCGGCCCGTACGACTTTATCACAATTGACATATGGCGCGGGACATGAAATGACGCGTGCTGCAACTCTATCATGATTTCTTAAATGCTACTGTGTGTATGCATGTGTGTGTATACGTATACATACGTTTCAATGTGTATCTGAGACACGAACACCCAAATTAGCCTGGTGCAGCGATTACATTTTACTCTAATAGCATTGGTGCTGATAAGGAAATCATTACAAAGTGTCCTCATTTACATTTGGAATTGTTATGTTGTATTATTTTCTTGTATCGTTTTCAATTTTCGGTAAGTATACTGTTATTATGTATGATATGGGTCGTGTAGAAGGAGGAATTTGTTATTATGCTTATTTTTGGTGTGAATGTTTTTTCATTTTATATTTACATGAAGTAATTGTTGGTTTGTGTATTTTCAGATATAATTAGCATTTTTTTGATCGATCAATTTACAAACATTTATATCCATACTAATATTATTAACCTTTAATTACTGTGTATTTTGTACACCAGTAACGCATTTTCTGCGATTACTAAATGCATAAACTTTTGTGGGACTGTACACCCCCATCTAACCTTTGTTTAGTTGTTTTAGAGTGTGATAGGAATCCGGTAGTCAAAATTTGAGGATTGTAGCAGTTTATATTAATTTTTTATTTACTAAATGTAGGTGGTATTAACGCACAAATAGCAGCATTCTAAGCAAAGAATCGCGTTTTTGAAGACATTAGTGATGCTGCTGATGGAAGACATCTTGTCAAAATAGCAAAATTAAAAAAATTACCAACAAAAATCAATTTTTTGTTGTCTGATATATTGCAAGATGGATATTGAACTGTTTTGTGTACTTTTTTATATTAATTTTGGTTAGTTTTTTTTTTAATCTTTAATTTTTAGTTGGGTTTATTTTAAGAAAATTTTTCTTAGTTCCTCAAAAATAAATAGTACATAATATGAATTGGGCAAAAAAATTAATATAATACCTTCAAAATTCCCAAAAACTAGCTTTTTTATGTGCTATATAAAATACACCGCGCGAGTAACTGTGTTACGGTATTTCATGCGAGTAATTAAGGGTTAATAGAAAGTAACTATGTATGGCTGTCTGTTTGTAATTTTTTCATGGCTAAACCACTTAACCGATCTTGATTAAATTGGGAAGGGTTCTATGTTATACCCCAATAATTGAGATAAATTAATATAATACGAAGTCGCGAATAGCACCTCATTTTTAATAAGTAAAATTAAACCCTAATCTTCCGTTTTTCTTAACTAAAGTTTGTGCTAACCGGCAAGTATCTAAAAATGTATTTATAACATAAACTAATCAATAGATAATGAAACGTTAGAAAATACAATTTCATTAAATGCAAATCATGTATTTAAATATAATAATTTTCGTTAATCACATGTACACTTTACAGAAATTATTTCATTTTATAATATACAGATTTCCTGCTACAAAGTACATATGTTCTAATTATGGGTAGCAAATGTTGAATTTATTATAAATTATAGTAAGCTTACACACTAATGTATTTCTGAAAATAGATATTTGATGAGTGTATATAAGTATATAATTTGTTATCAAACATATAATGTATCATTTTTAATAATTATTACAATTATTTATGCATCGGTGAAATATTGTTTATATTTTTAGATGGCATATGTACAAAATTTATACATTATGTTACATTAAAATTAAAATTATAAATACTGTATCTTCAGTTTTGTAAATAATATATCTCAATCTATAATTTATTTTAACGATGTTTTTAATGTTAGTAATGTTTGAAAGTGCTTTTAAATAATATAGTAATTTCCTAAAAAAAGTAAATATACGAAATATAGTATTAAAATTAATGTATCATGTCTTGGTGAAGATTAAAATTTAAAAAAATCATCAAGACTATACTATAGGCAATAGTGAATCTATCAATATTCAACACTTAAAATAGCGTAAAAACAATTAAAAAATGATCACGTCTATTTATAATTGCTTAACCAACTAATTTAAACCGTCTAGAAAGTTCATAAAACAATACTTGCATACCATTTATTTACATCAAAGTAATATTATTTTTAATTCCAGTCTTATAACTTTTTATTCTGGTCTGTTCTCGCAACGCGGATTAAGAAATAAGCAGCAGAAATGAAACCAAATAATTATCACAACGAATCCAATTTTCACACTACTTTAGATAACATCACTGAATGTTTCAAACTATACTAATTAAAACGGTGCGAGGAGATATCTGCTGCAATGGATCTAGAGCGTTGGGCGAAACTTTTACAAAACTTTGTTTTTAGATGAATAATACCCACGCCACCTGACAATTTCCCCAGCAAAAATAGGGCTGCCAATCAGGTGTTCTGCTATCGGCACTGGAACACAAAACTCGACGTACATTCAACGAAACGAACTTCGTTTTGTTTTGTGGTTAGTTGATAAAGGAAATTGTTCACGTATTTTAAGAGTAGAAAAAGTAGCAAATGTAGATCTGTAGAAATTGTGGATAGATTTTTGCATTGCCGTACAATGCAGCCAGTTGTGTCATACTTACTATATAACATGAGCCACCAAATTCAGTCAACAGAGTTTGCGACCGCAGACCCCCCTCTCCTGCCAATAAAAATGGCCTCCCAAAAAATGTAAGTGGAATCAACTTAATAAATTATACGAAAATAAAAAAAAAATGCATTATACTCAGCACTCTGCTATACGACCATCCACTTCACGACCGCTCCGTTACATAATGTGCCGATAGTTCTAACCAACGTCCTTCCCCCATCCCCACCATAATACCACCGTGACTGCTATATATCTGCGGGTTTAAATTCATTAATCAACGTTAAAATCGGCGTGGCGGTGGGTGCCCCATCGGTAATTTTTGAATTACCGATGCCGTCGTATAGCAGAATGCTGAGTGTAATTTAAGATATTATTATAAACTGTTACAATAAAAGCAGTAAGTAAGAGAAATTAAAAAATATATAGGTATTTTCTACTGGTTTGGCAATTTTTAGAATAAATGATTTATATTTTGTAAATACCCCAATATTGTGATAGATGCTGGATGAAAAAATTACCGCGATAATATCACTTAAAATTAGCTTTTAGTTAAATTATAAAATGTTTTAATTTTTGGCTAAATAGTTTAGTACTCCATGCTAATGGAATTAGTAAATTTGGATTCTGAATGAAACATGTAACAATAACAAAAAAGGTATAAATTCACACATCCCTAGTTAAATATTGACAACTGTTTACAACTTAGGGGCACATCAACAATTTTTTCCTCGCAGTAATTGGGTAGCTTGCGTGTTTGATTCAACACAATTTAGTTGGGAGCCCCGCGGTTTCTACTGTTTTTGAGAATAAAATATTATGTACCTACAGTAACATAAAAAACTTTGTTAATTAACATTATAAACGAAATGTTGTTAACTTTTTAATGGCTTTATTACTTTAAATGTAAATCAATTTGAGTAAGTAGTTTTAGATTTTTTTTGCAAGTGTCACTTTTTGTTGCAACATGTTTTAGTACTATGTCTGTACAGATAAATACAATTTATCTTTCCAATTAACAATCCTATTTATTCCATAATTTATTTTATATTTGTTACGATAAAATCGTCGGTAAGTATATTTTGCTGTATATATATATAATTTCACACTTTTATAAAAATATTTTAAAAATCCTTAACTAATTAAATAGTGCAATAGAACTGCAAAAAATATTAGAATACCAGAGAATCTATTTTAAATTATTGACTCTAGTCACTTCGTTTACTTAAAGGTTCGTAAACATAACACATTATTGTGAATTGTACATATTTTTTCTAGACACGTATATTTATGCTCGGTTTCAATAATAATAGTTATCATAATCTGTTTGTTTACTACGGATTTGACCAATTAGAGCCCTTAACTGAATTGTGATTGATCAAAATAAATTCTTTTTTTTCAATAACTAGTTTTATTGTAACCAGGTTTTAATCTTTCATTAAAGTTAAAATTAACAATTTAAATGATAAACTAGCTATATATAATTTATAGTGACTCACTCTTAATTCTTTATATCCTTTGAACCTTTGAAGATGTTCATTTAAAAGATTGCCGTATGGTAGCCAACGTGTTAAAATAGAAAACTCCATTAGCCTGCAAAGAAAATTTTATATTAGCTCGTGTCGTAAATTAATACATAAAAGCGGAATAGCTTTAAGCGATTAGAGTTCTGCCCTCATCTTTTATTGACTGATTTCTATCTACAGTTCTGTATATTATTAAAATAACATAACGCTACAAAAGCATTATTTCAGCTTCTCAAAAATACACATTAATATAAAAAAGGTAATAAAAACGACGTATTATTTCGTGGCATAGCTTCGTTTAATTACAAAATAAAAAGCCAGTAAAAAGAAAACGGAGATGTTATAGCAAAAGCAGAAAATTTATGAAATAGAAAAAAGAAAATGTAGGTGCTGTTTTTTATGGCGTTAGTAATTAAATATATGTATTCTGATGTTACAAAACATGTATTAATTAAAATTTATATGTTGGCTATAAAAAAATCGTAATATGAGTAAGTACAGATTAGTTTAATTTGTAGAATTTTTTGATTCGCATACATTAAATGACATACACATTACACATATATTTTTATATTAATTGTATCTACACATTGATTGAAAATAGCAATAGCTTATGTAAGACACAATACATTAATAGTAATACTGGGTAAAAAAATCCGAATGTAAATTAGTATTTCGTATCAACAAAAGATGAATAAAAAGTAACATAGGGTCTACATTCTACATACATGCAATACCGACTTTATACCTAAAGTAAAAAATGTTTGATACATTTTATTGATTAAATTTGTGTTTGCCACATATTATTCGTTTTTTTAATACCATTCTGAAAACTGTTCAAAATTAAACAAGAATAAGTAGGTAGGTATCAAAATCATAAAAAGGTTAAGCTGTGGTCATTTAGTCATCTAAGAAAATATACAGGTTTCCTAATTTTTATATGGTTACTAAAAGGAAAAATTCGTATTTATATTTTCTATCATTTTAAATTTTATCGGAAACTATTTTTTTACAATTTTACCATTAAAAATGATAATACATAAGTTTATATTATTTCATATATTACATAAGAATGATGTTATATGACTGCATTTTTCAGTGGGTGTATTTAAAAATTATGAAAACATTGGATTTCTGCAAAACAAAATACGAAAATAATTAGGTATTGAATCGATGCATAAATATTATAAAACAAGCAAAACCGTGATGGGAACAATCATGAATAATACATCCAATAATCTTAACATTGTATAGTAGTTATAGGTTATAAAAATATCTACATACAATATTTCTGAATTTTTTTCTTCAGTTTTGTTTTCATAAAATTCTGATTTTAATTCAATAATTATAAAAAAAAAATAAAACATGTTTTATCAGATGTTTTAAAGTAACGTACATATGTGTTATAATTTTTTAAAGTTTATATTATTTTATTTCTCTCATTCTAAAAATGTAAAATAACATAGAATGTTTAATTTAAAAAGTTAAGGTTTTCAGAAACTAAAAACAGCCAGACAAAATACTGAATTGTCTCTCATTTAATCCAGTAACAAATGGGATAATTAATAGCAGTCGTGTTAAACTAGATACTGTGTAATATTATATAAAAACTCTAGTTTAAAGAAATAAATTAAAAAAAAATACTAGCCATTATTTAAATGAAATATTTAAAAAAAAAATAACAAAAAACGTGTGAACTTTTTTCAGTATTACCAACTGAATAACAATAAGCATGAAATAAATACAAAAACGTCTGCGTTGGCAATATCAGTATAATTTTTGATGGAAATATTATAGCTGTGTTGATTTAACATTGCTCTTATTTACTTTACGAAATATGCTTTCCAGACATTTATCGGTGCAAGTTTTGAAATTGTCTTGTTTGTTTAAAAACGGCTGCGTTTCTAAAATAATAAAACGAATTAAAATTAAATGTTCGTGAATTTTTATACCCCTTTAAAAATTTGGTATTTCTAGTAATAATTTATTTATGTATGCTTTCTATAGATTTTATTTAGCTGCTGAAATACAAAGAAACAATAAAATTGTCCATGCCAAAATTTCTGGGAAAATCTCGTAATTTTTTTTTTTTATTTTACTTCCAAATAATGTAGGGCATATATCTGTCGAGCCTCAATATAATTGTACTGCATTAGAATGTTTTGTAGATCTATTCAATTTTGATTCATAATAATTTCCAGCATGCATGATAAAAAAGGTAGATTGATATAATTTTTGATAAAATAAAAATGCAAAATACAGTAATCCGCCATGTTAAATGAAACACCAATCAGACAGAATGACGCATCAGTAAACGTCAAAGTGATTTACTTTAATTTTAGACAAATATCAATTCCTCATACAAGATTATTAGGTACACAGTACACACTTTATTTAAGAACTTATATACTTTGGAATTCATTTTTAACACATAAAATAATTAAAGTATTGTCTAACTCTGAATGTTTGATGATTGTTGACAAGAAATGTGACGTCACAACACTGAAATGTAACCTACGAGCGTTTTGGCGTCAAATTCAAAATTAGTTTTAAAAAAATCAATTTTTGCGATTAAACCTTTATTTTCTGCAGAAATAAGTATTTTTTTTAAAAAAAGGAGACACGTAAGATCATCATAGAATAGTTTTTTTTTTTAAATTAGACATCATGCCTAATATAAAAGATATTTTAAAATCTAATATAATTTTCAAAAATTATTAAACCTATTACCAACACTTGTGCTATCATTTCTCTAAATATGATTCTCATAATTAAACTTATCAAACACTATAAATATGATGCCACATCGTTATCACCCGTCCCTAATCGATTAAAACAAAAAGAAAAGTAATTCGGCTCGTCGGCACGCGAAGTAAGCATTGATACACTCAACGTACATACCGGGTGGACAAATAAAAATGCACCATGTTTAACAATATTAAAATAACCTTGAAATAACTGTAGATACTATCTATGATTAATGAATGCTTACTCAAGTATTTGATTAATTTTGATCTTCCGTACCGAAATCGGAAAAAGGAACACTAACGAAATCAACCTACTGTGTCTGTATGTATGTAAGCCTATCTGTACACGGAAAGAATATTCTTTTAAAAATTTACAGAAAATACTGTGAACCTGAGGACAGAATCAACTTCTGATAGAAATTAACAGAAAAGTCGGTAGAATTTAAAATAAAGTAAATGAAAAATTACAATGACATACTGGTAAATTTTAACATAGTAGGTACCTATTAAAATTTATTTACTCTGAAAAAGTAATATACGCTATTCTTTAATTTAATTTCTTGCATATGAAAATTTCACGTACATTCTCTATAATTTTACTATTACTTTTCATATCTGGCCTATCGCCGTCATAGAAACTGCTATACAGTATATTGAATTGTAGTAGACGTTCTTTTAAATTTTACCATCTCGGATCAAAATTTTTTTCATCAATCTATATATTTTTTTATTTTTTTCCCATTCCTACGCATCGTATATAAATAAAAATATTAATGACATTTTTTCATGTGACTATTAATAATTTGTTAAAATAATTATTTAAGTTTTATAATAATAAATCTCATCTTTTCACATAAGGTATAGTAATTTTTGATACTGTTGGTATGAAATATTACTACGTTACCGATTAATTTTTCACAGAATGAAATTTCGTCTTTTCGTTAACATGTTTTTTATGTTAAAAATTAACATTAAATATTTCAGTGTATGTCAAAGCCATCTAGCTACTGATCGTTTGATTTATAAAACAAAAATTTGCTGTATAGTTTATTTAAGTTTACCAAAAAATAATTTATTCAATCTCTACAATTATTAATATTTTCAGAATGTTTTGCTTACTACCCACCCGGTAAGTAAATAAGTACATACGTATGTATATGTACATTGTACAAATACATGTACTAACTTACATATATACAGTCTGGAGTAACACGGCAAGTCATTATTACAGGTGATTATGAATTAAGTTTACGAAAATCAATAAACTTCCCTCCTCAAGTTTATGACAGAAAAAGTTACAGCTCGACTCTGTCCCTAGCACGCATGGCTTCAACATAAAGCATTATTTTATTATTTGAGAGCCAATGTGCGGATGCACGCAAGCCCATATAGTAGATTTTATTAGTCGGAATTGAAAAATTCATATCCGTAAATAATTATAACATATATGTTTGTAACCGATACGCTGCTAGTTTAAATAACTCCATTGGTAAATTTATGTAGAACAGAGAAAACGTCGTAGTGGTCAATATTGGATAGTGATCAAGGTTGCGAACAATTTAGAGTAGCGGTTTCCAACATTTTCAAAGGGAAATACCCTCGTAGACATAGATATTTTAAGCATCCAGGGTAGAGTTGAGCGCAAACTGATAATTTATCAGATTACGTCAGTGATTCTCAACCTGTGGGGCGCGCCCCCCTAGGGGGGCGTGATAAAACCGAATGGGGCGCGCGAGTATATCGAGAAAAATTAGAAAAATATTATCAAAAAATTTATTTAAATTTACTGAAAGAAAAGCTATAAAATACATTCTGACATAATAAACAATAAAATACACGTTTACATTTACACCCATATAATATACACTTATTAATAGTATTGTATCAGTACTGTACAATATATTTAATAATTAACTGAATAATAACTTTAAATTAAAAACAAGATTAATAATTATTAGTGACTCCCTTTGGGCCTGTCTTGCAGAGCAAAGTTTTTCGAAAGAAGGTTTAATATTAGAAATTGACACTAAAGCAGCGTTTCTCAATACCTTTTAGTACTTGCGACCCAATTTTCAATCACAATTCTCAGCTCATACAACAATTTTCATTGAAAAATAGATCTCAGCTAAATATAAAAAAAATGCTTAGAGTGTCAATTTCTAATATTAAACCTTCTTTCAAAAAACTTTGTTCTGCAAGACAGACCCAGGGGAGTCACTAATAATAATCTTGTGGTAAAAATATTGATAAGTTAATTATTAAATACATTGTGCAGTACTGATACATTCCTATTTATAAGTGTATTATATCAGTGTAAAAAACGGGCAATTTATTTTTTATTATGTCAGAATGTATTTTATTGCTTTTCTTTCAGTAAATTAAATACATTTTTTAATAATATGTTTTCTCATTTTTTTCTCGATATGCTCGCGCCCCCCATTCAGTTTTATCACGCCCCCCTAGGGGGGCGCGCTCCACAGGTTGAGAATCGCTGCACTAAAGCATTTTTTATATTTATCTATTTTTTCGGTGAAAATTATTGTATCAGGGGGAGGGGGGCGCGTTGAGAATTGTGTTTGAAAATTGGGTCGCAATTATTAAAAGGTTGATAAACGCTGGATTACGTACATTCAATTTCATTAAAAGTGTTTGTTTTGTAGATAATAGGTAAAAAATTGTAAATTTTAAACCGCAATAAATAATAAAAATAATTTTTAAATTTATGAAAGTTTTTTTACTCATCTGTTAGTGTGAAATTTGGAAAACTTATTTGGTAGGAGCACCGAATGATGTGTCTCACTAAAAATTGATACCAGCCTACAGCGTTTTAACGATATTTATGATTTTTCAAAAGTTTTAAAAGTTTATTTTAGTTAACTCTCACTAACAATGTATTATAACTTTGTGTTGTATATAAACGCCAGGTTGGGTAGCACTTATATAGTAGGCAAGTTTATATATAAGAAATATAATAATTATTATACACATATCATATAATGTATCTCGACTAATATTCATAGTTACTTTACAGGTCTCGTCCAGATGGCGCTCACAACCGCGGTTTGTTTGTAGTTGCCCCCCCCCCATGTATCATGCATATCGGCAAATTTGGAGGGGATATCTCCCCACCTTAGGCTACTGCCCGGATTCATCAATTTTCTAATTTTTTTGTTGTATTTTACCGTAAGTACCTTGATACAGAATTCAAAGAAAATCTGTTTCACGGTAAACATGGAATAGGTATTTCATTAAAAGTGTTTGTTTTGTAGATAATAGGTAAAACATGGAATAGGTAAGCAGACAAAACTCATGTGTTTATCGTCAAAATGGTTTTCTTTTAAGGAGTTAGGTGTAGTCAGAGACATGAAAAAATGACAATTTTAAATAATTTTTTTTGCCAGTAAATTATTTTATTTTATAAACGTAAAAACATAGCATCATTAAATAAGGTTTCGACTTGACTTGACAGAAATTTTAGAAAAAAAATTAATAATTTTAAAAGTAATGGCTGTTTGTGTTGATCCAGTTCCAACCACCGAAGCTCCTTGCGGTGACCATCACTTATCCTTGGAGA
Source organism: Sialis lutaria (assembly GCA_949319165.1). Lineage (NCBI taxonomy): Eukaryota > Metazoa > Arthropoda > Insecta > Megaloptera > Sialidae > Sialis > Sialis lutaria. Next base: position 13,284,742 of record OX439239.1, read on the forward strand.
TTCATCCAAATTCAATCGGACAAAAAAATTAGTTTTATTAATAAATAATCTAGTGCCTGATCGAAGATTTTTTTTATCTTTCTTAAATTACCAAAATGGCAGAGTCAGGAATTTTTTTCAAGATTTTCGGGAAAAAAACCTACAGTTAATTGTTTATAACAAATCGAAATTTAAAAAAAATAAAAAATCCTTCGATCAGGCACTAGTTTTTCATGTTTTGAAAAAACTGTATAAATTTCATTAAAATCTACCGAGCGGTTTTCGAGCTACAGTGGTCACCAGTTCAAAAAACATAGTTTTGAGAAAAACGCATTTAAAGTTTTACACTCAATTTACGTAAAGTAATATACGTATTATTTAATTACTTACACCGAGTCAACTATTCCTGGGTCATAAAATAGTTCTTCAGCCGTTGTAGCAGCTTCCAAAAATGCAAAAAACAAAAATCGATTTCTTGAAAATTCTGAGTACACCTAACCCCTTAACATACGAACTCCATTACTACAAAAACCATTTTTAAAGTGCTTAACTTACTTTATATAAGTTACTGCATAAACCTTCAAACCTAGTTTCATATTTCGACTCGGGATATCATTATATCACAATCATTGTATCACAATCATCACCAAAATTATAATCGTCTTCAAATTCGAATAATTAACAATCTTTTATAGCTGAGATTTATAAATAGAATATATCTCATTCCAATGTTACAGTTTTTTTCACATATTCTTAAATTTTGAATTTAAATGATTACTTTCGGAAGTCATGAACCTAACCTAGATCTTACCGTATGAAAAAAACCTTTTTTTCTGTATAGGTAGTAAGTAGAGTTAGATATGTTAAATTTTGAACAGCTTAAATAAGTGAATAAATGTTTCTTTATTGTAATTTTTACACCCACATCTGAAACTAACATTCATTATAATTAACTGTGACGCAAGTAATTTAATTTTACATAGCTCTAACATATTTCCTTAGAAATATTTCTGCATTGTTCAAATACTACTAGGAAATGATTGCATTTTATATTATTATATTTGTTAGATTTTTTATTTCTATAATAAACATGAGCTTTTAGATATTTATCTAATTTCTTGAAGTTTCGCTAATGACCTTAAGGGACGTTATCTTAAATAAAACACATTCATAGTAATTATTTGTCCATTACCTATATGAGTATCAGATGTGTGATGCGATAAACAGTATTTTATGAATAAGGAATTGCGGTTTAATGGTTATATACAACTGCTGTTTGATTAGTCAATTAAAATATTAAATATAAACACGTCCATTTTTTTAGAATAGATATTAATATAATTTTAATATAATTTTGATCGATTTTTTTATTTTTAATTGCAGGATTTTTTTAACTCTTCTATTTATAAACTAATCTAAATAATATATAATGAAGTAACGACGTGAAATAACAATAAGAATAAAAGTTAAATTTGTATGAACGTCAAAAATTTTATAGAATATGAACAAGCTTTCGATATCACAATACCATCTTCAGGCCGATTCATTTTCTAGTATCAGTCTAAAGATGGTATTGTACTACATCGAATGCTAATTTTCTTTTTTAAATTTGTGTAGGTAATATATATTTTTATACTTATCTATTATTTTAATGTAACATGTTTGAATAATGTTGCATCTGTTTTTTTTATTTATTTTTACAAATCTGAAAAATAAAACTTTTCAAAAAATAAAACTGTGAAATATGTTTCAATCAATTTATTTAAATGTTTGTTATTATTATATATATAAAATACAAAAATATATACAGTTATACAGTTCATTAAATCAAAATTTAAATTCAAATAACTTGAATACGTCATCAATAGCCACAAGGTCATTCGTCAAATATTATAATACAATGTTCATAAAGTTATATCAAAAATAGTAATATTAAATAGGTACATATAAAATATCTGCTTAACACTGAAATAAAATATTGCAATATCAAAAATTAGTAGTACATGTTCAGTCACCAAAAGTTCACAAATTTAAGAACTTATAACTCCACTATCGTCGGACTCGGGGGCAGAAGATTCATCCAGGTGCAGAGGGACATCTGGTTCAGCCTTGGGGACGAAATAACCTCTTATGTAATGACCGGTTACAGCATTGAAGTCACGATATGGAGTACATCCCTCTGGAACCACAAAATCATCATCATTGAACGGAATGTATTCGTTATCCATCCCATGGTCTTCGGTCGGATCATCAACGAAATGCAGACGACAAGGGCAGTTCAATTTTCTCGGTTTACTCATGTACTTGGTCATGTACGGACGGTATACTTCGATTGGAGCATCGTCATCAGAACTGGTCTCGTCGTAGTAGACGTCTTCTTCATTACGAGGTCTTCCCAAGAGAGGATACACTGGTTTCCTGCGGCCAGAAGTACTTGGCTGCTCACTGTCCATCTGAGAATTTCTCGTATACTTAGATACATAAGGACGAAATACTTGTACTGGCACGTCTTCATCAGAGGTGGTTTCGTCGTAGTTTACTTGTTGTCTAGTCCGACGTTTACCCAAAATCGAGTGTACTGCTTTACGGCGTCTTGACTGTTCATTTTCTTTTTGCGGTGTAGACATTTCACTAGTAGTGTCACTCATGTTTGATTAAATATATATCGAAATAAAACTTATGACAGAAGTTATCGGTTGAAAATTTCGAACTGTTATAATAGGAAATTTGAATATTTTGGGGTATATATACAAAAATCATTATACCTGTTTTAAGGATAATAAATGCAAGCTTGCATTAGATTGGTTGATTGGCGTGGTCAAGAAAGGATTAGTAAGATCATGCACACGTGTTCGATGAGTAACTACACCAGGGGATTAAATTTTACCTCTTACTTACAATATTTTAATAAAATTATTACCTGCGAAGTATTGTAACATATAATAATTTGTACATATGAAAATATTCTTAAATAGAATATAAAATTGTTAATATTGTAAAATATATTTTGGAATTTTTATTTAAAAATGAATGTGGTTTTTTATAAAATGTATTTAATATTTCAGTCTAATATTAAATACGGGATGTTCAATATGTCAAACTTTTGTTTAAAAAATAAAAACTGTAGGTATAAAACTTTTTATTCTTATTATTTGTGAACATATTATAGTTACCTGCTTGTTTTATACAAAATGGCTTGAACATATAAAAATAACACTATGAAACATTAGCGAATACTATTTTTGATTTATGTCAGGAAGAAATTTTAATATAATCATCGTAGAACATATTTTTGTTTAACATTAATAAAAGTGTAAAATATTAACCGACGGAACAGTCAATATACTTGTTACTATTTAAAGGTTTTGAATATATATAAATTTAAATTATTATTTAAAAGTAAAAGAAGATATGAATACCCACTATAAACTTACAATAAAAGGTTCACTTTGTATAATAACGGTAAATTGTATATCCATTTATACAATATTATAAGAAATAATAAATATTATAAATATAGTGTAAAAAAATAATGTACTATGAAAATTATTATTATTAAATATTGACCGGAACGCTAAAGTAAAGGGGAGGGAGCGAGCTGAGGAAATAAGTGAATAAATTGTATGTATATTTCAGGACCATTCTTTGCTCTAAAATAATTTTGGCTCCCATATTTGAATTGATCAAAAAAGTTCTGCACGTATTGTGAAATGGGATTTTTTTTTATTCTATAAAAAAATGGGAACCCTGAATATTTATTTTACCTAAGACCCCCAGACTATCTAAACGCGCCACTAGGTATTTATGTTATTTGTTCACAAGTTTTTTTTCATTCCTGTATATTAGTGGTATAGTATAATTTTATTCATCACAACTTGTTCTAATATTTTAATAAACATGCTCAAAAATTAAAACGTGATATACAGGGTGTCATATCAGGTGGAACAAATTTAAACCGTTGATTGAGAAAAATATTTCAAGCAAAAAGTTCATATACACATGTGTCCGGAAACTCTTCGTGAGGGAGCTACAAACTCCCAAAGATTTTGACTAAAATTGGTTTTTATTTAATATCTGGAGAACCCATTGTGGTACAGCAATGAAAATTAATATCTGGATTAGTAATAATACGTGTTATCGATTTCCAGTAACAAACAATGGTTATTTAGACCAGGGATGTATGGGGCCTGTGGGCCCTCTGATTTTTATCTAGTATTTTTTTGTTCTTCACTTTTTTCTTATGTTTGATATTTCTATAAGGTCATATGATACAAAATACATATGAATATACTTTATTAAGTTGTCATAAGATCAACCGTTTACGAGAAATACGATGGGGAAGATAGTTTTGGAGAATTTAATTTAATACGGATGCTAAAAATTACACAAAATAAATTTATATTCTTGTTCTTTAATTGAAAACAAGAATAAATGTATATGTAACTATACCTACAAAAATGCAACCTTAACGACAGATAACAGTTTTTAGTTTCGTTTTTTAGTCAATTAATAAAGCATGAATTAAAGTAATAAAACTGGTTATAATTCTATGAGGAGTCATATTAAGAGGAATATTTACACCAACTATATTTCTTATTTTTAGTACTAAAACAAGAATATAAATTTATTTTGTGTAATTTTTAGCATCCGTATTAAGTTAAATTCTCCAAAACTATCTTCCCCATCGTATTTCTCGTAAACGGTTGATCTTATGACAACTTAATAAAGTATATTTATTATTATTTATATGTATTTTGTATCATATGACCTTATAGAAATATCAAACATAAGAAAAAAGTGAAGAACAAAAAAATACTAGATAAAAATCAGAGGGCCCACAGGCCCCATACATCCTTGGTCTAAATAACCATTGTTTGATACTGAAAATCGATAACACGTATTATTACTAATCTAGGTATTAATTTTCATTGCTGTATCATAATGGGTTCTCCAGATATTTAATAAAAAACAATTTTAGTCAAAATCTTTGGGAGTCTGTAGCTCCCTCACGAAGAGTTTCCGGACACATGTTTATATAAACTTTTTTGCTTGAAATATTTTTCTCAATCAACGGTTTAAGTTTGTTCTACCTGATATGACTCACCCTGTATACCAAACATGTTTAATATCAATAGGCATGTGGTCAGTAACAAAGTATCATTGATGTTATGATTTTAAATAATAAAATAGGTTAAAAAGATTCTAAAAAAATTATTTATTTTTATATTAAAAGTGAGATTAATATAATTTTTGCTAAAATAAAAATGCAAAATACAGCAATCCACCATGTTAAATGAAACACCAATCAGACAGAATGACGTCACGGACCGCTTAATGTTAAAAGTGATTGACTTTTATTTTAGACAAATATCAATTCCTCTTACAAGAATATTAGGTACATACCTTATTTAAGAACTTAGATACTTTGGAATTCATTTTTAACACACAAAATAGTTAAATTATTGTCTAACTCTGAATGTTTGATTATTGTTGACAAGGAGTGTGACGTCACAAACCTCATATGTCTCCTGCGAGCGTTTTGGCGGCAAATTCAAAATTAGTTTTAAAAGAGTCAATTTCTGCGATTAAACCTTTATTTTCTGCAGAAATAAGTATTTTTTTGGAAATAAGAGACACGCAAGATCATCATAGAATAGTTTTTTTTTAAATTAGTACACATGCCTAATATAACCCCATACTATTATACCTACGTATGATATTTTTATTAATAAAATATTCCTGGCTCTGAAAAATCATTATTAAAATACAAAACATTCCATAAATACAATTATTTTTCAAAATATTTCCTAAATTCGATATTATTTTTTGATGACACCATTTAAAAAAATCACACACCATATTCAATCGATCTTTTAACTTCAATAATTACAAACAATTTAGCGTCATTAAATCAAAATATATAGTTACAAAATATCAAAATTAATAATATGCATTTCCCTTTCCTTTAACATCTATCAAAATTTAATTTCAGAGGAGCTACGATAGTTTCAAGATTGCTGTAGCAATTTCACTGATTCGCGGAGACTCTGGGACTCAATCAGATAAGTAGCAGACTAAATTAATAAGTAATGGATTAGATTAAGGTCTGACGTTTGGAGAGATTAAGACGGGAAACACATGGCTTGTCGTGTCTAGTGTTAAACAACGCCACACTAAATTCTATCTAGTGCTGTTTTAATTGATATTATCTCTGCTTTTTCTGCACGTCTCTTGTCGCATTGTTTTTGCAGTTTTTATTGTTACTTGCTGGGTTTCACTCTGGTGATTTTAGTTCTAAAACAGGTTTTTCAGTATCCTAACTGATCATGTCCAAAATATTTATATTATGTAATAAAATAATATTTTATAATACAAAAAAATATAGGCTAAATTAAAAAAATCGATGTTTTAGCTAAAGCGGCAGTGCATCTAATTTGAAAATCATAGTTCACAAAAAAAGAGATAAAACTTATATAGAGTCTATGCTTGTATTTATTTATACCGGGTGTTAAAACAAGAGTGTAAAATATTTAAAGAGGTAATAGTATGGACCAAAATAAACAAAAAACTTCTTATTATTTAGACCAGGGATGTATGGGGTCAGTGGGCGATTTTTATCAAGTATTTTTTGTTCTTTATTTTTTTTATTTTTTTTTTATTTACCTCAAAAAAGCAACCTTATCAACAAACAACCATTTTTAGTTTCGTTTTTTAGTCAAGATAGTAAAATACGTGTAATAGTAATAGAACTGGCTATATATAGGAGGTTTCTTTATATGAACTTTTTTTTACCTTTAATCATAGAACAAGAATATAAATTTATTATTTGCAATTTGAAGCATCCGTATTGAATTAAATTCTGCATGCTTTCTTTTCCATTGATATTTCTCAAAAACGGTTTATCCTATGATAAATAAGCAAAGTATATTTTGTGTGTTTTGTGTCATATAATCTTAAATAAGTACCCATCTTTGTAAAAAAAATTAAAGAACAAAAAATACTAGATAAAAATCGATGGGCCCACTGGTCTCATACATCTCTGGTCTAAATTATAATTATTTAATACGAGAAATCGATAACACTTATTATTACTAAACAGAATACCAAACATAATTTTATCACAAAGGGTTCTCTAGACTCTAGATATTAAATAAAAACTCATTTTGAGCAAAATCTTTGGAGGGCTGTAGTTCCCTAACAAAAAATTTTCGGACACATGTTTATTGAAAGTTTTTTACTTAAAATATTTTTCTCAATCTACTGTTCAAGTTTGGCATGACAGTGCTGAATCACACTGTATAATAAAATAATATTTTATAAATTTACACAAAATAAAAAAAAATCGAAGTTTTAGCCAAAGCGGGAGTGCATCTAGTTTGAAAATCATAGTTCACAAAAAAAGAGATAAAACGTATATAGAGTCTATGCTTGTATTTATTTATATATGTTTCCTTCTTCATACAAGTTTTTTTTAGACACCCACAACAGGTACGTATAATATCCAATAGCGAACAAATACACCTACTATACTATAGAAACGTAAGTAATACAAACTAAAAAAATGTATTTTGCAATATATTCTTATAAAATTCTAATATATTTTTATAAAATAATATTTTCAATGTACATAGGTATACAAGAAAACAATAAATGTAATATTCTTGGTAGCAGAATACAAATGGAGGATTAAATTACCGTTATGTGTACAGTGTTTTGAAAGTCAGTGTACAAAATACCCATTATTAAATCAGTAATAGAAAAGAGATTAAAATATCCATTTCTCACATTCAAAGACCATTATACTTATACAGTTAGTAGTAGGTTGGCATATTTATGATTATCTTATAATCAGTATACACTTCTCGAGGGGTTTTAAGGAGACAACTGTTAGGCACTGAAAATTAGAGAGAGAGATAGAAGAGAGAGACTTGAAATATTCTTATTAATTCAAATTCAATTTATTTAATTTTTATACATTTATATTATTATACCCAAATTATTTAAAAATATTAATTAAATTTTATAAAAATAATGCAACTATGAAATGAATATAAAATATTCGCAATTAAAATAACGGGTTTCGCTATTTTCAGTAACAGACTGATATCTTTTTAGCATTCCAATATCCCTTAAAGGGTTATATGTATACAGTTAGAATTTAAAAAAAAATCGATTTTTTATTATTTCATTTTCGTAATGTACTTATATTTAAATACACAAACAGAAAATTTCAAATCAATCCGGCGATTATTTTCGAAGTTACACGCATATTTGTAAAGACGTCTCAGAGTGTTTGAATGTACGAGGTCGGAGCGGCAGCGCGTTTTTCTCAAATCTATGTTTTTAAAGTCGGTGACCACGATTCCTCGGAAACGGCTGAACCGACCAGTCTCAATTTTTAACACAAGTTTCTTAAGTATATTTTTTAGTAATTAGTCAAAAGTTTTTTTTTCATCGATAAATATTTAGTTTTTTATAAACAATTTAAGGTCAAAATTTTTGTCAAAAATCGATTATTTTTTTTGAGAAGCCGCCATTGTGTCAAAAAATTTTATTTTGCTTATTCCTTCGATTAAGTACAAGATTATACATTATTTTAACGAAAACCGTTTTTTTTTTTTTTTTTAATGATCCAGTCCAGAGATATCGTGGTCACCGCAAGGCGCCTTTTATGAGAGGACCTCCTGGAGAACAGCTGTAGCAGCTTTCGAAATTATTATTTTTACAAATAAAAAATGTTAAAATACAATTAAAAGTTACCATAATATGTGTAAAAAATTTTACATCAATATATTTAAAAGTATTCTCTTAAAAAAATTATTGAAAAAACCCTTTTTTGGCCTAAACTGTATATAACCCCTTAATATTTATATTATATAAAAACCTGATTTTTGTCATTACTTTAATATATAGCACGATTTTTTGGCAAGTGGTAAAAAAGATGGATACTTAACCAGTCCACAGTAGATTTTAGGTTGAGTTTGGATAAAAACGTGTTTATAAAAAATAAAACTTTTGAAGTCTTTAATAAACACCCAGTATATTTAAATATATATATATATATATATATATATATATATATATATATATATATATATATATATATATATATATATATATATATATATATATATATATATATATATATATATATATATATATATATACAGGGTCCTCCAATAGTGCGTCCGGCATTCCTAGCGCACTTCCCGTAGGAGATAGAAAAAAAAGTTTGGTACATAATATTATTAGTTTGAAAAGATCAACGTCGTAAAATTATTTTCAATAATACAGGGTGTCCCATTTTTACGCTGTAACAAAAACAAACATTTTTTTAAATGGAACCCCCTATAAATTTTTCAGTATTCCGATGTTATATTTTAACCTCCACATTACCATCTATTCATTTTTTGATTTAGTGACAGTGTTGCCAAATTATAAATTTTTTTCCGAAAAATAATCCTTAAACAGGGTCAACTTGAAAAAATCGTAGCGACCTCATTTTTTTTGAAGCGATTGATTTTTTTAATAATAATATAAGTCCAGATAAAGAGTAACATTTTGATAATAATCAATTTGCATTTAGTTATACAGGGTGTCCATAAAAAAATGTCAAAATTTACAAACTTAAAAATGATAAAACTCATTTTTTTCAAATGCGACTACCCTTTTTTTATTTCGCTATTCGATGGGGTTTTTTCTCCTTTTCAATTTGTATAGGAGATATCCTATGTCTAAACCCCATAGTTTCTCAGATATTCAATACTTTTAATAAAATTAACCTTTTTATTACACTTTCATGCACCGAAGTAGGCCGTGCTGATGAAAAACACATGCCGGCGAATTGATTTGAACCTGGATGAAAATAGAAGACATTTAGAACATTTATTTTGGTCTTTTATCTTTTATGTTTTTTCAATTTTGTAATTTTTCATATTTTTCTTAAATAAAAGAAATAATTATTTTACATCAGTATTGTTCGTTTTAACTATTAATTTAAATCAAAAATTTAATTGATACTTAAGTACTACATTTTGTCATTTGATTTTCATCAGCACGGCCTACTTCAGTGCATAAAAGTGTAATAAAAAGGTTAATTTTATTAAAAATATTGAATATCTGAGAAACCATGGGGTTTAGTCATAGGACATCCCCTATACAAATTGAAAAGGAGAAAAAACCCCATCGAATAGCGAAATAAAAAAAGGGTAGTCGCATTTGAAAAAAATGAGTTTTATCATTTTTATGTTTGTAAATTTTGACATTTTTTTATTGACAGCCTGTATAACTAAATTCAAATTGGTTATTATCAAAATGTTACTCTTTATCAGGACTAATATTATTATTTAAAAAATCAATCACTTCAAAAAAAACGAGGCTGTTACGATTTTTTAAAGTTGACTCTGTTTATGGATTATTTTTCGGAAAAAAAATTATAATTTGGCAACACTGTCACTAAATCAAAAAATGAATAGATGATAATGTGGAGGTTAAAATATGACATCGGAATACTGAAAAATTTATAGGGGGTTCCATTTAAAAAAATGTTTGTTTTTGTTACAGTGCAAAAATGGGACACCCTGTATTATTGAAAATAATTTTACGACGTTGATCTTTTCAAACCAATAATATTATGTACCAAACTTTTTTTTCTATCTCCTACGGGAAGTGCGCTAGAAATGCCGGACGCACTATTGAAGGACCCTGTATATATATATATATATAAATATTATAAAATGAAAAAATAACCACATATCAAATAATATCTTCAGAATACACACAGTACAGAAATATTTTTTGGAAATCCCAAATACTGCGGTACAGTTAACGTTACATAGAACTATATCCTCGAGCGGTAGCTTTCCGAGTGTTTTCGACAGCTCGAAAAAAAACAGCTACATGTACTCCTTTATTTGTTTTTATACTAATTTTTAAAATATGATATTGTGTGTATTGAATCAAAAAAAGTAAATGGTATTTTTGTTCTGTACCTACATGCGTACATGTTTACTTATATATGTTATATATTAGAAATTGCAAAAAAAATATTTTTAAACTTTTTTAATTAGATATATGATATTCACTAAATTAATTATAAAATTAAATCACATGCCACATAAATATTTATATTTATTTTTAATGTTTTGTAATTGAATTTGATATTCATATATTAAGGTTTAAAAATATGAATTGCTAATTAGCTAAAAATATACAAATTTTCGTTTTGATTTGTAATAGATAGTAATATATATTTTTTAAATAAAACAAAGTTTTTAAGGCTTAGGTAGTAATATGTGTGTATATGAACATGTTCAATAATGTTATTTGCTACTTTTCCATAACATTTTTAACATTAAGTTAACTGGAGTTTCAAAACGCAAAATATATATAGTTATATACTCTATTTCATTTAAGTTTGCAGTGGTTGCCGGGTGATTTGACCGTATGAGTCGTGATCCGTCATGGACATAGGAATATAGGGACGGAGCATAACGCTGGGGAGGGAGACGAAGTAGTTGGTCCTCAATTTTGATTGGTTACTATGTGGTTACTATGCTATAGAATTCAAATGTTACTGAATATTATATTATGTCCATATGTCAAATAACTTTTTTTTTCGTTGTTGACTTAATTAATATAGGTATATAATTAATTATATCTCTCTATCTCCGTAATTTATATTTTATAAAATAGAAATATTATATGACAAAAAAATTGATTTTCATATTTCACTTTTTTTTTAATTCTTATGCGGGCCGCGGACCGCGGGTTGGACAAGCCTGGTATAGACAATAATTTGATTTTCAAATAAAATTCCATGACATTTTGTGGTCTGTCGAACTTAATGATACAATTTTGTCACAAAAAGATATTCTTATTTAAAATATAAACTAAATTAAACCTATCTCAAATAGTATCTATTAAAATTTAAAAAAATATGTTTTACATTATTTACAAGTTGTATATTCGATTCAAAAACATTTTTGTACATTCATAAACATTTGTATGGGACTCGCCAGGTAATAAATTATTAATATACAAAATTCCCAAACTTTAACCCCCACCTTTTCCCACAATTACCCATCGAACACTTGTCCATGATCTAGTTAATCCTTTCTTGACCACGCCAATCAACCTATCAGATACAAGCATCCATTTATTATCCTTAACCGGGTAACATGATTTTTCTATAAATACCTAGGTACTCATATTTTTTCAATATCAGTTTGAAAATTGTAATCAGTAACTTCTGCAACATTCTGTGGTAAGTCAAGTATTCATATATCTTTTCGAATATGGATGGAAACTATGCACCTCAGAAAGACTTAAATACAAGTTCTTCGGAAGAGGCCAATTTTGAAGACATTAGTTCAGATGAGGAGGACATTTCAGAAGAGAAACAAAGACCATATATGTCCAATTACTTGAATTCTCCACGAAAATACTACTGCCCTTGCTGTATGAACTGCGTTGACGACTTGGCTGAAGATCATGGAATGGGTATCGAATTCATGCCGTTAGAAGAAAATCTTCAGGTACCGGAAAATTGGATTCTTAATGAATATTTCGATCCTGTCAATGGACATTACATCACAGGATATTTTGAATACACGAGAGAAAATGATGTTTCCATGGACTTGAACGATTCTTCCGCCACTGAAACATCTTCAGAAGCGGAGTTTGAACTTGAAATGCAAGATGACAATAGTGACAGTGGAATTATTTGCTCTTAAATGTATGGACTTGTGGTGAGAACGATTTTGTAAATATTTGTACTTTCTTCTGCATGTGCCAACTATGATTTCATATTGTACTTTATTTTTTAAACTTTTTTTGGTAGTACAATATTTTAAGTAGATACAAGTGTATTACAATTTTGTTTATTTTACTGTTTTTGATTGACGTGCAGATTTAGTACTCATTTTGAAATCACTAAATATTGTATCATCAAATTTGACAGGAATTTTTTGTCATATTATAATAACGTAATCAAATATGATAACTTTTGAATTTAATTTTCTAATGAATGAAATTTGTATGTTTTGTATTTTGTATATATCATGACCTTTAAATAAATTGGGTTAAACTTATTCAACGTTTTATTGTATGAAATTTTTTTCCGTTTTTTGTTTTTCAGAATAGTTAAAAAATCTCATATAAGTAATAAATAAATAGACAATTTTCAACCTTTATAAAAAAAATTCATAAATATATTAATAAGCTCAATCAGTTTTCACAAATAATATGATAAAATAAATATTCTATTTATTTATTAATTATAAAATTAAAAAATAAAGACCTTAAGTGAACAAGTAAGTATAAATATTAAATATATTTTATTTACTATTTTTATTTCAATCAACTTTTAACTTATAAAATATTTCATGACAATAATGAGTTAAAACTATATAGATAATATAATTTGTCACTTTATATTTTGACTTTGTAATCTTGTATATGGAAATCATATATTGATTACTAAAGTAACATTAAAGAGAAATTATTCACAGGGTATTAAATTTTGCTATCAACATTAACATCTAAGGTCTTATCAGTGGCGTCTTTCTGGAAATTCTTACGTATCGGATTTTAGCAATTACAAAATAATTTACCTTAACTTTACCCTTTATTCTTGTGTGTAATAAATAACGAAATTTTGAAAGATTTGAATCGGGTTCGAGACCGAAAAAACTCTTGTCTCGGCATGCAGTTTTAGTTTTTTTTATAAGAGCACTAAGTTTTTAACTACTTAGTTCCTTGATGGAAAAGCATGGTAATAAAAATACTACTGATTAATCCAAATTTCTTAAATTTCCAAACATTTAAATACAACAAAAAGGCGGGAACTGAGTAAGCAGATAAAATTAATAAAAAAAACTATCAAAATGGATTATATTGTCTATAAAAGACGCATAGAATCAAAAAGCGCAGAATATTTACATTGTAGACACAATCAACTGATTTAATTATGTAGACCGTAATATGGATATGTTGTCATGCGGTAAAGGCAAATTTGATTAATTACCCCATTTCTTCATTACTAACACGCCACTGTTCCTCTGTGTAGGGTCATTATCCATACACTCATGTCTGTCTTTAAGTTTTATTATTGTTTTTCGAGTTAATAACGTTTAACAAGCAACTTCTATACATTGCATGTCTGAGTTACTATATTTAAATTATACAGTTTTGTTAGGTTACTTAAAATATACGTCAGATAATCAACATATATGCAATTAAATATGGAGGTAATTATTTAAGGGATGCCTTATTTGTGTTCGCGACAAATGAAACGAGTGTATTATATCAGGTGTAATTTAGAATAAATATATAGTTTGTATTGAAGGGTAAAATATCAAGGACATATTTTCAATTCAAAGTAGATTTTTAAATTTATTTTCTTGTTTATATGATGGTAAATTTACCTACATATTTACATGTTAATTCAAATTGTTATGAAATTCTATATAATGAAACAAACAATCGGTATATTAACATAAATAGTAGGGGAAGGTGGGGTAAGACGGGGACCTTAAGGTATTTCATAAATAAAACCCTTTATTTTTGATTGCACATTGTAGGAACTTTTATTAAGAAAATAATCAACCTTTCTTCCTTAAATTCTAATCAGTGAAAACAAAAAAATATAATTCTTCTTATAGAAATATCAACTTGAAAAAAATAACTAATTTGCACCATCTTGCCCCACCTATAGGGCAAGATGGGGTACCCCCTTGGGTAAGATGGGGTACAGACTCATAATACAAGCCGAGGCAGTACAGACATTCTGTATCTTCGTCCTCAGAACTCATCAGCTTTCTTGATTCTTTTAGATCTTTTAGATCTTTTATTTGTTTTTTTTTTTCAATTTCTTTTTATTAGTTACCTTTGGTTTGGTTTCTTACTGTTTTGTCTTTCCTCTAACTCTGTTTTATACGGAGACGCAGTAATAATAGCTGTTTTTCCTCTTCTTCGAACTTTTTCGGAAATTCGTGGATACGGCATTAACTGTTTCGGGCTAACCAGATCGAATGTTGTGTTATCCAAAGAATCATACCTACCCCATCTTACCCGCAAGTAGGTACCCCATCTTTCCCAAACTGGATTCCCAAGTTGTATTTTTTTTGAGGTTATAAATCGAAGCAAACCGGAACGAGTTAATGCCATTATAATAGTAAAATAAACAAATATCAATAAAAAAATATGACATACATCTTGTACACCATACATTTTGAACAGTCACGCACTTTATATACCTCAAAAATTAGATCTAATGAATCTAACCACTAAAAATTTTAAAAAAATACTTACAAAATCACAACGTGCACACCTTCGACCAAACTATTTGTGACATTAATATCTTCTGCTAAATAACGTCAAATGGCCATAGAAGAACAATTCTAGCTACATTGTATCATCAGTTTTGTTACGGTCCCCATCTTACCTCGCTACCCCGTCTTACCCCACCTTCCCCTACGTTAAAATATAAAAGATATTTTATATAATTTCATTTCAATATATATGTATAGCTGTATAATATACCTTATACATACCTATATTAAAATGAAATAATAATACATATACACCATTGTATATGTTTATACCAACGTTGGTTATGATTTTTACATAAAAATTCAAAAATTAAACCTACTATGATCGGTCAATTAGCAACTTCCCGATCCATAAGTAATATACATATTCATAACACCAACCATAACTACTAAGTTGTCAAACTGGGAACGATTCTCCTGAGCTTTGTCAAGAGGAAAAAAGCTCAAGGACTAAATTGTAAGTTATAATTAAAAATCGTTTTGGTTGAATTGTAAATTTAAATTTAAAAACGGTCGAAATACTTTTAAAACATTAATAAAAATTATTTTTCCATAAAAAATATTATATATTAAATAATTTTTCCAACAAAATGTACCATTTTCAAGATTTAAGATTCTATTCAATAATCTATAAAAATTGTATTACCTTTAATGTTAGTAAATCTTTTTTAACAATAAACTTTTAAATAACTTTCTAAAACTTAAATAAGTAGATTTTAATAAAACTTTCCAATAATATTGACATGTTAAAATAAGCTATCCTATTTTATTTATTCCTTATTTAAGAGGGTGAAATAATCCCCTAAAGTCTTATATCGGGTATTTATTTTATTTAACGAATACGAACTAATAGAATTAAATAACTTCTAAATATAAATCTTGAAGGGGATGCTAGTCATGAATTCATTGTATTGCCACTTTTTTTATATCAATATAGTGTTTTTTGAAGAAGTAATCAATATGAATTAATTAATTTCAAACATGATTGGCATTAAAAGTTGTTAAAAATTAAATAAAAAAGTGTTTATTTAATTTTAATATATGTATAAAATGAGATGAAAAATAAATTTATGATAAGATATAGCTCAATTTAAATAAATGTTATCATACGAGTATATGTAAATCCCCACAACATTTCGCAAGTAAAAAATGAATGTATATCAAAAAATCAACTCAAAACAAAAATACAATTGATGAAATAATCATGTAATGTAAATTTCATCAATCAGACAACAATACATTTCAGATTTGTTTGTTTATTTTTTTATACACAATCACAGGCATTGGAAAGTGAGGTATAACGGTTTTCTACAATCGAAAACGATTCGTTTTAAAGCTACTTTCTGGTACAAATGTATGTATACGTTATACATATATAGCTGTTAGTTTTTTTATAATAGCGAATCACATTTAGTGCCAGGGGATCGATTTCTACTGTCTTTTAAATTCATTCCACGTTGGTATTGTATGTAATAATAAATTACATATAGACGAGTTTAATATAAATTCTAATCTTTAATAAATTGAACAAGGTGAGTGCCTTTAAAAAAAGTTAATATACATAGATAAGTATATTAACTATACTGATTTACAACTATATAGTGTAAAAAAATAACAGTATATAGATCGAGGACGTTATTTTAAACAAAAAAGTTTGTATGAACATATGTCCGAAAATTCTATGTGAGGGAGCTACAGCCTTTCAAAGATTTTACTCAAAATTAGTGTTTATTTAAAAACTAGAGAACAGTGGTGCTGTTAATAAAATTTGATACCCAGTTTAGCATTAATACGTGTCATCGATTTCCAGTATCAAACAATAATAATTTAGACCAGGGGTGTATGAGCCCAATGGGCTCGCCGATTTTTATCAAGTATTTTTTTTGTTCTTTAATATTTTCCTGAGTTGGGTACTTGTAGAAGATTATATGACACAAAACACACAAAAATATACTTTATTAATTTATTATAAGACGTACTGTTATTAAGAAATATTGAGAAAAAGAAAGTATTGCAGAATTTTACTTAATACGGATGCTTCAAATTATACAAAGTAAGTTTATATTCTTGTTGTATGATTAAAAATATGATAAAAAGTTAATATAAATATACCTCTAAAACTGCATTTTTATTAACAAATAGTCATTTATAGTTTCATTCTTAACATGATTTTTAACAGTTATAACCTGCTAGAAGACTATATGATGATATGACAAGAATTTTGAGTTTTTTTAATATTATTTTTTTTCTTATTTTTAATCATAAAACAAGAATATATTTTTTTTTATATTTTGAAGCATCCGTATTTAATACAATTCTGCAATAGGTACTTTATTTTTATTAATATTTCTCGAAAACAGTTGTTCCTATTATAAATGAACAAAGCATATTTTTGTGTGTTTTGTGTCATATAATCTTTCACAATTGCCCAACTCAGGAAAAAAATAAAGAACAAAAAAATATCTGATAAAAATGGGTGGGCCTATTAGCTTCATACATCCCTGGTCTAAATTACTATTATTTGATAGTGGAAATCGATAACACGTATTAATACAAAACCGATTATAAATTTTCATAACTGTATCACTGAGGGTTCTCTAGTTATTAAATAAACACTTATTTTAAGCAAAATATTTAAAAAGGCTGTAGCTCCCTCACGAAGAATTTTCGGACAATGTTCACTAAGGTTTTTTGCTTAAAATAACATCCTCGATCTGCTGTTAAATTTTTTTACACTAGTTGTAAATCACCCTGTATATTTAATTTTAGATAAAAAATATCATATCACTTTTTCAACTGCGAAAAAAAGTGAATCCATGTAAGTGGAGAGATTACTGTATTTGCATTTGATTTTTTTATTAAAATTGATTACTCAGACTAGTTTTATATAATTTGAATGCCTACGTTAAATCATAGAGCTAAGTAGAATGTTACAGGAGTGATAATTCAATGTTAAAAACGTGTCTCGCGAAATAGCTACCGCACCTCATTGTCTAGAAAACTCTGTAGTAAAAACATTAATGTTGTAAAGAACAAACAAACATGTTTAGGTTAGAAAATACTAAGAGCAATGCTTTACACTGGAATCTATTTTATCAGCCCACGTTCGCCCATTAAAGTAATATTAGTAATATTAAATCTCTATGCCCTGAATTAAATAATGTTAACCATTGTTTCTATCACTTAAAAACATGTTTTTCCTCTGTAAAGTAATTTATTTAATTGCAATTTGTTAAGATTTCATCAATCTATCGGTTTTGCTAAAACTTTTTGCGAAAAAAAAATAATTTAAAAGTTTACGCTTCCCTAAAAATGTATTTGTAGCACTCATGATTTTTTTGCAGTTAAATGAGGAAAAGCTCATATATTTCTGCGTGTATGTTTTCTGCTATTTCCAATGTACCTACTTCCTCGTACACGTTTTAGTGAAATTTCACATACACCGGGTAAATCATTATCAGATAATTAAATCAAATCATATTACTCCCACACAAATATGTTTTACAAAGCCAACTTCATACCCCTTTTCTACTGCATAGGTGTATTTGTGTATATGTAAGCATGTACATTGTACATGTATAGGTACATTGTGCATATAAAGGGTGGGCCATCTATTGGTTTCTTTTTGAAGTGCATGTTATTAAAAAAAACTGGTTGTGTATTTGTACTGTAAGCCTGTGTGTTTGTTTGAAGCCTTTTCAATTTTTTAAACGCCGAATTAATTTTTTTTATAGTTATATAGTGAATCCATGCCTAAATTAACTCAACTAATTCTAAACATGTTCAAATTTCTTTGATCAATAAAATATGATAGTGTAATTAGTCAACTTGTACATATTTTTGTTTATATTGTTTCTATATGATCACAGATACCAACAGTCTCCTATTACGTATATTTAAACTTTAATCCACGTTTACCCTAATTTAGGAGTGACTTACAAATCTATATTAATTAATATGAATTCTATATACATAATTTGATCATTTTATTTATACTTTGTTGCATATTACAAACAAGAATATGATTTTTTAAGTAAACGACAATATGCAAATCTATTGATTCCAGCTGGAAAAAGAAGAAAAACCAGCGTTTCCAAGAATCGACAGCAGGTGGGCACATTAGGAGCTGAACATGCAACGTGCTGGGCCAGTTCAGACACACAGACGCCTTCTACACATGTACATACACATATGCATATATGAGTATGTGTATGTGCTTCTTTGTGTTTGTTTCTACAAGTGTGTTCCTTAAACGATATACCACAAGTATCTGTTAATTTTGATACCATTAATTAAGTATTTTTCAATAGTTTAATATTTTTGTAATCAATATGCACTAATAAATTTAAGAGTTTCTTATTTAAACGCATGTAATCATATATGGGTTTTGTATACTTAGAACAATACTTTTTGAATTTGTATAATACAGTATGTCAAGTAAGAGCGTAGCGGCGATTACTCGCAGGAGATAAATCGTAATCATGTATCTTTTTTATCCAAGGTAGAGGGCACTCTTACTGTTTCCGCAGTATAAAAAATAATACCTGTTTCTTCGATTTAGTATAATTTTGGCGAGTCAAAGAAGATGAGTGCTATTTACACTAAGCGTAACGAGGCTTTGTTTTTGTATACACACCCATATGACCTAAAATGTCACATGCAGTGGCCGCAAAATACATTAAAATATCACAGCAGTTCGTAACCAAGTGATTACACCAGTTTTTGGAAGTTATAAATGTCGATTACTTAACGAATCGTGGGAGTATTGGCAAAGCGTCGGATAAAGTCGAAAAATGATTCCTTCTCTGTTTTCGAAAAATCCTGCCATGACTTTGCGTGAAGATATCGAAAAATTAAGCAAAAAATGTGTAAAAATATTTCTCGAAACAATTCGTAGGCATTTATGTGATAATAACCTCAAATATCGGAGCACATTGCTAAAACCATTACTGAGCGAAAAACATGGAAATAGCAGAAAGGCGTCGTCACTTTGGATTGGCCGTCTCAGTCACCCGATACAAATCTTATCGAACATGTTTGGGCTTTAATTAAGCTTGAGCTTCGTAGAATCCGGCCCTGTAATTTAAATCAGCTCTCTCGATGAATCTGAAAAATTTGGAGGTATTTCCCGAATAATATACCAAAAATCTTGTCGAAATCATGCCGTATATGTCAGGCAATTATCGATACTGGGGGAAGCTGGATGTCTTATTGACATGATTGCGAAAACGGCAAAGGTGCCCTCTATGTTTGAAAAAAAATATACATGCTTACGATTTATCTCCTGCGAGTAATCGCCGCTACGCTCTTACTTGACATACTGTATGAGCAAGTGCTAATATTTTTATACACTGGTAGAAAGGATTTCTCAAACCAAGTAAACCTTGTTTTGTATATAACGAAAACAATATTTTCTTAAGATAAGCAATAATCTCTTAAACCAAGTATAGTATTCTTGAACGAAGAAATAACGTAGTTGGTTAAGAGTATGTTTCTTATATTAAGAAAATATTGTTTTAGTTATATACAAAACAAGGTTTTCTTGGTCCAATACAGTTTTTTTTCTGGGTATACATAGTACCTACATCATTATTTTAATTAGTCTGAAAATAAATAATAAACTTAGGAATGAGGTTTATAAATTAACATTAAATATAGATATAGTGAAATAATTTAGTTATGTTATCTAAGAAAATATTGAAGGGTTAAAAATGTTATAATCAAAAAGGGAAAAAATTAAATATGTTTGATTATTATCCTTATTTGTAAATTAAATTAAAGAATAGCGTATATTACTTTTTTAGAGTAAATAAATTTTAATAGGTACTATGTTAAAATTTACCAGTATGACATTGTAATTTTTCATTTACTTTATTTTAAATTCTACCGACATTTCTGCGTTAATTTTTTTCAGAAATTGATTCAGTCCTCAGGTTCACAGCATTTTCTGTTAATTTTTAAAAGAATATTCTCTCCGTGTAACATTATGACTAACAATGGTGTTTTGTTAGGTGTGCTATAATAATAAAGATAAATTAAACTGCAATTTTCCACAACGGTTACTACTTTTGCATATTAGAGAAAAAAAATGTTTCTGTGGTTTGACGTTTCGATTAACTATATAGAAAACCCGTCGAAGATGAAAATTGAATTGAGATTCACACGAGACAAGACGATATAAGGTTTAGGTAAATCTTATTTCAGTTTTCTGATTTTTAACAAGTATCGTCACAATTTCTCCTCGATACAAATCTTAGACTTGGAGACAAAACTGAGAAAAGCATTGTCTCGGCATGATGCTCTTAAACTGAAACGTTTAAAATTGTTAACTTTTTCAATTAAAAAAAAATAATAATTGGCATTATAAATTCAAATTATGCATAAAATACAAATATCTAATTAAATATATTAAAATCATTTATTTAATCTGTACTTACAGATTTTATTATTTACAGTTTTACGTTGATTTTCCTCGTATTTGATTTTTGATTTTGATAATTCATTTGCTGCTTGTTTCCAAACTTTATTGTGAGTTAGCTTAAATATTAATTTTCATCGTTATGTATACGGTATCTTCAAAATATGAAGTTTCGTGGTATATTTAATAATTAATATTAATTACAAATACTAAATACATCATTTATAAATATATATATGATGAAATATATAAATTTATACCTATAATAATATATTATTTCTATCTAATAATTAATATTCAATAATGATAGAATAATACGCGAAAATTTAATTTTTGGTAAATATTTTCTCAGCGAAAACTCGTTAATTAATATCAATACATATCTGATTTTGTATATTTGTTCAAATAAATGTTTTCGTGGAAATTGTGATATTTGATATACATACGTATTAAAATGAAATGTGTAACCTTAGTAATTTAATTTATATTTACTTTGAAATTAGATGGTAATTAAATTTATTTAAATACTGTAATGGACAATTTTGAAGATAAGGTTAATATAATTTTTGCAATAACAATTGATATTCAGTGTCATCTTTTGTCCAAAATCAAAATAATTTTGATGAAACATAATTGAGTATTAAATACAGAACTCTGTATTAAAATATTTTTTTCATTTTCCCCATTTTCATCAAGAAAAACTACCATTGTAATAAACATAACAGTGCTCTGGAAAGCTTAGTGGTTTGCATATTGACTACAGAATCCAAAGTCCAACTGGTTTGTATCTCTACTGAGCGTCACCAATTTTCCGATAGATGGCGCACGTGTGATAACCCGTACAAGTTTTTTTCTCATCTAAATACGATTTTGAGAAAATTGGGTAGTATATTTTATTTATTATGCAGTGTGACAACATTCCCACCAAGTCAGAATTCATAAATTTATAAACATATTGAGCGAGTTTGCTAACGTTACTGAAAAACGTAATACTGGCTCGATACTTTGCTCGTATTTCACATGACACGATTTAAGTGTTTTCGTACCTTTTCCCTTCCTTGGTTTCTGTATGTTCTGATTTTATTAAAAAGCATACAGTGCCGTTAGTTTTGTTTATATTATGCACAAAATGTTATTTGATAGACCCATTTTTTTATTATGTCTTCATAATTTATAATATTTTTAATATCTGAATAGGATTTTTTTCAAGTAAGAAAAATGCTTATTTTATTTTATATTAATATTGTTACAGGATAATATTTTTTCTTCTCTTTTGGGTTATATAGCTTTATATACAGCTAGGAAAAAAAGTTACAAAAATCACACCAGATATAGGGACAAGGACAAGCCCTGTGATAATCAGGGCAGGAAATATTCAAGACATCCATAGCTAGTAATAATAAAATGAGATAATTATTATACATACATAATAGAATAGAAGTATTTATTTATATTTTATAAACTTAATTATCAATATAAGTGAGTACCATTTTTGACTGGCAAGTACGGTTCGCTTTAACGTTCGATTTAACGGTTTTTTTTTGTTGCAAAAACAAAATACATAATTATAATTACATTTGTTTAAAGAAAATTCAAATAAAAATATAACTACTGTATACCTTTTATTGTTGAAAGATAAATATACGAGATATTTAGAATTATAAGATCAGTGCATTCGGTTCAATTCTCCAGACGTTAATCGGCTTTGTGGAGGTACGTAGAATTCCCCTTAAAACTTTTAACCGAATTCAATTAAACTTTGATTTTAGTGTAAACGGGAAATAGGATTTGAGTCACTATAATCTGATAATATTTAATATAATACCCAAGACTTACAATTAATTAATAACTATTCTGTTAATTTAATATAATATCAATAAACAGAAGGTACCTTTGTATTTGGACATAAGGATCACTTATTTCATATAGTCTTACTGTGTTTTGCATTTAACATATAAAAAATAATTTTCTTTTGAAAACATCATTATTGATAATAGTGTCTATTAAAAGAATTGAATTTAAGATGAATTTATCACCGGCCCTAGATAAAAATTCATTAGTAAAAATCAATTTCGATTACTGGTTCAAAAGTTATGGTCATTTTTCACAAAAAATTTGAAAAAATGAAAAATTTGAGAGTCAATATCTCAAGAACGATTTAAGATACAGATCTGCGATTAAAAAATATCAACTTTTCATATCAATTTCTAAATAATAAAAAATACGTTTAACACTTAGGGACTCGCTAATGGGACTAACAGACCCAGTCCTTCGTATTTTGGTTAAAATCTTTTAAAGTTTGAAGTGTGCGACGTTGCCGCTTTTAGTACCTTTCAACGATAGAATAGCACGGCAGACTACGGTCATAATGGTCAGTTTGTTCAAATTGTCATAACTAAATTTGATACAGAAAGCGACTGAACAATTTTGAGATGTGAGTTTATCCCAAAGAAGATATTTTAATTTTGTTAATTTTCAATGTTTTTTTTTATATAATGATTTATCTCTCATTGTTAATTCATATAAGTACATTATAGTAGTGTAAGAAAATATAGAAGATTTTGTTTAAAATAAGTAATTACAGAAATTTCAACAATTAGTCTAAATCTTGTCATAAAAGTATGGAAAAATTCCTTTTATTTTTATAACGACTGTTTGATTAAGTAAAAACAATAAATACTAGTATATGATTAAATATTGTATTTATTAATTGACAAATTATCCTTATAAGAAAGTAAGTGTGCACTTCTATTCAGTAGTTTTTGAATAAACATTTGATATTAAACTCAGTCCAGCGCACCCGTAGCGAGTATTTTTGTTACAAATCAAGGCGCGAGTTCCTAAGTGTTAACAAAAATAAAAACACAGAATTTTAATTGAATTTTATTGTTCAAATTAAAATTAAATAAGAAGGAACATCATTTTACTACATAAATAATATACCAAATGTTAATTATTTTTTATGTAAAATCACATTTATTATTTAACAGATAATTCCTTATCACGAACCAAGATTTGAAAATATCGTACGCTCTCGCTTATGTCGGGTTATAGCCATGACCAGAAAAATTAACGTCCCACAGCCAGCTCTATCCAAAATTCACTAATTAAAAAAATTTCGCATCTATGAGTAAAATAAATAAATTTTTAACAAAAAATCTATATATGTAGTGCCTTTTTGACAAGTTTTTTTTAAAGAACTTAATTATTAAGACAATAATTTTAAATTATTTAAAATGTATTTTATATTTCGGTCAGTCCACCGAGCATTTGTCCGGTTGCCCATCGGTCGTATCCGGGGCTGATGTACATAATACTTTTCTTAAAATAATGATACAAGGAGTATTTTGGTTAATACCGTACAATATTTTTTTTTTAAATTAAAAAATGAACTGGCAGTATTTGAGTCAAAGAATATCCTAAATAAGGTACATTATCTGTCTTGATAACTTTAATGAACTTGTTAAGCTTTGATAAACTGTAGGTACTGTGCATAACATAAGCGCCCGTAGAATTTTTTCAAGAGATTAAAATTACATTAAATGTACAATAATGTACATACAAATTATCGAATAAAACTTGACTAAGTCCAATGAACTGGCCAAATTGTTTAAAATTTTTAATCATTATTTATTTTTAATAAAAAATAAACAAAATAATTAATATATTAAATTAGTATGCTTATTTACCCTCTTATGATGAAGAGTAACGCGTGTAACACATTTAAGTAGAAGAAAAAAGTTTAACATTTTTCTTTAGTCATATTTCTCGTCGTAAAATGTACCTTGCCACCTTATATTTGTTAGCATTTATATTATACTATTTATACTGTTTATTTCCCCTCTTATATAAATACGCCTATGAAAAGTAAGGTGAGTTTAACACATTTAACTAGCAGGAAAAAAGTTCAAAGTTGCTTTAGCTAGCGGCGGTCCTGTATAATTTATGTAGTTAGTAAAAAAGAAGTGTATTATATCTCGGAAACCACGCCGGGAGCAAGGAAATTTTCATCATTGTATACTTTTATTGTTTGCATATTGGTGTGAAGAAGCGTTTTGTTTCTTATCTTTGAATTTATACATATTTTCCTTCTTATATGATTCTTTCAAGTTTTGTGGAAGTCGGAGGTAAGAGAAAATCGAATTAGACCCTGAGGAATTTGGGAATTTTTCAAATGTATTTCTTTGGCCGTTTGCTCGTGCATTTGTAGATAGAAAAATATGGTATTATTTTATGATAATATGTATTTTTGTTTAACACTATCAATACTTGGACATTAATATAAGAGTATGTATTTATTAAAATATTACTAGCGAATTATTTTTCGATCAAAAGATTGAAATTTATCAGAATAAATTAAAAATAGAATAATTGTCAATTTTCGTTTCCTATCATACGAAAAATTGTTCAACTTACTTTAATTTAATATTTTTAAGTTATTACTACAAAACATTCAGAAATATACAAACGTCATTAAGATTTACTTGATCCGTGGACCCCAAAAGCATGTAATTCCGTTGGAATCATGAATTTTTTTATTATTACTATACCTACATTATATTTTGTATAAAATGAATATTCATCAGAAACAATAGTATAGTCTAGAGCAGCGATTTCCAATCTGGGAGGCGCGGACTAGTGCAAAGGGAAGCGCGAAAAATTTAACAGAAATTTAATTTTCATAACATCACATTAAGGCTGAACATGCTATTTGAATTGCCATAAGAATTACTATAGAGAAATTACGGTTTTGTATTTTAAGTTCAGCTCTGACCAGTATTAATAAATCATTTAGAAAATAATACAGTGATAAACTAGATTAATTTTTCTATGTTATGACATACTTAATTTTTCAATTTAATTTTTTTATATATTAATAAAAAAATCTGAAAATGTGTGTATTTTTCTTGATATGATAAAACTCAATATAACAAAAATTCTTGAAAAATACGGAGAAAAAAATATACCACGACATAGATATTTGTTTAAGCTTTCTAATTTTATAATAATTCTGCAATTTTCATTTGAAAATATTGAATGTAAGCCTAAAAACATAAGAACTAGTTATATCATTTGTAGCTTCATCTCTGTTTAATTTCGAGAATATCCCATTTTTCATTCGATCGTCAATTGTCACTGAATTACTAGTATCTGTCATTTCCCCTCAGGGCTAGACTTGTGCAAATAATTTTTGTTTTCTACGGTGGCGACATCTCGTGGAATTTAGTTTCGGAAAAATCGGCATGAACAGCCTTAAGGCGTATAAATAAAAAATATATAGGTACATACGTACATATAAATAAACTTTTATATTATCTGTTTCTGAAAGGGCCGTTATTGTGTAGTTTTAGACTGGCAACTATTATTGAAAAAGCAAAACTGATAGAATTATCATGGGATACTTCTAATTCTTCTAAATTCAGAGTGAAAACACTCCCTTTAATAACACCTAGATTTAATAAATTTTGTGTTAATAAACAAGCACATTCATCGCATTAAAAATAAATTTTATACGCAAAAAATAGATTTTATACATTTTTAAAATATGTCTGTATAATATAATTTTATGGAATAAAGAGGTATGGGGGGAGGTGCAAGAAATTAAAAAAAATTAAAGGGAGGCGTAGTTACATAAAGTTTGGAAACCACTGATCTGAAGGTTTTACTATAATACCTTAATCTAATACAACATACCTACAGTTTGATAATCCGAGTATAGATCAAAGAGCTATTATAGTTGCATTTGCGGTATATCTGCATTTATAAACTGCTGATTGGATACTGTCGTTATTACCGCTAACATTAACACATAAGATTACAACTATGCAGTTGCTGTAACTTTAGAGCGTCTCGACACCAACGTGGTTTTGTAAGAGTAATGATATTATACATCATGAGTTTATATTTTCTGTCACTGAGTCGTCGCGACGCTAGTTTGTTTTCTAAAAAAAATTGGTAAATCATTAGAGCAGTGGTTTTGAGACTTTTTAAGTTGAAGTAATTCTAATATGAAAATAAATCCACATACTATTTAGGATATTAAAATTAAATTCAATGTCTAGTTTCAATAAAGAAGTAGATATTTGTCTCTCTCGTTAGAGATTATCTTACACTGGCACTTAAATGTTCTGGTTGTTTATATTAGATACATATCGTTCATGAAACCAGGCATAAACCATAGATTGTTCATTTGAATATTGTCAAATTGATAACCTCACGACGACACCACGTTTTGGAACCATTGATTTACAATAGGTTTAAAAAGAAATGCCCCGCCCATTTATTTATTTCAGATATCTAACAATAAGTATTTTTCTACATTTTTAAGGAATATACAGGTAAATAATTCCTAACTCTAACTGCTTTTATAACTTATATCTGTCAGGTATTAGACTCTTCTATATATAAAAACATTATAACATTAAGATGATTTTCTAAATCTGAGGAAATATACATAGATATAAAGTAAATAACAAATATATTTGTAAATAATAATTACAATACTAACTATAATAAACTAACAAACGTTACCTTATAATATTTTGGGCCTGTAGCATGAAATACATACATCGCTGATGAGTAATATGACACAAACAATGGTTAACTTTACACACTCTAAGGGCCGGTATTATAAAAGACAGATAAGTTTACTAGACTATTAAATAGCGACAGTGCTAGGTACCAAAAATAATATCGCTGTTTCACTTGCTACAGATAAGTTTATCTCATTCTGATGTCGACAAGTTCAACATTATCAACAAAAAATTACTAAATACTGAATAAAAATAACAAAATCACTATAAAAACCCCAGATGAACCAAGTAAATTTACTCCTACCTATTCGAAACGAATAAAATTTACTTAAGTTTTGGTCACGTGACACCATGACAGAATAAATCTGACAGAAAATCATAACCTAAATCATACGTAATTTCCAGTAATTTTAAATTGTGTTTTAAAAAAAATCATGGTAAGTTAATAAATATTTGTGCTTATTATATCGTTTTTATGGTAGTTTTATATATTTGTAATTTTCAGAAACAAACCTGTTCATTTATATGCGTATATAGAGTATAAACATGAAATTTTCAAAGAAAATGAAACAGAAGAATTCTGATTGCAAGAGGACAGCAATTATTTTTCATTTCAAGTACAAACAAATAAATACAATAAACTAGACCAAAATTACTTTGTTGTTTGATTAATGTTTTCATATGTACCGTACAAAGGTAATTGTTTCGAAATAAGATCTTTGAAAATATAGTAGAAACCGATTATAACGATATCAAAGGGACCGGTCATATAAGTTGAAAAAGCAGAAAGTCGTAATAACAGGTAAAAATACATTAATATGGAATTCAGCTAGACTTTTATTTTGGGTCGTTATAACCTATACGTCTATACGTCATATTAACCGATGTCATTATAGCCGGTTTCAATGGTACGTATAAATATTTTTTGAAAACCAGATATATTGACAGTTTTACAAAAAAGAACTTTGTTTCTTGTACCTTGTTTTGAAAAGTAATGTATAGTTTTAATTAATAAATAATTTTTTAACAACTATCTACGTTTTTTATTTAATTTTCGAAGCTGTGCTCTACAATAACATCTGTAAGAAAGAATATAAGGTAATAAATAACACCTGTTTCTTTAACTTTGATTCTAATTGTAACAAATGAGCGAATTTGAAATAATAATGTAATACGAAGTCAATTTTAACTGCGATTGTAAGACTATCTATTCAAAGATGCGCTAATATGGGAAAAAATTGTACATCTTTAGATCAAAAATTACAGTAATATAGAGAAAACTACAAACCAAAAGATACCGATCTGTCATGGATTTATAATCCATTCAAGTTGCGATCAACTACATAAATATTAGTTTGAAATTTTATCTAACGTGTTTCTTAAATAATCTTCAGTAAGTTTTGTACACAATCTAAAAATGAAAAATATGTACCAATTCTTTTGTATAATATCATAAAAATGTAACTTTCATTTCGAGTGTACAATTCATGAGAATTTTAAATATTGTAAAAACATACATTTGAGTTTTAGGTTATGAACTTATAAATATGTTTGACAAGTTTGACATTTGTGTCCATAGATAAAGAAATTAGTTGTGTTGTAATATTTTCTAATGTAAAAATTTTATATAAATTTCCGTAATATTGAATTAAATAGATGTTTTTAGAACTTTTACATATTTACAATCTTATTATAGTTTTATTTTATTATATAACTGATATTATTTTGTCTGATAAATTCATAATCAACAAACATTTC
Source organism: Sialis lutaria (assembly GCA_949319165.1). Taxonomy (NCBI): domain Eukaryota; kingdom Metazoa; phylum Arthropoda; class Insecta; order Megaloptera; family Sialidae; genus Sialis; species Sialis lutaria. Next base: position 13,314,762 of record OX439239.1, read on the forward strand.
CGATGACATTTGTCACATTATTTGGAACCCCATAGAATGTGTAAACTATTAGATGAGTAAATTTATTCCTAGAGTAAAAGTTATCTGGCCTTTATAATACCGGCCCTAAATAAAAATACCGTGGTCTTCATAACACTGTAATATCGACTGAGTATTCTACTTACATTCAGCTGTCTATAAGTGATTATTATACAATGTAAATTTTGGCAATTTGTAATAAGATGGGAATGATAACTATCATGATTATATAACAAAAGTAATAGATTGTTATCGCTAGATATTGCACAATATCCAGTACATGATTTAACGGACATATTCCGAAAATCATCATAAAATGTTTAAGTCAACTAAACCTTTCAACAAAAATTGGCGTCCATGACATAGGTAGGAACTAGTAACCTACATGATGTTTACATAGGTACTGAGTTATCTAGAATAGAAAATATGACAAAAGTATAGCTAGCGTTAAAAAATAAAAAAGTACAAATAGCAAAAAAAATTTTTCTTCTTTGCCTTCATTTTATTTGAATTACCTATATACAATCAAATAAGTGTGTTTATAAAACAACAAAAAACACATTGTAAGTAATTAAGTATATAATTAATATGTATATAGTAAAAGAGAATATAATATGATTTAAATTGTTTCTTAGAACAAAGTTTCAAGGTAGTTAACATTCGCAACACTTTATTAAGCACTGCTACAAAATTATTAATTAATTCTTGAATTGGTAACTTTTCAAATCTTTGGTGTGAAGTGCGGCTGTGTTGTTCATTGCTTATAGATTTTAATTACTTACGCCAATCAAATAAAAACAAACTTGAATAATGCTTCATGAAAATTGATTGGAATTTTTTAATTATTAACAAACATTTGGAAAATTGACGTTTTTGTATATTGGGTGTATCTACATACAAATAAACTGGTAGTCTTGTTTTGGAGTCTTGTTTAATAAAATGTACTAAATTATAAATATTTGTTGATATTTGATAACTGCCATTACTGAATTATACTGTATACACTGGCGCCGGCTATGGGGGGCGAGGGGGGCTTCGCCCCCTCCCCCCCCCTGTGAAGCTGCACGCTAGTTTTTTTTAAATTAAAGATACATTTGTCAATAAGATTTTTTCTTTAAAAAAAGGTGCAATAATCAAATACTTGTCACTTGAGAAAATATGGTCACTAAAAATTTCTTAAAAAAAGAAATTAATACTTGAAACATATTTTTTGTTTCCTTTATTACAAAGCTTAGTTAGACCATCAGCATTAAAAAAAATTCTACGAAAGTTTTCAGTTAAAATCGTCGTTTTCACATCGTGAGCCTCTGTAAATTAAAAAAACTACTGTACAAATGAAAAATTTTTTTTTTCAAATATACAAATCTCCGCTTTTCAATTAATTTAAATAATTAAAGTTTGAGCGGGTTTTCCCGAAACTACACTACAAATAATGAATGTTGTATCGTCGGCATTAGCGTTAACCAAGTGGATGTTGCATCGTCAGTTTTACGATGACTTTAGCAGCAAACTTAAATAATTTGATGAAAAAAACTTGTAATTTTTGTACATTACATACACACGCACCATTAGTTGTATTTCTGATTTTTTTTTGGCGCAAAAAAAAATTAAAATTAAGTGATTTTTTAAAATGTAAATGAAAATAATTTCTTAAAGAATCTTAAGGTAAATTTTAAGCTTTATTTCCTCTTTTTAAATTTCATTGTGATCATTTGGTCGTTATTACGAAAGCTGGATATTGTATTTTTTAAGGAAATTTTATATTTTATTTATTTTATTACCCCCTTTCCCCAAAAAAAACTTATGAAATTCTTCCCTTCCAGGTGAAATGAAAAGTCGGCACCTATGACTTTATAGACACTATATCATATAACATCTTAATATGATGACAATCAGCCAATAGATGTTAAAATGGTTGACATTGAAACTAATTGTTACTGTAATCTAATTATTATTATATTATCAAAGTATCTGTTGTACATTATTTCAAATTTATAATAAAAATAACGTGATTTAGCGGATAGTTATATTTTTAGGAACAATAATACTTGGTCCTGTTGGGAAAATTAGATGCCAGTCTCGTTTATTTACTTCAAGATCTTTGAGAAAAACGAACAAAACGTATATTTATTTTGTTCTAATAAAACATATTAATTATTAATTTAAAAAAAACTAAGCTAGAAAAAATATAAAAACAAAGTGAATAGGACCTAGAGAATTTTATAAGAGCTACAAATCTATCTCTACAATGATAATAAAATGGATTTTATATAACGCGGGTGAAGCCACAAGGAAAATACTAGTAACAAATAAATCGATGACAATGGGTGTAAACGATCGTGCAAAAAGTACGCGTCGTAGTCCAGTGCTGGTGATATAGTAGAATAGGAAAGGAGGGTGGTAAATACAGAAAACTAATGCGAGATGGTGTACATGTGCTATATAACACGTCACGTACAAAAACTTGACTGTTTCGATTTGGAGGTGGAGCGCCTCTCTGTGCAAATCCTTCGCAGAACTAGTTGATCTCTAACTCAAACTATAAGCCAATATCCCAAATCTATTTTTTTTCTTCTTCTCCGTGCGGAAAGTTTTTTTTGTTTGACGCCCATTTGTGTGTAAACAAATTACACTTGAGATAAAAGTTTAAAGTTTTGTGAATTTCATTCTTTATCACGCATCTGCTAAAAATGATTAATGTGATAAATATGGCATATTTTTTATTGATTCTGAATAAGTTGCTTTGTTTGAATGTGAAATTGTTACTGTTTTTTAATTGTACTTTTTTCAAGTACCAGGATATGTAATTTAAAAACTTTTAGAAATAAATGTAATACTGTTTTTTATGAACTACGGGATGGCCTAGCGATACCCATATTCGTAGTAAGAATTCTGACAGCTTGAATCGATTTATGATTGATTGTAGTGCCAAGTTTCACTCACAGTCGTATTTTCTGATTTTATCAATCAATATTATTAAATATACTTCATATTAATACATTATTTTCAATTTTAATATATTTATTTTTTATGTTTGCTAAGAAAATACACAAATCAATTTTTGAATAAATCGCGAATACAATGCACCGGCTTCGACAAAAAATCGGCAAAAGCCTATTTTGGTGTTTTATAGATCCAATGGTATTTCTTTAAACTACATTACAGTGATGCCTCGCATAGCGAACATAATTCGTTCCAGGAGCAAGTTCATTATGTGAAACGCGTTTTCCCATAACAATACATATTAAAATTTTTAATTCGTTCTGTAGCATAACATATGGTACTATAACATAAAAAATATTGTACACACGTTTTTTATTTTTTTATCAGAATCAGATTTAGGAGTCTACCGAGGTTTGCAGGGTCAAATCCTCACACACAAAATTACATTTATTAAAACAAACACGTATGTGAGTTAAGCGCAGAAAAGAACGAATGACGCGCATTGATGCATGTACATGCAAGTTTGAGCATTGACTCGTGCGACCTTGGAAGTTCGGGCGACTTCGTGATACGTAGGAGCGTTCGGGCGGCAAAATGAAATACAATGCAGATCGTTGTGTGAAGCGAGGTTCGTTGTGTGAGTCGCGTAATGAACGAACAGAAAGTTCGTTGTGCGCATCGTTCCTTATGCGAGGCATCACCTTTTTATCTATTGTGTCATTGAAAAATCGTACTCCTATTTGTTAGGACACATTTTATTACTATGGGAAAATGCTTAAAAATTCAGTTTTACTATGTATATAAAACACAAGTGCATAAAAAATACCGCAATATTTTAGCGTTCAACTACAAGAGGAACTGAAAAACAACATTTTCGTGAATTACCATTGCCATCACCGTTTCTCCGTTTTTGCTGAAAATGTTTTTTGAACCACTCTGTATTTTACTTATTCAGGTATTGTACCAAAATATCGAAATGCTAATTACTGAGACTCAAGTATTATACAAAATAATACCAACTCAATTTATTCTATACTTAATAAGCCATTTAACATCATTTCAATAAAAAGAACAAACATTTATAAAATCTACATGTATTAGCATCCACAACAATTAACCGCGTTCAAACGACTTATAACGGACAGACACAAAGCCACACGTAATAAGAGAGAAGGGCAGGGGGTAGTAAATAATACGCAGAAATCACTTTGTCACTAAACATATTACCGATACACACCGAGCACATGAAGATTATGTCGTTCGGTTACGTTACTCAAAGAGGATTTACATAACATCGCATCTGTGTTCGAGGCTTATTACGTCATCATATCGTATGTTCATCAAAAGCTGCGCTGTCATTACTGTACAGGTATATGCAGGGGTGTACTGGCGATAATTGGAATATAATATGTAGGAACACCCGTCAAATAAATTAGTGGACAGAAAAATTTATAAAAAAAATTATAGCGAAAATGTTCTTGGATGGGTCAGATATAAATAAAAAATAATAATTTGTACCTTTCACAATGAAGCTTAGAATTTCGAGTTGAATGCTGGATGCAAAGTAGGTAGTGGGGGGAATAAAATCGATCACAGCGCACGACGTGGCCAAAAATGACACTTTTGGTGGACTAACTGTCATTTTTAATAGGCTCGTTTTTAACTGAAAATAGAAAGGTCAACATGGTTAACTACACTGTAGGTTATGTGCAAGGGGGTGGAGTTAGAAATAATGTCGATGCGAGTACTCGTGGTGAGCAACATTGTAAAATCATCGGCACCATAGTTTGAGGTTATACGTCATAATTAAAAAAAAATATCCATAATAAATAATTTTCACGTACCTTTTATGCTATGCTGTTTATATTATATGCACACAGCTAAATGAAATGATATTTGTAAATTAAAAAAATTCGCGATATTAAACAATAATAAAAAGAAAGTTCATTTCGTTCAATCCTTCTCTATTGTCCTTTAGCGGCGCTAGTAATTTTATGCACATATAGTCAATAGTCATAAATAATCATCTATAATGATGTATAATTTATATATATTACGATATTTTATTGAAATTATTTATTTCTTAATACGTCAAAGTCCACCCTAGTTGCAACCGCTAGTTGGCGCTGTCATCGCGCACGCTGCGACTACCTTTTTATCTCATTATGGTAATTTCGATCGAATTTACATAATGTACAAAAATACTTTTTGGGGAATGTTTTAAATGTTAACTTATTAATTATAGGGACCAGTACCAACTCCAGTACCTTCCTGGATATGACGTATACAGTACACGCTAATATAATACACACATACAGACATGTGAACCACTTGTTGATGAGCCATCGTAGTTGTTGTGTGTTTGTTGGGGAGATCGATTTCACCAGTTGGTAACTAAATTACTAGGGAATTATGTTACGGACGACAAAATACCAGTTTAATGTTAACTGGGTATTGAATTATTATACGTGAATGTTTAGGAATGTCTACTTTGTGTAAATGGAGCTCTTAAAACAAAAGACTTGGAAAATTTAAATTATATTTACAACGTTCTTGGGTAACATGTTTGTTGACCACATAATTTGTATCGTTGACAAGGCTTAATATAAATATTATGATATATAATATGTATGATAAGTCTCAATAAAATACACAAATCTTCTGTATGTTTGCACAGGATTAGGTAAATTCTAAATACATACGAAAGAGCTATTTAAGACTGAACTATGCATTTCTAAAAAGCAAACAATACAGCATCTTGTAAGTACAAAAATAATATCAAGCTTTCATAACACTTTTTGTTGGTATATAAATATACTTTCTACGTAAAATCAAAGATATTGTAAACAAAAATCAAACCGATCTTTTCTCCTAACTGCCTAAATTTTTCAGCTATAAAATACCGTTAGAAGTAACCATAGCCGGGCTGTTTGAAGACGTTTTACTCTACTTATGTTTTATCCTGAACAAATGTGTTACGTCATTTTTGCTAAAATATTCATACCAAACGCGATATTACAATTCATAAAAATAAAATAAAATAAACTAATAGACGAAGAAAAGTTAGAAACTTACTTCAATAATAAAACTTTTTTTCTTGTTGAAAAAAGTAGTTCAACGCTACATTATCTCGAATAAGACTACGATATAACATAGTAGGAACTATGAAACTATAAAGAATACAGAATAGAATAATTAATTTCAAAAAATACAATTGGAAAATATTAAATAAACATTTTTGTCTGTATTACTTATAATTTTTTGTACATAGATCAGAGCATAATTTTTTATTGTGCCTATTATTAAACATAACAGAACTAATTCCGGTGACGGGTATCCGAACGCACCAAAAACTGGACTAAGATAATTTAACCATCTGTACTTTAACTTCCATTATATCGAAGTTCTTTCTTTTGTATATTCCAATCTATATCTATAAAAGAGTTTGTCCTTAACCACTCACTCACTCATATATCAACGTACAGACCAAACCCCTGGATCTAGAATTGTGAAATTTCGTTAGTGCCTCCCTTTTATGATGTAAGCATCCACAAAGAAAGGATTTTTCGAAATTCAACCCCTATAGGGTTAAAACAGGGTGTCAAAGTTTATATATAAAAATATTTTTTGTTCGAATTTAATTGAAACTTATCGAATATACTCTATAAGTACAATATAAATAATGAAACAATTATTTCAGCATTTCCCAAAATTTTACCTCTAAGGTGTTAGGGGGGTGGAAAAAATTGTAAAATATTTTTTTTGTATTCACCGAATGAAACTAATGGCACAAATAGTCATCTATTAAAATAAAAATTTCGACATTCAACCCCTAATGGTGGGGGTAGACAGGGTCTGTGTTTTTGATATGTTTATCTGCATAGTTGCTTACGATATAATGGTGGAGTCGGGCAAAATAATCTGCAATAAAAAAAATCGATATTCAACCCCTAATGGCGAATTGTAAAAACTAACTTCCTGTTAGTTTTTACAATTTTTAACGAAGATTCGAGATATTTACGTTTTTTTATAGGTAATGAATAAAAATCAATATAAAAAAAATGTAATGTCATGCCCTATCACGTATGGAGGATTCTAATTAGTTTCGAAATTTACGCGAACGAAGCCACGGGATTCCGCTAGTATGACATATTTGGAAGACCATTTTGTATGGAGTAAGTAAAATATGTTAGATACCAAAGTAATTAATTACATAAACAATAGCTGAGTCGTGTACATTTCCATCAGAGGCCCGATAGTAATCGGCAGTGACTGCGCCGCGAACGGGAACGGTGTAAATACGTGTACGGAAAGAGGATGTGTGCGATATATAAGATAGGAAGAAATAGAATCGCCTCTGCTGCTGCATCCCGCAGGGACACAGGCGTGCAGCTATAATATGTATGAGGCAGCTACAAAAATCCTGCAGGATTACCAACCACTATACCCGATTAAAGTTTTCGATTACACAAAGCAATAATTTAACCTATTTCCTAAGGCTTTGTGTATATATGTGTTTGGGTGTGTGTGTATACTTACTATACGGTTTAGTTGCATGTTTTATTGCAAGGATGGATTTTGTTTGTACATACTGCAGTAATGTTGCCTAGTTATTGTTTTTATTTTTATTTATAACTGATGCATTTGTAATATCATTTCGATTCGTACAAAATAATCACAGTTGTCTAATGTCAATAAAAAATATGCACGTTTATAAAATCCTTGTAGGGTAAGGTTTCTTAAGTCGTACCGCCGCCTAAGTCGTACCCCGTCAATATCTCAGCATGTTTAGTTTCAACGGCGCCTCTAGTGGTTGTAAAATGTACTTTTCAGTCGACCATTTTAGTGGACATTGAGAATCGTTCAGTTAGTGTGTTGATTTAAAAAATATTTAACAAATAAGTTTTTTAACATCTTTCATCTTATTTTTTAACTAGATTCATTAGAGTTTTTAGTTGATAATATGGTGATAAAGACATTTTTAATGTTCACTACGGATTTTGTAGTATTTAGTGAGTTATTTTTATAAAATGAATCGACTTGCAGTTTTTAGGAATTGTGATTGTGATTTTTTTAAGTTTTAATAACATGTGTCTTAAAAAATTCCTCCTACAAAATTCGTAAGTCATACCAATAAGACTTAAGTCTATGTGGTAAACTTCCAATTACATTTTTTTTATATTATACTATTCTAGTTACGGAGCAAAAATGTTATTTTGTTGGTAATTTTTTTAATTTTGCTCTTTTGACAAGATGTCCTCCATCAGCCATCACTAATGTCTTCAAAAACGCGGTTCTTCGCTTAGGATGCTGCTATTTGTGCGTTAATACCACCTACATTTAATAAGTAAAAAAATAATACAAACTGCTACAATCCTCAAATTTTGCCTGCCGGATTCCTATCACACTCTAGAATGACTAAACAAAGGTTAGATGGGGGTGTACAGTCCCACAAAAATTGATGCATTTAGTAATCGCAGAAAATGCGTTACTGGTGTACAAAATACACCAGCGTGAGTAATTAATGGTTAAGTGCTGTCAAAATTTTGTACCTCGTACATTTTTCTTTTATTGCCTGTACTAATATAATTTGACCATTCTATTCTTGATGTAGACTTATATGTACTGTAATTCATAAAATCCTTATAGCATTTGTATATGATTAACAATTTTTACATATCATTTCGTCGTGAAAGAAAGAATAGAAAATAACCCGAAAGATATGGATTTAATAAACTTAAATTGTTTTATAAAATTTCATGAAAAAATAATGCAAGTATTTGTGAAATGTCATATATGTATATAACGTTCACATATAAACATATGAAGGATAGCCCTAAAGGTGCATATAAATGAAAATAATAAAGGGTAGGTATAAGAATGAATTATCATGAAAATTCCTCGAAGATCTATGCTTAAAGAGCAAAAACACAGGGGTGCATATATTTCAAAAAATTATGCATTCTATTATTTCCATTTCAACGAAAATGTTTTCTGCAGTATGAAATATGCTCACAATTTATATTTGGCTATAGGAAACATTATTTTTTATGAAACTATCGAAAAAATGTTGATTTAATAAAATAAAATACTACATTGAAGTACATTGGAACTATTTTCAGAATGTAAAAAAAGTTGACAACATTATTCATGTAAACAACAAAAATATCATTCACTTTTTGTCAGAGAGTTTTGAATATTTAACATATTTAAATTTAAATACATCCTGTTCGACCAAAGTAAAAATGTTGTTAATTCACATATTATATCGAGGCCTTTGTCCTGGAACACAAAAGGTATTTTCGTAAACAATTGTTGTAACATTCCTTTCAGTATCGTCTAAACGAAATTTTTTGTGACAGTATGAATGAAAATTGTACATATTTTTTGTTCGTATAATATTAGAAAATATTATTTACTCATAATGGAAATTGTCGTTGAAATTTATGTGTTTTATCCATTATCCATATTCAATGAGTATAAATTTTGTTTTCCTTTTTTTAAAGAACTCTATTGTTTCTGACGTAAATTAATGATACATTTTATTAAGCTGTATATTTTTTATAATTGTAAGCTTGAAATAAAGCTTATTTTGCACAAGCTTTCAGGTTTCTACAGATGATATGGATCTTGGTTTCTGTGTACAAGCAGCGTTGTTTTGGTTGTTCTATCGGTCAACGTTTCATCGCATATTACAGTGGACATCATCAGGGTTCTATTTTCAAAGAGTTTATGTTCACGACGAACGTGATGCGGCTCACATATTACTTTTATCTAAAAATGTCCAACAATTTTTCGGTGTAAGGATTTCGTCTCTGCATGATAATCTATAAAAATATCTGCCGTGGGCCACGGGACTTTCTTATACGTAATAATGACAGTGAACAGTGTACGTGATTTTTATTTTATTGAAGGATATTTCTGACAAAGTAATACAAGTTAGAGTAAAATGAATTTGACATAAACTATAGAAATATTTTATTTTATACATTATGTATTGAACGAATCTTGTTTAACGTAATTACTAAGACGGAAACGGATGTTAACTCTTGTAATTTTTGTAATTTTATGGAATAAGACAAAAATGTTTTAGATAAAAAATGTCGAGTATGTTATTATCTATTTTTTATCCACCGTACTTTTTTATGATTTAGCCAGAAAGATTTTTTAAAATAATTATTTAGAAAAATCTACTGTTTATTCTCAGTATTACGTATAAGAAAGACCCATGGTACATATGGCAAACACGTACACTGTTCAGTCTCTGTAATACGTATAAGAAAGTCCCATGACACTCATGGCAGATATTTCTTCTCTATTCTCAAATAGTAAAAAAAATTGTTTTTTCGAAAAAAATTAATAGAACATAAATTATAGTTAATAATATTACCTACAATTTTCAACTTGGCCATTTTTCTCTTATTCGCACTGTTTCAATGTAATTCGAAAAATTCAAAAATCGATGTAGGTAAACATTCGTTTCCGGTTTAAGGATCGTTTTCAAAAATAGGAGGTTTTCATCCCAGGAAAAAATTAATCTTACCCTTCTACGATTTTTCGTATACACACATCATGGCGAAAATAGTCAGAATGGATTCAGGGAAGGTCAAAATCCGGATTTCGAAAAAAATTGGCTTTACAATACTTACTTATACTATATGTATATTTCATATACATTGGTATAAGAAAGTAAAAAGTCTTGTTGTGACTACATAAGATTTTTTTTAATGAGGAACAAAAAAATATATCGTTATAATATCTTCCCACTTTAACTTTTCAAACAGCTTTAAAGTATAACATTAAACAATTCATAATAAAAATAAAAATAAAGTTGTTATTAAATACTTATTGTCGTATATATTAAATACACCGGAGACTAGAAAGAATAAGATTAAATAAATCCAATGATGAAAATGAGTATCGCGGAGACTTAATGTCTATAGATATCCCACCTGGGAGTGTAAATCGTAGCGACAGAACCTAATTATTGAACGCGCTGCAGTGCCGAGACTCACAAACCGATTGCTGTTTTAACAGATCGCGATAGGTTTTTGTAATTATGTTTTTAATCAAGTTCTATTCAAACCTGTATACGTGTAATATACGGAGGTTATGTTTTTTTATATGTCCGGTATTTTTTTGCTTATAGATTTTAAAATATTGTGTTTATTTTTAAAGTCAATAGTTTTTGATGTTTTATATCAGGAATGGGAGAGTTTTTTTGCCATATTTTGTTTATCAACTGCTGATCAGGTTCACATATAAGTAGGTACTAATTATGGAGCCATTTTTAGTCCTTTTTGTTTGTTTTTTAATCTTTTTTTATATATTTTTTTGTTTTAAAACATAAATAACATACCAAATTCGTAAAATTTGTTGAATTTCTTGGCAATGAATAAGATTTTTATTTAAACTTTTAAAACAGAAAAATTGCAAAGTTGAATAAAATGTTTTTAATCAAAAATAATAACATTTTGAAGCCGAAATTTTACACTTATGAACATATTTGTATACGATAAGAAAATTTATAAAAAAATTTAGGTATTTTTTTGCTATTGTATTTTCACAACATTACAAAAAATCTTCACTATTATAGCAGAGTTTTCAATAATAATATTTTTGTGTACAACCCGCGTTTTTTAGTACCATATATTTTTTTATGTTTTTAGGACTTTTATCTAATAACCCTACTAATAAAATTTTCGGTGTTTTTAAATAATTTTCTAGAAGTCACATTAACAAAGAGTACAGAAAAAGGCCGAAAGTCCCCATCCGTGATTTATGTATAAATTTTTAATGTAAAATTAAAATTCTATATCAATGTTAAATTAATATAAACTAAAAAAAGATTTTTTAATTTTACACTGGCTTATAGAATTCGTGACGTCTTTGATATGAGACGTGTTACAATTACATCATATAAATATTTTAATGTGGTCGTCAAATTAAAAAATGTATTAGCAATTGTACTTCTCTACATGAATATGAAACTTGTAAAAATAATTATGTTTAACAAACAATGTTTTGAATATACATAATACAAAAACAAGAAATATAATGAGATAAAGATAATTGTTACTGTATTCAGAACAAAAAATCAAGCATTTAAACAAATCAAAATAATTATGTTACAAAATTTTAAATTTAATTTATGTTATTTTGTAACATAAATAATGTATATTTTAACACCTAATAAATTTAAAAAGTTGTATTATCAATATTTTTTTAACCAAAATGCAATAAATTATTCTTTAGTATAAAGGAAACACACTATACATTTTTTTTACAAAAGAACATGACAAAAAAGAACTATTATTTATAATATACGACAATACGACTACAGAGTCATTCGTTTTTAAACAGATTTCATTTTATACACACAGATCGACAACAAAAATAGCTTTTTGTAAATATTCGATTACATACATAATACTCGTATATTTTACATGTATGTATGTATATATGATCTGTATTTCAGAAAAAATATAGTATTTGTAGTATATAGTGAAATTTCTTATTCATTTTTGTGTAATTTGCTACTAATTATCATTGCAATTAAGTCACATTATCATTTTTGTATCGTCTCGAGTGGTAAGTAATTGTAAATATAGTTATTATTATTAATATTAGTTAGTATCTTCCCCACAACCCCCTGTGGATGCTCGTGATGAGGTACAAAGTTTTTTTATTTAATATTATATAAATAAAACATGTTACATAGCAAAATAATGAAATCAATCAATAAAAAAGATCGGTTTAAGAACGGTTTAACAGTCTAAAAAGTTATACGGAAATTTAAAACACTGGTGTAATATTTTTTCTATATATAAACGGAAGAGCAAGAGATATATATGTATACACACACATATGTAATGGACGTATGGCACATATATATTACATGCAATATCGATGGAGGAGGCAAGACACGGTCGTGTGCCGCCATATGTTGCTCTCTCAAAGGCAACTTTTCATATCGTCGTGACATAAAAAGTCACTAAATTTGATATTCGACAAAAACTAATGCGATTCAATTGAAAACTAATACTGGCAAGATGTTTGATATATGGCGTATCTGTGAAGATTTACGACGATAAGAAGTATAGGCAATAGTTTCGCAGATAGAGGCAGTAAATCTCGGAATTCGATCTTCTGAGGACCATAAATTGCACGTGTGCGATCGGGAATCGCTGCTGCTAGTCTACCTCTCCCGTGCTTTGCCTCCCGGCGCGAATGCACCAGGGATGTTTGCAGAAGGTGGACAGGGTCGGGCCCCTGCTTGACCGGCCCATATCGCATAGGCGTCGATTGATGAAGAGCGGCAGTGAATCTGCACAAAAATTAAATATTGTCGAAGAAAAATTTGTGTATTCTCAAAAATATTTTTGTTTAGTTTAGTCTCACAATCAGTTTAATGGAATAGTCAATAATTATTATGAATCTAGGCAGTGGTGGGCTGTGAAAATTTCATCAATTAAAGGCACGAAGTTTGATTTTTGTATTGTTTCAAGCGGGGAAAAATGTATAATGTATTTTTAATACTGTATGTTGCTAGATGCAGTAGGACAAAAAATCACTGCTTCACTGTTCAGAACAATTATTATATTTTTGTGAAATATACGAGTTGAAATCCGATTTGATCTATAAGTATTTCAATTTTTCAGGGCTTAATATTGTCTGCCACCGGTCCTGTAAGCGACACCACGCGCGCTGTACGTGAGAATCTGAACTGATACAATCGCGCGGTGATAATTCTCAGATAACGCGCTTATTTATTCGGCCAATGTGTTTGTTTCTAACGCACCGACAGATGCGCTCGACCCACTTTTATTTATCGCTTTTATTATGAATTAGTGTCAGATGCAGGTGTTCTTTCCACAAAGAAATTTTGTTTACAGTTCTTTGGTTATAGATTTTTCACGATGTTTAACAATATTTTATTCAAATTTTTACAGATTTATTGTAATTTATAATTAATTCTTCAGTAATAGGCGAGAAGCAAAAGACTAATTTTTATAATTAAGTGTCCAGCGCAAGTATAAGTCGAAAATAGACTTTATATGGCAAATTTAATAAAAATCTATCGGGCGGAGTTTTTCAAAGTGGGTCCAAATATTGTTGATACGCTAAAACTATGACGTTTGAACAGTTTTTTGTAATTATTTCTATTAATTTGACAACTAAAGATACAGGAACAATGATTTTACATCAAAATCAGTTACCTATGATCATTTTATAAATGCAGTAAGTAAATATTTATAAAAAAAGCTTTTCAATATTGCATCTGGTATCTTGTAGAGAATTTTTTTTATTGAAACTTTTATTTAACATTACAAAATCATTTTAAGAAATAAACGTCTAAATATATGCCTTAGATGAAAGGGCCAAATAAAGTTTCAGTATATTTCCACTGTAATTTGTGTATCTAAAAGCCAAGAATAATTTAAAGATTACTAAATGCTGTATATTTTCTTCAGGTTTAATCTTTCAATTCAAAGCATACGTTAGAATTTATATTGTATTAAATGTCGTACTGTTGTGTTGGCTAGGATCCAAAACGATAAAATCAAATATAAGAGGAAGAAAATGTAGCAGGAAACCTATGTATTTATTTTGTTTGTTAATGTTATCGTGAAACTAACCTACCCTTTTAAACGTTATAAAATATTATAGAATGATATATATTTTTCTTTATATTTATGATACATCGTTTAATATATTAATAATTAAATCATTAAAGGAAAAATTTTAACTCCATAAAGTAGTAATATTCCACGTCAGGTGCAGGGTGTACTCGTTAACTGGCTGTATAGATATCTTAAGGCCAAAAAAGAATTTAAAAAAAAGTAGTAATATGTGATATGCGATAGGTTTATTGCAAAATTAGATAAACGAACTAAAATATAGTAAGTTTATGAATGTTTCGAAGAAAATTGGATCAATCGATTTATATACATTTTTTTAATATTAAAGTAGATTTCCTCGACTTAATTATTTTTTAATTCTTATTTTCTTTTGTATTTGTGTTAATATTTCTGACATTTTGAAGTTTGATGCATGAAATACAAGATTGTTTTTTTTTTTTTAATTTTAGATTTGATTAAAAATCTGTTTATTTTATAGAGAATTACGTGAAAAGTTGAAATTTTTAGATCGCAGGTCTGTATCTCAAAGTTTTCACATGATATGGCCTTTCAAAGTTTAGTTTTTTTTTAAATTTTGTGAAAACCGGTCGTTTTGAACGTGTAGTCGGATTTGATATTTGTCGACGGATTTGAAATCAACGTGCCAAAATCTATATAATTGCATAAATAATATTTAAAAAGTCGACAAAAAATATGGTCAATTTGCATTTTTTAAGGTATTGGAAAAATTTCAATTTTCAGCAAAAAAAAATTAATCTAATTTTAAAGTATTATACATGTAATTATATAGATTTTTACACGCTGATTTCAAATCCTTCAACAAAAATGAAATCCGACCACACTTTCAAAAGTTATAGCCATTTTTATCCAAAATTAAAAAAAAACTAAAACGAAATATATTTGCGTTTTTGTATTATCAATAAAAAGCAAAACAATAGGAAAATTTTCATATTTCACCCCGTCACGTATGGAGAGTTGTAATCAGTTTCTAAATCCACGTGAGCGAAGCCTCGGATATCAATTAGTAAATATGTATTTTATTATAATAAAATTTTAATTAATACTAATTAATAATACTTTAACGTTTATTAACAAAGAAAATGTAAAGTGAATTGCATCTTATGGAAATTAAAAAAAAATCATTAAAACTTATATATTAATTGTAATTTAATTAAAAAAAAAAATAATTTCAAAACAATAAGAAGTATAATATAAACATTTTAGTACTTTGTACGTGAGGGTTTAGTTCCCTGCTTGTTTTATTTATTTGTATTTAATATAAATTATTCTCAGCAGCAGATGTTCACATTTCATGTTTGGAAATTATATTATGTATTATAATTTTAGACTGGTAAATACCCTAATGTGTGCTTTCTTTGTTCCTCCATGAATAATTACTACATTCATGAATTCATAAAGAAGTTGGACTAATACGTTAATTAAAATAATTAAAATTATTTTACACATAATTTTATCATGTAGCAGTAATCTATTGTTGTCTAAGAAAACAATAAATTGTTTTCTGAGATTGTTATCCGTATTGATATTCGACGTCTCATATACATGTCGCGGATTCTTCAGAACTGATAATACTCGTCGAGATTCTCTTCAATAACATTTACACATTTTTAAAAATTAGATATCAATATGAGGTAAAAACAAAACTGTCTTATATACGACTCTATGTATAAATTATAATATGTAGTACCTATACGTATTTTTAAGCTGATTTTTTTTAAATCAAGATTAAGATTTTAGAAATATAGTTATACCGTGAAACTTATCTATTTGCCTGTATTTATTAATTAATAAAGCTTAACTTATCGAGACAAAACCGCTCGAGTTTTGACGAGACAAGACCGAGCTGTTATATTAACTTCTTGTCTCGTTTAGAGTCTTATTTTTAGAAGTTTGTTAACAATTACAATACCGTGTATTTATTATACCGTGATTATTTACATAACTATATATGCATGTGTTTATTAATTTATAAAACTTAACTTTGAGATAAAACCGCTCAATTTTGACAAGACCGAGCTATTATTTATTAATAATCTATTCATTATTAATTCAATTAAAAATATTTCACTAAATTCATATGAATTCGATCATTTCCAACTTAATCAAATAATCATCTATAAATAACGCACTCTACTAACAATAATAAAATACACACGTACAATGCAGCGGAACCTTCCCCTACTCCACCCCCTCCATAATGCGTCCAGTAAAACATGAGGTAAACACACATAAGTAACGCGCGTCCTAACACAAATCACAGCAAGTGACCCTTGTAACAAAGTGTAACCAACATTTCCCTACCAGTTCAGGTAGTCCAGGTATTTCCGCCACATGCGTACACGTATTATCTGTATGTGTGACCGCACGCTTATATATGTATATACTCATACAGTCACTTGTTTTAAACACAAGTGGACTCTGGGGTGATCGAGTGTTCTGATTTCTGTGAACAATTCTTGCCGATTGTTCTACGAATTTGTTCTGTTATGAATGGCGTTCAGAACCAGAGCTTAAACTTTTAATAAATGTATTGATAATTTTTATATTTTATAATATAATTATTTTATGAAAAACTTATTTTTGAGTATAATCTATATCTATAAAAGAGTTTGTCCTTAACCACTCACTCACTCATATCAACGTACAGCCCAAACCCCTGGACCTAGAAGCGTGAAATTTCGTATGTACGTTCCTTTTATGATGTAAGCACCCATTCAGAAACGATTTTTCGAAATTCAACCCCTACGGGGTTAAAACAGGGTGTCAAAATTTATATAAACAAATATTTTTTATCTGCATTTAATTGAAACTTATCGAACATACTCTACAATATAAATAATAAAACAATTATTTCAGCATTTCCCAAAATTTAACCCCTAATATGTAAAATATTTTTTTTGTATTCACCAGAATGAAACATGGTACCTACAACTAGGTACCCTACAAGACAAATATCAGAAAATTCAACCCCTATGGGATTAGGGGGGAGGGTAAAATTTTGATATATTTATCTTCATAATTGTTTATGATATTTAAGTAAATTCGGACAAATTAATATCCATATAAAAATGAAAGTTCGATATTCAAGAGTATGTGACGGGGACGAGGATGGATTTAGATATATTTATCTGCATACCTGTTTTATTTATAAAGGTAAACTCGGGCAAAATAGTCATCTATTAAAATAAAAATTTCGACATTCAACCCCTAATGGCGGGGGTAGACAGGGTCTGTGTTTTTGATATGTTTATCTGCATCGCTGCTTACGTAATAATGGTGGAGTCGGGCAAAATAATCTGCAATAAAAAATTCGATATTCAACCCCTAATGGCGAGGGTAGACAGGGGGTTAGTTTTTACAATTTTTAACTAACACCCGGGATTTTTACGTTTTTCTACAGGTAATGAATAAAAATCAATATAAAAAAATGTAATATGTCATCCCCTATCACGTATTGAGGGTTCTAATTAAAGCAAAACCGCGGTATTCCGCTAGTCTTAAAGAAAGTTCTATTAGATTTTACATCTAGCACATCTGTCTACTTCATTGCAATGTTTTGAAATATGTATATACATTTTGTTCACTGTAATAATTGCAACAACTTGATTAATATGAAAACAACAGTGAGAAATATCTAACGGGAATTTGTAAATCACTGTCCTAGGACAAATGCACACACCGTGTACCCGCGTTCGCCCATCCACCCCCAC
This sequence comes from Sialis lutaria, assembly GCA_949319165.1. Lineage (NCBI taxonomy): Eukaryota > Metazoa > Arthropoda > Insecta > Megaloptera > Sialidae > Sialis > Sialis lutaria. The sequence goes on from OX439239.1 coordinate 13,333,096, forward strand.
ACACCCCCACTCTCACACACACGTACACGCGCGCACGACGCCACAAATCATCGGCTTCCCTGGGGGCGCGCAGTCAGCTGTCACTGGTGTACGGGGGGAATCCACGGCGACACACGTTCCACAACAATAGAATCACGACGTGGCTGGAAAAGTAAGCCACCCCCACTCGCTGTCCCACACACTTGCTCATACATATACACATACTCGCATACCGAACTGACCGTGACGTGCTGCCCGTCATCAAATATGGACAGACTGATTTTTTCCTCGTTTTTCTTTTGTTCTTTCGAACGATGTGAATTTTTTATAAACAATATAGAATACGGATTGTAAGGGTTTTTGAATTACTGGGATGTTAAGGTGATGAATTTCGACATGGTTTAAATATGAGTTTAAGGATTTGGTTCGTACGTGAATGTTAAAAAAAATTGTTGTGATTATTATTTTATCGGTTTCGAAATGAAACCGATATCGAGATAAGATAGATTGAATATTTAATGCAATGATATCAATTTTATTTATGAGTTTTATAATATTTTTTGGTTGTAAATTAATAAAAACATGTGTAACTCGTTTTTTTCACTATAAACTTTTTTTTGTTGTCTATTTTGCGGAAATCATATGTTAACTGTTTTTATGTTAATTGGTCTGTATGCTTTAAGCAAAACTGGGTATCATTTTCAAAGGAACCCGCAGAATCCTTATGGGAAAGGGGTTTCGGTCAAACTCTTTGAAACTTTGGATTCTGATAGTCCTTGATGAGTAGATTAATAGTGTCAATGGGCACTAAGTCCTAAAAATTCGAACGTTTAATATATAGCCCTCTAAATTTGGGGATCATGCTCGCCTTTAATTTACAATAAAAAAAATTTGTAGAACCTTAATTTTCGCACAACTATTTGTATGTGTTCCCAAAGACTTACACAATCGATTGTCACCATAAAAAAGTAAACTTTTAAATTCTTTAGCCAATGGCAGTACTTAAATCTTATTATTATGTTTTTTTATTATAAACCAATTATTTTATTATAAAACAATTGGATTTGTTTATAATAAAAAAATGAATAAGATTTAAGTGTTGTCATTTCTGAATGAATTGAAAAGTTGACTTTTTATGGTGGCAATCGATCATAGATATGCAATGAATTTTAATAAATATAAAATTGTCAAAAATCAACCATTCTTTTTTCCAAAGCTTACTTGAATATAATATTTCATTCGAGCGATTGTTAGTTTTGGCTGATAACGCCTCGACCAACAAATATAGTTCAGTTTTTCATGGCTACTGTGACTTTTATTCAATAGTAAATACAACACGTTATATAAATATAGAAACCGTATACATTATTTAATCATTTACTAGCTTATTAGTCCATACATTCATTAGTTAAAATTTAAAACCCTTCCTCATATTGTTAAAATAGAAAATTCACAGAAACAATATTGGAACCTTAAATAATATATACTTAATCAATTCAGTCAAATATTTGTACGGATATGTATTAGGTCAGATTTAAAGTCCTTAACCCTATTTATGTTTTTATTTCATATGTTAGCAGTTAAGTAACCTTGTTTTGTATATAACGAAAATAATATTTTCTTAACATAAGCAATAATCTCTTAAAGCAACTATAGTATTCTTGAACGAAGGAATAACGTAGTTGGGTTAAGAGTATATTTCTCATATTAAGAAAATATTGTTTTCGTTATATACAAAACAAGGTTTTCTTGGTCCAATACAGTTTTTTTTCTGTGTAGTCTATAATGCCTAGGAAATGTCTAACAAGGGAACCTTTTCAAGTCGAAAATTCGTATCGAGTTTAAACTTTGTATATAGTTAGAGAAGGTCAAGATAAGTAAGAAAAAAATTATCTTAGCTGCGGTAAAACGGTTTAAGGGGATGAAACACTCCTATGAAAATGTGCAAAATAATCATATTTTTTCAAATAACTATGAAACTAATGAAAATTTTAAAAAAATCTATAATTCAAAATTTTCATGATTTTTTATGCTCTTTCGAATGGTGATAGTCAAAATTCCACTATGAAATGTGGGTGGGAGGTGAGGGTTAACGGTTTAATTTTTTCGAATTTTGACTATCGCCATTCGAAAGAACATAAAAAATCATCAGTTATTTGAAAAAATATGATTATTTTGCACATTTTCATAGGGGTGTTTCACCCCCTTAATCCATTTTACCGCAGCTAAGATAATTTTTTTCTTACTTATCTTGACCTCCTCTAACTATATACAAAGTTTAAACTTGATACGAATTTTCGACTTGAAAAGGTTTCCTTGTAAGTAAATTTATTTTTAGTAATTTTAAGCATTCTATATAACACCTAGGAACACTATACATTGCTGGTAAAATTGTTGATTTTCTGACTACCTACATACATTTTAAAATCTATTTTCATTCTCTGTAAATACAGATGAAATTTACTTAATTAAATAATTAAATAAAAGTTTATATTTCTACAATTGCTTTGTTATTTGCTTTTTAAGCAAAATATAATACTATTTATATCTTGCTAAAATCTTTCGTACCATGGCCAGACATTTTTTTAACGTCTGCACCTTTGTTTCAACGGTATTGTATTCTATATATAGGACGTATATTCATGCTCCTAAACAGCCTTTAAAGAAACATGTGGAGTGAGATTGCTTGTTCAACTTTTAAACGAAATAGAATTTAGTAAGACGAATGGAAACAGTTGACAAAAAGTAAATCACATGATTTTTAAAAGGAGTCAATAGTAAGGGATTTATGTTTGAAAATCTTGTAAAGTTTTTTTTTTCACAGTGTTATTAGCTTAGCTTGAATCGATTCCCGTTAAGATTTTTTTGTTTGGGGTTATAAAAATAGAAGAAATGTATGGGACTGAAGTACGAGATTTTATTTATTGTAATATAAATTACTATTATTCTTTAAATAACCACCTAACGTAAAATATACATATGTTATATTTATTTTCAATGAGCTTTTTGAAAAAAATAAAATCAGTGATTTTCCACAATTTTGTTTAAAAAAACTAACTAAACGTGTGAATTTAATTTTTATGCTGTTAACTGTACATTTATTAAGATAATGGTCGTTCTTTAATCAATAATCTTCAAAATAGATAACTCCGTTGAAATCTTGGGTTGAATTTTTGCCATGATTACCTACTATAATTTATGTATGCATTAGTGAATACAATACCGGACCAAAATCTTAATACCGGTATTTCGATATTTTTTATATTCAAAACTGCGGGATACCGGTATTTAAAAAAAAATCAGTCGCCAAATTATTGTAAACTACGAAAAGTTTGAGAGAGGTATTTTTTAGAAATACTTTCAGTTACTTTATTGAAGAAATATAACAATTTTTAGCGGTTATGATAGAAATACCGTGAGTTCCAGATGACGCCAACAATAAGTATTTAAAAATTGAAAGAACTTACTAGGAACAGGAATGTCAGCATCAATATGTGAACAAAAATGAAATATAAATTTTTTTCTAACTTTTTAATATTAAATCTCAGGGTTAAAAGAATTGATGTCATTTGCATTTGCGATACAAAACTCAATTTCGGAAAAATTGTCGCATATAATCTGGAGGTAAGGGCTGCTAAAAAATAACTATTTGAGCTTCTATTATTGCCCTGAACTTAATATAATTTTTAAAATTGAGAGTTGTTACTTTTTTAATAAAAATAAAATATTTACGTATATTAAGTTGGAAATGCCCTTATAGCAACCTGCAAAAAAAATATGTGGAGATTTTGTAGCTTTTTTGTACCAATTTTGTACGCCTATAATTAATTTTGTACCTTACCCCGTTTTCGAGAAAACTCTTCATTCAAACTAATTTTTAATTTGTTTTACATAGCAACCTGCACTAAAAATATATGTACTGTATTTAGTAAACCTTAATAAAGTTCTATTAGTCATAGGATAATTTGTACGGATATTTTTTATGAACTAAAAGCGTTTTTAAAATTCGCGCGGTAGGATATTGGTCGATTCTCTTCATTCAAACTAATTTTTAATTTGTTTTACATAGCAACCTGCACTAAAAATATATGTACTGTATTTAATAAACCTTAATAAGGTTGTATGAGTCATAGGATAATTTGTACGGATAAATTTTACTAAATAGAAGAGTATTTAGTATTTTTTTTAGTAGAAATTACAGATTGATACCTATATTTTGTAATCCTTCTTGATAAGAACAGTGTTTGATAGCATACAAATTGCATTAAGTACTAATTACTTGGTAGCACGATAAAAAATTGTATTTTTTATTTTATTTTTTTATGTTGATCAATTTTTTTATTTTTGGCTGATTTTGAGATTGAAAATACATCAAATCTTTTTTTTGACCACTTTTTCGATAAGTACTTTCAAAAACACAAATTCAGGTACCAGACACGTAGCTCTAGATAAATTGGAACCAAAGATATCGCGCGGACTGCTAGCTTAATATTTAAGTTAGCAGTTTTGAGTTTTCTCGAAAACGGGGTAAGGTACAAAATTAAATATAGGCGTACAAAATTGGTACAAAAAAGCTACAAAATCTCCACATATTTTTTTTGCAGGTTGCTATAAGGGCATTTCCAACTTAATATACGTAAAATATTTCCTAGTAAAATCTATCACATATTGGGAAAATATCATAATTTGACACTACAATTACATATCACAAAAAATTTTAGCTATTAATAAGAAAATTTAAGTATAAAAATCAACTCTTTAACGATTATTTATACGTATTTTAGTACTAATTATAAATACCGGAATACCGGTATTATATGCATTAATACCGGTATCGTAATACCGGAGAAAATTGGCCGGTATCTCGGTTTTCGGTATTTCGGGATCCCGGTATTATATTCACTAGTATGCATACAAAAATTAAATAAGAATAAAAAAGGTTTATACACAATACCACTAAGTACATAATTATAAAATTTTAATACATTACTTTTTGTAACTGATAATAAATATTAATTATTATTAACAAAAAATACCATCAGATATACGACCTCCACCTCTGTAAATTTTTAATCCCATTATTTCATTAAGTACGCGTACACACATGTAATAAATAACGTGTTTTTATTCCAAAACATATTCAATAAAAAATACAAGGTTCACAAACGTCAGGAAAAAATGTAATGTAGAGGTTTGCTAAAAAATTGCTTGTTTTTAATTTGGGCCCTCATAATTCTGGCGAAGGAAGTGAAACCACGTTCTTGACAGTGTTCTGCGTTGTAACCACGTTATTTTGCCCACATCTCGCTACGGTGGTTGATTTTACCCCCACGTCTTGTACATTGTACAGCCAACATTCGAAAATTCGATCAAGAAAAGTGTTACAAAATAAATGTGTGTTACGTGTAAAATATCTACTTGTTGGACTTTCTTATACGTGTTTAAAGAAATATTGAACGGTTGAATTTATTACAAAGAAGCTTAAATCGAATAACTACTAAATTATGTAATAAATATAGCTATCATAAAAATAACAGAAAATTTAAAAAAAGATTTAAATATGTGTCAAATAAATAAATTGGGTGTTAAGAATTATAATCTTATAGCATTTGATGTTATAATTCACGATAAGTATTATTAAAAATATTTTGTAAGATTTGAGTGAATAAACGTTTGGTGAGAAAAAAAAAATATAAATTAAAAAACTTAAGATAAAACGAAAGCTGTATAAATTGTTATTCTAAAGTATGTGTAGCAGTAGGTATGTATATACTAAAATATGTATTTATTTATGCCAGCAATTTTTAAGTTTAAGCAGCTGTCTGATTGAACCAAATTGTTCTATAGGGCAAAATAAAAATTAAAAAAAATTATTCAGTTTAAAACATTTTCTATCCAACGTTTTGGAAAAATGTAGTGGCTATTTTATCTATAATATAATTATTGAAGTTAATACTGAGTTTAAGCTTTTGAATTTTCTCCTACAATTTTCAGATACTGTGTATACATACATATTCATACATGAAGTGTAAACGTACCATAAGGATTATTTAATCCCCTCTCCCTTTCTATTATTTTGATATCACCTACAGGCAACGCACTAAAATGCGATTATGGTAAAAAGTTACTCCCATATATTATTATATGCAATCCATTCAAGTTTTATTATCCACCTAGTTTTTTTTTTTTTATTTTCAGCTGACTTTACACTTTAGGTTAAAGTTGTGAATTTTTTATGCGCTAAGGCTTTTTGTGCGTCTGTAATGCTTCTAAAGTTTCGGTTCAATTATTCGTGTGCTTAATGTTATGTAGGTTTTTTTTAATGCTAACTACGATGGCTATGAAATATTTTCTGATTTATATCATAAAAGATTTTAACCTTTCTCGGTGATCTTAAAATAATAGTTGGAATCTGGATGCAAATATCGTCGTTCTGGTTATTGTATTACCTACATAATGTTGTTAACCCTTGTAGCCCAAGATCTTAAAAATATAAATTATGTTGATAATGAGACAAGTTTAGGAATATAAAAAAAAAGGATTTTTCAGAAATTTAAAAATATTTATTATTAACTATTTATTTGACTTTTTTGCGAGTGACATTACTGTGAGTTAATCGTAAAAAAACACTTATGTGGTATGGCAGGATTTGAAACAATTATTTTGTTTGTTGTATCATAATGCTACACCGAATTTTTCGCAAATTGTTTGTGAAACGCCAGTACTTACACTGGGGAAACTTACAACGTATTCTTTTTTCTACTCAAATCGGCCAATAGCCGAACTGCTTCTGCCTTACTGCAAATAGTTACGTAATAATACGTAAGTCAATAGGTTATACCATCTGTAAATTTTACTTGATACTAAGTTATTCAGCAGTATGTTACAGTAGTGTTACACATATATTTGAATGAACTAAATATATTGAATACGTATATTAGCGGGATTATTGAGGTTTGTTACAGAAATGTCATATGAGGATATACAATCAAGTAGATATTTTAGAAGTGATTTCAGAAAACACGAATCACAGATTAGACAGAATTTTTTATTAAACTAGGTGTTATTTCAGTACTTAGCAATTAAAAATGTACAAGTATACATCTTTCGTTGATTCTCCCATGCACATTTTTGATATATATCTGGTAAAGATTTTTTTTCTGGGCTTCATCAAATTTTTTAGTACTTATAACATGACAACGTGATGTTGCATATTCTTAAATTTTGCAAAATGTCTCATCCAAATCGAGTCAGCACTTTCTGGGATAAACGTTAAAAACAATAAACATAAATTCTCAAACTCTTCCTCTTTCTAATATTACTTTTAATAAAACATATTGATACCAAAATTAATAAAAGTAGATTTAAAACTTTGCAGGTACTGAACTCATATTATCAAACGAATAAAAAAATATTTTATTTAAATTCGTAACTTATTTTTGAATATTTTAAACTTTTCTAATATAAAATAATCACATACATGTTCACAATTTATGTGTTATACATGCCTTCATATATTTTACAACATATAGCAGCTAACGAAATAAAATATGCACAAAACATGAGTCATAAAACACAAAATTGTCTAAATATATTACACACCTATTTAAATTAGCAGGAAATACAATGATAATTGTCATTAATTACGCTTTCTGGTTCATTTAGATGTAAAATAATAATTTCCATATATTTCTAATTAAATACCAGTTAAAATTAAATTGTTCTAATCAGATTTACTCAAAATTTGAATGAAGATAAATAGAAGTTACGTATTTATCAAAATATTCTTGAAAACTATTATTATTTTAATATTTTTGACTGGTAATCATAGACATTTAATTAATATAGGATTGACTTTACCTTGAGTTTTCGTTGGATATTCGATATTTTAAGATTTGTTGTTTTAACTGTCATGAGCGTAGTAAAATGTTTTCATAATTAAATATATATGAATAAGAATTTGTCACAGGATTTTGAGTTTTTAACTTTTTTCACTCGGAAGAAGATCCACATACCCCTGTCTTATTTTGATCAGGTATTTTAATTTATATTGTTGTTACTAATATATGAAAATATTATACTGAAAGTTAGAGAAGGTAACTTGTAGCTTTTAGTATATAATATGACCTAATAAGTTTCATAAACCAATAAGAATCAAAATATTTCCCCACTCCTGATGTAATCTATAATATTATTTCATTTAATTTCTTTTTATATTTAATATTTAATAATTTTTTTTAAGACAGTGTCACCATATGTACATATATAAAAACGTTATATACATATTAGGGTGTGCCAAAAAAAGGCGATATTTTTTTATTTTCGCTCTCAGCCCAAAATATCTCAGGAAATGCCCAAACAAAGCTCCTGTTAAAAGCGGAGCTCAAAATTCCAATTTTAAGAGGTCCTCCACGGAAGTTGAAGTTTTCCCGTTTAAATAACATGGGAAACGGGGTTTTTTAACAGTTTTTTGTCCTGCAAACTGTGAAAAAATTATTTTTGAAAAAAATGAATGAATGGATCTTTTTGAGTATTGAATTTAGTACAAAAAGTCCCGTTGAGTCAAATTTCTATATTCAATATTTGATTTTTGACAGAGCTTTGAAGTTCAAATGTTCGCATTTTTTCGCGTTTTTTGCATTTTTCAGCTAAACTATCCGAGTTAGGGCAAAATGTTAACTAGCAAAATTGTAGTACGGTTGACATTCTATAAAAAAAGTCTCCATCGACTTTTTTGTATTATGAACAACAACAAAGTTATAGACCCATATATGTACTAACAAATTTGCATAAAATTCTTTGTTCAATTATCGATATTTTAGTTCATAAAAGCGAAAATTTAAAAAAATAAATGTTTATGGGTCTATAACTTTGTTGTTATTCATAATACAAAAAAGTCGATGGAGACTTTTTTATAGAATGTCAACCGTACTACAATTTTGCTAGTTAACATTTTGCCCTAACTCGGATAGTTTAGCTGAAAAATGCAAAAAACGCGAAAAAATGCGAAAATTTGAACTTCAAAGCTCTGTCAAAAATCAAATATTGAATATAGAAATTTGACTCAACGGGACTTTTTGTACTAAATTTAATACTCAAAAAGATCCATTCATTAATTTTTTTCAAAAATAATTTTTTCACAGTTTGCAGGACAAAAAACTGTTAAAAAACCCCGTTTCCCATGTTATTTAAACGGGAAAACTTCAACTTCCGTGGAGGACCTCTTAAAATTAGAATTTTGAGCTCCGCTTTTAACAGGAGCTTTGTTTGGGCATTTCCTGAGATATTTTGGGCTGAGAGCGAAAATAAAAAAATATCGCCTTTTTTTGGCACACCCTAATACATATACATATACAATACATATATAAATATATACACATACAGAAAGTGTGACTCCGGAAAGGTTAAGAGCTTTTGTCTTTAGCTTTAAAAATTTCTTAAAATATATGAGGTTTCTGTAGCGATTTAAAAAATATTTTTGTTAATATATTGTTATTGTTTATCATCAATATAAAAATAACAATACTTTTTTATAATAATGTTTATCTCCAAAAATGAAGATAAAGATTTCATATGTATATATTTCATAATGTATATAAAATTTTTGATTAATTTTACAAAATGATAATAGATATTTAATAATTTCATGTAAATTGTCAGTTCAATTAGAGAGTAACATTTTAAGTATATCTGCAACAAGTAATATCTAAAATAACAGTACAACAAACCAAATTACATTAATTAGAACAAAATGCTGTACGTACTAATCACAGCAACGTACAGTATCGCAGGAGGTAGCTGCATTCTTGGTAATGCAATATTCAACAATGCAAACGAAAATAAATCGCGCCGGCTTGTATAATGGATGAACAGAGTTCGCGGGCCAGAGTGATGGCGTGCCACGGAGAAATCTCGAGCCCCGCGAAATATTACTACACTTGTTGAAGCCACTTACGTGAAGACGGTTTATTATATTTGATGAGGATCTCGAACTGACACGCTTTGTACGTCTGCTGCGACTTTTTACGTTCTCTTAGACCAGAGGCGTATCAGTGAACATTAATTAATTTATTGGTTATATTACACTGGTCTATAAAAAAAATGCCTAGGTGATTTAGAAGGTATTTGTCTTGTTGGAACCGAATTCGTTGCCCAATTGGTTCCGTCACGTCAGGTTTTTGAGATATCAAAACCTAAAAGTCCTAAAATTGACGATTTTGGCAATTTATTACTTAGTAGGTAATTTTTTTCTGAAGTTTTCTTTCATGAATCCAAATAGTACTATCTTTTCTCTTTAAAATGATTTTTTACATTTGATTGTGCAACTTTTCTTCACTGAAATATACTACTTTGAAGATATATGTAGTAAAGTTCATGGTGTTTAATACTATACTCTATTAACAAAAATATCATATCTTCAAACTAGTACATCTCGGCTAAAAAAATCGTACATTGAAAATTCAAAACTCATTTAAAAGAGGAAAGAAAGAAAGAAAACTTCAGAAAAAAATTACCTACTTGGTAATAAATTCTTTAACATTGCCAATATAGTCATTTTGGTACTTTTAGGTTAGAATATCTCAAAATCCTGACGTGATGAAACCAATTGGGCAACAAATCCAGTTTCGGCATACCAAAAGCCTCCTAAATTACCTATTCAGATCTCTAGGACATTACAAAAGTATTTTTTTGTAGACCAGAGTTATCTATGTAGGTATTACCGTTTTCCACAGCTTAGTAAAAATTGGGTGAAGTTATCCGTTTAAATATATTCAAAGTATCATCAAAATGTTTTAGAATGTTTTATTAAATAGTCTAACAGTTACATTTAAAAAAAATAATATGGGCTATTATGGCAGAATGGGGTATTGACGGGTAAATTCCAATGGAACAAATGGTAAAATCACCGAGAAAAATTTGTAATTTTCACAGTACGTCATATAGATAGAGCAAAATGATCATTAATTAAAAGAAAATTCACTTCTCCCCAGAAAACTAGCATTTATATTATAATTTTTAAATTTTAATAGCAAGTGTACCCCTTTTATTTGGTATTTTTTATTAAAAAGAGTCAGAAAATAAAATGATATTAATTTTAGTTACGCTACTGCGTGTGTCTTTTCTTCTCTTTCTCACTTGAAAGATATTAACTCATTTCTTACGTGTTACTCTTACGCCTTTGTTTGAATCTGCTATGGTTTGTGGATATTAAAGATGGTGGAAATGAAAATTTCATGTGCGCTTTTTTTGTTAGACATAGAAACTGTTTTACTGAAACAATTTTGAATGTTTGTTATATTAAAACCATTATATTATACACGTGAAAAAAAACATAAATAATAATATTTTATTATCAGAACAAGCAAATAAAAATCATAAATTTACAAACAAATTTTTATTAAACTTGAATATACCAAGAATCATCGAATATATCAACAAAAAACGCGAAATTGAAAAATTAATGAAAATACCGAAAAGCACAATAAGCCTCACGTACATTGTAATAAAACTAAGATGAATATTCCTCGTCACAAAGAGTGCTCTGGGTGAGGGAAGCGTGCAGGAAAACACGAATATTGACATCTACGTGTTCATTTCCTTTGTACAGCCTGACTATCGCAAGTTTAACAAGTCAAAAACGATAATAAAGGTAGATTTTATTCGTACGTGCTAAATCTTGTAGATCCTTTCATATATGTATCAAACGCAGCATCATCCGCATTTTGAAACTGCACCCTTAATTTTTTATCTATCGGAGTTGATGTATTTTGATTCTTTACAATATCTGAAGCGCAGTATTTGAAATTTAAATAGCATTTGTTGGATTGGGATAAATAGGATGATGATACAGATTTATCATTTAGTTTAAAGGAGTTTGGTTAAATAAAATCATCCGCATTGTAGATGTTAAATAAGATCAGAAGATGAAGAAGTGAATAGACGTGTACTTTCTCTCCGCTAATAACAATTATGTTGACGGGTCTTTGATAAGTTACAGATGCTTTGCTAAGATTATAATATGAAGATCTCTTCGAGTCTGTTAATGGTGTTTGTTTTCCATTCGTCGATGCTGACATCCCTTTATTCATCTTCGTTTAGTTTAGAATAAACACGGGGAACGATTCACCTCCGGCGATAATTAAAGGTTTCAGATAATTACAAGCTTCCCATTGGCGGGCTCGTTTGTTGCTTGTTTGTTCGGTCGTGTGTTCTTGCTGCTCAGGTGATTGAGAAGTTGCCGTACCATTTTTTTTAAATAAATAATTGATGCGTGAAGTTATTGAATATACTCGTATGTATTTATAATATTAATTTTGATGAATATTTTTATTTAGGAGTAGTTAGTTTTACAATATATGTATCTTATGAGATAATTGAATAAAAAAAATTCTCTACTCTGGCAATAGAAGGTTACATATTTAAAAATAAGAATAGTATTCGGAAAAAAATAACACTTATGGAATCAACTCTGTGTATGCCAACCTTCTAACTGCTGAACCGTTTGACCCAGAGAGCTGAGATGTGGTATGATTATATAAATGGTGGATCAATAATAGACCTGAGTTATAAAAATATTAATTTTATTCAATCTCACTAACAATAAATGGGATATCAAATGGATGCTGGCAATTTAAGTAATTTAAATATGTAAGCGTTTCGTTGTTTTTTAAATCTTTTGTGAAAAAATTTTCAAAAAAATTATAAACATATTTTGTCTCTTGCTTTATATCTTCTGAAAGTAGTAGTGAGAAAAATCCGAAAAATAAAAATACATACGAGTATATGTACAATGATTCCGAGAAATAAAAAAAATCAAAATGATCGACTAATAGTTCATTTGGAGCCAACTGTTTCCCAATAGACGAACTATTAAATATTTCAATTATAGTGGTACGGTTCTTAAGTTAAATTAAATAAAATCGATTTAATTTAAAATTTATATGGTATGGGACTCTTATATACGGGGTTTTATCAGACTTGATATTTTGTTATATTTCAACAAATGAACAAATATATCTTTAAATTAATATTTAATATCGTCCCATTATATTATCATTACCAAGAGGAACTAGAAATGTTGAAATGCACTGTGTAGATCACGCAAATATGTATACACTCAACATTCTGCTATACGATGGCATCGGTAGTTAAAAAATTCCACTATACGACGCCTAGAAGGGCACCCACCAACGCGGCAACTTTAACGTTGATTGGTGAATTTAAACGCGCAGAAATATAGCAATCACGGTGGTATTATGGTAAGATGGAGGAAGGACGTTCGTTAGAACTGTCGGCACATTGTATAACGGAGCGGTCGTGTAGTGGATGGTCATATAGCAGAGTGTTGAGTGTATAATATATTTAACGTTGATTGGTGAATTTAAACGCTCAGAAATATAGTAAAGCGTCAACAACCATTTTTGTGGTTAAAAAAATTAATAAAACTAATCAAAATTTTATCAGATTTTATGGTCTATAAAATTTTAATATCTGCATGTTTACTTTTTAATCATCTCTTTTAATTACCAAGAAACTGATTACTGTCTATACCAGCTATCAGTATCTTCTATCTCATTCTCTCTCTTCCTTTTTTGTTGTTTCTTGTTTGTGATGCTAAACAAATACATGCGTTTTTTTTATAAATTCTTGTTTTATAATATTATGTTACAGTGTATAATTATTAAATTTTCTTACGTTTCATTTTCTTTTGACGGGTTTCCTCAAAAGAGATTGATATCTCTGTATTGTTATACAATTTTCTTGTGCTGTAAATGTTAATTGGTGTATAGCATTTCATACTGCTGTTGAGTCTATTTAAAGTAAAAGTGAAATCGTAAATCAATATCATTATTTAAATATTTATATAACAAGTGTATTAAAATATTTCAAATTCATTCTCGTCTCAGAATTAATAACAATGTTGTTGGTATCATAAACATTAAAACAGATCACGTTACGACAAAAATGATACCGGATTCGATTAAGTAACGTTTGAAACTCTAATTAGCTTTATTTAACTTTTATAAACCTTATAAAGAATATATACAGAATAATTTAATTTTCTTTATTAATTTAAAACGATTTATATTCCATATTTTAAACATTATCTATGTAGACATAAACATATGTAAAAATAGATCATGTACATATGTATATAATAATATAATATTCTGTCTGAAAACTTTAAAAGTTTCATTTTTTTGTATAATATTATCACTAACTCAATTTAACTTTTATCAAGTAATCTGTATGAAGAGATACTACTTCTTGAAATTATTCGACTATGAAAAATATATAACGAACATATAATCTACCAATTACTAGAGGATAATATATTATATCAGTCAAATAATTTCATGAATATTTTTTTATATTGATATACGACAATTTATTTTATTAAAAGCATTTATATGTGACAAAAGATATATGTCTATACAAAATATCAATTCTTCTTAATAATAATAATAACATCACGTTTAAAAACGTCCTCTGTTTATTTCATTTTTAAAATTTTAAATGTAATAGGTATCAAAAACATAAAACAAAATAGTAGCTAACTTTGCAGGCTGTTGTCCTCGTTGTCGTATTCTTAAACTTGACTTTTCGACTCTCATGTCTTCTTCATAGTAGTAAAAATACGACAACGTGGACAACAGTCCAAAAAGTTAGCTACTATGGACAACGGCCACGAAAGCCTACAGAAGAAAAATATTTAAAAAATTGCTTACGAACTAAACAATCAGCCATAATCTTTCTGTGATCTATTTTCAATGCGATTGATAGATGTGTTATGTTGTATTCGAGTTTAAGTATTACAGTAGTTATAAAGATGTCCTCCCGAATGACATAACTGCATAAAACAGATAAACCCTCCAGTGTTGGTACTTTGACACCCTATCCCATGACATTTATGTGTCAGACTTTTTAATCAGTATTTACATTATATAAATATAAAAGAAATATTTCAATGAATGTTATGAATGTTAATTTAATAGTAGATATTTTTTGTTTATTATTATAATAATAATAATTATAAACAATTTATTCTGTTAATCCAATGTACAGGAATAGAATAAGTCAATCAATTAACAGTTCACAATACATGTAGAGAATATATGCAGTAAATAAAATAGATATTATAGTTAATTTACAGATTTAATGATCAGGTATGTCTTATAAATTCTGTAAGAGTGTAATGACATTTTTTACTTAAATGTAGTTTTAATTATTTTTTGTATTTATTGATGGACAAGTTTGATTTTTTTATATTTATGTTTGTCTTGTTTCGTGTTAGATGATTATGAGTTCTTAGATTGTCTGTGAAAAGATTTTAATTAGATTTGACAAATATGTTACATTCATAAATAAACAAATCGACTAATCAATATATTGAGTGCTTTAAAATGTAGTTTACATGTTTTCTTGGGTTTAAACCTAGGATGTTGCGAATGCATCTTTTCTGTATTCGAAACAAATGAATTGCGGAAGGGGTATTTCCCCAAAATATAATACCATATATTAGGTTTGAGTATATATGACCAAAATATGCACTTAATATGGTATGTGTATCTCCGCCTTTTGATTTTAGCACTCTTAGTAGATACGTGTATGCGTTAAGTTTGTCTTGGTAGTTTTAGGTCTGTCTGTATGTGGAGTCCTAAAAATTTAACTGTTTTTTTGTTTCTATCACTACAGAGTTATCTACTTTAATATTATTTAAATAGCCACCGTATTTACCAAATTTTATTATTTGTGTTTTATCAATGTTCATTTTTAGCGAGTTGTAATATAATTATATAAACGTACATAATATTTATTACCTTTAGTAGCATGATCCAATAACACAATGTCTGTTGTGATTATTTTGACAGCCACCATTTTACATAATACCGCCGTATTACATCAATTAGAAATTTACATATGTGTGTTGTGCTTCAAAATACATAGTACATACATACTAAAAAATTAAAAAAAAACTATTATGAAAACAGTTTTTATCGTTTATTTATTTACATTTCGTTTTTCACAAAGAAAAATTTAGTGACGATGACGTCACAGTAAGAATGAATGAACTGTCAAACAGACCTTGTATTATTGGATCATGCTTTAGTAGTAGAATTTAATTAGATTATTGCCAAAATTAAATTAACATACATTCATATCAGCATGACAAATTTTGAGATCCCCTGTAATAGGCTTTCTACTCAAGCCATCTTTATCCATTTCCCAGACAATTATTTTTTCTCAAATCGCATGTCATCGTAGAAAATAAAGAAACGGATTCCACGATAAGCCACGTACGTCTAAAATCTCAGAAGAAAAGAAGCAACGTAAATAAAGGAACCATACAAAAGAAAATCTCGACCAAAAGCAACACGTTATTTTCACGAAAGCAATATATCGTACTATGGTGTCCGAAACAATACAAAGTGGACAACATAATAGTACTAATACATGATTATTACGATGGCGATTAACTCTTTTACCCCACATACCCGTGCCTTGTGCAAAACAAAACGCGGGTGTTTCGAACTGACTGTGTTAATTGGTGAATATTGCTGTGAGGTTACGGGAATTATGATAGGACAATGTTTTCATTGGAATGTTTGTGGTTAAACTTTGGGTTTCGGTACGAGTTTTAACCAGACGTTGTGCTATAAATCTAGCGGCCGCAGCCCTCGGTTCGTTTCCCGTGCCAATTTATTTATACTGGTCAACAATATATCTCGCCGTGCCCGCCGGCCACAGTGCGCGAAATTGTGCGAATTTTGTGTTTTTACTTTATGGAGTGCACGCTGTGGACATTTTTGTGGTACGTATGCAGTTTGGCCATCCATATACTTATATGTATTTGATCTGGAGCTTTGTGTTGTTTTTTTATTTGAATTTGCCGCATAAAAACGAACGAGATGTTTGACTGCAAAATGTGATACATTGCAGAAAATATCGATTTAGTAAAAAAATGTTATTTTTCATATCATCTATTGAGATATATACTAAATTTATCATTTCAGAAAACAATGCAATTAAATTAATATTTTGAATAATTAATATACTTTTTTCAGTATTTACTCACCCGAATTCATTTAAGGATGTATGGCACGTACAGTCCGAGTCAAAAATAACGTAAATCTAGATGCAATGAACAATCAAAATCAAATTTTGATTTATTCACTTTAAATGCTTACAGGAAAGTAATATTCGTTTATAAACTACTTAAACAATATAAGTACTTATGTTTAAAGTGTTATTTCCCATTTTGTAACTGTTATTTTACAATTTTAGCCAAAAAATTAATATTTGTGTTGATTATATGAAAAAAATTTATTCTGAATTAATTTGTCAGATTTAACAACAAAAGAAGCATTTTAATATTATAAATGACAGAAATTCAAATATTATTAAATAACACTGTTTAGAACATACGTAGAATATACAAATGCAATAAAAATAATAATATTAATAGTTTATATGCTTACATATATGAAAAGTATGTAATAAAACAAATCAGAACATTTAATAAAAAATAAATTTTATTTATTTTTTCAATATTTTTCAGCAGTAATTATTTTTTTCTCGCAATTTAAGCACTGTATGAGTATAATTTTTTATGAACCTTGTTACTAAATACGTATGTAAGTGACGAAATTCTTAAGAAAATTTAAGATATTTTTCGTTGTTTGAACCATGTGTATTATTGGAATTTAACCGTCAATACACCATTCTGTCATAAGAGCCCATGTTAATTTCGTTAATTTTAAAAAAATAATTACTCTCAAACTATATTGTAAAACCTGCTGAAATTTTGTGTGAGTACTTAAGTTTTATTAAGGAATAACTCCTCCAAATTTCAACTATTTCTCGTGTAAATGAGGTACCTGCCATACATCCTTAATATATTTTCCAAAATGAAGCTGGGAAAAATATTATTTTGCGTGAATGAAAAAAATATAATTTTTTTGACGATAAATATACTTAAGAAATTATAAATTAGAAAAACTTCGGAATGATTTAAAAATGTTTTATAATATAATAAACCTTAATGTTGCAAAGTACCATGTCGTCAAACAGGAAACGTTTTAAAAAAAATTAAATAAACTTTTTCAAGTCAAATAAAAAAAAATACAATTTTCAACTCTGCTTTTTTAATTACATCCACAAATGCAGTTCAAAATCTCGGAATATTTATAAATATTTTATGAGGTTATAATTTTTCTGTTTTTGTCACGGTGCGATTAAATCAACCCTTTACGTTACAATGTTTATTGCGTGCTGGAGTTAATGAAGGGTTTTGCGCGACAAAAACCAGGCTTTGTTATGTGGATTTATATAATTTTTCAGTATTATACATGAGATCGTGATAAATACGTAGATTTGTGTGATAATGATTCTGCTCACGGAAAATTATTAAATTAACTTTTTATTTCGAACATAAGTATATAATGACTTTATGTTAATTCATAAAAAATGGTTGGAAAATAGATTAATTATTTTATTAACCATATCAATATAAGGTTTATAAATTGTACAAATAGATATTTAGGATATTTCCGTTAACTAAATGAGTATGAAAATGATGATACTTCAAAATGCAGTGGGGGAGGGTTCAAATATAATATTTAATGCTACAAAATATTTTACTTAATATCAATTTTTAGATCAAAGAAATTCAAAGGAAGGATATGATCTTGTGACGTAATCTTAAGGAAGGGGGGGGGGGGGTCATAAAATTGAAGCGGGAGAGAAGAGTAGGTCGAAAATAAAAAATAGCACAAAGTAACATATTATTATGGACAGCTCTTTCTCAAAATTTTCATGACATCAAAATGGACGAGAAGAATGGGGAATATTTTATGTTATGTGATTAATTAAAGATCAAAATCTCTACTTGTCAGCCCTAGCATAGATTTTTTATAAAAAAATAAAGCAAAAAATATGCTGGTTTGCTAATCTTGATGACATTAAATTAAGTAATTTTGTAAAAAAAATAATAAACATATTTATTGACATAATTTATAAAGCATTTTTTGTTGCTTTTATAAATATTTTAATGAGTTTAAAAAAAAATTCTAATTCTTTTTCATTTTGAATTGTTGACATTTATTTATAAATCTTTAATTTCTGACATTTGTTATCATTAGCAGCTACTGTGTTTTGGTTAAAACCACCAAATTATGTAATAAAAAATTAACCGTTTTGATTTCGGAATGTGTCTATTATCATGAATAATATCAATAAGTATAATAAACTTTTCTTGTAGATAACTTAATCTAACCTTCATCACAATGACTTACATTTCATATCGTAACCATGAGCCTAGAGTAATTAATTTCAACACAAAAACTTTACTAACCAACACTATTCCATTACAAAATTTTAAACCGACAAAAACAGGTACTCTTTCCACTATAACGCTTTGAAAAGTGCTCTAAACAAATTTCACGATAAAACCAGCACTAGCGAAATTGAATCAGGGATACAACGTTCGGTTATATAACTTACTTAGTGGGTCGCGTTTGGTCAATGGAAGGTAATGGACAAAACATTGGCCGTTCTATTCATTAGCATGCACCTAGCTAACAAATCATGAACCTAAACTGTAATGACAGCGTGTCAAAATGTCAACCGCTAAAAACCATCAACAATATAAATGAATTTTAGACTTTGTTGCAAAAAGCGTCTGTAATATGCTGGATTTTGCAATTAATCAAAATCTTATTAGAGATTTTGATTGGTTTGGGTTGGGAAAATTATTATTCGTTTAGATTACGTGAATCACATATTATGTTTTTTAATTGGATCAGTTGACCAGGTGAATGTAAAATTAATCGTGGTTAATTTGATTAAAGCGAGAGTTTTTTTTATTGTCGTTTTTTGTTAAAACCAATATTTAATAATTTCAATGAAATAATTATAATATTGTGATAGGTCGTAGCTCACAAATATTTTGATTTTTTTTTTGATGTAGAATTTATATATAAAAAATTGATTATCTTAAAGGACAAGACGAAACCGCCAAAAATTTTAACGAGACGAGACTGAGACGATATTTACATTTTTTATATAATTAACAGCGTTGTGAGTCTCGTTTTATTTGAAAAATCTTTCGTTGATTTATTTAACCCGCGCATTGGTTTGTCAGACCGACAGATTACATTTTCATATTTTTTTCAATAACGAAGAATGCTAAGACAATGACCTTACTGGTAGCTTCATAATTTGTCATTATCTTCAATTTAGTGCAGAGCGAGCATTCATACGAATAGGACATGTACCAGTACACGATATCAATTGGTCTGTAAGACCGACGCGGGTATATAGGTGTTACACTTTTGAGTATGCTTCGAATGCTATGGTGAAAAATTGGTTGAGAATAGATTATAATACTTTATTCTTTATGTTGTTATTTTAAAGTTTTTAGAGTTATTTTTAATTTTTGTTTTAAGAAATTTTTTTTTCAAGTTTTCGTAGCTCGTTAAAAAAAGTAACTTTTTTTCAGAGGCGGTAATAAAAGAGTGTTAGTCACTAATTAAATCAAAATATTGTCTATAACTTTGGTTTATTTATTTCAACACATCCTTTACTACTAATAAAAATTAATTTTACTAGACTGTCATAGAAAAAAATATTTAAAAAAACAGGCTCTAGAACTTTTGGCCCCAGAGACCGTGCGCGGGTATATGTGTTATTCTATTTGACGCGAGTATAGGGAGGTTAAAAATAAATAATAATAAAATTCACACTAGACAAGACCAAGACAAAATGACCTAATTTCAATTATTTCAGAGTAAAATGGTAACATGTTTCTAAATTATACTATTTATTTTTCTCTAATAATAAAAACTATGTAGTAAACTAACATATAAAGCCTATAAATTGTTTGTGATTTATTACCCACCTACGACATTACACTTTAAACAAAACTGCAATCATACATGCTGCTGTGTGGTTCTAAAAATAGTTTGAACTATATACATTTTCTATTTTCCATAAATGATTTTATGTTAAATATGTATGTAAATGAAGTGTACCAGGATTGCCTGATCAAAGAAAAATGTTTAATAACATTGGCAATTAATGTCGAAATCGAAAATAAATATGTTTTCATTTACTATCATACATTTTACATTAAAACATAACAAAAGGTAATTAGTAGTAAATAGACTAGTAAAATTTACGTTTACACACATATTAATGGTACTTATCAAATATTATTTGTTGTTTTTAGGTATTAGTAGTACATATTTTATTGATTTTTTTAAATATAATAATTAATTAATTAATTATTTATGTAAATTATTCATTCATTCTATTAACTGAATAATATACGTATAAATAGTAAAATTGTTTAGATAAACAAAATCTAATAGGTATACAGTTATAAAAGTATAAAGTATAAGTACCAGTAAGTGATACTTCTCCATAGAAATAAAATAAAAAAATAGATAAACAGATAAACAAAATCATCCACAACATTCATAGAAAACTAACCACAATCTTTTAAGAGTAGGTACTTGTAAGAATTCAAACAATTACTAATAATATAAAAGCCGTATAAACACAAGAACAAACAATACCTTTAACAACAAGAAGAAAAACATTTGTGTGTGTCTCCTCTGATCAAACACATAATGTAGTTATCTACTTAAAAAATAAATCTTCTTTAAAGAGAGTAATAGCCAATTGAAACTGAATTTTCTTGTAAAGCATTTATTTGAAGATAACAAACCATTATTTCGGCAGATACAACAAACTGAAAACATAAAAATAGATCGCTAACTAGCTGACGTAGCTCACTCACAAATACAGACATACATTCATACATATGTACAAAAAATAGGGTAAATTTGGCGGTTTTTATAATTTTTATATCCGTTGGATTTTTTATTAAATCATATTAATATTTAATTCATTTATTTATCAGCAGCCTATGTCTAGATTATGTAAAAATTTATGGCTAATTGAGTCTATACGTTGTTTAAGGGGGTTAGCAAGTCTAGCGCCCCTGAATATACTCAATATTTGAGAATTGACTGTGGTCAAATGAAACAACGAATTAAAGCAAAATTAATACAGCTGTTTAATTACTATTTAAAGTACATTTACACCTAAGAGTTATATAAGTATTTCAATAAGTAAAGGTATATGTTTATAATTACAGTATATTTGAACTGTAATATTCATTGGCCATAAGAATCTACAGGATTTTTGTTTCCAACCAAAGTGGTTCATTTCATAGAGGATAGTTTCAAAAACAAAAGTCACTTTGTAAAATTGTTCCAGATCTGACCATTTGGCTAAAAGCAAGTACGGAAGGTGTCAACTCCAAATTTTGATGAAAACCTACCATCGACCAGAGATTAATAATTTTCATTCATAAAAATCTGAAAAATAATTTAAAATGTATCTACATTAGTGATTAAACAGCTGTGTTAATTTAGCTTTAATTCATTGTTTCATTTGACCACAGTAAATTCCCAAATATTGAGTATTTTCAGGGGCGCTAGACTTGCTAACCCCTTTAATAGACAAAACTCTTTTACGCGAAAATTTTAGTCCCGATTTTTTGCCATTTTAAATTCCATGTGTATAAATATATGGCGTAGGTATATAAAATTTTTCAGAACTATAAAAATGGACCATATTACGAAAAAAAAATTGTTAAAACAGCCTACAAATTTATAAATTAGTAGTATTGATTAGATATTACTTTCTTTCCCCATCTTACCCCCTATTTCTATTTTTATGCGTGCAATGCCTAAACCAGTCTATCATGACGTAAAAAATATCGACGGTGTAATTATATGTTCTTGTAATTAAACATTTTTTTTCTGTAAGAAAAACTAACATGAGACACAGCCCCCCTATACACGTACAAACGGTTGTCTAGTACGAGCTCAAAGCTCTGCCGCTAATAACTGTAAAACAAGACACAACGAGCGGCGTTCACAAAGCTCGCGCAGGGGAGAAGAAGAACACGCCGAAATGAAACAATCTGTTTGCGGATTTTCAATTCACTAAGTGACAAAAAACGTGTACCGTTTGTTTCACTTTTTCAAAACAAATCTCATTACCGAATATAGTACAGGCAAGTTCAAATGTAAGCAGGCACGCTTGCGAGTTATGCATTGTGTATGTTCGTATAAAATATACACTTGTATATATGTATATTTTGTGATATTATTTTTTTAATGTAAGTAGTTATAACAATGCATGTAGCGATTTTATTAAGAAAATCTTGAAATTTTTATTGGTCATTATTTTAAACAATATTGAAACTATTACATGTGTAAATTTTGAAAGACCCATAAATTATTTACTGTATAAATTAAATTTAAGGTAATAGGCTCTTCTTAAGGGGTCATACCAGTGTGAAATTTTCAAAAAATCATTTTTTTGTCTTTTTGGAGAGTTTATAGTTTCAAGATTATTCTGTGAAAATTTCAAGGCCGTATCTCTAATACTCTCCAAATAGCAGCCTTTTAAAGACCGCTCGCAGATATGAAATCGATAGTTAAATCTTTAAATGCGTCTTTCTCGAAATGAGATTTTTCAAATTAGCTGACATTATAACTCAAAGAGCAATTATCCGATTTACTTGAAATTTTAACTGAGTGAGTACTCTTCAATATATTTACTCTACGACGAAGTAGGATATTTTTGATTGGATGAAAATTGACGATTTGGCATTAAAAATACGACCATTTTATAGGCAATAAAACAAATTTTGATATTTTTCGAAAATCGTAGGTCATCGTACAGGAAATACCTTCCAGTTTAACGACATTTTTTCATTTTTCAATTTCAGCTACTCCATCGTCCGGAATCATGGCCGCAGTGGAGGAGATTTTTTTTGGCGCCTCCGAAGGCAATACAGTAGTCGCTTAGATATCGATATTTTTACGTGAAAAAATTATGGAATACACCTCTTATATAGCTAAATATATTCTCAACTTTTCAAAATATTTCATTGAGTATTTTTCTTCCAAAAAATTTCCGAAAATCACCCAAATTTCCAGCGTTCACACTGGTATAGCCCCTTAACTCTAAACGAATAGGTATAAATATTAATAATAAATATACATATTTTAGATTGTTTAAAACGAAATATTTGAAGTCAGAAAGCGTTTTTAAACTTAAGTAATATCAACTAAAAAAGGTAAAAAATAATAATAAACATTTAAAAAATCGCTGGTACGTCATTATGATATAAAATAATTTCTTCATCATAAATAAGTTTGCTTGTATCATTATTCTCAACTATTTATATTATGTAGTATGTAGTTAATCATTACGGATTCTTAACAACTCATCATAGTAAATAGGAACGCCACTGGTTTAACACATAGTTCACTTGGTATCGGGAGTACATCAATCAGGTAATGTACATACATGTTCTACATTATTAAATATTAATAGACAAACATGTTCCCATGACCTCGTATAATAAACGTTATATATTGTACCAGCGCATGATATTGTAAGGAATACACTTATACATAATATTGTGTATCGGTTATTTTTTTTAGCAAATATCCATGTACTTTGGTCATATTGGATTTTATTAACGGAGTCTTATCTATATTTTTATAGATATACTTATATTATTATATAGATAATTAAATCTGTTGTTAAGAATTTAATATTTAATTATTATTGTTTCTTCTTCTAACAATTGAGCATCCGATTTACAATATTGAAGATAATAGCCCACTTATCTTCAATATTGTACAACATAGCCAGCGTGGATATTTTTTTATCTCTTTTTTTACCTAGTTTTGCTAGACGAAGGTTTGATGTACAACTATATTAAACTCTCTAAAAAAATTAAGGAAATCTCAAATCGCCGATCCACATCTTAAAAAGGTTTTAAGATAATGTACCTTACTTATCTTCGATTTTTAGGGTCAAATTAATTAAAAATTGAACCAGTGTTCAGATAAAATTATTTTTGAGTTTTTTTAATTAGCAGATCAAAAATATATAAAATGTATTGTATTTTTTTCACGTTCATTGTGGTTTCTTGTATAATTTTAACCTAACCTAACTAAACAATTAGGTATTTAGTTTTTCGTATAATAATAGTTCGGCCGTATGTTTCTCACAGGCTTCATATTACCTACTAAATCTGAGATATAAAAACAAAATATCAAGATTGGTATTTATGAAGGGGGGCAAATAGGTTACCAAATATTTTTTTTATATTCAACCCTGGCATGTAATGTATCAAATATATTTTTTGTTTTATAAAGAAAACCTAAATTTGTTCTTAACTTTTCTAAAAAGTTAAATCAACGGTATGAGAAACTAGTACGAAAGGGTCGATTCACACTTGTCAAATTTTTAAGGTAGGTACTTGACCACTTTATAAATTTCAAAAAATCATTTTTTTGCATTTTCTCAATCCTTATACTTTTAAAAATCACCCAAAAATTTTTTAATTCGAATTCTAACATAGCGAAATTAGTGAAAGTGTCAGCACTCCATACTTGCTGACTCAGCGCATCTATTGTGTTTTTCTCAAAATAACTTTTTTTCAAATGGCGGACAGTTTTTTTTGCATTTTCTCAATCCTTATACTTTTAAAAATTACCCCATTTTTTTCTAATTCGAATTCTAACATATAGTGAAATAAGTGAAATTGTTCGCGTGCTTCAATAGAAGCACAGAGTCAGCAAGTATGGAGTAATAACTCCATACTTGCTGACTGTTATAGGCAGCTGTTTCTCGAAACTACTTTTTTCAAATGGGGGACAGTTAATCTCCGAAACTACTCGGCCGATTTCAATGATTTTGGTCTTGTTTTGTTCGTTGAGATGTTTTGTATGCTAATTTACCACATTTTGCCAAAAAATAATTATAACATTTTTTTTAGCAGCGAATAGTGAAAAAGGGTGTTTTTTAAACATTTCAAACATTTTTTATTTTTTTGCTATTTTTGGCAAATTATGGTAAAATATCACGTAAGGGACCTTTCTTTTGTAGATGCCGTTTTTTTTTCAAATTCACCAATCCTGAGATTAATTGTTTGCCTTAGGACACCATTTTTTTGAGACCTCGACTTTGGCACCTTTTGTTAAAAAATGAAATTAAAAAAAATCAAGTATTTTTGTATTCTATAAGCTTCAAATAAACCTTTAAAAAATATTGTAATGTCTTATATAGGGCCTGAAAAAAATTATTGAAAATGTTGTATTTTTTAGCTTTCCAAGATGGTCAAGTACCTTAAACCAAAGAAGACTAATAAATAAAATGATTATTTCTAATATTTTTAACATTGTTCTATATGTTTGAGAATCACTGTTCGAAACATTCATACAATACTTAATGAAGAAGGTAATACAAATATACGTATTCATGTCTTTTTCTCGAACTTTCATTTGTATATTAAAGTTATTACGAAGTTCGTGAAGAATTCCTTTTGTCAGATGTTTATTATTGTGACTATGTAATCAATATACTTGATGAAAATTTCAAAATTAATTTCAAAGCAGTACGTTTGTTTACAAAATGTAGATATAGTCTAATTTACTTTTGTTTTCTGTTAAAATTCTAAGGTCGTAACCTTATTAATATCTTCAAATTTATTTTATGTGTATGGATTCTTGTTAACACAGTTGAAAATAATAAAATAAGTTGTTTTGAAATTAATAAGTTTATTTCTAAAGCGAAACATGTTTAATTTTACTTCTCTTTAGGTTTCTTTGTACCTACATATCGTATATGATTAATATAATAACTAAGGCTTCTGCGGTAGATATTTTTTTACTTTAAATAAAAGCATAATCCCTTTATTAAATTTTAAGTTTGCGAATAATTTGTATATTTACGTATTTACAAAATAATTATAATAATAATGATAAATCCTTTTATTTTATGTAATCGCATACACAGTAATATACACGATATGAAACGCAATAAATGTATCTACATACCTATATGTCAAAACAAATATTTTATTTAAATTGTTTTTTATAATTTTTTTGTTAACTTACATATTTTAAATATTTATTGCATATTAATAACCAATTCATGATATTTATGACTTTCCAAGTCTATAACAAAACCTTTACGAATGGTAGTACCAAGTCTGAAAAATTTTTCTATTTAAAGTAACATACAATAAATATCATCATGAAACTAGCTATGATAAAAAAAAAACTTCACCAATAAATTATTTTAAAAAGAAAATCATAGTACCACCTTCACAGAGTTAAAGTAAATTAAGTTCTATCCACAATTTACATATCCCCCTAATATCTAAAAATTTTGTTTATTTGAATAATAAATAAATAAATAATGATAAACAATATTGATATTGTTTTCGAACCTCTGTATAAAATGTAATACCTATCTTGTTAAGTTCCCTTGGCACACTTTTTTCCAATAAATATTTTGCAATCAAAGTATATCCTTTATTACATCAAGTTCATCTTTACAAGCGCGATATAGCGTTTTGTAGGGTAATTTTAAATGTGTAATATTGAGAGAGATATCGCATAAAGCGTTAAAACCTAATCATCGGGTTTTTTAAGAAACGCCAATACTTTCGCTCTTTGACATCATATTTTTCAGATATTTCCGCTCGGCGACATTTAATAATGTACGAGTAGGTATATAAACTCTAGTAGCTATATAAAAAAACGCGCGACACGACAGGCACGGCTTTGAATTTTAATACAATTGTATTACTTAAATAAAACAAATAAAATTATTGGTTTGTGAAAAAGAGATTTATTCAGTTTGTAATTATGATTTTTTTCGCATTTCACCTGTACTAAAATTAATAGAATTTATGATTATATAAAATATATTAAAAATACATTTTTAAGGTAGCGGAAAATATAATTAAGCCGTTTCTGGAATTAGAAAGGAGTAAAAGAAAACTCTAGAAAGAGGAGCTTGTATATCATGCTTTCCTTTTTGATAAATATGAATAAAATATGGAGAATTGTTACGAATGATTAATGAAGCAGGATTTAATTTGTTGTCAGTGATCGTTTGAAAATATAGTGCACAGGAAATCCATCGGAAATATAAGAAGAATGTAAAACACGTAGAAATATGGGAATCTTTTATCAAAAACTGGTTACATAATATAATATACATTGTCATATACTTTATAAACTATATATACTGTTAATGAAAACTATTAGAAGGCAATTCAATCGTCTTAAATAGCGTGATGATTTTTTTAATAATATTAAAATTTTTATATACCTACCCACAAAAAAAAACAATGGAAATGTATCAAACATAGGTTTGTGATTTATAATAAATAAATTTTAAAAAAAGAACAGCAGGATGATATTTTAAATCTTTTAAATCTCGTGACAAGATGTATGAGTTTTTTGTTGACTGAGTTTAAAAAATTAAAGATAATACAACTTGTACCTTGGTATGTTTTAAAAAAAGAAAACAAGATGTACATAAATTTATATTTACAAAATAATATAGACATTTCATACTTCAACCAAAAAACAATATTAAACATTACCTTATTTTTCTAGCAATATTGTTTCGTAAAAAATATATTTTTCCTATTTCCACAAGTAGTTTTGGTAATCCATAAGATAAACATTAGAATACCCTTCTAATAGTAGATATTAACCTTCCGATACCCGTGTGTTGGTCTGTCAGACCGACAGATTACATTTTTAAAATTTTTTTCAATAACGGAGAATGCTAGGACAATGAGCTTACTGGTAGCTTCATGATTTATCGCGATCTTCAATTTAGTACAGTGCAAGCATTCGTGCGAAAAGGACATGTATCAGTACACGACATCAATTGATCTGTAAGACCGACGCGGGTATAGGTGTTACACTTTTGAGTATGCTCCGAATGCATGGTGAGATATTGGTTGATAATAGTTTATAATACTTTATTCCTCATGTTGTTATCTTAAGGTTTTTATAGTTATTTTTAGTATTTGTTTTAAGAAAAAAAATGTTTTCGTAGCTCGTTAAAAAAAAGTAACTTTTTTTCAGAGGTTGTAATAAAAGACTTTTAAAATATTGTCTATAACTTTGGTATATTTAATTCAATACATCCTTTACTAATAATAAAAATTAATTTTACTAGGCTGTCATAACAAAAAAGATAAAAAAAGGGCTCTAGAACTTTCGGTCCCAGAGACCGTGCGCGGGTATATGTGTTATTCCATTTAACGTGGGTATAGGAAGGTTAAACACCTGTATGATAATAAACTTATTATTTGTACTGCACTCCAACAAAGCGTCCACATCGACAGCTTTATAAATTATCCGAAAGAAATACACGATCAATTTATCAACGGAAACGGAACTGTACAACAACAACGGGAGTATCTCCACACACAGCAGCCACCCAACATGACGGGGTGTAAGGTGAATATAACACACGGCTCAGTTTCTGTGAAACGGGAGACGGGAAGTGTCACGCTTCTTCGATATTGCATCCGAGCAAAATATGTTCCCTGTCCCAATCTGTCGCAAAGGATTGGCCGTCTAACAAGTGACAGCAGCCCGGCTGGGAATATATGAGTAATGGTTTCCCCGGCTGCATTCGCACAACACTCACTCTATATCCGCGATGTCGATTGTTCCGCACAACAAAGTATCGTTCTCCTCCCGTTCTCTCCTACCCCGATGTGTCAGAAATCATTCCTACACATTTGCGTGATTGATACTGGTTTTTATTTACACCTATTGACTTACATGTTGATATATCTCTGTGTTATCTGACAATAACTAAAGTATTTGCTATGTTTTGGGATATTTGGATTCTTGATTTACTAGCAGTGGATTGGGTGACTTTTTGAGAATGAATTTAATTCATAAATAAGCCGTTCGGATAAGAACAATGCCGATATAATGATTATACAGGGTGTTGAAAAAAGATGGATACACATGCGTAACTCGCCAAGGAGGAATTATCAGGAAAAATGATTCAGACAAAAATGTTAGCATTTTTTCCCAGCTATCACATGACGATGCCAGTTGTGGAGGAGGATCTGCCCCAGGGAGGAACGCTCCCCCCTTCGTATTTTTTAAATGGGAACCCCCTATTTTTATAACAGATTTCGATTCCCTGGCCCAAAATACCCCGGAAACCGCTAAAATATTTTTTTGCCCTATATGTCACTATGTCCAGATGGGACTAAAAAGTATCGCTGATGATTCTCGAAAGTTTTTTGGGGGAAAAATCGATATTTTCGAGAAAATAACATGGCGTATTTATAATGTGAAAGTGAGGATAGGGGGGTGCAAAAAAATATTTTTGTTGTTTCTGGGGTATATTGGGCCAGGGAATCGTAATCTGTTATAAAAATAGGGGGTTGCCATTTAAAAAATACGAAGGAGGGAGCGTTCCCCCCGGGGGCAGATCCTCCCACACAACTGGCATCGCCATGTGATAGCTGATAAAAAATGCTAACATTTTTGTCTAGATCATTTTTCCTGATAATTCCTCCCTGGCGAGTTACGCAGGTGTATCCATCTTTTTCAGATTAATAAAATAGCTTTTTCTAAATGTGATTGTGGAAAAATACCAAATCTAAACAAAATATTATGAAGCTAAAACTAAACACTTTTTTATAAATATTTTTAACTCAATATAATAGATTACTTTTAAAAGTGTTTGCTTTAAAATCTCATTTTGCAGATAATCAATAAAATTTCAATTTGTAAAACGCACTAAAGAATAAATATTTCAATCTTTAAAATCCTTTTGCATTTATTCATGTACGACCATTTTTACAATTATTACTACGTTTTAAATATTGCACATTTTAAAATTTTCTTATTTTTTATTTTGTGTGTACGTCAACATTGGTGAATACTAACGCGACAGGTTGCTAATAGCACAATGGTATCTGCCCCTTGATACTTTTATTATGATATTTAGTTTAAGTGATACTGAAACTAGCCTGAACTAATTCTAGACCCTTTGGTTTTTTAACAATAAAATACCTAACTAAATCAGTTCAGTAATTTTCGAGTTTATTTGGAACACATTCTAAAAGTTATCAAAATGGATTAACTGTAAAACGATTCATATTCTCAAAAGGCCCAAGACAAAGCAGACATATTGATACCGGGTGTTCAAAATAATTTACGAAGTTTTATTTTGAAAACTAAGCTGCTTACGTAAAACCTTTCCAGACAAAAGCTACTTAGTTTTAAAGGAGCAATATCGTGATATTTGTGTATGTGTGTGTGTTTTATTTTTTAATTTATTTTTTAAACGGTTCCGTTTTAAATGAGAACTTACTATATATTGGTTTTAAGACTAGGTACGTCTGATTTTACGTGACAAAAATAATCCAGGACGATTTTTTTTACTTATATCATATAATTGCTCTCTACAACACGAGTAACTTTTGCTCAAATAGTTACTCTCTAAAACTGTTTACCTTTTTTTATATAAAAATTAACTTTTTTACTTTCTTATACCTATGTATATGAAATATATGTATTTACCATATGTATAGTATAAGTAAGTATTGTAAAGCCAATTTTTTTCGAAATCCGGATTTTGATGGAATTATCAATTTTTACCTTCCCTGAATCCATTCTGACTATTTTCGCCATGATTTTTGTGTCTGTCGGTCTGTAGACGCTGTAACTCAAATACAACAAATCGTAGAAGGGTGAAATTTTATTTTTATAGATTAATTTTTGTCTGGGAAGAAAACCTCCTATTTATGAAAACAAGTTTTTTTTACTAAGTATTCGTTTTTAACTGCATTTCAAATGGTTCATAACAGAGAAGTAATATCTGCCATGAGTGTCATGGGTCTTTCTTCTACGTTATACTGAGAATAAACAGTGTGGATTAAAATAATATAATAATTCTTTTTAAAAATTCTTTCTGGCTAAATCATAAGCGTTGGAAAAAAATGTATGGAGAATAAATTATAGATAAATACATACTCGACATTTTTATCTAAAACAATTTTGTCTTATTTCAAAAAATTACAAGAGTAAACATCCGTTTCCGTCTTAATAATTAAATTACGTTAAACAAGATTCGTTCGATACATAATATATAAAATAATATTTCTATAGTTTATGTCCCATTCATTTTATTCTATCTTTTATTAGTTTGTCAGAAATATCTTTCATTAAAAAAATATCACGTACATTGTTCACTGTCATTATTACATATAAGAAAGTCCCATGACACCCATCGCAGATATTTAAATAAAAATTCGTTGTATTAGCACCCGGTATAATAAGCAACTACTAATAAAACGTTCTGTAAAATTTTGATAATCACTGTTATTCAATGTACATATTACATGTTTCGATTGTTTGGTAATCGTTGAATAATTGACTGATAATTGCACAGTTATACCATACGTGTGTTTTTAGGTATCATCATTTAATTAATGAGGAATTTACCAGCTGATTCAGTAAATACTTTATTACAAACGAAAATTGAATAATTTAAAGCAGTAACAGTTTACCTATAATGTCTTTTTATTAACAGAGAAGCTGTAGATGTCATTTCATAAACGTTTTATAAAAATACTCTACTTATATTTCAATTAATTAAAACAATGAATAGAAAATTGTATTTCAGATTTCAAAGCGACTGTTTTCATTTAAAAAACATATTATACTCCTATTCCTAAATTCATTTTTGTTACGAAAAATGTGCATATAATTTAAGCGTAAGTATATCGTATTAAAATTCTCGAAAAACTTTTTGTTTTAATAAATGATGATTTTCAAGACGAAACTTTTTAAGAATTGTAATAAAATATACATATTCTGATGTACCGTTTTTTTCATGAATCAGTAATGTTAAAATGTCTACTATAAAAATATATTTGTATATATGTATATTTGGACAAAATTGCTTTTAATTTATTACAAATAATTTTATATTGAATTAGAAAATCAAGATGAGCAATATTTTTTTATTTATTTAAATTATTTAAAAACAATCTCTCTCTCTCTTTTTAGAAATGTCATAGAAAATTGGCAGAGTTTTTGATATGTTGATTTACATGTTTGTATGTCGATCAAAAACTATAATTGCCACAACTTCAAGAAGTTTAGCCTATAAAAAATATTTTTTCTCATATCTTAACCTACGATGAACGCACGTATAAAAAATTAATTGTCCGTAATTTTTGTCTGTTTAACATTTATATCAAAATCTGAGCAAAGCAACTAAGGACATTTCCCTGTCAGTTTCACCTGTGGTAATATTAATTGAAACAGTGTTTTTTAAACTGCGAGTCGCGACCCACTTTTAAAAATGAAGCATTTCAACATTAATATACCTTTTTCATTGATCGATTATTTTTTGTCGAGTTTTCATTGATAAAATCGTATACAAACTGAATATAATGAGTCTATAAACAATATTTTTTTATATGTTTATTGGAACGAGCTATGTCTAGCACTTAAAATGGCCTCACAATAAATTTTTATATTTGGCTTTAATAGGCCATGCCTCCATTTTTCCTTTCGTGAAATGTAACGTAACTGACGTCACGAGCGCCAATTTCACAGCTCACTATAATAACACAGCGAATACACTGCAAATACACGACCGGCGCTTGTGACGTCAGCATTACCCCCACTCTGGCGGATATGGTGTCGTCGGATAGACGCGCAGTATTAAAATTAAAAAAAAATGTATCTCCGTAAATACTTAACGTATTGAAATAAAATAAGCGGCAATGTGTTTGTGGCAATTATATCTAATAGAAGAAAGTAAAATATTAATTTTATTTTTTATTGTTTATAGCCTCATTATATTTGCAATAGATTCGTAATTAAGATATTATCGATGTCATAGCAATGTTAACTTTTGGTTTATTTTAAACAGAAACAGAAATTTGTTTTTGTTTTCGAAATGTAAAGTTAATTAACATATCTAATGATATAAATCCGGTAAAATCAAACAAGAATTCTAAATTCTGTCAAAAACAGCAAAATAATCAATTTAACCAAATTATTTACCTATAATTCTACATTTGCTACATAAACATCTTTAATACAAAGGTAACGAATCCCCAGATTGTCTGTCTTCGCACAAGAAACAAGTCGGTGTAGAATGGGTGGTGGAGTAATGGTAGGGGGTTAAGGGAGCAAACAGTACATCCGATGTGAAGGATTAATAGGCCCTTTGACTACACAGTGGCTTAATCTAACTAACGAGCTATATTTTCAGTTTAATTAATTTGAACAAATTTAATGTTTCTTTGTATGCGTTGCTGTTCATTTGTGATAGAATAAATTCTCACAATTTAATCTTCACCTTTTTCGGATTGGTTCGATATTATTAGATTATGTGTGGGTTGATATTAGAATGGAGTTTTTTAATTTTCAAAAGATGTAATTAATTCGATTTTTTTATTTTTAATATCATATTTTATTTAGATCAGTGGTTCTGAATTTGAAGTAGGCGAGTGGTACAAAATGATCCCCTTAAGGAAAACAGATATTAAAAATATACTTAGACAACAAATTTTGTGAAATTAGCAATTTTTCTGGTAGCTTAGTCTGTTGGCCTATAATTTAGTATGCGTAGAATAATATTATATTAATAAGAGATTTTTATATATACAGCTTTATCAAGGTGTAGTAAAGGGATCATTTTATACACCCGGGTGTCTAAAATGATCCCTCGTCTTTTTAAAGCCAAAATCGGCACACATAATTGTTTACTGGTTGTTTTATACAGCATGCCACGATTTACAGCATCTAATGCGTTAATCATGGCGATTGCGCTCCAATTTTGACGCGTAGTTTTCCTAACATAATTCCGCGGCATTGTTCCTGAAATAACAAGATAATTTAATAAATTACCGATCTAATTTCATTTAAACATCCATAATCATCGCAAATATACATTACCTAAAGTAGATATTCTTAATTAACTCAATACAAAACGAATTAAAAAAATGATGCACAGAGTGATCGTTTTACCCCGAGGGATCATTTTGTACCACTCTCCCCTACAAGATCTAAAAGAGCAGACGTTTTTTATCTTTTTAGTTGATGATATAAATACAATTTTTCATCAGTAATTTTTAAGTTTCCTGCGATTTGTTAAATTTAGGAAATGCTGCACATTGTTTACTTAGTGATTAATAATTATTCGACTTTTTTATGATTTAAAGCCATTCAAAAGTCATGATAATAACTCCGTTTTTTATGTTCTCAATAATGTATTAACTTACATAAAATATGAAAAATTGATATGCCCAAGTATTCTTTTCGAAATATTTCTAAATTATTTAGCAGTAAAATGAAACAAAAACTAAGCTCAGCTGTACATTTGTTTTGCCATCTCTGATAAACATCACCATATTCTTTTCGAAGCTTTTAAACCGTTTACCAACGGAATAAATCTTGCGCGAAATAACAACGATATGATAATAAAAAAAAATAAGTACGTTTCCTGAACAGAGTCGGACTGACAACATTTGTAAAAATTCATAAAAATTTAAAAAATCCTAATCTCGTATTACGTAACGATACATTTTAAGTTTAAAATAATGTTACAAAATGATCGTCACTTTAAAAAAAAAATACGAAAAGGGATACATTTTAATACTTATTATTTAAGTCCAATTACTAGATAATTTTCATAATAAAAGTGCCAGAAGACATATAATTTTTTTTGCTGTCAAAAATATGAAAGTAACTTTCTACTCCTTCAGAAGAGGGCTTGCAAGTCTATCTAAAATCAGTTATTTGGAAAAAACAATCAAACAATATCGAAACTGAAACGTTCCATACAAAATTGTTTAAACAATATTTTTTTGTTAATAGTTGGTATTTGTAATTACTGTGTTTTTCATAAAAAAAATATCGCTGTTGATAGAGGAAATAACACAGCTGAATTAGTAGTTACTGACTACTGTATTAAATTACAGTGTAACCTTAATATAACGAGTTTCAAACGATTTCCTCGATTTAACAAATTTTTCGAAATCCCCTAGAACTATCCGTAAGAGCTAATCCAAAATATACCTTTATATTACGAATACATTTGTCAACAACCTCTTTCTAACGAATTTTTATATTCAATATTACCCATTGAAATTAAACTACCTACCTACTTATTTTTTACGGATTTCATAGCATTTTATTTTGATTATTTTGTGACAGAAAACTATAAACTGATGTTTTTAAATAAAAAATACAGTTTTTTTTTTAAATGTATTTTATTTATTTGTGGAAATCGTTCGCTATAACAGGGTAAGCAGATGAGTACCTACTTAATGTTGAAGTTAATAAACAAGTTTTCTTACCTTGTGATAACGAATATTTTCTACTTCCCTTCAGTTTTGTTATATCGAGGTTGCACTGTATTTAGTTATTTTTATAAATAATATATTAAAATATTAACCCCTCTATATCTTTCTATGTAAAATTTTAATGACCCCTCACATATTTTCTATGATCCCAGCTACCCAGTATCTACCTCCTATGATTGGCCCATCAGAAATCTCCCTTTCCGGTTTGTGTCTCCACGTTTTCTAACACACATTAATTCAATGCATACAGCAAATAGGAACCAACCATGAAGGGGTTTTCTAAAAAATGTTAAATCAGAAATGAAGAAATACATAATGAAAAGAAAAATACTTATAAATATTTTTATAATTTAATTTTAATAATGGAAAATGTTGTGTAGTATATAATACATAGAAGTTATAGTTGACTAACTTTACACTAGGTATTTTTAATCCATTCCTGTACAAAAGATGTAACCATTGTGCATGTATGTATGTAAAAGTATGTAGTAATAACAAACACCTCTTTCCTTTCTGGTTTGTTCCTTTTTACGTCGCTTACACGAACATGTATCATCTCTCGCTTGATTCACATATTCACACCATTAAGCATGCTTATGTCTTTCCACTTCTAAGGTCTCCTTCACACCGATGCACTATTGTTAATGCGATTGAGATTAGCTACATAAAGTGTTAGTGTTTTATCATATTGTTCAATACAGAATTACATTTTTGAATGTTGCAATAAAAAGAATTATTAGTAGGTCTTTCTTGCACCCAGTTATATTTAAATAAAAATCAATTATCAGTTGAATATAAAAGTAGACTCTGAAAATAGACAAAAACTAAGAATTTATTTTATTAAGGGGTTACATACAGTTAGAAGGCCAAAAAAAGTGTTTTTTCAAGAATTTTTTAAGAGAAGACTTTTATAATTTATCAATATAGAAAATTTGTACACATATTATGGTAACTTTCAATTATATTTTAACATTTTTTATTTCTAAAAATAATAATTTCGAAAGCGACTACAGCTGTTCTCCAGGAGGTCTTCTCAAAAAAGGCACCTTGCGGTGACCACGATATCTCTGGACTGCATCTTTTAAAATAAAAAACCCAAACGGATTTCTTTAAAGTAATGTATAATCTTGTACTTAATCGAAGGAATAAGCAAAATAAATTTTTTTGACAAAATGGCGGCTTCTCAAAAAAAAAATCGATTTTCGACAAAAATTTGACCTTAAATTGTTTATAAAAAAACAAATATTTATCGGTGAGATAAAACCTTCGATTAATTACTAGAAAATATTCTTAAGAAACTTTTGTTAAAATTTGAGATTGATCGGTTCAACCGTTTCCGAGGAATAGTGGTCACCGACTTTAAAAACACAGATTTGAGAAAAACGCGCTGCCGCTCCGACCTCCTACATTCAAACGCTCTGAGACATCTTTACAAATATGCGTGTAACTTCGAAAATAATCGCCGGATAGACTTGAAATTTTTTGTGTGTATATTTAAATATATGTACATTACGAAAATGAAATAAAAAAAATTAATTTTTTTGAAAATTCTAACTGTATGTAACCCCTTAACTAATCAATAATATTTTTTTTATATCAGTTTAATTTTAGTGCTCAATAGAAATTCCTTTTGCGCCATCCTACAGTTTTTTTTATAGAATTATAGACCTCTTCTACCTTATGTTGACCCCTCCCCTGTACTTTGGAATTTAGTGCAGATCACCTCTCGCCACTAGTCTACCACTGCGGATAATCAAAAGCTGAATGATCACAGTTCTACTAGGTTATAGAATTATAGATACTCAGAAGTTTTATATTTAGCATATTTTTCGAATATATAAAAGACATAAATGGTAATTAGACCTAACTATCTACTACTCTACTACAAATAATATTTCCATTCACTTTCATAAATATTAATAAATACAATTTTATACGATTCGCCTGAACCAAGAACTGATTAAATGTACAAACAAAAGGGAGAAAATATTGGTATCAGAATGAAAATACGTACCCATACATTTAAAATAATCTGCATAAAATATACAACGTTGCAAATCCGTTCTGCCAACAGAACCAAAGAGGGGGGGGGGGTAGGTACGATAGTAGAATGGAGAGGGGGTAAAAGACTGGCCGGTATAAGATACATCTGCTATATCAGCAAAGACATAACTAGAGACTTGAACTTACGAAGATGGGTTCCAGCTCAAAAGATATTTTCCTTATTTGTTAAAAGAGGAAATAATTGCAGTTTTGAGAAGGTGAGTCAAAGTGAGATGGTAATTTGAATATTTAAATACGTGAATAAAATATCTTCTACCTATGTAGGTATTTCTATTATAAATTGTTTGTAACAGCAGATTTAACCGTGATGTGAAGTTTTTAGTTATTAGTTTTCATTATTTAAATGAAAACTTAAATCCCTACTTAATAGTTTCCAAGAATACTTACTAACAAATTTAAAAACATGGATCTTTTTATGTATTAGGTGTAAAATCTAACTACGGTGCATATGAAAATCAATGTTACATCGAATACATGCAAATATTTTATCTCATGTTAATGCCTTGGAAAAACTTATAAATATAATATGATAGCTTGAGCTAAATGTTGTTTTCTGGCTTGATCATAACCACTATCCAAAGTTCTACCAAATAATTAATAAATGATAAAACAATTCAAGACATACATAGAAGCTTCAAATTTTCAAAGACAAAATTACATGTATCTTAAATAACGCTACTCTGTTATTGTACCGTATAAAATTTCTACACCCATTTTTTAAATTATTTCAAAAAAGCCTTCGACCGACGATTATTATTTAATATTAAATGTCACATTTGATCGATTACTGTATATGTATGTGTATAGGTATAGTTGAGGTAAATGACCATTTTTTATTTTCTTTAAAATACTTGGGATATTTTGGTCAGAAATAGAAAAATAAATCAAAAATATTTTCTTTATATATTTATTGCACATATCATAAAAATTTTGCGCATATTAAAAATTGTTTCGAATTTTTTTTCCTTCATCAGTGATATTACATTTGCATCTACAATTACAATAAGAACAAAATGTTTTAATATACTTATACTTATTTCTATCATAGAAATAAAAATAAATATTTTTTGACATATATATATTTTAAAACTTATTTATAAGTATTAATTATAATCAAGATATCTTCAATGGATGAGATATCCATGATATGTAAAGATTTAAATCATTCTTCAAATTTCATTATATAGGTATATTTTTATAAAAAAATGTTTTCTAATGTAAGTAACTATTGTAATGTAAAATGATTTCTATGATATAAGTATATTTAAAAAATGTGTTCTTATTTTAATTGTAGATGCAAATGTAATATCACTGATGAAGGAAAACAATTTTTTTTTCTATTTCTGACCAAAACATCCTTAGGATTTTAAAGAAAGTATATAGGCATATAATGTTAGTTCTGAAATGCATGATTTGTTAATGCTTGATATTTTATAAAACAAATTATATTATCTTATCATAACTATGTAAGTTCATCGAAACATATGTTTTATTTTGTCGAGCTCTTATTTTTAACCTTAAAATGTTTTTGATAGTATATAAATGAAAGAAAATATTGATTTGATTTTTTTGATTTATAATTAAAATTCTGTTATATAAAATATAAGTATACTCATATATGTATATCTAGTATTTGTAATTATGGAACCAGCTGTAATTAATATTTCAATAGAATTATATTTGTTGTTTGTGCTGTACATTTCTATTCAATCAATTCTGTATTATTGTTTATTTATATATTGAATACAAATCTAAACAAAAATAAATTTTGCTATCAATACTATTAATTACTTTGAATAATACTATATATGATATTCATGTTGATATTTTGATTTTTTTAATATTTGCGTTTTGCAGGATAATCCAATTCGTCAGGTTTTAAAAACTTTTTAACCGAATTAGTAATTAGAATAGACGCGTATTAAAAATTTTTTATAATT
Source organism: Sialis lutaria (assembly GCA_949319165.1). Classification (NCBI taxonomy): domain Eukaryota; kingdom Metazoa; phylum Arthropoda; class Insecta; order Megaloptera; family Sialidae; genus Sialis; species Sialis lutaria. The sequence goes on from OX439239.1 coordinate 13,373,347, forward strand.
AATATTTTGTAATAAAACCAGGGAAATGTAAGCATAGAATATAAATCGATCGAATTTAACTCCAAATAACAAGTAACTGAAACAGAAATCGGCACAAAATATTTAAAAAATGTATAAATAAAGGTATCACAAAAACCTATATAAAAATTTAATTAGCTACTTTGACATCTAAAAGGCCTACAAAAACAGATAAAATAAGTGCCCTACTTTTACTACAAGCACACATAAACACCAAAATAATTATAAATTTATAAACCCATTCCGCATTTTTCAACAGGAACTAGAGCATCGCATTTCTCCGTGTACCTAATATGCACTTTCTCAAAGCCAGCCTGATCTTTGCTAAACTAATTTCACTGGTGCGGGGTTTCCACCACGGCTACCAAATGTTGCTACCACGGCTACCAATTGCGAGGCCGCAGACGCTCACCCCTGTATATCAAACGTTGCAGTGCACAAAATACGAAAACAAATGTGTTCCGGTTGCTCGTTATAAAGGCGTTTAGTTATTGTTGCTCTGCATTGCTGGATTTTTTCTCATTTCTTGTGATTAAATATTAAGGATGATATATTTGTTTAGTTTATTTTGTGTGCATGAGGAAAATGTAAAAAAATATTGACTCAATTAATTAAATAAATATACTCGTCAAAAAATTAAACGTATTTCTGCTTCCTCGCAATATCGAAGATACGAGAAGCTTTGTGATCGTTTTAAAACGAGAAAAAAAATTGTTCTCCGATTTTAAAAATTTTACCGGATCTATCCGTTTCAGGTCAAGACAAACACTGTTTGTTCCGTGTCTGTCTGTCTGTGTGTGTGTGTCTGTCTGTCCCTCAATCCTTGTCACATGCATAACTCATGAACCACTGAACCGATATTAGTGAAACTTGGTTAGTTGGTTGGGTCTGGTTTGAGGACGGTCCAATTTTAAAAGTATTAAAATCGTGTGTAAGGGGGAGGGGTGACATCCCAAATTATTTATTGTTTGATTTGAAGATATCTCAAGAAAGACACATGTTACGTGAAAATTTTATAGAACCTTTTTTGTAGAGCATTCAATTTTCTATCGACCTTAGTCACAATTGAGCTACAATCCGCTACCTGCTCTGTAGAGCAGGTAGCGGACGGCAGCTGCAAGCGCCCGGTTTTGTCACGCCTATTATCAAAATCTGCAGAAGCTCTATTATATGGTCCAGGTATTGATGATTCAATATCAATATCTAAATAATTCTATTAGGCTAAAAATTTTATGTGATAAACGAGTGTAAGCTAGTCAGACTAAATTTTTCAAAGTTTAATAACTCGATGAATATTGAATTTAACCAAATTTTGTAAAGAATACTTTCGCTTTAAAAATTCTTAAAATATACGAAAATAAAAAATTAATTTAAAAAAATGAAATTTTTCAAAGAAATTATTCAAACAATTAGCTATAAACAATTAAATGTTCAAATTATCAGCAAAAAAATGTGATATTCGGATTCAACAGATAAAATTACGCAAAATTTAACGTTTTCCATTCAATTAGATACTTAACACCAAAATTAAACAAGATCTACTTTTAAAAAACTTTAAACGAGTTTTTCTCAAAACTGTGTTTTTTCATTCGGTGACCAATATAACTCGAAAACCATTCGGTGGATATTGATGAAATTTTAATATTATCTTTTTGGCATTAAGAACTAGTTTTTAATCGAAGGATATTGATTTTTGTTGACAATTACTATATTTTTTAAACAATTAACTTTTAACTTTTTATCGAAAATCAGAGTCCAAAGTTTCGAATGCCACCATTTTGTGAATTAAAAAAAAAAGCTTCGATTAAAGACTGGATTTATTATTAAACTAAAGGTTTCACCTTGGTTTTTCGAATTCCGATGATCCAGAAGGCTGCTGTGATGGTCACCGCGAAGCACTACTCGCGGGAGAGGATCCAACCAATATGGCGATATTTTAATAAATAATATATAAATATACATATGTATATATATATTTTTTTCATAAATGTTAAGTTAAAGCATTGTATAAAAACTCTGTATAATTTATTTTGTAAAATAAACTTAATTACTGTAAAAAATATATTTTTTAAAATAGACCTTTTTTACACTTTTGAGTGCATTTACCCCCTTAATACGACGTATCGGTTTTAACGATTCAAAGTAAAAGTCCAACTGAATCTCATATAATTGCATTTTTCCGGGTAATACGAATATCCGCATTTTACGACCAATCCCTTCGATATCGTTATAACCGATTTCTATCTGTAAAAACTTTTAGTATAATTTCTTCACTCCTATTCTCTTTGTTGTACGATTGGACACAAATAGAATTTCATCTTATTTCGAAAAATTTAACTATAGTTTTGAAACTACTGTAATGAAAGTAAGTAACAACGAAAAAAAGGTCTTATTTTTTTTGTGATATTAAATACATATTACATATTGAGTCGACAACGAGAAAAAAAAGGTCGCGAGATTTTTGCTGACTGACAATGAGTCAAGAAGGTCAAAAAGTTGGACACCTAAGGTTTAAAGTATATTTAAATTTTCCCATCTATTTTTTATTTTTCCTAAATTCTAATGTAATAAATAAAAAAATGACCTAAAACAACATGAAAAAAAGATAATTAATCGTCATGTGTAATTAATTTTAAATTGCTCACCCCTGTTCCATTTGTTGTGCTGGCGATAGGAAACAAATACGTTCCAGAGCATCCTATAATCGGCATTTAGTTGTTTTCGTGTGTTTTTAAATTCGGGTCGAGGTTGATGAATGTTCAAGCGCGCTAGGTAATCGGGCCCGGGAATGGGCCGCCCCACACCACGCCAAGTGATGTATGTCCTGAGACATAGCTACCGTCCGAACGACGGTGAATATTACATAAGGGTGCCTGCAGGATGGGATTACCGAAATAATTGTATTCCAGAAAGAACTCCGTTTATTGCTTTCGATTTGCTCCGAAAGGGATAATGGACGTATTGAGATGTTTGGACGATTTTATGAAAAAGTGCAAGAATTTTAATATAACGTTTTATTAATGGACGGTATATATTTTGTAGGAGGCTTTTAGGTTTTTTACCTTTTTACCCTCGATATCTAAATGTATTTTTATGTAATAATTTATAAAATGGATTTTGAAAATTCTGTAGGTATGGTAATTTAAATTACATTAAATGAAGGTTGAAAAAGTACCTACAGTTAAATTATTTTTATATAATAACTAGAATTACTCGCGACTTCATCCGCGTGAAATAAGATTTTTTTTATCTAATCATTTTTTTGAGATCCAAATTAGCCTATATTCTTCCTTAGGATCAGGGACCTGAACCTGAACGCGAAAAAATCTGTATTTTTCATGAACGTGAACCCGAATCGACCGCTATATTTCAAAGTCAGCGAACCTGAATCTGTACCCTAACCTTTTCATGGATATCCGGTAACCATATTTTTCCAAAAGGTTCAAGAAATTATTTATAATATTTTATCAATTTTCTCCCATTGATTTTTAAAAGCGATTGTAAAATGTACAGATTTTGAATTTCACTGTATAATGTGAATTCTCAAGTCCACTACTGAAATTTAAATTTTTTTGCTTGTTTTATTATTCTATAACTTTGTAAAAATGAATTTCTTTTATATTTGCAAAAAATCTGAAAAGTAGAGATTTCAATCATTAAAACGTATTTTTATTTTTTACTAATTTTTTTAGCAGTATTTTCGTCCCTACGTTTTTTGACAAATGAATATATTATTTTATAAACTATAAATATACATAATAATATAATTTTTTTATAAAATGATTGATGAAAATAAATTTTATCTGAATAAATGGAGTTTTAAATAAATTGATTTTGTTTAATACAGCAGAACAATTAGAAAAATATACCGTTTTTAATGGATTTTTATTTTATACCGCATACATATAGTTTTGTGAGCCAATAGCAGAATAGCTTTTTTATTTTCAAATAGCAATTTATTTTTATTTTTTTAATTTGAACCCTAAAAACGTTGCACTGTGCTGAACCTTAACCTCAACCTGAATCGAAAATTATTATTGAACCAGAACCGAACCCAAACCATAAATAAATTCCGGTTCAAGTCCCTGTTTAAGATACAAGCTATACATATATGTGCCAAATTTCATCAGTATCGGTTCAACCATGAAAAGGTAATAAACAGACAGACAGACAGAGCTACTTTCGCATTTGTAACATTAGTATGGATTATGGAATATTCGAAAAAATCTATTTAATAAATTTTATAAATAAAGAAGTTAATAAAATACCTATTAAATATATATTTGATCTATGACGAGCAATATGCTATTAAATTTTATAAATTGCAGTGTGAATAAAAAATTCAATAATGAAATGATAAATTGATATTTAATTGCAAATAAAAAACATTGCTTGGATATGCAAAACACCATTTATTTGTTTTTAATTAGTTTTAATTCAATAATAACTACTTTCTAAGTTCCAAAAAAAAGTAATTAATTGACATAATGATGCAGAAGTTTTCACAGTTTGTAACTTTTTTAACTTTGTATCTAAGTAATTATTATTTTTTAATATTCTTTCTTTTCATCAGGGGTGCACTTATTTATATATAATATATATCTATAACTTTATTTATCTAATTAGAACCTTTTGAAACTATTATAACGAACAAGAAAATGCAAAGTAATTTTTTCTCTATTCTGAATAAAAATAAATAAATAAAACATATAAAACAAACCGATTTAATTGGACTAACGTTTAAAAGAGTATGCAAATGACAAGGCAAAAAAATCTAAAAACATTTAATTAGAACTGAGGTATGTACTACATATCTACTCTCATTATGACATCATTTAAAAAATATTTTATTTTTTTATTAACTTCCCAATAGGGAGTTATTGTAATTGGTCCGAAAATCGAAATCAAAAATTTTAACATATTTTCATGTTTCAAGAGCATTAGAGTATATTGACACTATTTTTAGAAAAATGTCTGTGTGTGTGTGTGTGTGTGTATGTACGTACGTACGTACGTACGTGTCATTTTTTTCCGGGACGAAATCTCGCGAACAAAAAATGCTATTGACTTCGTTGGGGTGCTAATCGAAGCGTCTTGACGTGAATATGATCTGAAAGAAAGGATTTTTCGAAATTCAACCCCTACAGGGGTAAAAAGGGTGTTTTTTTTCATTTTTATTTTTTTTCTTGGTCGAATTTAGTCGGAACTTATAATAAATACTATACAATACAAATAATGAAACGTGTATTTAGTATTTATTTTTTATATGGGTCCAAACAGCCATTAAATGGATGAAAACCAGCATCAAAATTTGAATTTCATACTAATAAATACATCTAATAATTCATGTTGCCTTGGAAACAACACAATTCAAAATTCAAACATTCAAACTGTCAGATTAGTTTTTCTAAAAATGTGCATTATATTATTGACATTATTAGGATATTAGAAAACTAATATTCATAATACAAAGGGTGAGTTTTATTTCTGATAAATTCCATTAAAATTTTTCATATACATATTAAAAAAAAAAAAAATTACAAACTATAACATAATAATATTAATTATGGAAACAATAAGTAATCTGTATTCAAGTATTGTAAGTCATACCATGTTGGGAAGTTGATTGTGTGGACCTAAAGGATCGCACCCCACAGTTTACGTTATATAGTTTAATTTTATATCCCCGGGTAAAATTGGATCCGACAGCTAGTTTTTTATTTCTTCTCATAGCTATCTGTACAAACGGTAAAGGTGTGCATTACTGAATGTATAATGCATGTTACACTGGTAGAAAGGATTTCTCAAACCAAGTAAACCTTGTTTTGTGTGTAACGAAAACAATATTTTCTTAAGATAAGCAATAATCTCTTAAACCAACTATAGTATTCTTGAACGAAGGAATAACGTAGTTTGATTTTTCTTGGTCCAATACAGTTTTTTTCTGTGTATGTATCTTTGGAGAGTTTACTAGCTATACATAGGCTATATAGCGGAGGTATATGTTTTTATCAACTTGTTGCAATTGGAAATAAACACATTTACCAATCAATAAAGACGAGGTTCCAACTCGTGAATCGACAGAAATCTCGTTTGTAAATATATCGTACTTTATATATATACTTTATGGATGCACAGAGGTACTGTGACAGTTTTTAATGTACGTAATAAATGCTATTATTTAAGTAAATCGTGCATAAGAGTTTTTACTATATATACAGGGTGAAGTTTAGGTATGTCTCTCATTTTACAACCAATAGTGAAAAAAGTAATACGTTGAATTAAATACTAAGTATAAATACATAATTTATATGAGACTTATAAATATAGTTGATATTGCCTGCCATATAAATTCCCTGTATACCGTAGTACAGTGATTCTCAACCTGTGGGGCGCGCCCCTCTAGGGGGACGTGATAAAACTGAATGGGGAGCGCGAGCATATCGAGAAAAAATGAGAAAAAATATTATTAAAACATTTATTTAATTTACTGAAAGAAAAGCAATAAAATACATTCTGACATAATAAAAAATAAAATACACGTTTACATTCACACTGATATAATACTTATTAATAGGATTGTATCAGTACTGCACAATGTATTTATTAATTAACTTATTAATATTAAATTAAAAACAAGATTAATAATTACAAGTAACTCCCTTGGGCCTGTCTTGCAGAGCAAAGTTTTTCGAAAGAAGGTTTAATATTAGAAATTGATGCTCTAAGCATTTTTTTATATTTAGCTGAGATCTATTTTTCAGTGAAAATTATTGTATGAGGAAGGGGGGGGGGGCGATGAGAATTATGATTGAAAATTGGGTCGCAAATACTAAAAGGATGAGAAACGTTGCCGTAGTATATAAAAAAATAAGTCGGTATAGTTAAGTTGCTATATTTCGACGCAAAAATAAAAATTGAAATATAAACAACACTATAAGTAGTACTTAAATCAAAAAGAAAATTAACATAGTTATTTTCAGTTTTTTTTTCCAAACATACCTGCTTATATAAACCAATTTGTCTCATTTAATATATGTATAATAATGTGATCTTAAACAATAACGTAACTTACCATTAAAATAAAGTTTATCAAGCGCTATACAAGTGCATAGTAGATAAAGACATTTTCACAGACCATCGTCTCAAACATCTGGCAAACACACACACACACAGACACATATATACACACACAATGTTCTTCACATTCCTGCAGAGAGACTCATGCATAATAATGAATTACATCCCAGGGGCAAATTAAAATTAAAGGTCTTCGCGTCTTCAAAACTTTGCTATTTAGTGCAATGATTTCCGTATGCAGATTAGGGCAGGAAAGACTGCTTAACAAAATGGTAATGGCTCTTTCGAATATGTTCCGCCACCTTGTGTTGGATTCCAAGCTGTTTCCGGTCCGCGAGCACGACCAATCAAAAGTTCAAGATGCTGAATATTTTTTTGGGATGATTAAATGATGAGGCGTTAGCGTACATTAGCGTTATTCTAATTTATGTATGTTGTTGTTGAATTTGAATACGAATTGGTGTTGAAAATGGTAGCTATATAAAATTACTAGCGGAGTCCCGCGGCTTCGCTCGCGTAAACTTTGAAACTAATTAGAACCCTCCATACGTGATAAGGGATGATATATTACATTTTTTTATATTGATTTTTATTCATTATCTATAAAAAACGTAAATATTTCGGATCTTAGTTAAAAATTGTAAAAATTAACCCCCTGTCTACTCTCACCATTAGAGGTTGAATACTGAATTTATTTATTGTAGATTATTTTTCCCGACTCCACCGTTATAACGCAAGCAGCTATGCAGATAAACATATCAAAAACACAGACCCTGTCTACCGCCGGCATTAGGGGTTGAATGTCGAAATTTTTATTTTAATAGATGACTATTTTGCCCAAATTTACCTTTATAAGTAAAACAGGTGTGCAGATAAACATATCTAAATCCATCTTCGTCCCCGTCCAATGCTAATAGGACTTGAATATTGAACTTTCATTTTTATTTGAATATTAATTTGTCCGAATTTACTTTAATATCATGAACAGTTATAAAGATAAATATATCAAAATTTTACCCCCTCCCCAATTCCCATGGGAGTTGAATTTTCATAACTGATATTTGTCTTGTAGAGTACCTTCTTGTACCATGTAATAATACATTTCATATAAACTTTGACACCCTGTTTTAATCCCGTAGGGGTTTAATTTCGAAAAATTCTTTCTTAGTGGGTGCTTACATCATAAAAGGAAGGCACCTACGAAATTTCACGTTTCTAGGTCCAGGGGTTTGGGCTGTACGTTGATATATGAGTGGTTAATTAAGGACAAACTCTTTTATAGATATAAGTAGATGATATTTAATAAACGATCGTTTGGATTTTTCTAATCGAACGGTGCTTCTATAAAATATGGAACTAATAACATTTGTCTGCACTTTAGATGTATTGGTGAAGTGAGTACAATATATACACGATAACATTAAAAAACGTTAAACAACTACCTAACCATTTTTACCTCTGTATACGTACATATACAATAATATACATATCTATGTTATTGAAGATTTTTTTCGTCACCATCGTTACAATGTACTCGTATCGCATGATACAATTAATAATTGTATCATGCTCGTATCGTGACAGATATCTTAGCTTTAAATTATTAATGAGCAGAGACACAGTGTGTAACCTATGACACTTTTTTACTCTGCTTTAGATATATGTCAGTTACTATTTCGAGATTACGTGTGTATTTAAATAAGCAGCAATACAGTAAAAATTTTATCTTACCTAAAAGTAAGTAGACCCAAAAATGTCCTATTTAATTAATGTTACGAAAATTATTGGTGTGTGGCAAATGCATTGTTTTTGATGCGAAGTACATAATATATGAGAATTATTGTAAAATTTTTTGTATTAATATTTTTTAATTATATGAATAAATTTCAGATAAAGTTATCATTCTATATTGTTAATTTGATCTTATTAAAAAGGTAGGCATATGTAATTTAATTTTTGGAAAAGTGAAATTATTATTATTATTAATTAGTATTAATTTTATTTAAGGATGGGAAATAAATGTACAGAAATAAAATTATTCAGTATTTTTTTCAAATTGCTTATTCATAAATACATTTTTCATGTAGAAAACTGAATCCCATGTAAATTAACAAAATATAACATACACGTGTTCAAAAATTCCATATTCACGAATATTAATAGGGTACAGTAAAACAAATAGAAACAGTAATACAGATTAACACGAAAGAGCTGTCAGAAAAGGACAAAATATATTTGATAAGAACCCACAAATAAGAAAAAGTAATATAGATTAAAAATTAATGTGCAGCTAGTTTCAAAAAATAATTTTTGGATGACAATTTACGAATTTTCGAACATAAAAGATTTGAAAATTTTATTCGATAATTAAGTCAATTTATAAACTACCTACATACATAATTCCATAAATTTAAAAATAAAGTGTGTCCCTGGAACTATTGACAATTAATAAAACAATAATATTATACCAATATCGATATAAATATAAAAAATTAATAGTTACTCGAACTTTCTACAGAAAGATCAATTTCTAAAAAAAATATCCATTTTACTTTTTGAACTGAAGTTTCCTCTTAACATTCAAAGTTTAAGTATTCAAATAAAATAAAAAGTATTTCCAAGAACGTGTTTCAAATTCAGTGTTAAACGAATTTTACACAACAAAGGTGTTTTGTGTACATTCTTGAAATCTTGACTTAGTGTCAGCTATAAATAAATAAATGGCCCTACGTTTCCTGAACTGTATTTTTACAGAGATAAAAGACAAAAACAAAACGAAAAAGTTCTGTAATTAAGAAGAAATCGCTCACAGTACATTGTCTGTATAAAGTAGAACCAAATAACAGGTCCCAATTTAGGAGAGGTTATTTCAGAATTATTTATTTGTTTTATAACCAAGCAGAGTTTTCTACTAATTATTTTTTTATAATTCTAGGAAAATGGTAGTCTGCTACTAATAAATTCGTAAATTATTAAAGCATGATAATGAACAATAAACAAAATTAATAATTTAGTTGCGTTTCAGTTGACAAAATATATAATTCTTACTAAATAATTGTACTTGCTCAGTGTCGTAATTAGTAAATAGAGAAAGCATTACGTGCAGGACCGGATTAAAGCCTTTTGCTGTGACAAAAGACCAGATAGACAGTTCAACAAGGCAGTGTCCTCGACTTTTTATAAAGTCAAAATAAGTTGGGTACCAAATTTTAGACTTTTTCCGAAATATGAACTATATATAACTACTTATAAAAATAAAATATTTCAAAGGACCCCACAGAATTCTTATGGGAAAGGGGTTTCGGTCAAACTCTTTGAAACTTTGGATTTTAATAGTCCTTGATGAGTAGATCAAAAGTGTCAATGGGCACTAAGTCCTTAAAACTCAAACTTTTAAGATATAGCCCTCTGAAGTTGGGGATCATGATTGTCTTTAATTTACTATAAAAAAATTTGTAGAACCTTAATTTTCGCACAAATATTTGTATGTGACATCTATAATCGATTGCCACCATAAAAAAGTCAACTTTTATTCATTGAGAAATGACAACACTTAAATCTTAGTGTTGTTTTATAATAAAAAAAATGGTTTATAATAAAAAAAAAACGTAATAATAAGATTTAAGTACTGCCATTGGCTAAAGAATTTAAAAGTTTACTTTTTTATGGTGACAATCTATTATATAAGTCTTTGGGAACACATACAAATATTTGTGCGAAAATTAAGGTTCTACAAATTTTTTTGTTGTAAATTAAAGGCGAGCATGATCCCCAACTTTAGAGGGCTATATCTTAAAAGTTTGAGTTTTTAGGACTTAGTGCTCATTGACACTTTTAATTTACTCATCAAGGACTATCAAAATCCAAAGTTTCAAAAGACCGAAACCCCTTTCTCATAAGGATTCTGCGGGGTCCTTTCCATAGATAAAAAAAACGGTTTAAATTATTTTTCTAACAAAATAAATAAAAACAAATCAGTATCACACATGTATGTATAATTCATTTTCTAAATAATACATGCACGTTTAATTATTAATAGCGCCACATAAAGATACATACGCTTGCACGAGATGACACCTTTAAATTTTTAAATTAAATATTCGAAATGTATTTGTGCGCTCGGTGAGAGAGAGAGAGTGAGTATTTGCAATATTAATAAAAAGGGAAACGTAGGTAAATACAAACTCTGAAAAGGGTCCGGTAACACTTTTGTTGTCGTCTGCTCTTTTACGCCGGTTACATTCTGTCAACGAGGGTTGTTTCACACGTACCACTTTGTGTTTATTCAGGATGGGGTGGTTTCACACGGGAAACATTTTTGTATGTTTAAGGTGAGGATATTTCACACTAATAACTTTTTATTTGGTCAAGTGTTACAGAAAATCATTATAGGATAATTCATATTTCTAATGTAGTTTTGTTGTTGCCTGGGGTAGTTTCACACAGGTGACGTTTTGTTTGATGTTATTATACTTGTATATCAATCCTATAATAAAATATCAAAAAAACTAAATATGCCCATGTAAAAGATGCCATAAAAATATAATCGCATATGTTTGTTCTATCTATGTATTTATATGCTTATATGCCTCAAAATATTTATTTAATGAAAGATAAAATATTGCCTTCGAAACAATTTTCGAAAAAATGTTAATAAATCCGTGGTAAAAAATTGGGCATTTCCATTTAAAAAAAGTAAATTCCGGTCAAAAATCACCACTTCCGGTATAGACCTGAAGTCGTAATATAGGCAAGTCAATGACCCCTTCGGTGCCCTACAATTTTTGACTGAAACTTTTTTCGAAATAATCGAGTCCAACCGAGATATTATTTTGTCTCAAGATAAATGGGCCATTCTGTATATGTATGAAATTATATAAGACAATGTGAAAGGTACCACAATTATCAAATTCACACTAAATTAAAATAATAATAATAATGGAGCCATATAGTTTGACCGTGTAAAATATCCTTAATACTCATGCTAAATTCAATAACTATTTAAATAATAATAAATATTTATTTCAACCCTGTGAACATAACCAGATTCAAACAACGATCAACTTATTAGCCACCACAGCTACAGTATAATCATTTATTTCAATAAATAAATAAATTCTAAATCTGCCTGTTTAAAAGGTGCCGCGGATATATGTTCCACATTGTTACTAAAATCATTAATAATGGAGTAATATGAGGTAACTGTGTAAAATATTCTTTATGATATAATAGTTATCTATACAGCGTAATTGTTTATTTTATTATGTTATACCCATCTGAATAATTCTAAACACTAAATACACCTGTGTGAAAAGTGCCACATATACGTCGGTTCCACACTGTCACTAAAATCATAAAAAATGGAGCTATAGGTAGATTATATAAGTTGGCATTGTAAAATATGCTTTATAATAAATACAGTGATACCTCGCACAATGAACATAATTCGTTCCAGGAGCAAGTTCGTTATGTGAAACGCGTTTTCCCATAACAATACGTGTTAAAAATTTTAATTCGTTCTGTAGCATAAAATATGGTACTGTAACATTTTCAGTCAGACTCAGATTTAGGAGAGTCTACCGAGACCTGCAGGGTCAAATCCTCACGCAAAATTACATTTATTAAAACACGTGTGTGAGTTAAGCGCAGAAAAGAACGTCTGACGCGCGTTGATGTATATTCGTGCAAGTTTGAGCATCGACTGCGTGCGACCCTGGAAGTTCGAGTGACTTCGTGATACGTAGGAGCGTTCGGGCGGCAAAATGAAATACGATGCAGTTCGTTGTGTGAGTCGTTTAATGAACGAACAGAAAGTTTATTGTGCTCAGCATTCGTTGTGCGAGGCATCACTGTATTAATATAGTGTAATAGTTTATATCAATAACCATTTAAATATTAGTAAAAACTAAATATGCCCGTGCAAAAGGTGCCGCAGACGTCAGCTCCACACTGTCACTAAAATCATGAATAATGGAGCCATATGAGTTGACTGTTGGTGTGTATGCTTTAGTTTAAAAAGCCCACGGTTCGATACTCGCCACAAACACTGGGTCAGAGGTGCGTTAATTTATTCAAGGATCCTTGTGCAATTTTAGTTTGTTCGTAGTTTGACAGCCCGTATTCTATTCAAACGCGAAGGACGTAATTAAATATCTAAGGCCTATAATTATATAGCTATATTAGATGGGATGGACCATTTAAAAGCACGTTTTAGATATTTTTAATTAATGTCTCTTGTAAATTATTAATATCGAGTGTCTGCGTATAAATAATGAATTGATAAAATTTGTGTTTTTATAAGTTAATTGTTAGTTTATTTAAAAAGGAGTGGCGACAAGCGATTTGCATCTTTAGTATAAGAAATAAAATAATACAAAATCGATATCACATATTTCGAGGACCCAAATAGGCCTATTTAATATTTTCATTTTTCTGTCATGTGAAATTTAGTCACTAACAAATAACCATTGATTTCAAATTAAAAATAGGTCAAGATAAACTACAAAGGTATACCAATGTATGTTCTACAGAGAAATCCAAAAACTTAATAGAAAGCAATAGGTAGTCTTTCTATGAAGTGTTTCAAGTGCAATTTATAGTTTGTTATATTGTCTAGCAAGTATAGTACCATGTATATAGACAACATAATACAATTAGATAACCTGCAACAATTTTGGTTTGATTTAGCTTCCGATAAAATTGTTTTCATGTATTGGGCATAAATTATATTTCTAAAATAAATAAAGTGAACTTCAAAATGTAATTTTTTATTTTTTTAAATTTAACTGTGTGTGAAATCCAGGGGTCAGAAAAATTGTTAATTTCAAAACATTTAAATTAACAAACTAGTCCAGATTGAGACAATATTGGACATCTGTTTTGCCACTTTCATATTTACAAGCATATACTATATATTGTTAAAATTACCAGTGACATAATTGTTTACTGATGTATCACTGATTCAGATTAAGAGAGCAAAAAATTGCAGTACTATTTTTTTTTCTATATGATATCTACAGTGTCAAATAATTTTTCAAATGAATAAAGTAATATTATTAATATTTATTTTATATTATCCAGTGTTTCCAGAAAGTTTAATGACATTTTATAGGGTTCAAAATATTAAAAATCAAACCATAATAAATAACTAATTGAATTTTTTACGTGTTAAAATATTTTTGGGATCTCTGGTTTCAGGGTTGGGTGACATCGGCGGCAGTGCCGGTACGGGTCTCCCGCGTCGTTCACGCGCGCTTATACCCGAAAGGTATCAATAATTCACGCCGCAAACGATTCAGCATCTCCGCCACGTAGATCAGCGGCCCTCGAACTCATAATGTGTGTTGTGATTCCGGCATGCATTGTTTATGTCGTGCGCGCCCGAATAAAAACACCACAACATCTCTGAATAATTGCGGTTATGTATACAACGCGTTCCGCTATGAAGGAGTTTATAAAAAAATAACTAAATGTAAAATAAATAATAATATTAAAATTTTAATGAAGTTATAATCATTCTACTATGATTGTATAATTCTCCTTCATTAAATATTTTAATTCTTTGTTATTTTGTTAGGTAAAAACGTCCCTGATAAAAACAGATATTATATTAATCTTTTACAAGAAAAAGGAAGTAGAATGTATTTATTTAACACTTAGGGACTCGGTAATGGGTCTAACGGACCCAGTCCTTCGTATTTTGGTTAAAATCTTTTAAAGTTTGAAGTGTGCGACGTTGCCGCTTTTAGTACCTTTCAACGATAGAATAGCACGGCAGATGACGGTCATAGTCGTCAGTTTGTTCAAATTGTCATAACTAAATTTGATACAGAAATTGGGAGAACAATTTTGAGATGTGATTTTATCCCAAAGAAGATATTTTAATTTTGTTAATTTTCAAAGTTTTTTTTTTATAATGATTGATCTCTCATTATTAATTCATATAAGTACATTACAGTAGTGTAAGAAAATATAGAAGATTTTGTTTAAAATAAGTAATTACAGAAATTTCAACAAATAGTCTAAATCTTGTCATAAAAGTATGGAAAAATTCCTTTTATTTTAGTAAGGACTGTTTGATTAAGTAAAAACAATAAATATTAGTATATGATTGAATATTATCTTTCTTTATTGACAAATTATCCTTATAAGAAAGTAAATGTGCACTTCTATTCAGCAGTTTTGGAATAAACATTTGATATTAAACTGGGTCCAGCGCACCCGGTAGCGAGTATTTGTGTTACAAATCAAGGCGCGAGTCCCTAAGTGTTAAACATTTCTCGAAATATAGAGCAAGTGAAATAATTAATTAGGTTGTTTAACCTTTAACTTACTTCAAAATAGTTTTTGTGTTAAAACGGGGAATTTACAACGTTTGAGTTTTGTCATAATTAAGATGTTTTCAGTTACTTTTTTTACACAGTTGTGCATTTTTAACATACCCTGTACATATGTACATTTTAGTTTTTTGGTGCAAACGCTGGCCGTAGGCGGTTGTCCTGAGATTATTTGATAATTGGATTTTTGATGGCGGTGTGATTTTGTTTTCACATATACATAGTTATTTACGTATTAATGCTTGTTAAAGAACTCTATACTCGCGTGTACATATGTAGTTATAATTAGAAATTAAAGAGATAAATATTTAAAGTACATGATACATTCAACGATGACGAGGGTAGATTATTTTTGATATGAATTTTCATTTTGTGTGCAGTATTTAGGACATTTATTTTTTTATCTTAAATACATTAATACAATTGTATTAATAAAAACAATAACATAATTAAACAGTATCATCTCCAATCAAGTTTTTGAACTAAAAGATTTTAAGCTTTGTAGAATAGTTATCTTTTTGTGATTCTAATGTCTGTTTATGTCATATTTCAGAACATTGATAATAATATTACAACATTGTTATTGAATACATAAGTTTTTACTTTACTCATTTGTGATAAATGCTTACGTTTCAAAACGCAAACGTACCATATTCAACAAAAAATACTTTTGTAATATAACAGAGATCTGAATAGAAAATTTAGGAAGCTTTTGGCGTGCCGAAACCGGACTTGTTGCCAAATTGGTTTCATCACGTCAGGGTTTTGAGATATTCTAACCTAAATGTCCCAAAAATGACTATATTGGCAATGTTAAAGAATTTATTATCAAGTAGGTAATTTTTTTCTAAAGTTTTTGGTCACGGTAACAAATAGTATTATCCTTTCTCTTTAAAATGAGTTTTAACTTTTTACTGAACGATTTTTTTTAGCCGAGATGTACTAGTTTGAAGATATGATATTTTTGTTAATAGAGTGTAGTACTAATAATAATAATAATTATTAGTATTATTATTATTATAGTATAGTAGATACAATGAACTTTACTACATATATCTTCAAAGTAGTATATTTCGGTAAAGAAAAATCGCATAGTAAAATGTAAAAAAAATCATTTTAAAGAGAAAAGGTAGTACTATTCGAAAACATGAAAGAAAACTTCAGAAAAAAATTACCTACTTAGTAATAAATTCGCCAACATTGCCAAAATCGTCATTTTTGGGACTTTTAGGTTCGGATACCTAAAAAACCTGAGGTGATGGAATCATTTGGGCATTGAATTCGGCTTCGGCATGACAAATACCTTCTAAATCACCTATTTCTGTGATTTTTTTTTGTTGCATAGTGTAATCAGAAAAACAGATTTTGTTTGTTTGTTTAACCGCTAACGTCTAGCAGGTCTAGCTATATGAAAAAAAAATTGTTCTTGTTATGATTTAATGAAAAATGTTAAACGGTACATGATTTTAATCCAACTTCCGATTGCACCATAAGTAAAGAAAAATATTTATAAAATGAAAGAGTTTTACGACATACTAACCGAGTTATCTGAAAAATGGCCATAAAATAATAATAGGTACAAGAAAACTGAAAATTACTTATCTCTTACCGGACCTAGCCTACATAAAGTTGTTTAGTTGAACGATTATATAATATTTATACGTAATAAAATCTAGAGCAAGGGCGGAAAGCACAAGTATTTTACCATAACAAAACTATTCCTGGGAAACCCTAGGTGACCAACCGGAGGCGTTTTATTGTGGCATATCCCTCCCTTTCTCCACTAGCTCATGTCTATAACGGTGGAATCACAACGTCGTGATTATAACAGTAGTGGTTTGTTTGTGTACCTACCTATATAGTCTATCTTCATGTTTCTTTTTACGCGGTTTCGCAGATATACGTAAAGTGAACATACTGGCCTAAATTAATGATATCTTACAACCAAGAGACAGTAGTTATTTTGTTATATGTTTAAATATGATTAATAGGGGAGATCAAAGCTGGTAAAGATACTAACCATGATACTTCGCACATATACATACGTGCCAAATGCATTACCGCAGTTATAGGTCGTTAATAAGTAAATATCCCATATATTAATTATTGTAAATCTACAATCTTCTTTTGTTCATTGATATTATGGTAATGATGTTTGTTATTTGAAGAGATTAGAATTTTTTTATTAATATTACAAATGTATCTAAATTAACCTTCCTATACCCGCATCACAAAGAATAACTCATTTACCCGCGCACGATCTCTGGGACCGAAAGTTTTAGAGCCTATTTTTTGTTATGACAGCCTAGTAAAATTAATTTTTATTGGTAGTAAATGATGTGTTGAAATAAATAAACTAAAGTTATAGACAATATTTTCATTTAATTAGTGACTAAGAGTTTTTTATTACAACCTCTGAAAAAAAGTTACTCTTTTTTAACGAGCTACGAAAACTATTGTTTTATCAAAACAAAAACTAAAAACAACTCTATAAACCTTAAGATAACAACATGAGGAAAAAGTATTATAAACTATTCTCAACCAATATGTCACCATGCATTCGGAATTTCGGAGCATACTCAAAAGTGTAACACCTATACCCGCGTCGGTCTTATAGACCAATTGATGTCGTGTACTGGTACATGTCCTTTTCATACGAATGCTCGCATTGCACTTAATTGAAGATCACGACAAATCATGAAGCTACCAGTAAACTCATTGTCTTAACATTCTCCGTTATTGAAAAAAATTAAAAAATGTAATCTGTTGGTCTGACAGACCAATACGCGGGTATAGGAAGATTAAAAACACATGTTTTGTTTGTTATTGCATGAGTACCGTCATTAATAATACAATATTATCATACAATGTTTAATCCGCTTGCTCTGGTACATTAAAATTTATAAATAAAAAACAACATTTTTAATAACGTGAAACTAATTAGTTCGTTATTCCGTGAGTGTACTGTATATTTACATACGTATGAATGTATATGTGTGCATGTATGTATTTTACAACGTAGATAGCACAGAATGTGATGATGGCTCTAATTGTTTTTATGGTTCAAATGTTTCGGTCGAGGATTTGTACAGAACTTGTATTCCCCTGGTTTCGGATGGAATTAATTTTCCTGCATCAATTTTACACGTGTACAAATATATCTGATTGTGTATTTTTTTGTAATTGTAATTTCGTAAATGATCTGTGTATAAACAATTCTAATTAGGAATTTTAAAATTGTTTTATGTTTATTTTAAAAATTGATTTTTTCTTATACCTTAAATCTACCATATACTATGAACGGTAGAGTTTGTATTTAATAAATACTATTTTATAATAATTAAATCTTGATCTAACGTAAGTCTGAGGCTAACATATTTATTCTTCTCTCCTAGATTTAAGTTAGGTTTAGAATATAATAGAAACAAATGGAATTCAATTTTATATTAATCGTAAGTAATAAAACCTTACCAACAAAAAGTAGAGAAAATTTATATTTTCTATTATCTAAGTAAATAAACTGCTATAATCGACTCATAAGCAATATCCGACTCCATGTTATGCTTTTCCTAACAATGAAATATGCTAAATTCTAAAGAACTGTGCTAAAAGGAAGCATAAAAAATTATGAAGAATTAGATAAAGAGGAAATAAAAAAATATTTTTTAGATATTTTTTCATAAGAAATATTCATCAATTTTATTAGTTTTTATCGTATTTTAATCAAAACAAAATTCTATTCGACATCAATTCCACTTATTGTAAGTAAAGTTGAGAATCGAGTCCTCCCTACATCTTTAATTCAACTCTATTTTTGTTTCATTTGTACGAAATGTGCGAAATTACTTTTTTTTAAATAAATAAATCAATTTTAAAATAGACGAAAATTAACTATGTATAAACTAGTTTGTCTCATGTCGTATGAAACCCTAATACCTATAAAAAATATTGGAAATATTATACCAGATGTACCAAGCCTAATTTACAAATTAATATAATTGTGATTACACATGTAAATATGCAAAACGTAAATAGGTACTGGGGTTGTTTTTTTGTGTAACGATTAATGCTTTTATGATGTATGGATTTATACAGTACTTTTAATGTTGCAGTAATTATATAATTATGTTGCGTGTTTTGAAACTCCACTACCAAATGACACAAAGTCATTTTGCATTTCGTTTAATAAAATTAACAAGTATTAATTATGTGATTTTAAAATGTTAAAATCGAGGTAGGATTATGTTTGATATATAAAACACTGCATTATGTGCACACACATGAAAGTAATTATTACAGCTTTATTTTTCATTGTCAAATGCATACGATAAAATGAAAAAGATACTGACCTATACTAATTTAACATTTTGTAAATTAATTTTGTTAAATGCAAACAGAAATTGTGAATATTTCAGTATGTTTTTCAACAAAATTAAAATCAATAAATAAAATATTTTCTGTTACTTCTGATAAAATTACACTATGCAAGAAAAAAATACTTTTTTATGAGGCTTTTGGTATGCCGAAACCGGATTTGTTGCCCAATTGGTTTCATCACGTCAGGGTTTCGAGATATTCTAACCTAAAAGTCCCAAAAATGTTTATATTGGCAATGTTAAAGAATTTATTATCAAGTAGGTAATTTTTTCTAAAGTTTTCGGCCACGGTAACAAATAGTATTATCTTTCCTCTTTAAAATGAGTTTTAACTATTTACTGTACGATTTTTTTTAACCGAGATGTATGTACTAGTTTGAAGATATTATATTTTTTTTAATAGAGTGTAGTATAGTATATAAAATGAACACTACATATATCTTCAAAGTAGTATATTTCGGTAAAGAAAAATCGCATAGTAAAATATAAAAAATCATTTTAAGAAGAAAAGATAGTACTATTCGAAATCATGATAGAAAACTTCGTCATTTTTGGGACTTTTAGGTTCGGATATCTAAAAAACCTGACGTGATGAAATCATTTTGGCAACGAATTCAGTTTCGGCATGACAAATACCTTCTAAAACACCTATTCAAATTTCTGTGAATTTTTTTGTTGCATTGTGTTATTGATTTTATTTAAACAGTTTTCGAGTTCATTTCACCGTGGTTCAACTATACACTGAACTGAGTACATATTTATTTTCAAGTTATATAAAAACTTTTAAAATATTTCATTTAAAAACATTATTTTCCGTAAAACATCAACCCGTTTTTAATCGCTGGGCTGAAAACGATTAAACAGTGGATCTAAATAACGTCACAATAACAACACGCAAAAAAACATACACAGTGAATTTAACCAGGTGTGACTTTGCATAAAAATTCTTAACTTTCTCCAGCGATGTTTCTTGGAGCGTGTAAATCCTATAATCCTTTTAGAACGTGGCAGAAAGAAAAGGTGATAACTCTATGAAAATCCTCAGCAGCAGTGAAACTAAACATTTTATTCATTACTTTCGCAAAGTAGGCACTTGCGGGAGTTCTAAGCCTTCAACTTTGCCTTGGCTGAAAGCGGACAGACCACGCCAATTCACACGATCGGATTTGTAAATGATATTGTATCTGTTGGACTGATTGGTACTACTTAATTAATCTGTATAGACGGTTTTAGCTGCGTTTGGATCACTTATTGAGTTCTTTGAATAAATGTTGTGGTGGTTTATAAATAGAGTAAATGCTTTAGATATTTACCGTTTTTTTTTATAAATAAGCTAAGCATGATTTCTTTAAAATCGTAAGTGGTCACAATTTTACCCATCAATAAAATTTTATGTAATAATTTAGTAAAACTTTAACTATGCAGTTTTTTTTAAATACTTATTAAAACAACATTATTTTTAAAACTATTTATGTAATTAATAAACGGTTTTTATTAATTTTAGTATTGATTTTGGCTTACCCGACTACAAACTGATATATTATTATAATAATATTCACAAAGATACATACCTAGTTTTTTTTTATAATATATTGCATTTCAATGCCTCATATGCATAGGTGGGCATTAACTCGTTAATCCGTTAATCGTTAATTAACGAAGTTAACAAAATGGTACGGATTAACTTTTAAGTTAACTCAAAAAAACGCTTTTGTTAACTTTCGTTAACTTTAGTGCCTTACATTGGTTGTTTGATGAAAAGTACATAAGAAAGTTGTCGAAATAGCAAAAAAAAAGGTCTTCAAACATTTTGGATGGTTAACTCTTTAACGGTTAACTTTAACTTTCGTTAAATTTTCAAATTTTCCGTTAACTTTAACTTCCGTTACATTTTCGGAATTTTAACGGTTTAACGATTAACGAAGTTAACTTTTCGATTAACTGTGCCCACTTATGCTCATATGATAAAAGTTTAAAGTCGGTGATTCAAACTGTGGATGTCAAAATAAGTTGAATTCATATGTTTAAAATAATGCATCTTTTTTTTTACTATTTATCGCTTGAAATAATACATCAAAAAAATTATTTAAAATGTATAATTAGATAAAAATTTGACTAGTATTATGTGCACCAGAAGTCTTTTTTATGAAACATAATTCATTTTAGTATGTTCTCATTGCTATACTTTTGTTCGCGTACATGGGACATTTTTTAATTGTTATCTAATAATTTTCTCTATTATGAGCAAATATTTGCAAGAAATATTAGAATGAATGATTTGCATTATTGTATATATATAATTAAAATTAATTTATAGATGTTATAAACCGACAGAAGTAAAAAAAATAAGATTAACAATATTTTTAAACTTTAAAACACACTGTTGAATGAAATTTATATAAGTATATAATCTGCAACCTTACCTTAATCAATGACAGAAACATAAAATGCGTTTCACAGAAAAGACGTGTGAAAGAACCCTAAGAACCCGCACCCGGTCAACAGTATCCCAAATCCCTCTTTCGGTCTAAGTGGCTACCTCTCTCTCTAATTACTATTTAACAGTCAATGCAATTATGCGGGTGATAATGCGTCGCTTGTCTTCGTCACACTCCTTTACCGCGTCGATAGTTTTTAGCTCGCTGAATATTTATTAACTGTTTACATGAACTTTTCACTTTATCTATAAATGGAGATGGTGGGGTGTTTATTGAAGTTATATGGATATTTTTGTATTATTTAATTTTTAATAATGCTTATGCAAAAAGTGATTAAATACATAATAATATATATTTCCAGTGGTTCTTAAGACAAATTATACAAAGATGGATTTTAAAATGTCAAACGATAAAGGTTTTAATTTTTTTTGAGATTTAAGAGATACTTTAAGATATGTTTTTATAATAATGTAAACAGTAGTATATCTTTTTTGTAACTATAGTAATTAAAAGTTCAAATTATTTATAGCTTCACTTAACTGTAATGTTGTCCATTAAAAATATATATAAAACTACTCATAAAATATTTCGTAAACTTTATAAATATTCCAGTTAATATATACAAAAATGAACATATATATTTCTTACCTTGGGTTACACAAAGCAAAATGAATCACGATTAGTTAATGAGTTGTTTTAAAAGCATTATTACGTCAATTCTAAAAAACAATCACGGTTATGATACATTTGATAAAGTAAAAATTTATCATATTTAATAAATTGTTTATTTGCAAATTGAGATTAAATTTAGTTAACATTAATCATGGATTGATAACAACTGATTAATTAATTGTGGTTAATGTTACTTTAGGCAACCCAAAGTTAAACTGAAAAAATCACTGTTTTACAGTTTACTGTTTGAAAATAAACTTTTATAAGTACCTACAATGGAAATAATTATTTTCACCCTACCAGGATATTAATTTTAAATCACACATGTATTCGATTTTTTTTATGAAATATTAATATACTAGCGGAATCCCGCGGCTACGCTCGCGTAAACTTCGAAACTAATTAGAACCCTCCATACGTGATAGTAGATGACATATAACATTTTTTTATATTGATTTTTATTCATTCCCTATATTAAAAAACGTAAATATCTCGAATCTTCGTTAAAAATTGTAAAAACTAACTCCCTATATACCCTCGCCATTAGGGGTTGAATATCGAATTTTTTATTGCAATTATTTTGCCCAATTCCACCATTATAACGTAAGTAGCTATGCAGAGCAAACATATCTAAATCCATCCTCGTCCCCTCCCATGCTATTAGGGCTTGAATATCGAACATTCATTTTTAATTGAATATTAATTTGTCCAAAACTTTAATATCATCAACAATTATGAAGATAAATATATCAAAATTTTACCCCCCCCCCTCCCCCATTCCCATAGGGGTTGAAATTTCATAACTGATATTTGTCTTGTAGAGTACCTACTTTTGCCATATTTCATTCGGTGAAAACAAAAAAAATCTTTTACAAATTTTTCCTTCCCCCTGACACATTAGGCGTTTTTTGAGAAATGCTGAAATAATTGTTTCATTATTTATATTGTAGAGTATGTTTTATAAGTTTCAATTAAATGCGATAAAAAAAAATTGTTATATAAACACGCCGTTTTAACCCCGTAAAAGTTGAATTTCAGAAAAATCCTTTCTTAGTGGGTGCTTACATCATAAAAAAAGGCATCTACGAAATTTCACGTTTCTAGGTCCAGGAGTTTGGGCTGTACGTTGTTATTTGAGTGAGTGAGTGGTTAAGGAAAAATTCTTTTATAGATATAGATTTAATCCGATAACGGAATCAAATATTATAATTAATAATGAAATATAGTCAATATAGTTAAACGACAACGGTTCGATATATGTATTTTTATAAAAGTCAACTTATTTATATTTTTTTAATAAGTATATCAAAGCATTCTAACACTTACCTAAAATAATAGAAACAGTTATGTTCATTAGACGTACCATCAATAAATAATAAATATCCGTTCAGAAAGCATGTATAATAGATATCCAATAATTTTTTTTCATTATAGTTTCTCGCTTTATTCATTCAGATTTAATGTTTTCCTTTGACAGCTACTTTTTTAAAATAAAGCGATCCATTAGAGTTTATAAACAGCGTGTTTGTAAACTCACTAACATTAACACGTTTCAATATTAATGTACTCTATTGAAATATTAACATAAAAAATTGTCCCGATAAAGCACATAAAAATGAACAATGGCGTAATTATACTATAGCCTTTTCACAGCTGCGATGTTCGGAGCTAGCCGGGATCTCGTAGCAAAAAACTCAACAATAAAAGTGTTACACTGGTGGAAGAATTTTATATTTATCATTATGTAATTATTATTTGTTGGTGTCATCCTTTTTTTGTTTGTCTCGAGATTTATTTTAGAGTAAATGCGTTTCGTTAATTTTTCACGTTTTTCTTTGAAATTAATTTTCAGGGCCATTTTTATGGTATTATATACCATTTATGGTAGGGGAACTTGGGGCTATAGTGGATCAATTTTTTTATTCCGTCGTATTTCTATGAAACTAGTATTTTTTACCTATCTTTGATATAGATCTTATAAAGGAGTTATTAAAGGTAACAAACTACACTAACAATTTTAGGTGATAAAGCATTAGAAGTGCTTTTTCAGTTATTAAAAAAAAAGAGAAAAATGATCCACCGTTCCCCATAATAATAACTAGCTGCCGGATCCAATTTTACCCGGGGATATAAAATTAAACTATATAACGTATAATGCTGTGGGGTGCGATCCTTTAGGTCCACACAATCAACTTCCCAACATGGTATGACTAACAACACTTGAATACTGATTACTTATTGTTTCCATAATTAATATTACTATGTTATAGTTTGTAAATATTTTTTTTAATATGTATCTATTAAAATTTTAATGGAATTTATCAGAAATAAAACTCACCCTTTGTATTATGAATATTAGTTTTCTAATATCCTAATAATGCACATTTTTAGAAAAACTAATCTGACAGTTTGAATTTTGAATTGTGTTGTTTCCAAGGCAACATGAATTATTAGATGTATTTATTAGTATGAAATTCAAATTTTGATGGTGGTTTTCATCCCTTTAATGGCTGTTTGGACCCATATAAAATATAAATACTGAAATACACGTTTCATTATTTGTATTGTATAGTATTTATTCCAAGTTCCGACTAAATTCGATCAAGAAAAAAAATAAAAATGAAAAAAACACCCTTTTTACCCCCCTAGGGGTTGAATTTCGAAAAATCCTTTCTTTCAGATCATATTCACGTCAAGACGCTTCGATTAGCACCCCAACGAAGTCTATAGCATTTTTTGTTCGCGAGATTTCGTCCCGGAAAAAAATGACACGTACGTAGATACACACACACACACAGACATTTTTCTGAAAATAGTGTCAATATACTCTAATGCCCTTGAAACATGAAAATATGTTAAAATTTTTGATTTCGATTTTCGGACCAATTACAATAACTTCCTATTAGGAAGTTAATAATAATTTCGCGCGATCCATTATACCTCAAAACATGATGATCCACTGTAATCCAGAAGCATATATGAATACAAGTAACATTGGAATTAAAAAAACTCTTTTACCAATACTTAACAAACTTCTACGTAGTTAAAAACTATAAAACACATCAATATGTGTATATTCTCAGTAAAAAAATTAATTTTAAAATGCTGTGAAAAAAATTTTCACACTTTTTTTTCGTCATAGTGCCATAACACGTCAACTCCTGCGACAATTTAAGAAATACTAACAAGCTGGCGGGGCAATTGAAAAAGGGTACTTTGCATGAGTGTGGTTAATACAAAAAAATATATTTGTACTGATTCACTGTGCCCTATAAGTTCCCCTATTTTTAAATAGAAATGAAACATTATTGACAAATCGATTTTTTATAGAGATATGTTGGAGATACAAAAATGTTTTTCAATTTACAATTCATTAGTTAAGAATTGTGAAACCAAAAGTTTCAAATTCTACGATATATAAAAAAATCATTGTTATTCCATTGTTTGTTTTTATTTTCATATTACGGAAAACATACATTATTCTCTGTAATTTTTAAAGTTACTCTTCATTTAAAATTTTGTCTTTGGGTTTGGCTAGAAAAACCAGTTGTGATTAAAACAATACATACAATATACATACACACAATATTAATATTAATAATAATATTTTTGATCATAGTTGAAAATATGAAGTTAATCTATTTAGCTTCTGACCATCTTCATTGACGTAATTGTTTGCTATGCAGTTGTATTTTAATATCGATAAAAAAAATTAAACATGGTAAATGTGACTTTACGTTTTTAATCATCGAAATAATAAATGAAACGTGAATATTTCATTATTTCCATTGAATACCGTGTGGGATTTTGGTCATCCATTAAATACTACAATTGAAAGCGTTATGTTCGAAGAATTGTATTCAATAATACAGCTTCAAATGTATTGGATGAAATGGACACTACATTATGTAAACTACATAGCAGTTAATCCATTGTTAATATATCCATAGAAGCATTTTTTTATGTCAGTGTAACAACGTTCAACATTTATAAATTAAAAGGCACTTTTTTCTTATAAGTTATGTTATAAATTGAAGAAAAAGTAAATACTTTTTAAATTATGAATGAATTATAGATAATGAATGATTTTTTTTAAAGATTCAGCCCACAAGCCATCAGTTTGGCAGTATCATGTTATACTTAAATAATTCAGAATAACTTTACCTTAGTGGATATAACCTTTTATTATGTTTATATACTGTTTTTAAGGTTAGTATTGATTAATAATAAAATATTGATATGGATAACTGAACTTTTTAGAAACAAAACTTTTTACTAGTCCCATACAATATGTATAACAGTAGTTTTCTGTACTTTTAGACTAGTTCTAACAACATTGAATATATTGTTGGTTTTTAAATATTCTGGATTTTGAATTGCTGTAAAAAATATTCAATTTTTTTTTTTTTTTGTAATTATACTCGAAACATTCAATCACATAACATATTTTAAATAAATTTAAAAAAAATCAGCAAAAAATATATCGGTTGCCAAAAAATCAATTTTGAATTATTTTCGGTAAAATCTGTAGTCCAGTCAAAATTACAGAATTTTTTATCGGAGTTATGCAAAAAAACACCCAGAATTTTAGAAATAATCGCGTATAGACCGCACAAAGAGGTCAATATAAATTTTGTTGTTTTAAAATTAGCTTTAATAAAGTCTTTCTGATAAAATCATAGATTAAAAAATATAAGGTACATTTTTATTTTTGTCTTCCAGCTGATTTGAGATGACTTAACTAGATTGCTGGACATACATATATATTTTTGGACGTAAAGATTAATCAAAATTGAATAAAAATACTTTTTGATCAAAATCAATACTCGTTTTTCTCATCACTAACGTGATAATATAAATAATACAGAACAACAATATTTCTTACAAAACTATATCCGATAAAGTACTCAATACAAAACCAAAAGTCGGACAAGGAAAACAACAGCATTCCCTTCCACTCCTTCATGGATTATGACACTTTAGGATAGATATAGTTGGTAGAGAGTTTGTTTTCGCCATTTTTGTATAAACTTCTAATACCGTGTTGATCCTTACATTAAATTTTGTGCTGCGTATTTGGCAAGGTTCGCGCGGAATACTAGATGAAGTGAGAGAGTTTGGCTCGGGTCGGTTGTGGGGTAGAGAGGGGGTAGTAGTAGGGGGAGATCCCGTGGCATACACCGGCGGCACCATACGATAGAGCTCAATAAAAACAGCGTGATATTGAGGCGGGAATATTGCAGGGATTTCGTTTTAGAGTACACATGCCAATATTACTTTTAGAATTCGATCACGTGAACTTAGCAGCTAGTGTGCAGGTATAGAGTGCGGATTATTTCGCATGCTTTATATAGAAATACATAGAGAAAATTCCATTCGACCTGGTTGATGATTACACTGTATTATATGGACGATTTATTTGCTAGATTTGATCATATATTTGATATACGACGTACGTGTTTTATTAATAATTTTTTTTATATATTTTAATTTAATGTCAAGTATAATCTAGATTATTATTAGAAATAATTTTTACTTTCTTATACCAATGTATATGAAATATACATATAGTATAAGTAAGTATAGTAAACGCGATTTTTTTCGAAATCCGGTTTTTGATGGAATTATTAATTTTGACCTTCCCTGAATCCATTCTGACTATTTTCGCCATGATGTCTGTGTGTCTGTCTGTCGGTCTGTCTGTCTGTAGACGCTGTAACTCAAATACGACAAATCGTAGAAAGGTGGAATTTTATACTTAAGATTGATTTTTGCCTGGGAAGAAAACCTCCTATTTTTGAAAACGATCATTCAACCGGAAACGGATGTTTACCTACATCGATTTTTGAATTTTTCGAATTACACTGAAACAGTGCGAATTAGAGAAAAATGGCCAAGTTAAAAATTGTAGGTAATATTATTATCTATAATTTATGTTCTATTAATTTTTTCGAAAAAAACAAATTTAATTTTTTTTTTTTACTAAGTATTCGATTTTAAGTACATTTCAAATGGTTCATAACAGAGAAGAAATATCTGCCATGAGTGTCATGGGACTTTCTTATACGTATTACAGAGACTGTACGTGTTTGCCATAGGTACCATGGGCCTTTCTTATACGTAATACTGAGAATAAACACTGTATACTCTAATTATAATTCATTTAGTTTGCAGTGGTCGTCGTGCGACTTGACGGTATTAGTCGTGATCCGTACGGTCAAAGCACCCAGCAACCAGTATAGATTATTCTAAATAATTATTTTAAAAAAAATATTTCTGGCTAAATCATAAGTGTTGGAAAAAAATGTATGGGGAATAAATTATAGATAGTAACATACTCGACATTTTTTATCTATAACATTTTTGTCTTATTTCAAAAAATTCAAAAAATTACAAGAGTAAACATCCGTTTCCATTTTATTGTTAGTAATTATGTTTAACAAAATTCGTTCGATACATAATGTATAAAATAATATTTCTATAGTTTATGTCTCATTCATTTTACTCTATCTTTTATTAGTTTGTTGGAAATATCCTTCACTAAAATAAAAATCACGTACACTGTTCACTGTCATTATTACGTATAAGAAAGTCCTGTGGCACACGGCAGATTATTTTATTTTAACATTTATAAGTATATAAGTCATGAGTGACTGACTCATCAACGCTCTGCCCAAACTTGTAAATATAGAAAGTATTGCATTTTTTTAATGTTCAGCTCTAAAAGAGGCGAACACTTTTCTGGATTAACAGTATAAATGATATAAAATTCTATAAACTATATGTATATACTATAAATGCTCGTAACTCATAACGCGAATGAAGTTGCGAGCAGGTGCCTATAAAGTTAAGTATACTTATGCAAGCTCTTAAGCTTAATGGTTTCTTTCTTCAAGGTTTTATTCATTGTCTCTATGTGCAATTCAACAAACAAACAAAATTTAAATCACATTCCAAATAATGCATTACATTTTTTGATAAAATGGTTAAGCACCAATTTTTATCAACTATAGTTAGTTATAAAGAAAATACAATATTTTTCTTACAAATATAAATATATTAAAAATACTTCATGGTAATTAAGATCCGTATGTATCAAAATCAATTTTAATAAAAATCACCATGAATATTTCTTGCTTCTGAACCGTTTAATTAAAATTACTATTCTATCTTTGCAAATAATAATAACTAATTTAAAACGTTCTTATAAATTTAATAAAATTTGAAAAAATAAGTGAAAAATTTGATTCTTCCAAACACGTAGCACTATATAAAAAGCAATATAGCGAAGATGGTACTTTATATTCTCTTGAAATATCAATGATATTGACGCAAGAAGAACTGTCTTATATAGTTAAAATCAGATGAATAACTTTCATATTATGTACTAAATTTTAGGATGATCATAAAAATTTTACTATCTATATTGAAAAATATAATAATAAATATTCTACTCATATAATAATATGAAACTAGAAGTACTTACCAGACTGCTAAATAAGTATACAAAGAAAAGCTCAGTTACCAATACGATTAGATCAATTTTATCATGAAGTACCAAATATTCTACTTTGTATAAGCATAATCATTTTGTCTCTTGAAATAAATTAAATGTTTTTATATACAGTGGTGCCTCGCATAACGAACGCTGCGCACAACGAACTTTCTGTTAGTTCATTGCGCGACTCGCATAACGAACTCGCTTCACACAACGAACTGCATCGTGTTTAATTTTGCCGCCCGAACGCTCCTACATATCACGAAGTCGCCCGAACTTCCAAGGTCGCACGCAGTCGATGCTCAAACTTGCATGAACATGCATCAATGCGCGTCAGTCGTTTTTTTCTGTGCTTAACTCACACACATGTTTGTTTTAATAAATGTAATTTTGTGTGTCTATATTATGAGTTCTAAAAAAAGCAGTAAGGTGATTTCTGTTGAAATAAAACAAGAAATAATTAGAAAGAGGATTTGACCCTGCAAGCCTCGGTAGACTCTCCTAAATCTGATTCTGACTAAAAAATAAGAAACTTGTGTACAATCTTTTTTATGTTACAGTACCATATTTTATGCTACAGAACGAATTAAAATTTTTAACATGTATTGTTATGGGAAAACGCGTTTCACATAACGAACTTTTCGCATAACGAACTTAATTCAACACATTTTTAAAACTGCTTTAAAAAATGAAACTTATAAATTTGCTTCCCATTTAATATCACTTTACATTAATAAAATGCATTTTATTAAAAATTTCCATAAAATTACAAAACCGAAATTAAATTAAAAAATAAAAATTACATTTCAGCATCGCCTTAACAATATTATACGAAAACAAAGTTCAACTGAAATTTCATTAAAATTAAGTGGAAAGTACACTGTTATAATGTATATCCGATAAATCGATAACACATAAGGAATAAAGTTGATAATTATTTTTAAAATAAGTGTGTGTGTACCTCTGTGTGTGTTAAACAAAAAACAGTCTAGACAAATTCCTTATTAGAATATCCTAATTACCTCCCATGAGATATTATATGTGAAGCAAGATTGTGCCGTATCATCTCTTAATAATAATGATATCATAGATAGAAGATTGTATGTACTAGAATAAGTACTTTTATTTTAGCTACAGTAATTATGTATATCCTATTATATTTGTAACAAAAGCACACTTTATATTATAAAAGAATTAGATATAATATTATATTCTCCGATTATAAAATTTAACAAATATTTAAAGAATCATTGATTATATAAGAAAAAAATTATATCAGTTAAGTCGAATAGAACACCATAATATAAAAATAGCTTTTAGATCACATACTACCTAAAATAATATAAATTATACATTTTTTCAGGTAGAAACAATATATTTAAATGAAAACAATAATTAATGTTTTAGTTGGGCAAAAAACTATAAATAACCCTTTATTTAATAGGGGATAGTTTAAAAAATAAATTAAAAATAATTTAATTGTTTCATATTAAATTCATTTTAAATTTCGACATGTGTGGAATATTCTAGAAAATACATTGCAACAATGAGACGTAAAGAAATATAGATTCATCGAAAAATAGTTTGTGATGCTAAAACTATAAATAACCCTTTATTTAATAGGGGATATTTAAAAAAAATAAAAAAAGTTCAATTGTTTCATTTTAAATTCAATTTTAATTTCGACACGTGGAATATTCTAGAAAATACAACAACAATGACACGTAAAGAAATATAGATTCATCGAAAAATAGTTTGTGATGCTAAAACTATAAATAACCCTTTATTTAATAGGGGATATTTAAAAAAAAATTAAAATTAATAAAAAAAGTTTGTTTTATTGTAAATTCAATTTTTATTTCGACACGTGGAATATTCTGGAAAATACATTGCAACAATGAGACGTAAAGAGATATAGATTCATCGAAAAATAGTTTGTGATGCTAAAACTATAAAAAACGCTTTATTTAATTTTAAATAAAAAAAGAATTAAAATTAATAAAAAAGTGTAATTATTTCATTTTAAATTCAATTTAAATTTCGACATGTGGAATATTGTAGAAATACATTGCAACAATGAGACGTAACGAAATATAGATTAATCGAAAAATAGTTTGTGACGCTAAAAGTATAAATAACCCTTTATTTAATAGGGGATAATTTAAAAAATATATTAAAAATAAATAAAAATAATTTAATTGTTTCATTTTATATTCAATTTTTATTTCGACACGTGGCATATTCCAGAAAATACATTGCAACAATGAGACGTAAAGAAATATAGATTTATCGAAAAATAGTTTGTGATGCTAAAACTATAAATAACCCTTTATTTAACAGGGGATATTTAAAAAAAATTAAATATTAATAAAAAAAAGTATAATTGTTTCATTTTAAATTCAATTTAAATTTCGACATGTAGAATATTCTAGAAAATACAATGCAACAATGAGACGTAAAGCAATATAGATTTATCGAAAAATAGTTTGTGATGCTAAAACTATAAAAAAAACCTTTGTTTAATAGGGGATAATTAAAAAATATATTAAAAAATAAATAAAAATATTTAAATTGTTTCATTTTAAATTCAATTTTAATTTCGATATCTGGAATATTCTGGATAATACGTGAAATTGCCGTGACAACAATTTATTTATTTATGATTAATAAATATTTATATTGACTACCTATAATTTGTGACTTTGTACGTATTTTAGTACTAATTATAAATACCGAAATATCGGTATTATATGCACTAATACCGGTATCATAATACCAGAGAAAAATGTCCGGGATCCCGGTATTGTACTCACTACTTATAAACTACAATATTCGAATCGAATATCGAATGATTATTTATATACAAAGTTATCTATTAAAAATAGAGTTGGTATTCTTTCGCATACTTTATAGTATATAAATAAATTATATAAAATGTTAGGACAGCAGTGCCATATTTAATTATAAAAAAAAATTCATAAAGTAGATACGGCTATGAATAAAACACTTCGAGAACATTATTGTGGATACACATTTCATTAATTGTACTTGAAAATAATAAAATTTAAAGTAAGTGAAACGTGAATTAAATTTTAAGAGAGAATTTTAGTATTCAAAAGTGTCAGCAATTAGAAAAGATGTCTAAAGGAATTAATAAAACATAAGTTATTTATCCAGATGTCTTTCGTGTCTGTTTTATTCTGTGATAAATTCATCACAGCTTCCTGCTTTTATTTATTTATAAAGCGGATGCGTTAATTATACCATTTAGGTTAAGTACACAATCCAATAAAAATTTAATGAAATAAACTTTACACGCAAAATTTAAACTTTCTTACGGATTTGGCACAAAGTTTATCATAATTCAAACCTCTTTTGAATATGTGTGTTATATATTAATATACTATAATTTCTCTATGGTTCTACCGGCATGTATTACAAAACCAGTGAATGCCCACTCGATCAGCTACTCTAAGACCGTATGTATCAAATCCCCACCCAAGATTAGTAAATGATTAGGTTTGCTTACTTGTGACGTCACCACGAAGATCATTTCAACCTTCTTGATTTCATTTATTTATTTATGATTTCAACTGTCATAATATTAAACACATAATTATAATTAATATAATTAATATCATGTGTGAAGCTTCACTAGAGCAATAAATGAATAGCACAAACACAGAACACAATAATAAATCAATCACGACCAAATTTATATTATGACAGTATGACAGCGTTGGCGACCATTTGAAATCAAGAAGGTTGAAATGATCTTCGTGGTGACGTCACAGGCAAGTTAGCAAACCTAATCATTTACTAACCTTAATCCCCACTAAGGTGGTAGTTATGGTGTTTTAATTACAAAAAAACGATAAGTATAAAAATATATGCGAAAATTTACAGGTATAAAAAAATAGTTTTCTTTGGTAAAAATAAGACCAAATGACAGAAGTGCAACTAACATTTGAAAAGATTTTAACTAATTACACGAGCGAAAATTATTCTCTAATTTAGCGCGGTGTTTACACCGAGAAAACAAAACAGAAACATTGTGTCTTTAAAATACTTTGTATTTAAAAATGTATAGGGTTTATTGCTTTTTGGTCATAAAAACACCGTGTTTCTGTTTTGTTTTCTCGGTGTAAACGCCGAATAAGATAAACTTTTTCTTTTCTTTATTCACGCTATACAAGTTTTTATATAAAATAATTTACTACCTTTTTCATGTGCAATTTTGATGGCTATCCAACAGTAATAATAATAATATAATGATATACTTCAGATGTATTAAACCATATTGAGCCAGCGGCATATGTATATTAGAAATTATATTGACATTTTATGAACATTTATAAAATCTAATACTATTTTTATTATTTATTAAAAAGCGGTTGCAAATCACAAACCATTAGTAAGAAAAACTGGTGTACAAATAAAAAATACTAATATCTAAATGAAACAAAAATTATAAGATGTAAATACAATAAATTAGTTATTTCTATAAATATCTTCCTTATCAAAAATCAATCAGATATTTAAAAAAATCAAAGTCAAACTGATATAAATTCATTTATATTTGAAGTACCTACCTGTTTTATTTATTTATTTATTTATTTATAAAAGATTCCGAACATCAAAACTCGATTATTAAATGTCAAACCATGTTGGTGGAAAAGTACACAGTAGATAGGGAAAAAATATTTGGTATTGGAATAATTTTAAAACCTGATGTTTACACAGATTTGATTTAAAATATTTGAAAGCATTGATAAAAAATTTAGCATTAAAAATATATATACTCGTTCGCGTTGCCTGTCAGATTTAAAAAAAAAAAAACTTCCAAAGGAATTTTATTCAGTTCGAGGTTTTTTTATTGCATTAAATTTTTATTACCTTTTTCGTATTATTTATTGTGTACGGTATTTATATGGATATTAATATGTATCTTCTTAATAACAGTTATTTTAGATTTTTTTTATAAAAAACATAATGTCTTACCTTTAATTTCTTTCTGGCGATAAATGTGCATCTAAACTGATCAGCAAAACTTTATAAGACGTAATCCAGAGTATACTATATGAAAAGTGTTGAATCCAGTACCCCATGAATCAACATTGCTTGGAAATTAAAAATCATGCAATTATTCGACATACCTGGAGAAATAAAAAAAGTTAATATAGAATTTTATTTTCGAAATGAAAAACAGTATTTTTAAAACTATTTTATTGCGCATTCATACATCACAATATAAAATTCAATCACATTTTCAAAACAAAACAAAGTGAAGTAAAATTACACAGACAGAAATATTTATTTAAGTAACAAAATTTCCCTAGATTTTTTTCCATCTTATCTTAACAATGAAATCCAGTTTATACATATTTTTTCTAAAAATAAACAGGTTTGTATAAAAATTCTATATTAATTGTTTATTAAAACAAAATTGTACCAACTAAAATATATTATCTTGTACATATCATAATAAATAATTTAAAGATAAAGCAAAATAACACGACATATGACATGACTGTGATATAACATTTATGCTGGATTGCACAAACCCTAATTAAAAAAATGTTTCTGTTTAAATGCTCGATTTACTTTATGAATCACGAATGAATAGTTTAGATCTTAATTTTTTTTAATAAGGTGGGTGTTTAATTACTCTTTTTATATTGACAACATTTCAACTGCTTGTCTAAAAGATCTATCATGATATCATTTGATAATAGGGTATGTTTTTATTGTTATGTTCGATTATATTATAGTCTGTTTTTCATGCAATCCAACATTAATATATTTTATTGATTAATAACACAAGCAAGTAACCATGTATTGAAAATTGTATGCCATTATTGTCATTGCCCAGCAAAAAATGAATAATTACAAATTACTTAAAAATTCAGCAAAAGCCTAAAAGTCGTTGTCATGTTATATGTTGTATCACAGTCATACCAAATATAATATTATTTTTTGTTGTATATTGCCTAAATGAACTGCTGAATTTAATCATGCTAATATTTTTGACAATAATTATGCTATTATAATTATCTAAGCCATGATTTACTATAAATATTGTTTATTCTTTATTGAGATATACATTTAAAAAGGCATGATCAAATTTAGCAAATAACAATGTATTTCATTACTTAACAAGAATTTATTTGAATACAACAATAGTATACAATATCAGTTCGTTTTTTATTTATTTATTAAGAATTTTTTTATAAAAATATTTTCTCTCGTAAAGGAAAAAATATATATGATACATAGTGATAAGTTTTTTTTATATTTATTTTGTCACTTCTTTGACACAATGTTTATTGGTTATTAATTTGGTTGAATTGTTTTAAGGGGGATAGCCATTGTGACGGGTCAAAAAATTGTCAATGTTTGGAAATTTTTTTCACAGATATAACTAATTATTTTTGAATCAGGTAATTGATATTTTATTAAGTATATATTCAACTTATTTAATATCAATTTTTATTGAAAAATATTAAATATTTACAAAAAAAAAATTTTTTTTCTCTATGGTCGACTCGAAATTTCGAGAAGGGTTATATGAAAAAAATAAATAAAATTTTTATCAATATCTATATGAATGTAGCTATCGTTGCACGTAGCCGTTTTTTTTTAATTTTATTTTTTCATAAAATGGCGATCGTTTGAATTTTTTTTATGTCATAACCGGCCGTGCTACATCGTCTCACTAAATTGACTGTAACTCAGTCAATTTTCAAAATTTAAACTCAATTTTTTTATACATAATTATGAATATGTAAACTTTAAATAAATCTAAGAAAAAAATTATATTTTTTTCCGTCTCAGTGGCGTTCCCCCTTAACGTCAGTATAAAGTTTAAATTGAAATCTTTTTTGAATTTATCTACACTTACATTCCTATGATATATTTATAATTACTACTTCTCACATTTCAAGATATGCTACCAACCATTAGATTTAAGATTTATTTTCCTGTTATATTCATGTATAAATGTATATGTACTTGAATGTAATGTTATTTGAATGTTGAAAATAATAAGACATTTGATACATTTTTGACAACTATCAATACAATAAAATTGATTGTACAAAATGAAACAATTGTTTCATATCGTGGGTTTAATGTAAATATAATAAATATTTTTTTAAGTTGATAGTGAATTTGCTTTTTTGTAATTTTATATTTAATTAGTTTTATAAATTAAATGAGCGATACGAAGGATATTTTTTTTTATAAAAAGGGGTTTGTCTATGAAATCTGCTGGTCTCTTTAGACAGCTTGTCATACGAAGGATACTATTGCCAAAATGATTATACCCGTCAGGATCAACATCAAGTATTCGCAGTTTTTCTTCGTCCATAACTTTCACGATTGTGTCATTTAAAAAAGTATATTCTACATAGTTATTTCGTATGTTTACTTTTTATCGTTCGAATAATTATTAGTGGTACTACTAAAATTATTATAACAACTTTTTTTAAATTATTCCATTCTGTTTGGACTCTATCTCTGCAGTACCAACAAGATCGTAATACTGAACGTGATACATGATATATTTTGATGAGCATTATAGAAAATGCATTATTTGCATAACGCTCAATTTGCAAATTAAAATAGTTATAATTATTTAAAAAACCCATTGCAAATTTTGCTCCACTCATGTCCGGTATTATAAAGGACCTAGCAAATTTGCAAGCTAGCAAGCACTCTCAAATGAGATATTAAACTTATATGACAGATCTCTTTGAGTTTTTAACAGATAGTTGCAGGCGCAGTAAGTTGGTTTTTACCATTTTTTATGCAAGGTTAATAAATACACTTTAGTAAATATACTTTACATACCTTTTTTTACTTCCTATGTATGAAACTATCCGTCAAAAACTTCAAGAGAGTGCTTCTAAGCTTGCAAATTTACTAGCTCGTTTATAATACCGGACATCAGTGATAGCAAAATAAATATTCACAGTAAACCCTCGACGTATAATAATGTTTGAACAACATAATATACTTCTTCAGATATTTAAGACAAACCCATATACACAAATGACCTTAAATAAACAATATCGAGCGACGCATATTTAATAAAACAAATATGTCGTTTGTATTCAAATAAACATCCTGTTGATTATACAAATGCATAATAATTATGATAATACTTTTCGTTCATTCACCTTATAGTGATGATATATTTATTTAATGATATTGTCTCTAATGATAGGAATCATTTATAAGTAAATCTACATAATAATAATTACAGTCTTTGTTTATACATATGTACAATAGAGCTAGATGTCGAGCCGATCGTTTCAGCGACTAGGGTTGCCAACTTTAAGGCTACAAATATCCTCAATCATACGCATTAATTGATTGATTGATTGATTGTTATCATAGAATGATAACTATAAAAACAAGTTTTAATCGAAAAAAGACATTGCTGTATAAATATATATCGAATTTGATGAAAATCTATTGGGCGGAACATTTTAAAATAAAATTAAACCACCTCCCAAACGCGTGATATTAACCTCTATTCTAAGACTGGATTTTTTAGGGATGTAAATAATAAGAACGTTCTAGAAGTGCATCATAATCTATCGACAAATAAACTCAATGCATTCTTATAATAATATTATCCAATGTTTTGTAGAAGAAGTTAATTTTATCCCAAAGGAATATATGTAAATGTAAAAAACTGAATCAAAAAACGCAAGTTGCGTCGTTCTGGGCGTTAGGCGGCTATTACACTATCAAATAAATATGTTAAAGATTTTTGACAAAGATTTGATTGAAGCCGTCCACGAACACTGTCGCCATTTTGATTTATCCGTCAAAAAACATTGATCAAATATAAGAAACTGTGATTATCTATGATAAAAGAAATATCACGACGGTAAATATTACGTAAATATTATAAAATTTGATGTATTACACTGTCATATTTCTTTGATCAAAGAAATTTTTATCACATTTCTTTGATAGTGTAATAGCCGCCTTATATCAACAAACAATTTTCGTTTCAAAATCCTAAAAAATTCTACTGCAATATATGACCGAAATACCGTTCAAAACGATACGTGGCTTGCACCCAGAAGCCAAGAATCACCTATTTTTACAACTGAAAAAATAAGATCAACAAAAAAATCAGGGATTTAGTTATAGTACAATGAAACTTCTACAAACCGATCAATTGCTACTAAAAAAATAAAATACTGATGGTTAAGGAAGAGATGTCGGTTCATGAATTTTCACTGTAATAATGTCGTTAAAACTTTGTACATACATTTTAAAAAACACGCAATAATTTCTATTTTTCCGAGCATAGTTACATAACTATACTATTAAACTATTCTGAAATCCGTTAATTATTTTTACTCACCCGTTGATCAAGCAACGTGCACCCTAGGAACACTGGTGCCTGAAAGTTGGCAACCCTATCAGCGGCGACAAGCGCGCGCGCAGCCGACGGCAATGTTTACTTTCAATTACGTTTAGAAGATTCGGAGGAACAACGCAGGAGATCACCTGAGGCCAGCAGCGAGAAGAATCATCACCCACGACGACACCCATCCTACATAACACCCACTGCTACCACTACCGCTGTTACTGCTGCTGCTGCTACTGCTGCTACTACTACTGTATGATCCCGCGGGCTGCCGGATTGGTGGAGGACTCAAAGTGTATTCGTTGTCTGAAAAACAATCGATCAGTCATAATGTCTATTCGATTGGAATAGTGTTATTTTTATAAGGTTTTGTTTTGGGATGTACATTGTACACCTAATTCTGTTTTTACACGGTAGATACGTTCCAGAAAAAAACCGTGCAAAAAAATACATGAAGTACATAGAAAAAAAGACCGAAGATTACGGTTAGTAAAAATATTTAGCATTAAAATTTAAATTATTCTAAACCGTGTAAAAAAAACCATGTAAAAACAGAATTGGGTGTATTTGATTATATGAAAGTCAAATAAATTTTATTTTAGTTTGTTTACTGGATTAAAATTAAGTATTATTTTCAATAGATACAGGGTTGGTCAGTAGTGAGTATTGGAAGATTTATGTTCTTTCAATTATGCCTTATAAAAATAAAAAATAAAATGCAAAACCTATTTTCTTGACAGTCATTTGTTTTTTTTTTTCATGAAACCTTTTTCTAAATAGGAATATTATAATCGTGTATTTTAAAAATACAATTTTTTAAAAATAACTAGGAACTGAATTGAAAGTTTCAAACTTGTATGGAGTGAATTACCTATTTTATTACTTGTTTTTTAATTAATAGACAAATGAAGAAATTTACTATACATTTATTTTAAGTATTAATCCAATGATACTAAAAATGATTTTTATATTCATTTAGAAAAAAAGTTTTATTAGGGTTAAAAAAACTGCCATGGGACTTTCTTATAGTTAATACTAAGAGTGTACGTTTTACGTGTATCTAATTTTATAAAACAAATCTTTCTGGCTACCCGACAAAAAATATAAAAATGATGAATGAAACATAAATTATATAAAATAACGTTTTCGACAACATTTATTAAAAAAAAACATTTTTTTCTGTTATGAATCATTTTAAATATAAATTGAAATCAATTCTTTCATTAGAAATAAAAAATAAATTATAAACATTAAGTTATATTTTATACAAATTATACCGTTTACAAAAATACCGACACACAGATATCATGGCAAAAATAGTGAAAATAGATTTACGGAACAAGGTTGAATTCGAAAAAATCATATTTACGAGTACTATAGTCCTTTATATACTATTATATATGTATTTCATTTATTATATTGCTGTATACTGTAACATCTGTAAAAGTAAAGAATTAAAATAAATTCCCAAGCCTTTACTTTTGACTATCCCTGAATAAAACTATAACTTTTACATTACTGAATTTTATCTCTAATCTCACATTTTCTCTTGACGCCACTGCTTGTTTAGATGTATAAAAGAATCAGAGCTCTTTGATTTATTCTTTGAGTGACTGGCTGGTCGAACGTGTAATGTAATAGAAAAGTTTTTTTCGCGTGTTTAGGATTTATGTGTGTATGTGGAGGTGTGTGTTTGTTCGAGAATGAAATCTGATTAGCGATTGTTGTGGGGAAGAAGTTTTAATTCGGTTAAAAAGTTATTCTAACAATATTTAAAGTGTGAATATGTGTGGCATGTGTGGAACATAACAAGCAGACAACATTGTTGTTTATTTTACCACCGTATATTTTTTACTCATAGTAACCAACATTTTTTTATTATATTCAAACCTGCAGGAATATATGTATTATTATTAACTGATTAGATAAGATATCATTATTTTTATAATATTTATTTAACCTTCCTATACCCGCATATTGGTCTGTCAGACCGACAGATAACATTTTTTAAAATTTTTCCAATAACGAAGAATGCTAAGACAATGAGCTTACTGGTAACTTCATGATTTGTCGCGACCTTCAATTAAGTGCAGTGCGAGCATTCGTGTGATTAGGGCATGTACCAGTACACGACATCAATTGGTCTGTAAGACCGACGCGGGTATATGTTACACGTTTGATTATACTCCGAATGCAACGTGAGATATTGGTTGAGAATAGTTTATAATACTTTATACCTCATGTTGTTATCTTAAAGTTTGTGGAGTTATTTTTAGTTTTTGTTTTAAGAAAAAAAATTTTTTTTCAAGTTTTCGTAGCTTGTTAAAAAAAGTAACTTTTTCCAGAGGCTGTAATAAAAGACTGTTAGTCTCAAATTAAATCAAAATGTTGTTTATAATTTTGGTTTATTTATTTCAACACATCCTTTTCTACTAATAAAATTAATTTTACTAGGCTGTCATAACAAAAAAGGTAAAAAAAACAGGCTCTATGCGCGGGTATATGTGTTATTCTATTTGACGGGGATATAGGAAGGTTTATAATTCACAATATTATTGAAGAAACAAATCCGTTGGTTTATTATTTTAAAGGACCTAAACTACAAGATTATTAAATTCGTATTTTAATTATTTATAATCCGCACAAGAAATAAAAGTATCCATAAAAATGCTCATTTCAAGAATAAACGAAAATCAACAATTTTGGTTTTGCAAGCTGCATTTTTTTCATATTGTTTTAATTAAATGTTTAATATTAGAAATAGGTAACCTCTTTTAATAACTTATTTCATTTAATAATGAAATTATTTTCTTAAAATGATAATCCATATTAATTGTTACTTCTCAAAAAGAAAAAAAATACGTGTTAATTGAATACACATTAAACGAAACAGACAACTAACGTTTGTATATAACGTTTCACATACTACAACAGACTTTTTTTAAATAAGCTATGACTGGGACAAATCGAGAGCATGTACCGAGTTGACATAGCAAGTTTGAACGAGGCATTCATCATTACCTGAGTTCCGCCATTCCTCGAGGCCGTAGTCGCTGATCACCTGGTTCTCCGCCGCGCCGCCGCCCCCTGCGAAAATAAAACACGGTGTTATATAATTGGGTGCTGCGACACTCGTCGCTGTTTGTTCGTTAGGGAAGTAGGTTTGTTTGTTGTGGTAGAAATTTTGTTAGAGTTGGGATAAAATTGAGGTGTATGCAGCAACAAGGAGTTAACTCCAGTT
The DNA here is from genome assembly GCA_949319165.1 of Sialis lutaria. Classification (NCBI taxonomy): domain Eukaryota; kingdom Metazoa; phylum Arthropoda; class Insecta; order Megaloptera; family Sialidae; genus Sialis; species Sialis lutaria. Next base: position 13,416,397 of record OX439239.1, read on the forward strand.
TTTATAATTTGTGAGAAAATAGAAAAACTGTTTAAATAATGGATAATGTATTTAAATCGCATTTGCCTTCGTCCAATTATTATTTGTCACCGACCACATGTTTTGGCCAAATTCCATTGAGAAATTCGTCAAATTCGCAATTCTAGAGTCAATTTTATTCTGAAGTTAACTCCTTTTTGGCCCAAATAGTTGAAAATTATTTTCTTTTTAAAGTAAAGAAGCATTGAATAAGAACAATTTTCAACAAAATTAGTTTATTTCAAGAAAGAACACAGTAACGAGTGTACTAACAAAATTCTAAGCCCAAAAACAAAGAGTCATTTTTATTCTGGGGTTAACTTCTTTTTTGCCCAAATAGTTGAAAATTATTTTCTTTTTAAAGTAAGGAAGCATTGAATAAGAACAATTTTCAACAAAATTAGTTTATTTCAAGAAAGAACACAGAAACGAGTGTAGGTACTAACTAAATTCTAAGCCCAAAAACAAAGAGTCAGCTCCTGGAGTTAACTCCATTTTTACCCAAGCGAATGAAGCAGTTAATTCATTCTAGCGGATACCTTGAGAACTATTAACGGTAGGTAACTCTTTGTTGAATCAAACGAAAGAATGATTAACGGTTGTTAACTTTGTTTGGCCTAAAAATGGAGTTAACTCATTGTTGCTGCAAACCCCTCAATTATGTTTTTGTAAAAAATTATTTTACTGAACGATATCAAATTTTCTTTCTATGTCCAGTATACCTTTCTAATGTATTTTAATGATAATGAAATGATAGCCAATCATATATATGACGTTATATGATACATTTTTATAACTTCAAATAAATGATCATTTTTAAAAGAAATTCACTTGTCAAGGAGATTAAAAAAAATTAAATTGTTATGTTCTTCTAGGTATATAAAAAAATTTCAATAATTTTCAAGCATTTATTCTATTCTACAATATATTTGTTTCAAAACTATTGCTTTCGAATAATCTAACTTTTGAAAAAATCTTTAAAATTCAAGAAATGTGCTTAATTATAGGAAGAATGAACGGTGTAATCGTCAAGTTTTAAAGTTATTTCATTTAGTAGAAAAATCTTGAGAAACTAATTTTTGTGCTTCGAGATTGGAATTTCTTCGTAAACAAAAGCAAACCAAAGATTTCTACGATGCATTTCCAGTGTAATTTGAGAGCTGCGTTTTGTTGTGTATAGATATTAACAATTTAATTTGTTACAGAGATTAAATTCATAAAAAAACATAATATAATACCGTTCCCTTTAAACTGATTATAGTTTGCTTTTGCTTGCGAGCATAATCTTTATAATACCAGACATTTGATACAATTTTTATAAAATTAAAAAATGTTTAAGAAATAGATTAATAATTCTTCTTAAATAGTTTGATTAGAAGCTGAAATAATAATTTTTAGCATGCGTTGACATTTTTTTTAATTAGCAAATCTATATATTTTTCCTGCTAAAAGGTAGGTATTGTTTTATACATCCATATTAAAATATTAACAGGCAACACAATTTTTAATTAATTAAATGAAAATCAATATGATTTTTAATTATATGTACCATACAGAAACAGTGATTATATATTTTAATTAAATTTTAAGTCATTTTTTCAAAAATGTTAAAATTATAATATAGATAATTTACATAATTTAAATAATTAAGTAGCACAAATTATAAAAATATAAATCGTATATTAAAAACTATATAAATAAAACGTGAAGATAAGTAAATACTTTAAATATTAGACTGCTTGAAGAAATTTAAAATGGAATTCGGAGGCCATAGTAAGCAAGTCTACAATAGAAAAATTGTAATTAAAATTGATATTTTTATCAAAAAAATTGTAGAAAGGCATTTTCTGGTAAACAAATAAAATTATATGATTTTTAAATTAAAAAAAATTGTTTCACCCTATTTGAAAATGACTAAAATATTTATATAAAAATTATGTTAGTCGCATCGAATAATGGACAGCTTTTAAGACTTATATTATTAATAAAATATCGTTTTTTTAAATGCAATTATTTAAAATATCAAAATGTTTATCAGAAAGTGCATGCACAGAATTTTTATACGATTTAAAAATAAAACGACCAGAGACCGATGTTGCTACTGGTAATACGTACAATAGGTGAATGGAAGAAGCGCTGACTGGCTGCATGTTTAAATATTTGGCCGCTATGGGAATTCTCTTCGAGATGAGACGTTATTCTCCTTCTCGATTACTTTTTTCAGACATTTATTTATGAAATTGTAACAAGAGTACAAATATTAAATTGGAATGTATTTTTATACTGACAATGAGCATAAAAATGATTTTTTACGTATGTATACAGTTCGATAACTATGTATTCTGAATATTGATTTATTTAAAAGTAAACAAATAAACGAGTATTTAGAATTATCAAAAGTATATTTTCACCGCAACTTGTTCAGTAGGGTGGGCCGAAGACGGCAAAAAAATATAATTTAGAATTTCAAATGGGGGTAGTGGGGAAAAGTTGTCATATGTTAACAGTGTATTATACAAAAATATGAATTTTTTTTGAAAATGAGAGCCTAAAGAATTAAAAAAAAGTATAACTTTTTTATTTTATTTTTTCTAATTTGGCAGAAAATATTACCGCTGTTTAATATATACATGTAAAATAAATTGTTGATATATTTCAACATTAAACAAGGTCCCTTAACACCCAAATAGATTAAAAAATTTTTTTACTATCTAATAATTTACAATGTGAGCTCTGTGCTTGCTTAAGTATTCAAAAGGTTGAATTTTTAAAAGTTTGATGCTATACTTTCAATGATGTGTTCGCATTTCTTAATTTTTCGGTCAATCAGTTTTTTTTTAAATTTTGCAGAAGCTAACTTATCTACATTTAAACAAATTTTTTTATTAATTTACACAAGTGTTTTAATTATAGTGATTAGTTCTAAATACGAATAGAACATTATCTATCAACCAAGTATCAATTATCTATTAACCAACATTATTTCAGAGCAATAGCATATTTTTAATATATTTAAGGGATGAGGTGCACGGTCAAATGTTGAAATATATCAGTCATATTTTTTTACAAGTGTAATAAATACAGTAGTATTGTTTTTTGGCCTCAAAAAAACAATTTTTTTTTGGGTCCCCACGGGCCCGGCTAGATATTAAAAAAAAATATTTTTTGTCTCCAGCAAACGTACCTATATTCCTGAAGTACCTATAGTTAACCGAGACACAAATATTCAATTACTAACAATGAGTAATTTGTAATAGGTATATACATATAGTCTACTATTTGAGTTCCTTGTGACTACTCGTATAATAAGCGTATTTTTATTTATTTTTGCCGTTCCTCTCCTCTCAGAACGTCCAAGATTATACCATTATTTCTTAAAAAATAATCCATACAGTACTCTAATAACTATATATGATACTACTTTAAGTTCTGTCGTTCTCTCAACCAGTCGAAAATATATAGAACTTAATAAAAAAATCTAATTTGTCTTACATTCACTTAAATATTACAGACGTTTTGTAAATAAATACGTACTTAAATACCACAACACGGATGATGTAGGTTTTAAAACAAACCAAAGTAAATAAACCCACTCGCTGTATTGTTGTTTAAATCAAATTAATTTCAAAGTTAAATAGGAAGGAGGAACACTCCTACGTGTATATGCTTTTTATTTATTTGCTTATACAAATTATGTAGTTGTTTATAAACAAAACTAGCAGGTATTTTCAAAGATGTAGGTGTGTTGAACAAATAGGTACACATCTTGTAAACGTTATGTATCTGTTAGGTTAATGATTTTAATGGTATTGTGGGTTGGATTTCAGATATTGAATGTTGAATAAGATAAATAAAGTGTAAACATCTTTTAAAATTTACTTATAATGTTTTTTTTATTTTGTGAAAATATATAAATAAAACATATTTATAGAGTAATATAGAGGATACAAATGCCTGATTAAAACATTTTGTGTGTAATAACATCCATAAAATTTAAAATTGACTAGTAACCCTAGAAGGCTAATCATATTTTATGCGGAAGCTTTTTATTAATCGACTCGACTAACATCAGTTTTTGCATTTTTTGTAACTAAATTACCTATTTTAGAGGAATATAAATGAAAAATGCAGTTTTTGTATTTATTTTTTTATTAAAACGAACAAAAATTAATCATATTATATTTTTCTTATGATTTAAAATGATCGATTTAAAAAATCTTTTGTAGAAGGGACAAAACAAAACCTTTTTTTAATGAAAAAACTTATTTTAACTAAATAAAAAAAAATGTTAGACCTTTTTTAATACGCTGTGTTAATCGAATCGACTAACATCAGTATACAAATAAGTATAGTATAATATACGTGGTAGTCATTACAGCCATTGTTTTCAATTTGCATGGTAGGAAGTAATTAACTTGAAAAGACAGTAAATACGTGTATAAATTATTTTATAAAAAAGTATAGATATAATAAAAATCTGTCACTGTAATACTAAAAATAAAGATACATAGAAAGTAACTATACTTCAAAACCTGCAGACAACATAATTTAAAATCGAAGCCATCTATGAGATTCATCTACATTGTTTCTAGTGAGCTCTGAAAATACAATATGCGACGACAACAAACAAATCAAAGAAAGCCATGAAGTTCGAACATCTACATAGCCGCCTACGTTTTGCAGCACCGTGTACGTTCATACGTCACTCGATCGGCCGTACTGTCACCGATAAAACGACACTATAAAACCGTTCCATGCTGAGCCTTGGCGCGCTATAAAATGTGCGGAGCCATTGTGGGGGAGAGGGAGAGGGTTGTTCTTCACTCCGTGTGTCTGTGACGAGCCGATGATATTTATGTGCGCCGTTATTTATTAAACGCATGGCAGGAGATCATTGCCCTACTTATAGTAATGGAGATCCACATCAAAATAAGTTTTTTTTAAGAAGTTAACAGTTTCATCGCTTTTTTATTCAAATAATACCATATTAGGTGGCTGTATTTATTAGAAGATTAAGTATTTACATTTAATATACTATATCAATTAAAACCTTATAATTTATAATAATAATAATAATAACTGCCGAATAATTTAAATTTGATACATGATACTTACTTACTGTAAGCCTTGACTATTAAAAGTGTGACAGAAAGTTGAACAAAATAACGTGACTTATATCCAGAAGCCAAGACACATTATTTAAGTGAAGTAATTTTTATAAAATAACAATTAAAAATGTCTTATTAGTAGCTTTTGGTCTTTGAACGTTTCAAATGATGTCAAGCTTGATTATCAGTAATAATTGATTTTTATATTGTGAAGTTAGTCGTTTCGGCATCTGATTTATTTATATGTGAATAATGTAAGGCTTATATATGATCATCACCGATAGTGTGCGCTAGACTTTACAGCTTTCGCGGTTGCAATGTTGACATAATTTAGTAATTTCAAGTTTAGCATCAATTCGAAGTTTGTATATTGATTCAAAGTATCGACAAACTTTACGGCGCTGTCGAGAGAAAATATTTATTTGAATTGAATATGTCTTCTGTGAAATAAACATTATTGGTGACATATTCTATGTATAATTTATGTAAACTTATTGGATAACAAGAGAATGGACATTGTATTATTTATACTGCCTTCCTAAGCCAAAAAGGTTGATCTCAGTTTTTATTCGATACCAACTTTTTTATTTTAAATCGCGTTCTGCATTTTAGGTTTTAGGTTTAAAATAAATTATTTATATATGTATCATATATAGAAAGAATAATTGTAATTATTATTTTTTTTTTACTTATATTTGGAAATACGCTCATTATGATTAGAAATTACAATTACGCTATTTTCTACTGAATATACGTTTGTAGTATAATAATACTAAGCGCAATTAAGAGATTAACGTAAGTCGGTTAACTATTATGCTTATTGTTTGTAAAATGGAGATACCATAAAATTGCTTGTGCAATTGTGTTAAATACATAAGCAAATTATTCCTTAACACTATAGTTTTTAATAGTTTTCATAGTAATAACTTTTTATTTTATTTTAATACAGGCTAAAAATTTTACTCTACAGTGAGGAATGAAAATATCCATTTTTTTTACTAATTGATTACGAAATAAATGCCTGATATTTTGAAAATATATAAATTATGGCACTTCTTATTCATTTTTTTTGATTTTAAGGTTGGCGTACTTGAATTTAAAATTTCCCAACTTTCTTATTTAAAAAAATAAGTAAAAAAAAAGTACAAAAACAAGGGATTTCTTATAACGTGAATTTTAATAATTAATTATCACTCAAATATTCTATAATAAATTAAAATATTCTTGAATAAGATTGCACGTAAGAATTATTTAATAGGTACCTACAATACAAAGTAATAATGAATTTAAAAAAAAACTTTATACTGTTGTTTTCATATAACGAAACATTTTTATAGTAGGCATCATCATCAACATTGTCAAGTATATTTACGTACAGCGTTATTTATTAAACGCGCCGATCACTGGCCTACTTACCGTAATGGAGTCTCAGTTCAGTATTTGAGTACCTACTCCAACAAAGCGCGAACAAATAGGGGTTGAGGGTGTTACAAAACTCGCGGCGTTTAGTGGCGCGTGGTGATTGACTCTAAATAGGTAGAACTTTTAGTGAATTAACCCGTCAAAAATACCGAAAAACAAATAATAATTCGTCATTCAGTAAACATAATCATTGAAACTGATAAACATGATAAAAATACATATACTGGAAAGATAAATGTGCATACAGAAATTCAGATATATTAAAATATATAATTTCAAAACTTCAACCACATATTTTGCCATAATCATCAAAAGAAGTACTTTCAAATAATTCATTAAGTTCAAAAAATGCCATGCCCTGGATTATGTATAAATGTATTAATTCCATCCAAAATCCAATGTATGCTATTTTCTGAAATTTGCAATGTACACATAATATGTAAGAACTTTTTTTAAGCATCAATCAAAGAAAAAATGTATTTACAAAATACCTTAATGTCAACAAGAGAGCAAATATTTTTATATATGTATATGAAATGAAATTGAGTTCCGTATGTACGGTAGTTAGATAAATTATACTCGTAATATTTAATTAAAAAAATAAAACATATTCTATACTCACAGTTAGGTAAGTTATATTAAAGATCTAATTTATATGAAAATCGTAAACAAAATTGGTCCGTTAAAAGGTCAACGCAATTAGTTTTTCTTGTTAAAAAGTGTTTTTTTTTTTTTAAGAAAATATAACATGACCTAATTGCATAGTATATTTGTTTACCAGGCACTTTTTCTATAAGGATTATTTCTTATTTAAATCCCAAAAAATTCATTATTACAAAAAACGACTGGAAAATCCTTTTTTTTGACTCATTACTTCCCGACTTTTTATTTCTTTGAATTTTTTGTTCAAATTCTCAATTCTTGTTGAAAATATTAATAAAAAGATAAATTCATGCAAGACATAATAATTATCATTCGCAGACTAGATTATTATCATGAGAACCCAATGTCATATTTATAGATTTATAGGACAGTACTTTTTGTAACGACGATAGTCTGTACCTGGATTTATTTTTGAAATTATTGATATTCTTGTACTTTATTTACACTCGCATAAGTTATATTATATTTAGATTCGTCAATTTAAAAACGCATTTCTAAGTGAAAAAAATGTAACTATAAATTTCGTCTAGCTGGAATAATTACACTCTTACTTTAAAAGTGTTATAACTTATCATTGAATTAATGCTAGAGTTCTTTTTAAAAATTATTGTAAGTAGAGAGACTTAAAAAATACTATGGCTAGACCATAAAATGCACACCCCTTAAACATAAAAAAATGTATTAATTTATAATATCAAATAAATACGATACAATATAATTGGTGAAACTTAAAAGGATGTTTGAAAAAAATATTGGAGGTAATTAATATTATATAAATATATAATATGAAGTTTATCACTCATTAAGATTTTTTAGAAAATCAACAATGAATCTTGATATCAATTGATTATTACCGTTTTTATTTAAATTTAGGATGTATAGTAATAAAACAACAATCATTTTAATTTACAATTTTTATATAAAATATTTTTTTTGTAAAATGTATAAAGTAAATTAATTAATTAATAATAATAATTAGAAAGATAAATACATCCACATATTGCAGCGATAACAGCTGTGTTCACCTGATGTCTAGCAGAGCATTTAAAATGAAACAACAATGTAACGTTTATAGGTTAGGTATATGTATATGTAAATATGTACATTATATATTTGTTTTAAAAATGCAAACTTACCAGACTTTATCTTGATTAAAAAGATTGATTGGCTTTGAATAAAATAATTAAAATACAGCACGTATCGATGTACATGTATTTATATATTAATTAACACAATATAATAATTGTAATACTTGGAATTTGAAGTGACGTATGAAGAAATAGCGCCTTACGGTAATCTTATGAACTACCGAGTAACTACTCTATTTGTAAAAATAATTCTTGTCAAAATATGAATTTTTGTTTAAATAAACTGCAAATTTCGTTACTTCTAGTTATCCAATTTTGTTGAGTTTTAATAGGGTTCTATTCTGATAATAGATGAAGTGAATTCAAAAGGATTGGTGCAAATTTATTTCGAAATATAGCCTACAGTTCGGCGTTTTTATCAAAAAAGGGGGTTAAATCAACAAATTGAACTTTATTTATATTTTTATAACAGAAAATTAAAACCGATCGATATTAAACTAAGTATAAATGCAGACTGTAATGTTTTCTATCAGAAAATGTAAAAATGTAAGTGGAATACTGAAGAAATTTAAGATATAATGCTCATTTTATCAATTTATATACGAAAAAATTTTTTAGCACGATAATAGAACACACTTCCAAGCAGAGCCTGCTTGGGTGTGCAATATATTAGTAGTGTAAATAAAATTAACAACTTTATTATGTCAGAGAAAAAAATTAGAAAATATGATGTCCTATAAATAGGACACTGGGAAGTAATGGGTTAGTAGTAACAAGTTTATATTGTCGATTTTAAGTAACCGGGCCGAATTATATGTAAACCCGTCCCTGTATACTGTTCCCCACTATACCGGGTGTCCCAGATAACTTTTCCAGCATGGGGATCTCACTATCTATAAGAGATACAGGTTTGGTTAAATGAGATGAATTATATGTATGAAAGGGGTGAGTATTATTACACCAAAAAATATCCATAATTATATGTGGTTTAGGCGGTATACCCAAAAAACTGAAAATTCGGAATTTCTTAAAATGGCTATAACTTTAGTAGGTAGGTATTTTTTGTTTGCGGTTTCTTTAAGCACTTTTTTGTGTAGAATTTATTGGTGTATTTAGATTTTTTATATCACTTTTAGTTTCCGAGATACAACCCCTACTTCAGTTTTTCTTATGGGTCGCTAAGTTGGCTATGGAATATTTGAACGTGTTTTTTACTCTACTTTACAACGATGTGTCACTTGCCATATTTATTATCGAAAAACAAATTATAATATATTTTTTCAAATAGTTCATTGTTTCAAATATTCATTTGTTATTTTGATTGTTGTTATTGTGATTTTTGTTTACAATTTTTGTTTTTCATGGCTCACTTAAAAGTTAGTAATAAAATACTTCATAAATATCACTGATATTTAGTATTTCAACTTTTTTTCGATAATAAATATGGCAAGTGACATATCGTTGTAAAGTAGAGTAAAAAACACGTTCAAATGTGATATATTCAACTAAGTGGCCCATAAGAAAAACTAAAGTTAGAGCTTGTAACTCGGAAACTAAAAGTGATATAAAAATTCTAAATACACCAATCAATTCTCCACAAAAAAGTGCTCTAACAAACCGCAAACAAAAAGTACCTATCTACTTTAACAAAAAAGTTATAGCCATTTAAAGAAATTCCGAATTTTTAGTTTTTTGGGTATACCGCCTAAACCACATATAATTATGAATAGTTTTTTGTGTAATAATATTCACCCCTTTCATACAAATAATTCATCTTATTTAACCAAACCTGTATCTCTTATAGATACTGAGATCCCCATGCTGGAAAAGTTATCTGGGACACCCGGTATGAATGCATTTGAGAATGGAATCAAGTGTGCTCGGTTCACTTCAAATCTACTTTTAAAAATAGATAGTATTACCTAACTGTTATGTGTTAGAAAAAGAAGTAGCGCGTCTGAGAAGATAATGATGTTATTGAATTGTGTTTGGAATAGGAGAGTAAGGTGGGGTAAATAGATGGTAATGTGGTGTACTCTACTGTAATGATTGTGGTGTTTTGTATCGATATTATTATGCCAAATATAAAATGGGATGATGAGGATTAAGGGGGCAGACCCAGTTTTTTTTATTGCATTTTCTCAAAGTAAAATATTTCCAAAGTATTCTCTAAAATTTTCAGACAAATCGGACCATAATTTATTGAGATATATAACTTTGAACGGAGCCGTCTCTAATGTATTCAAGTAGGCAGGTAGCGGCAACTGTGCGCTTTTTCTCGAAATCATGTTTTCGAAGTCGATGATCACTGTAACTTGAGAATGACTTTGTCGATCGGTTTGAAATTTTTCTGACTTATTCTATACATAATTGTCCTCCGGAAGGACGAAGGATTTTTATTTTGGACGATTATTTTTGTTTTTATAGTCGAAAATGCCAGTGGAATCTTAGTCAAATAAAGAAATTTGACTTTCAACATCCGCCATTTTGTGAAAATTAAAATTTTTTCAAATCCCTTCGTCCATCCGGAGCATTATGACATTAACTAATGATCCCTTTTGTTTTTTTGATTTCTGATGGTCCAGTGACGAACAGCAGTGATCACGGCAAAACACTTTTTTTGGACCCCTCCCAAATTTGCTGTATCCCAATAATTATTTAATATTTTGCCATAAAAAAATTACAACATTTTCTGTAGATACATATCTTTCATATGGAAAAACATTAATTATTTTAATGCGTGGCCAAAAAAAATCCTAAAAAGAGCTTTTTTGGAAGTCGCAACTGGGTCTGCCCCCTTAAAGTCAATTGGTATAGAATTGGTTCGTTTTAAAATTTATAAATTACTGAATTTGATCGTAATTTTTTATATTTTATTTATAATTTTATCGTTTAGTTGTAAAATAAATGTTTCTTACATATAACGAAGTAACTTCACACTTAAGAAACGTCGAGGCAACGATTTTCAAATATTGGTATTCAAATTAATATAAATTAAAATTTCCAACTCAATCATATTATCAAAACTAACAATAAATTTTCAATCTAATAAATATCATCATAAAAATACCACTTTGCAGAAACGTACAGTTTTCTAAAATTGCAGAATGTATTTTATTTAAAATTGAATTAAAAATTTTCTCGAGTGAAATTCCATACACACGCTTCACAAAAAGAAATTGACTCGCAAAAAGTAGAATTCATAATAAATGAGTTAGTTTTAGATAAAATCATCGTACGTGTTGGGAATTTAAATTATGTTATTAGATTTTTTCTATTTCAAGTAAAGTCTGGATATTAATATTATTAGATTGTAGTAATTTGTTTAATAATGTCAATAAATGTTACTATATAGTCAACTATAAAAACCAAATTATTAATGCTTTTATGAATAAGTACCTACCTACTTATATTCATTTTTATAATAAAGTAGATTTCGTTTTAGTTGAGAATGTATTATATAGGTTTTTTAGTTCTAATTCAAGTTTTTTCAGAACAAATTAAATTTTTTTCATTTCAAATTCAATATTTAAAAATAAATTGATATTTATTTTTTAATTTTTTAAACTGAAGAAACTAAGTATTTTTAAACAAAACAAATATATTGTTAAACTGGCTCTATTTAGTTTAACAATATATTTGTTTTGTTTAAAAATACTTAGTTTCTTCAGTTTAAAAAATTAAAAAATAAATATCAATTTATTTTCTAATATTGAATTTGAAATGAACAAAATTTAATTTGAAATGAAAAAACTTGAATTAGAACTAAAAAACCTATATTATTCAATATTTCACTTTGACCGCGGTTTCATACGCGTATCAATTTATTGTTGTTGTTTGAAAGAGATTTGTTACTATCCAATTGTTTAGGTTCCTAACTGTTTCTCAACCTGTGGGGCGCGTCCCCGTAGGGGGGCGTGATAAAACTTTTTACTGAATGAAAAGCAATAAAATACATTCTGACATAATAAAAAATAAAATAAACGTTTAAATTTACACTGATATAAAACACATAAATAGGAATGTATCAGTTACTGCATAATGTATTTAATAATTAACTTATCAATATTAAATTTAACACAAGATTATTATTAGTGACTCCCTTGGGCCTGTCTTGCAGAGCAAAGTTTTTCGAAAAAAGGTTTAATATTAGAAATTGACACTCGAATGTCCGGTATTATAAAGGACCTAGCAAATCTGCAAGCTTTACAACACTCTCAGATGAGATACCAAACTTATATGACAGTTTTTTGATGACCTTGACAGATTTCGCGCAAGCGTTGTATGTAAACACCAACGGTATTAAAACAGTTTTGCTATTATGAAAATTATTTTATACGGTCAGAGTCGCCAACTGTGTTACAATACGTTGAAGAGTCACTGCTCTAAATTCCATACCTAATCCATAGATACTATAACAAAATTAATAACCTCATTTATGAGTGCTAGCAAGTTTGCAAATTTGGTAGGTCCTTTATAATACTGGACATAAGCATTTTTTATATTTAGCTGAGATCTATTTTTCAGTGAACATTTTTGTATTAGAGTGGGAGGAAGAGGGACGCGATGAGAATTGTGATTGAAAATTAGGTCGCAAATACGTAAAGGTTGAGAAACGCTGGCTTAATTTGTTTTTGTATAATTTTAAGTTTGATAATTTGCAAATGTAACTAAAGGTTTTTGTTTATACCCATAATTTAGTCGTGTGCTACTTTTTTAATACATTTCCTACATTTTGTCAATCAGGTGTCTGAAAAAATGAAGAAAATGTCGCGGATGTTTTAGGTTCACACAATCTTGTGTAATAATCTAAAACCTAATCAAATAAATTAAAATATGTCAATCGAGTTTGTATAATAGTAAGCAAACAAACAGACAAGAAGCCATATGAATTTTCAAAGAAAATTTTTAAAATTAATTTTGATATAATATAATTATTTGTCATTATATAAATTGAATAGGTGGAGGGATGCTGTCAAGTTAACTGGGGCTGAATTTTTAAATAACAAGGCTAGAAAGCAAAAAAAATATATATATTGAATAATAAGTAATAATAATGTCAAAATGAGTATTTTTTTTAAATACCAAATGAAAGAAGAGACGTTTGTTATCAAAATTAGAAACAATGACAATACGTGCGATGGTTGGTTTTGGCTTCTGAACGGCTCAAATATAAAATAATTTTATTTTATTGAACCTAAAAATAAGAAATGATATATTTTTGTCAGCCATCTATAAAAATGTAGCAAAGCATGCGGATAATGCTTCACGTTGCACAAATGACATAAAAAATCTGATAATGATAATTTTATCGTATCAGTGTGAACGGAATACCAAAGCAGGACACGAGAGGTGACAACGCGAATACTGCTGGAAATAATGAAAAAAAGATGCTTTAATAATTCATAAGATGGGATGAAAATTCCAACTGTATAAATTTCTATTTGACTGAGAGAGATAGACGTATTAAAACAGTAGTACTTAACTGGTTGGAAAAAAACTAGAACACAGCTTTGCTTGATTTTTTTATTCACAATTTTATCAAATGATGAACACCGCAGATATATTTATTTCTTGATTTATTTGAGATAGGAATATTATTATACACGTTTCAGGTTTATTCCATGTATTGCAATTTGTTATACAGGTTAGACACCTGTGTGAAAGGGGACTAACTTCAAACAGGTCCTTAAGTCTGGATTATATGAAATTTTTAAATAGAAACAATTTTTTGACAAAATTATTTTTTTTGCGAATTTCAGTGCCAAAACCAATATGTATTTGTATGTATCTCTAAAAGATTTGAACTACGCGTTACGTAACAGTTTTTAGGTAAAAACTAGGGGGTGGGGGGGGGGGGGGTACAGAAAAACGGCGCGTTACATGGGGGGAAGGGGGGGTCAAAAATCTTCAAAAATTGCTTTACGTAATACTTGAACGCTCCCAAAGCAGTGGTTCCCAACCAGTGGTAAGAGCCAAAATATGTTGTTTTTTTATGTTTTTTATTTCAAATCTTCAAAAAATATAAAAATGAAATGTGAAGACCAACTTTCGGATTTTATTTTCAGATTGATACATTTTATTTTTTAATCTTGTTGTACCTGCAAATAATAATGAAATCAAAGTGGTTCCTGCTCAAAAAAAGGTTGGGAACCACTGCTGTAAAGTAAGAATGTAGGATAAATTCAATATAAAAATAAGACTGCATTTCACATATATAACAAAATAACACTTTCTTAACTTCTTTATCAACACATTTTCCTATTTTCCATATGAATTAATCTATCAACCTCAAAAGACTAAGAAAATGCAAAAGTTCATTGTTCTGTAATATATCTGCACCTCAATATAAATTCAAAAACACAATTTCTCAAAAGGATTATTACACATACATGTATTTATTTATTAGACAACCTTATAATAAGTTGGGAAACACTGTAACATAGTTTGTAATTGCACCTCTCTAGTTATATTTGCAATGTAAAATTATGTATACCGTATGAACACAAGAACTAACTTTGCGAAGCTGCGCCATTAATGCTGTAGTATGGTACATACAAATATGTATACCATATACATATTTTCTCAGAATTAGTGCACCTTTTTAATTTGTGATGTATTTTTTCATAGTGCAACATATATACAAAGATAAACTACTTTTTTTTTATTAATTAGGTGACAACTGAGTTTATACGGGTAAAATGATAACAGACTTTTTTTAATTACATATAACTCAGCGTTCTATAAGACGTCGGCATCGGTAATTCAAAAATTCCACAAGTCGTCAGCTAGAGGAGCCCCCACCATCACGCCTAAAAGTTGACAGGTACATAATAATAAAAATGGCGCTGTTGGTGAACTAGATCCTGGTTTGTTGACTTTTTAGAATTGAACTCTAGACAATTGTTATTCGTTGCTTTAATACTGAATGAAAAATGTATAGATTTCTATACAATCATATGCCAATAATTTATTTTTTTATTTCCTTTTTTAATCGTTTTCAAATTATCAAATTTTAAATAAAATGTACCTTACTTACACATTTTTTTTATACTATTTATTATATTTCAATTTCAACGAAAATTTGTATTGAATTTAATTTTTTTTCTACATTGAGTCACACCAAAACACAAGTTTTGTGTGTAAAATCTACATAGAAGACTTTAACGTCAATTTGTTAATTTAAATTTCGCGCTGCAATATAGCAGTCACAATGGTATTATAGTGGGGGTTGGGGAAAGACGTTCTATAGAACTGTTAGAACATTGTCTTACGGAACGGTCGTCTTGTGGATGGTCGTCTTGTGGATGGTCGTCTTATAGAACGCTGAGTATATTTTTTTTATATTTAATCTAGACTTCTAGATTCAAACTACGCTCCACAGGCCTGATTCAGTCATATGATCAACTAGAAATCGATTATTTATTTTTATATTATTGCTGAAAGTCCAGAAATATATAAAAATCATCATTTTTTAAAAACTATCCGTGTTCTCCCCTTCTATGACTGATTGTGAGACTTTCGTAAATGTTTGTAAATAAAACAAAACCGACTTAATTTTTTTTGAGACGAAAATTAAAACTATTTAAGATTGTAAGAAAATAAGAATAGCTATAAAACTGAAGCATAAAAATTATATTGAATTCATAGCTTTTTTTTCGCACAAAAACGGAATCCATCGCCTAAATTGCTTCATTTTTTGTTCACAAATAAAAAGTAGAATTTTTTTCCCTTTAATGTGTTTATTATACGATTTTTTTGCGTAGATATACTTGTTTCAAGATTTTGTTATTTTTGTGTGTAGTATAGTCTATTGTACGTACAGGTGTTATACCTACTCTTTTTTTAATATAGTATCTTTAATAGTTTTTAGCAAAAAATGTAAAATTTATGTGAATGAAAACTAAAAAAATGCCAAAGGGAACCTTTTCAAGTCGAAAATTCGTATCGAGTTTAAACATTGTATATATGTAGTTAGAGGAGGTCGAGGTAGGTAAGAAAAAAATTATCATAGCTGCGGTAAAACGGTTTAAGGGGGTGAAACACCCCTACGAAAATGTGCAAAATAATCATTTTTTTTCAAATAACTCTGAAACTTATGAAAATTTAAAAAAATCTCACAGTACAAAATTTTCATAATTTTGTATGCTCTTTGGAATAGCGATAGTAAAAATTCGAAAAAATTAAACCGTTAACGCCCATCTCCCACCCACATTTCATAAGTTTAATTTTTTTAATTTTGACTATCGTCGTTCGAAAGAGCATAAAAAATCATGAAAGTTTATATTGTAATTTTTTTTTAATTTTCATTAGTTTCAGAGTTATTTTGCAAAAATATTTGGCACATTTTCATAGGGGTGTTTCACCCCCTTAAACCGTTTTACCGTAGCTATAATAATTTTTTTCATACTTACCTTGACCTCCTCTAACTATATACAACGTTTAAAATCAATACGAATTTTCGACTTGAAAAGGTTCCCTTTAGACATAATTTATTTAAATAAAATTATTTAAGTAATTATAACTCGAAAACCTGACGTGATGGGGTAAAAATGGGATTCAATTTTTAATTGAGGAGACTATATGAAGTATAAAACACCAAACATATATTTATGTTAAACAACAAATGTCATGTTCGCTTGTTATTGGTCTTCTAAAATATTATCCTGTTAAGGTTTGGAATTTTTTTGCAAACATTAACGAAAGCCTCAGATCAGTCTCGTGTGAACTTTTATGAACCTAATATCCAATTTTAATTAACAAACAGTTACCAAGCTTTTATAGTAATATCCTGCCTGAATGCTGGAAATGATATCTTTCTCCTACTATTCACTCGTAATTTCATAATTAATATTTTTCGAAAACGATTGAATAATTTTTATCGTTTTATAGCATAAAATTACTGCTTGTTTAGAGATGGATGTAGGCATGTGTAGATATTTTATGAATTTTATATTTGTAAAGGTTACGGTTTGAGTACAAATGTAAAAAAAATATTAAAATATATAAATTTTAATGATTCATATCAAAGTAATCAATATGAATATTTTCAAAGGATTTAACATTTCATAAAACGTCATTTCCATTTAATAATTACGTTAGCAATTATTAATGCTAAATTAAATTTTAAATAAATATAATTTGTCATTTTATGTATGAACAATTATTATTTGATATGAAAAAGAATTTGAATATATTTTTAAATTTAATTAATATAATTTTAAACTCAGTTATTTTTGTGATTCTGACAAATTTAATTATTTATTAATTGTATTAAATTACGTATAAAAAGATAAAATATATTTCTTTTTAATTTCATTATTAAAATAAATACATAATTGCATTTTACGGTTTTTTATATGCAAAATGAAATAAACAATAATTATGTAAATAATTAAGAAAAAATATTCTAAACGTTTTCTTTTTTGTTATTTTAATGATCCCTTACCTATAATTTGAGACGCAAAATTAGATGAATCATTTTTTAAATAGTTTCAGAACATATTGATGCCAAGTCTAAGTGGGCTCTCACACCGGAGCAATATAGCAATATAACAACTTATAACTAGCGATATTATTGCTATCTGTCAATATACATTGAATCGGACATATTATCTTACACCAAAGCAATATGATATCGCTATATTGCTAGTTGCTAATTGGTAGTTACTTTATTGCTGTGTTGCATGTTATATTGCTATATTGCTCCAGTGTGAGAGCCCACTAACAGTCTTTTTCAGCAATATTTTCATAAATACTAAAAGTAACACAGTAAAAGTACCATACAAATCAACTTCTACTCTTTATAGAATAACAGGTTTTAGCACCATCTTTCAATAAATTATTTAAAAAAAGGAAAATCCTTTGTGTCTGTGAGATATACGAAACAACGCCGCAGGGTTAAAAAAGATCATTTTCTTTTTATCAAAGAATCAATATTATTTTGACAAGACGTAGATATATTAAGCCATTAGTTGTATTAAAAAATTGTTTATGGATCACCGTGGAAGCCTAATAATTTGCAGTAAACAAGCTAATATATCAACAAAGGTCGAAGTTAAGAGATCCAGAATGATATGGTTAAAAATAAATTGGATATAAATTTTTCTAAACGGGTAGTTAACTCTAAAACGAAAGTACATGTTTATCCCTTCTAAGAGAAATAAATAGCACAGTTACTCTGTCTTCAATAAATACATAATGACTTTGTTCTCTGAATGTAGCTTTATGTGTCCGCTGGTGGAATGTTAAATATTTTACACAGAATTAACTTTTTACGGCCGCTTTAAAACTTGTAATGATTGACCTTTCGGCAACCGTAAATTTAGTTTTGTTTTCCGTGCCATTAAGAATTTTCACGGCAAAAGTGGATTATATAAAATGTCTTGCGGTATAACAGATAAGATAGATGATATATATTTTATTATTTAAATAACGAAAAAGGTAGTTAAAAATATAATTAAAGATTGATATAAATTTTAATTTCAATGTGATATAATTTTTATTTCGTAAGGATAAAAGAAAGTAAGTTATGGTAATTAGTGAGTACAATACCGAAATACCGAAAACCGGGATCCCGGCCATTTTTTCCCGGTATTATGATACCGGTATTTGTGCATATAATACCGGTATTTCGGTATTTATAATTAGTACTAAAATACGTGTAAATAACTATTAGGGAGTTGATTCTTAGACTTAAATCTTCTTATTATTAGTTAAACGGTTTTGTGATATGTAATTGTAAAGTCAAATTATTATAATATTTTCCCGATATGTGATAGATTTTTCTAGGAAATATTTTATTTTTAATAAAAAGTAACAACTCTCAATGTTAAAAACTATATTAAATTCAAGGGAATAATAGAAACTGAAATAATTTTTAAAGTAATATTACATATCGAGCCCTTACCTCAAAATTATAAGCGACAATTTTTCCGAAATTGAGTTTTGTATCGCAAATGACGTCAATTTTTTTAACCCTGAGATTTAATGTTAAAAAGTTAGAAAAAATTAATATTTCTTTTTTTGTTCGGTGTTTTTTTTCCACATATTTGATGTTCTTGTTCCTAGTCAGTTGTTTCAATTTTTAAATAGGTACTTATTGTTGACGACATCCAGAATTCGCGGTATTTCTATTATAACTATAACCGCTAAAAATTGCCATATTTCTTCAATAAAGTAACTGAAAGTATTTCTAAATAATACATCTCTTTAACTTTTTGTAGCTTACGATAATTCGGTGACAGAATTTTTTTTTTAAATACCGATTTTGAACATAAAAAATACCGGTATTAGGATTTTGATCCAGTATTGTACTCACTAATGATAATAATATATGGTTTAGATTTTATATAAATTAAAAAAAAATCAGTTTCATTTCAAACTTAGATAAAGCCCTATTATCGAGTAAAATTTTTTTAATACTAAAAATATTGTGTAGTATTGATCTGTCAAAATAAGGTACACATACTTATCTATCTACTCTCTTATTTTGGAATAAACTGTTTATAATATCACGCATAAACTAAATAAACTAAAAGTTATATCAGCATTACGCAACTTTATCCATAAATTCATTTTCAGTAAATGATAATAATAATATTTAATAACGACATAAATCAACATCCCAACTCTAAAATTGACTTCAATAATATCAAATCAAAGTAATATACACACAACTAAACAAACTTAATAGCTAAGAATTTCCATTCTACTTACCTTTACTTCTTGAAAGTGAAGCTACCGTCGTAGTTGTAAGCAAAGTAGGCGCCGGAATTTCTGTAATCAAAGCACACTTAATTAAAATCTGATTACAAATATAGATAGATTGATTCCTTTACCTTCAAGTTTGATGATCCCATCAGTATCCCCGAGAGAATTCTTGGCGACGCATTTGTATGATCCAAAATCATCTGGACCTACGTTACGGATTTTGAGCATCATGTATTTCGTGTAACCGCTGTCCATTGACACCGATTCGTATTTCTCTCCTGAAATCAGAATAAACGGATGATTAGATAGACATATTAGATAAAGACATATATGTTTAAATACTATGTTGGTATAAATACATTTTCAATTTAACCTTCCTATACCCGCGTCAAATAGAATAACACATATACCCGCGCACGGTCTCTGGGACCGAAAGTTCTAGAGCCTGTTTTTTTATCTTTTTTGTTATGACAGACTAGTAAAGTTAATTTTTATTAGTAGTAAAGGATGTGTTGAAATAAATAAACCAAACTTATAGACAATATTTTGATTTAATTAGTGACTAGCGTTCTTTTATTACAGCCTCTAAAAAAAGTTATTTTTTTAACGAGATACGAAAAACTAAAAATAACTCTAAAAACCTTAAAATAACAACATGAGGAATAAAGTATTATAAACTATTATCAACCAATATCTCACCATGCATTCGGAGCATACTCAAAAGTGTAACACCTATACCCGCTTCGGTCTTACAGACAAATTGATGTCGTGTACTGGTACATGTCCTTTTCGAACGACATGCTAGGACTGCACTAAATTGAAGATCACGACAAATCATGAAGCTACCAGTAAGCTCATTGTCTTATAGTTCTCACTCAGTTATTGAAAAAATTTAAAAAATGTAATCTGTCGGTCTGACAGACCAATACGCGGGTATAGGAAGATTAAACATTGGAACGGTATGTGGGTAAAATGTGTATTTTAAATTGAGGATTTTAATAAATTATACATTCAATTAACCCTTAACTCGAAGTATCCGTTTCTTAGCTATTATTGGAAGTTCGTGTATGTTAGACACGCAATGGGGATTCTGCTAAGTTTCGAACATCAAACACATTTAAATGTAGGCAGAAATATTATTTACTTAAACATTTTCATTTATAAAAAATACATATCTAAATTATTTAGAAATTTTTACAACAATTTTTGCACATCTTCTTGGAACATTTTATGCAAATACATTTATAGACTGTGTTTTGATTTTTTGTATACGGACAAAGGCTTCATATTCGATTTTTGTCGAGTTTATTCTTTACTATTATAAGCGCTATAGATATGTTCCTTTAATCAAATGGGAAGGATAGTTAAACGGTTGGATTATCACGGTACTCAGCTCCTTCAAAAATCACACACATATTTCGGATTAAGGTTTAATGAAAAATCGATTGCACTACAGCAGTTTGAAATACATCGATTTTAAAAATACAATTAAACCTATAGATGGCTATAAAATATAATACATTTAAAAAATATACATAAACTTAATCGTTAGATATATAATATATTTTAATTTTTTTAAATATTCCTTTAAATGTTCGTCTATATTTGAAGGAAAAAATAAATCTTAAAACAAAAAATTCAACAAAATGATGCGTATAATAATTTCTTACAAGAATCATTGAGATTTTTTTGGGTTAATTTTCTGAATTCATCGCCGATAGAAAAAACACTTTAGAAAATATAAAAAATTCAATGTTTCGTTCCTAAAATATGCAAGAAAAATATAAAAAAAGGAATTCATAGTTCCAGTAAGCATGATTATAACGTATAGTATGCTGACATTTAAAAAAAAAGAAATTTTAGATTTTAGAAACATTTTGGGGGTTAACTATATTAGAATCGTTGACAAAAAAATTAATATGAGATACGATTTTTTAATCCATTATAGTATTAACATAATAACAAATAGTATTATAAATTATAATAACAACCGGTTTCACGAATGACAGATATCTAATCTTTATCTATTAAGCCCCATTTGTAAAACTGCAAAATCAAAATAATTTTAAATCTAGGAAAATAAACAAACATTGATGCACTGATTAAATTTAATACAAGATTTATCGTAAATTCTGGTAAGTGCCCATTTACCAAAAGCACCTAAACCTGACGTTACGTGTTTCTAACAGTATCATGTATCTGAAATCGTATTTCTCGCTTGCAATGGAAACAAACCTGTTTTAAAATTTATAAACTATCCTGGGTGCTAGAAATGTTTTACATTGACTGACATTGGAGATAAAAACTGTATATTATTGCATTACACTGAAATTCCAGTTCTAATTTTTGTTTTGCAGTCTGTAGATTCGAATTTATTTTAAATATTTAACAAGTTTATCCATATATGTACCTATTTACTATATGTAAACAGATACATATAAAATTAAAATATATATGATATATCGATATTTTTTATAACTAATTTAATAACTTATTACACATATCCATTTATTTTTAAAGTTTATTCATTGATAAATCAGTAAATTTAGCTCTCATTAAGGAAATATATTTCAAATTAAATATTAATATACATATTGTGTTTCTATTGATACGTCAGTATATCTGTCGAAATCAGTTATTTTTCTATGGTTCAGATTACGAAAGTATTGATATAGTAAAACTAATGAGTTAACTAATATCATAATTAAGTCCTCCTCTATGTCTTAAAGGTGTGATTAACGTTTCGTTATTAATCTCAGTGGATACATTTAAATTATAAACCAAGCTAAATAAGTATGTTATACTAAAAAATAAATAAAAATCAACGTGTTAATGTCAACACGTTCATACATACATAAATTACATAGATATATGTAAGTGCACGCGGTATTATATTTTGTAAAACAGCTCATAAACCTTCCTCTCCTTAAGGGACCAACTAAATCCTACACAAAAGTTATTTATTAAAATTTAACACCAAAATGCACACACAACAACCTCATGTGTCGGTTATATATGTGTGTGGAAATTGAAGGCAAAATCAAAATGTTAGGTACAATGCATTAATTAGGGAAGTAGATGCATAAATAATATGAATTATAGAGTAAAGCGGTGCTAGGTGGGTGATGTGTGGAGGTTGGGTACTATGAGGGAAGGATGGGGGTACCGCGTCATGAGTTGATTAACGACGAGGGTGATTTATAACTTACAACTACAGATAAATCATGGTGGTGAGCTGGTTGTATGTATGGACATTTTACTCTGATCAGGGGTGTCGTTATTATAGATAGGCTCCGGGGCAAAACAGGAAATAGCAGTAGCTACATATCATAGATGGCACTATACGAATAGTTATTCTGTTTTAAAATTTGCAAAATATTTTTTTTGTATTCACCGAATGAAACATGGCATAAAAAGTCATCTATTAAAATAAAAATTTCGACATTCAACCCCTAATGGCGGAGGTAGACAGGGTCTGTGTTTTTGATATATTTAGTAATAAATAAATAAATGTTAAAAAAGTGGCACGACAATTTGATAGAGTACAGTATTAAATTTAAACGTTGTTTTATTTGAATAATAATGTCAGTATCTAATTTAAATAATTTAATCTTATTGTTCTAGGGCTCCTTAATTTCAAATTAGGGACCGTATTTTGAAGATTTTTTAATTAAAATATTAAAGAGGTGTGATGTAAAATATTTTAATTGAAACAAGGCTATTTTTATTTGAAATAAATGGAAAACCAAAAATATTAACTAAATCTTATGTTTTGTTGATATTGATTTAACAAATATACATACACCTACGGACCTGAGTACTGTAAGCCCCTTGCCCTCTTGTCATCAAGCCTATAAACTCACACACACATACAAACGCACCTACTCGCGATGACGGATCCAGTAGATGACGACGGTCCCAATCAATTAGGGACGAAGGGGGGCGGTGCTAATGGTGTGGATATATCAGATGTCTATTATCGTGTGGCGATGTCTAAATTAGTTCTTTCGCGATGTGTCGTTTTTCAAAACAGCGCCGCTTCATTTGTGTATAGACAGTTTAATTAATTTATTATCAGATTATTTGACGTTGTCTAAATGATGTATAGTTTCGTACCGAAATTGAATTTTAATTTTGAAAATGTATAGTTTCATGTATGTATATATGGATACTGCCTATGTTTATACGCTGCCATCGAATAGGTAAGGTCCTTTTGTCTGTTTTATGTCGGTGTTTACTGTTTATTATGTTCTATTATCTATGTACATTAAGCGGCATGTATTCTACAAGCAATATAATATGAAGAATATTTAGAAGGAATAATATAAATGTTTTATAGTGGTTATAAAACTAATGTTACTGTTTTAAACAAAAGAAAAAAAATTAAAAATAAATATTGTTATATTAGGGTGCTAGATAAGTTTAATAAAGAATCTTAAAATTTTTTGTACAAATATTTTTTTTTAAATTCTTTAGTTGTGCAGCTTACTTTGAGTGTTACATTACAGACAGGTGCAATTATTGTTTATAGTAATTTTCAACGATTTCCACTAAAGTCCAGTGTGGTATTATACAAAATTTTCTGTGGAGCCAGAATAAGATTAACGCTATCTGCAGGATATTCAATATAAATAACAGCCCACTGACAGTTCTTATCAATAGTATTGTTTATACGAGTATTAATGACCTGGCTAGACACATGCGAATTAAATAAAATCAGCGATATAAAAGCAGTGGTGACAAGTATATACTATGAAATACAAAGAATTTACATTATCTATATCTATAAAAGAGTTTGTCCTTAACCACTCACTCACTCACTCACTCATATATCAACGTACAGCCCAAACCCCTGGACCTAGAAACGTGAAATTTCGTAAGTGCCTTCCTTTTATGATGTAAGCACCCACTAATTTTTCGAAATTCAACCCCTACGGGGTTAAAACAGGGTATCAAAGTTTATATAAGAAAATATTTTTTTTTCGCATTTAATTGAAACTTATAGAACATAATCTACAATATAAATAATGAAACAATTGTTTCAGCATTTCCCAAAATTTAACCCCTAAGGGAGGTGGAAAAATTTATAAAATATTATTTTTTGTATTCAACGAATGAAACATGGTACAAGTATGTACTCTACAAGACAAATATCACTTACGAAATTTCAACCCCTATGGGAATGGGGGAAGGGGTAAAATTTTGATATATTTATCTTTATAATTGTTCATGATATTAAAGTAAATTCGGATAAATTAATATTCAATTAAAAATGAAAGTTCGATATTCAAGTCTTAATTGCATGGGACGGGGACGAGGATGGATTTAGATATGTTTATCTACATACCTGCTTTACTTATAAAGGTAAATTCGGGAAAAATAGTAATCTATTAAAATACAAATTTCGACATTCAACCCCTAATGGCGGGGGTAGGCAGGGTCTGTGTTTTTGATATGTTCATCTGCATAGCTGCTTACGTTATAATGGTGGAGTCAGGCAAAATAATCAGTAATAAAAAAATGATATTCAACCTCTAATGGTGAAGGTAGACAGGGGGTTAGTTTTTAGAATTTTTAACTAAGATCCGAGATATTTACGTTTTTTATAGGTAATGAATAAAAATCAATATAAAAAATGTAATAGGTCATTCCTTATCACGTATGGAGGGTTCTAATTAGTTTCGATGTTTACGCGAGCGAAGCCGCGGGATTCCGTTAGTTTTTAATAATTAATTACCACTGCTCTAAAATCCCGAACAAATTCACAACTATTTGACAACTCGCAGATAGCGTTAACTTAATTTTTGTTACTCTAGAAAAAATTCTTTGTAATAAATGAATTAATTTTTGTATAAAAGAAAATCAATGCTCATTCTTTATTTAATGTATTAAATTAAATAAATAAAATATTAAGCATAGCTTGGTTTCTTTTTACTTGTATATATGTTATTTTATTTTTCCAATTAAGCATCAATTTTCTATATTCCTAGTATCGGAATTCATCCAATATGCATTCTTCAAAAGATAAAAAAACTCTGATCAGTAATACAAGCACTCAAATATTTGCTTCACAACAAATCATACGGTATTTACACTGGAGGGAAAAAAATCAAGAACTTTTTTCCCCGTTGGTTGATTAATGCCGCAATTTATTCAACGAAAAACATTTCAAAGTTTTTTTAGCCATAATAAATATGCAAAAGTAAGGATTACTTCGTACCAGAATCGAGAATACTTCAACACTGGCTTTTGATTCTCAAGGCATTATGCCTGCCAAGAATGTGCAGGTATATTGTGTGATAAGATTATTATTTCTATAATAAATTGTTGGTAGTTTATATTATACTATTCGTGTTTATGTTGGGTAATATATCTCTTGAAATTAATACAAGGATTTATTCTGTAGGAAAATTAAATGCAAAGAATTTTTTTGTATACCTACATTAATTATTTCATTAAAATTTTTTATTATAAATTGTAAAGCGGTAATTCTTTAATTGATGATTAAATATTTTTTTTCATTCCAATTAGTTATTATTGAAATTTTGTATATTTAAACATTTTGTAGAATTTATTTGCTTAGTATTTTTAAATTACTGTATGTATGTATGTTATTTTTCATTTTTCAATGTACATATTAAAAATGTAAATATTTTATATTTTGGTCGGTTTGTACACTCAGCGTTCTATAAGACGACGGCATCGGTAATTCAAAAATTCCACAATACAACGGCTAGAGGAGCCCCCACCACCACGCCTAAAAGTTGACAGGTAATAATAAAAATGGCGCTGTTGGTGAATGAGATCCTAGTTTGTTGACTTTTTAGAATTGAACTCTAGACAATTGTTATTCGTTGCTTTAATACTGGATGAAAAATGTATAGATTTCTATACAATCATATGCGAATAATTTATTTTTGTTATTTCCTTTTTTAATCGTTTTCTTCTTCATCTTCTTCATGGGTTTTTATGTCAACTGGATTTTAATCGTTTTCAAATTATCAAATTTTAAATAAAATGTACCTTACACATTTTTTTTATACTATTTATTATATTTCAACGGAAATTTGTATTGAATTTCATTTTTTTTCCACATTGAGTCACACCAAAACACAAGTTTTGTGTGTAAAATCTACATAGAAGACTTTAACGTCAATTTGTTAATTTAAATTTCGCGCTGAAATATAGCAGTCACAATGATATAATGGTGGGGGTTGGGGAAAGACGTTCTATAAAACTGTTAGAACATTGTCTTACGGAACGGTCGTCTTGTGGATGGTCGTCTTACAGAACGCTGAGTGTACCAGGAACATGCCCGGTTTCCTGTCGATCGTACCCGGGCTGGATAATGGTCATACTCGATTCAATTGGAATTTTTTCATGATTATTTTACCTATAAATCGATATAATTAATATTGTATCTAATCTTTTTTTGGATAAAAAAATGAAACAATATATTGAAGTACTGATATTTTAATTTAAAATTTTAGTTCTGTCCGTTAAAATTTTGTGTTTTGTATCTACGCATTTTCTTTTTTAATTATCTTGCAAAGTATTTTTTGTTCGCTTAAATTCAGAAAAGAATTTGAATTGGTGTATAATTGGGTATTCATTGTAATGTACTTTTAGAACATTAGCAAGGAAATTGTTATGCAGATATTTTAATTTGAATTTTTTTTATTTACCGGAAAGTAGTAGTTAGGAGTATTTACACGTACCTTTGTTATGCTAAATTATTTAAATATTCCTTATTATAGTTAAATCAAATGGTAGCATGTAAATTTAAATTCTACAAAAACATGTTGACGAGAAACAATAATGGTTGCCAATACATAATAATTATGACTTAAAATAATTAATTCGCTAAATATAAATTTTATTGATTCTGGAATTTTTAAATACCCATTTTTTTATTTTAGATAAAATTACAATTAGAATTTTAAAAATTACTAACCATATCTATATATACTTAAAATATAAAACTATGTAAATATACAAATGAAGAAAAAATCATAACGAAATTTTACCGGAAAAATAAATATTTTGTTGCATAAATGTGTACTGATATTACACCAGTTATTTTCGTCACATATTGGGATCGATACAAAATTTCGCATGTTGTAGAAGTTGGATCACATTTAATATTTAGTATAGGAAGAGCGTATAATAAAATGTTATCATTGGTGACTATATGAATATTTGATTGAGTGATACGAAAACTGAATCAATATAAACAGAAACCATCTAGCCCATGTTTAGCTGTTTTTTCCACGCCACCTACATATTTATTATGAACTATTTTTCATCGATTTGAAAATATGAATTTATTTATGTATTTTCTTAGGCAAATGTTTATATGCATTGAAAGTAAAATAAAAACTTTTCGTATGTTTAAACCGGGTGAGTTTTTTATCTTGAGACTGCCTAATATCTGGAAAACTACGTATTTTTACGGAAAATGTTTGGTACAAAAGTTACAGGATTTGGAGGGGCAAAACCAATGGAGGTAACAATTTTGATCTTGAGTGGAGGTTTTAAGGTCATTTTCGGGCTAACTAAATTTTTTCAAATGGATTTTTTTGCAGATTCGTACTTTGCAAAAAAAATATTTTGTTTAAAATATAAAAAATGATAAAAAACATTCAAATTCAATTTTTAATCTGAATTTTTCTTTATCTTGTATAATTATTTCAAAATTTTTGAGAGCAAAAAAATTTTTTTTTTAATGTAAAAAAGGAAAAATAAAACCTTGAAATTGAAGTTTTTTTAAAAACTTTTTGGACAAAAGTTGTTTCTTTTTTTCTGCATTGTTATGTATGAATCTGCAAAAAATAAATAGGTTTCCATTTGAAAAAATTTAGTTGGCCCCAAAATGACCTTAAAACCTTCACTCAAGATCAAAATTGTTGCCTCCAAATCCTGTAACTTTTTTACCAAACATTTTCCGTAAAAATGCATAGTTTTCTAGATATTAAGCAGTCTCAAGATGACAAACTCACCCGGTATAGTACAGTGATCGATATATCTTGTCATCTGTATTTTCAACGTTTTTCGTAGTAAATTTGGATCAATATAAAAATATATATTTAATTTAGTAAACTACATATATTATCAAAAACTGTTAACATTTATTATATGATACTATGTATTTGAAATTTGAGTAGGCGTTTCTGATCAAAAGTTCCCATGGGCACAAGCTTCGAAAATTGTTATTTTTTCGGTAATCCTGGGTTCAAATATCTATTGATCATGTTTATTAACCCAATTTTTGTTTATACAAAATTTATGAAAGAACTATTATATGATTTCAGTGTGAAGGATACGAAAAAAAGATTATTGTGCCAATGTAATTTGTTAGATTTTTGTTTAGTAATTCATGCATGGATATTGTATATTTATATTTAAACTTTTTAAACCTTTCATCCTAAATAATTTAAAAAACTGTCATTTTTCGGACCTTGTTTTGACTAAATTCTCATTTTTTCAGATATTTGAATTCTAATTTTTTGTTTATTATTAACTTAAAAACTGACTATTTTCGAACCATGTGCCCATGGAAACATTTTAATCAGTAATTTGACCATTTCCCAATTTATATTGGTTTTGTATGAGCTTCTTTTTTAATAAATTGAAAAGTATTTTGTATAATAAATATATTTTATTTCAAATAATCGATCTTATTGAATGTTTTGACTTTTGAATACCCATAATCCAGGTAAAACTAATAACTAATAAAACATCCTTATCATTTTCCCCAATCATTACAAACACTTAAACGTATTTAATAAAACTAGATCAATATAATATTACAAAAGAAACGAGTTCCCACCCTTTTTCATATATAACTACGGTATCGCTGATCTAATACATTCATGACACTAACCTGAAATAATCATATCGCCCCGTTCCGTCGTCCAGTAGTTGATTGATGTGGGGTAGGCTTCCGTATGGCACTCAAGGGCCACGTCTTGTCCGATGTAAGCGCCCTCCAGCTGATTTGGTATGGAAAGCATCGGTGGGACTGGAAATTACAAAGGATAATTCTCTTTTTACTGTTTACGTTTTGCATAATGTCTTCAGTATCACGGTATAGTGAAAGTTGGTTGGAGAGGTTACTTTTACTTAACGGTATTGATTTTTGTTTTAGTTCTGTTTGTTTTGCTGGGTAGGTAGTGTTTTGTTTTCTGTATTGTTTATGTAATTTATTGCAGTGTTTCTCAACATGCGAATCGGTTTTTTATTTTTTATTTGTAATATATGTATTCTGTGGAATAAAATGTATTTGATTATTGATGAATAATTAAAGAATTAAAATGTTTTTAATTATTTTTGTTGTGCATTGAAAACACTCCTTTCTTACTGTATAATGTATATATGTAATTAGTTACAGTACTTTAGTTAGATACAAAGCTAATTACCTATTAATTAATTTTGGATTATATACAATAAATCGTATTAATTTGGGCACTAATCCGACTTAAAGAACATTCAAGTCCCTTTGTTCTGATTATATACATGATGTGATGTATATTTGCCAAATTTTACAGTTTTCATAACAATAATACATAATTACTTTTTTTACTTTACTTTTCCCCACACAATTTTTTAAAACTTTTAAAGCTGAAAGTTACTCCCAAAATTTTTATTTGATATTTATGCTACTTAATCTCGTATATATGTATAATAAAAATGCATTTTATAAATTGAAGTCTCTACATTTCATAGCTTATAGCAAATTAAAAATTCAGTCATGTTTCAACGACTTGTTGGATTATAAACCAAACAAAAAAATGTAAATATTTTTTTCACGAGATATATATTATTTGAAATAAGACAAAAAATGTCAAATGTTTCATTTATTATCTACATTACCTTTTTTAAGTCACATTATATCTTCTTAATTTAATCCCGCGCACCTTAAAAAAGATTACAAAAAAAAATTTGAAAATTAAATAAATGTTCTATTCTAAATTATTGAAAAGCAGAAATTTCAATCTTTAAAATACTTTTTTGTCAATCTATGTATGTATGTATGTATGTATATATACAAACATTTTTGCCATATTTATAAAGCTTTCTTTACAAAAATCTTAATCCTCTTATTTATCTGATGAGTATATAATAACTTAAATCTCACACAATAAATTCATTTTTATAACAACGATAACAAAAGCACTCCTTCCAACAAAACAGCTACAAAGTCGTCTTTAAGATACCGTGTATCTGAACCAATAAATTTAAACGTTCTTCAATAGATATAGTTCACACATAACACTGCTATATTGTCTTTGACAATTCTATTAAATTGTGTCGATAAAATTTTGTAGTAACCATTCCCCACACTAGTGTATTATATGCATTCATTATATCAATTCTCCTTTTATATATAACTGTCTTTGTTTCGCATGAACCCTAATCGCACTGTTTTAAGAAAGGCTCACATGCGAAATGGCAATAAACAGATAGTTTCTGATTATATAGAAGTGTACTTATGTGTTTGGTGTGCTTTAACCAATTGGTTATTATTATAATTTAATAGAGAGGTTTTGTACCAGTGGTGGCGTGTGGGCAATATGGATAAAATCGAAAATTATTATTGAAATGATTTTGTAATTTATTTAATGACACATGAAAAGAGTTTGTGAGGAAATTTTTATTTCTAGTTTGATATATATTTTTTATGTAATTAATAAAATATTTGCAATAATTATATCTACAGAGTGAGTCATATCAAGTGGTACTAACTTGAATAGTTGATTGAGAAAAATATTTCATGAAATTCTTCGTGAAAGAGCTACAGACTCTCAAAAATTTTGTATAAATTTGTTTTTATATATTATTGTTTTTAATATTTTTCCTATGTTTGGCACTGTTATAAGGCCATATGACACAAAAAACATAGAAATATAATTTGTTGTCATAAGATTGACCTTTTAAGAGAAATATGATAGTAAATATAGTATTTGAGAATTTTTAGAGAGAAAAAAAATTCTACTAGAATTTAAGTTGAGTAATTCTCCATGTGGCTGTCCGCCGCCCCTTCTGAACTGGCACCCCGGGCGGTCACCCAGTCTTTCTCCCTCAAACTTGCATTGCTGTTATATTATACATTAACAAAATAAACAATGCATTTTAATAAATATAAAAATTTCAAACATCAACTATTCTTTTTTCCAAAGCTTACTTGACAAGCACTCGAGTGAATGTTATAGCTTTGGCTAATGACATCTCGAGTAAACATATTTTAGTTTTTCATGGCAATTGTGATCTTTATTCAATAGTGAATAAAATGCGTTGTATCTTTGTTCTGAGTTGTTTTATTATCGAACAGAAGAGAAGCTTTGTGGTCGTATTTTAAATAAAGAAAAAATTGTTCTCCGATTTAAAAAATTTCACTCGATCTTTCCGTTTCAGATCAAGACAAACATATTTTATAATAGTTTTAGTATTAATACGTGTTAAATACTAAACTATGGGTTCTATAAATATTAAATAAAATAAAATTTGAGGCTATATCTTTGGGGATCTGTAGCTCCTTCACGAAAAATTTCCGGACACATGTTTATACGAACTTTTTTTCATGAAATATTTTTCTCAATCAAATGTTTTGTTGTGTTTCAATTTTTAACATTGATCTAAATTTTACTAATAAAATCTGTAACTGATAATTAAATATGGAGGTATGTTGGTCTATTTTGTGTGTGAAAGTCCATACTAAATACATTTGATAGTTTTTAGAATATTTGTATGTCAACTTTTTATAAACTAAACGCGAAAACAACTGTTTTTGATGATATTTCCACTGTTAGAAATCCTAAAACTCTAGAATTCGTTTTTCTTTATATATTTGAAGCGATTTTAATTTGGTTTTCAATGTTACAGTGTGAAATCAGTGACAGAATAGATCACGTTATTGGTTTTAAGCCGGGGAAAACCTCGTTAATTTTATAAAATATTTCACTTCTCAATACAAATGATTTTTATCACTAAAATTGTCATCATGTATCGCCACTGGTGGGGTAGATAGTAGATTAAATGAAATAATAGCATGGAAGTGATGTAGGGGTAATTTATTTTAACCACTGTTATTACTTTGATTTTTAAACAATTTGTGTGAAGAAATGTTAAGTGCCAATTATATACGAAATATGTTTTATAATCGTTTTCCATATTTATGTTCTGCTGATTTTGTTGTATCCTCATAATAATAATATGCTAATATTATCTGATTTCAGTCATACTGACAGTATATTTTAATTATTATTATTATAATTATGTAGAAGTCACTATTGACCTCATAATACGCAAATTACACTGATAAAAACTTTTTTATGCTCATCATATTGTTGGCGTTCTGAAACTGATTTTGTTTCCCAAATATAATTGTTCCATCATGGCAGGTTTACAATATATTTTAACCTTACGTTACCAAGAATAACGATTTAGGTCACATTTACGAATTTATTATCAAACAGATCATTTTTTATTCATACGTTGTTTTCACGGCAACAATTTGAACTGTATTCCCTCTTTACTTTATTTTTGGTTCGTCTAAATATAAACATAAGTTGTAATGTATATATAACATTTTTTTAATATCTTGTAACTAATATATCGGCGAAACAAATCATGTAGTAAAAAATATTAATTCGTTTACATAAGCGGTAATATACTTAAAAATTATTGAGATGCTGTAATGAGCACATTCCTACTTTAGAATAAGTTTCGGTATATTTTATGGTTTGATACAAGCAAAATAAATTACATATTACTACAATAAAATTTTCAATTTAACAAAAACTTCATACAATAAAATGATCATCTGTTTTTCAAATCTTATCCATTTTATAAACTCGAGCAAATTGCAAAAACTAACTTATTGACAGCACGAGACAAAACAAAATTAGCAGAACAACGTACATAGGGCAATATGTACATAGCAAAAAACAAGAAAACAATTTACTCAATTGTAGAGAATACATTTCGAGAGTAGTGTGAGCCGAGTGTGTAATATTTGTAACGTTACAAGATTAAGTCAGTTGCAGTACAGCGACGACCAACCAGTAACTGTCTAACTTATTTTACTCTCTTTAAAAATATTCTTCTGGGATTTCATTTTTCTTCAAATGAAAATCAACACATATTCTCCTACCAATTTTACACAAAAAATTATCAAGATAATTTAAGATTTTTTAAATAAAAAAATGACTCAGTAGTTTTCGTTATCATTAAAGCCTGTGTTATAATTTTCAATTTTTCCATAGTTTTGTATAGGTACATAAAATTGATCTGATTTTTCTTGATGACATTGAAACGTTTTACTCTTATCAATTTTAAAAAAGGTTTTACAAAGCCTATATATCATAAGACCCCCATAAGTCTTTGTTTTAACCATACCGTTAAACTTGAGATAAAATCAAGCAAAAAAACTGCAACGAATGACACAAGTTTGTTTTGATTTTACTTTGGAAAACGCGTATGGCGGACTTATCTTGTGTTTAGTAAAAACTAACAACATGTGGGCAACGTTTTACTCTTTATTCTGTACTTATAAATTTGTAAAACATTGACTCTGTTAATTTAATGCGATGTTTTCTCCGCACGGATAAAACATTAAAAATAATAGTTTACATGATTAACTAACTTCATTAATAAAATATGATTTTTGATAGACGATCTTCAGACACCTTTAAGGGGTTATATATACAGTTAGAATTTAAAAAAAATCGATTTTTTTAATTTCATTTTCGTACTGTACATATATTTTCACACAGAAAATTTCAAGTCAATCCGGCGATTATTTTCGAAGTTACACGCATATTTGTAAAGACGTCTCAGAGCGTTTGAAAGTAGGAGACCGGAGTTAAGGGGTTATATACAGTTAGAATTAAAAAAAAAACATTTTCGTAATGTACATGTACTTAAATACACACACAGAAAATTCCTTCGATTAAGTACAAGATTATACATTACTTTAACGAAATCCGTTTGGGTTATCTATTTTAAATGATCTAGTCCAGAGATATCGTGGTCACCGCAAGGCGCCTTTTTTGAGAGGACCTCCTGGAGAACAGCTGTAGCAATAAATAATAGAAATTATTATTTTTACAAATAAAAAATGTTAAAATACAACTAAAAATTAGCATAATATGTGTACAAATTTTTACGTTAATACATTTAAGTATTCTCTTAAAAAAATTATTGAAAAATCCTTTTTTTTGGCCTTCTGACTGTATATAACCCCTTAATTTATCAAGATAATATTTTAGACTTGCAGAGAATCAAACGTTGAAACTTGTAAAAATATTAATTTATATTGGTAACAAACACACAGTACCTGTACCTACAATAAAATGTTTGTGAATCACTGTTATACTCACATTGCACTCGCAGCTGTATCCTCTTGCTGATTGACGGAGGGACGCCGTTGGACGCAATGCACAGATAAACGGCCATGTGCAGTCTGCTCACTTTGGTGATGAAAAGCACTTCGCCGTCAACGACGTTCACTGCAAATGGAAATAAGGATTATAGTGTGAATTTATTCCGACATGTACTCCGGTTTATTCCAGATTATTAGCTATCGTTATGTCGGAACGACACCATCTTTTAACCCTTGTATGGTAATGATGCAGTGTACTGAATTTCATTTGGACAACTTTAGTGAAAAATCGATTATTTGATTACTGGTTGTAAATTTTTGTATTATTGTTATTTTACACCACTTTAAAATTATTCTTGTATACAAATTTCAACTTAAAGGAGGAAAATTGAAATATGCTAAATTGGCCCATGGAGTATATGCAGTAACTTAATCATTTTTTAGGTAAGTACTGTACATATGTTACATATCGTCGCTTATCTAACAACACCGCTCAAGTCATTTTGTCTAACTTTACAGGAGAGCGAAAAACCGTTTTTTATATAGGCTACCGGCTTGCGCGCTGTCACTATTTTTTGAATTCTGGTCTCTTATTGGCCGAAACGTATAGAATGTGATTGGTAGATCGACGCGCAATGAGTAGCTCTATCCAATGACATTTAAATGTAAAAACCGCTAATTTTCGACTTGAGCGGTGTTGTTAGAGAAGCGACGAAATGTTATTGCGCTATTTTACATTATTTTAAAATTATTCTTGTATAAAGATTTTACCTAAAAGTAACAGAATTTACATAAGCTAAATTGGCTCATGGAGCACATGCAGTAACTCATCATTTTTTAAATATCTACAATAATGTACATATGTTACATAATGGTTCATGTAGTCATACAATACATAAAAAAGAAAACATGAATGGTTAGTAAAATATGTTTAATTATTTTATGTTTTTTAAAAAATAACCAATATTACATGTTTTGAGATTTCAGTACCGCTGCTTGGCCATAACATTATGTAGTATTAGCAATGGTAAATATTTTCATTGATCAATAATATTGTTGTTACGCTGACGTCAATGTAAAGGGACAGAATAATTTTAGAATCGCTACATAAGATACAATTGCTGGTATAAGCTTATCTAGGATTGTTCTGTAGAAAAAACGATTTTTTCTAAAGTTTTTTTTTTTAATATTAAGGAAATATTTTTTTAATTGTTATAATCAAAATATTAAAAAAAAATACAATAAAATATTTTCAAAGCGATCAGCTATGGTAACAAAAAAGCAGTCGTTTATCAAAATCAAAGCACTTATTTTTTTATGAATTCACTATGTAAAGTTTGAAAATAAAAGACGACCGTATGCAAATTCGTGAGTATAGCACTTAAACGTGAATAAATTCTAAATAGAAGTGAGGATTAGATGCAGTAGAAGAGTGCCATATACAAAAGTACTGTGCACCACCTCGGTCAATTAAAATGCATGCAATTAATTTATTATTGCAAGTTGAAATCCCAAGGGCCTTTGGAAATAGTGACAGTAATTTTCACTAGTTTAAGACATTTATCGACTAATTAAAAAAAATATATACATATGAATATTAATTGCTTCATTCAGCACTTGTTTATTTATAAGAGTTTAAAAAGATATACTCATTCAATTTTAATTTCAAGAGTTATTTGGATAATATGATCTTTTTAGTTTTAAATGTAGGTTTATAATAAATGAAAACGTTTGTTTTAAAACTTGACTGTTTCATTTTTACTCTAATTGATGGCACGTTATCATACTAAACCATGTTTTTTAAAGCGAACATTAGTTCAATGTACAGTTTTAATAACGAAATATTATTATATCTTTATAAATAATAATAATATCTATGATCTTAGATCAGTAAAAAAATATTCCTCAGGAGAGTGATTTGATATGTTTAACTGTATTTTTTTTAGAAGGATATTATCGAGTGGTTAAGGGGGAAAGCCACTGTGACTGAAAAAAATGTTTTTTCTTACATTTTTTTAAAGTATACAATTTCATAAATATGTATACAAAAAATCGAGTTTAAATTTCGAAAATTGATGAAGTTACAGTCACTTTAGTGAGACGAGGTAGCACGGCCAGTTATGACAACAAAAACATTTAACACGTTTATCTCGAAATGACATTTTTCGATCTGGTTGACACGATTCTTCAAAGACTAATGAACCGATTCCATATACATACATAAATACATATATATTTTTTTATAATTTTCGTAATTGTAGTAGTTATCGTTGCACGTAGCCGATTTCTGAAATTTTGATAGTTACTATTTTTAAAACCACTCTAATAAAAAAATAGGTCTTAAAAATGAAAATGAATTTCAAATGATCGCCATTTTGTGAAAAAATAAAATAAATAAAATCGGCTACGTGCAAGGATAGTTACATTCATATAGATATTTATAAAAATTTTATTTATTTTTTTCATATAACCCTTCTCGAAATTTCGAGTCAACCTTAGAGAAAAATATTTTTTTGGGTGTCACATCGAGGCTCACAACTTTGTAAATATTTGATATTTTTCAATAAAAATTGACATTAAATAAGTTGAATATATACTTAATAAAACGTCCTTTACTTGATTCAAAAATAATTTGTTATATCTGTGAAAAAATTCCTAAAAATTAAATTTTTTTTTGACCCATCACAGTGGCTATATCCTCTTTAATGAAACCTAGAATGTATCAAACAAAAGAACATACACACAACTAACGTATGAAATATGTTTAACAAATTAATAAAAAGTAGTTTAAATAATGGAACAATAATTTATTTTAATGTAGGGAATAATATTATCAATAAAAAAATAACACATAAAAGTAGATTAGTCAAGTTTTGAAATAAACCTCCTAAATCCGTATTACCACAAACTATAAACAACAAAATATTTTTCTATATACCCACATTGTTTATTTTTTTATCTTTATTATTTCATGTTTTTACAATAATTGTACTTGAAACAATATATAGTCTGGCTGTAATAATACAAACTAATCATATAATTTATGTTAATAATTACACGTAGAATAATATGTATAATATATACAACATAATCATAATACATATTCTCGTGAGAATAGATATACCTGTTAGATTATATTAAATGT
Source organism: Sialis lutaria (assembly GCA_949319165.1). Lineage (NCBI taxonomy): Eukaryota > Metazoa > Arthropoda > Insecta > Megaloptera > Sialidae > Sialis > Sialis lutaria. The sequence continues at coordinate 13,454,935 of OX439239.1, forward strand.
ACCAATATACAATATACATACATTGTATATGTACAGACGTACTTAAGGATGATTTTTATTCTACTGTTTTTTCTAACTAGTTTCAAACAATTTTTTATTAAGACAGATATGTATAATAATAATTTTGTAATAAAGTAGCAGTGTATTTTAAAACAATATAACTACTGTTCGAATATTTTACCCTGTAGCTGTGGTGCCTTGTCTCACAGCCTCAACATATTTTCTTTTTCATGTAATTTTGGTATAGATGATACTATAGACACACGTTATCCTCAGTAGCTGTTTATTTTTAAAAGCTTTTATTTAACTTCACTTGTTATTTAGTTAGTTAGTATGTTAAGTTCAAATATTGCAATAAAAATTTCGATTATTTTTAATAGTGCTAGAGCTTTGAAACTTTGTGTACCTATATGAGTTCGGTGACAATGCAATATAATATATTTAATATCGTTCTAAATCCAATATGGCGGATATCTCAAAATGGCGGATTACCTTTTTCTTTATAACCATCTTGATATGGGTATCAAATGAAAGGGTTTAACAAGTAGAATACGATTAGTTATATGACGTTATTCTTAATTAAATATGGTGGGCGCTCTAGAATGACGGATTACCTTTTTCTTCATAGGTATCAAATGAAAGGGTTTAATGAGTAGAATACAATAAGCTACATAACGTCGTTCTAAACTTAAACCCCCGCGATAAATGTATCAAATGAAAGAGTTTTACGAGTTTTACCTATTAGTATGTTAGTTAATTAGTCAACCAGTAACTAAAAATTTGAAAATAAAGATACAAAAAAAATACTTTTTAAAACCAAGCTTTTATTAAAAATGCACTAAAAAGGAAAAAAATTAATTTTCAACTATCACAAAAATTTAAGGTTTTTATAACTAAAACCAATAAAAGTGCGGGGTACTATAAAGGTAAATGTATGAATAAAATTTTTTATGTAAAATAAGAAATGGAGTAGGTATAAATTTGTTAGTTCAAATAAATATATAAATTAAAACAAATTAACAATTTTATAAATTCAGTAATGAAATAACTAATTAATAAAAAGCTATACATATATAAATTTGTCTTTATGAGCGCCCCGCGCTTTTATTGGTTTTAGTCATAAAAACCTAAAATTATGTGATATTGAAATTTTATTTTTTACTTTTTAGTGCATTTTTAATAAAAGCTTGGTTTTAAAAAGTATTTTTTGTAATTTTATTTATGGTTACTTTCACAGTGATATTTATTTTCTGTGCTGTTTTTGTGTAATTGAAATTATTGCCTCATAAGTCTGCTTGTGTAATACTTGTGTTATATGACTAAATAATGTATTAAAATATGAAATCTTTCTGAAATTGACTAAAACTATTTATATCTTGTTATTATATTGTATATATAAAATTATATCTTATTGTATAAATATTTTATTTTGTTTTTATTTATTTATTTAATTTTAAAACGATTGTATCTTTATAAGCTACTATAAGTAGCATTAGTAGTCAATTTTCTCTTTTTATGGTCCTGACAGATTTGCTGTCACAATCAATATCATGGGATTTAGTACCACCACAGGAGGGTTAAAAATGTTATTTTTACATATTTTTAAATGAATTTAATTATATAAATAGTAGCTTATGTATATTCTGGTAAACAAATATAAACACATAAATTTTTACGTAAACATTTCATCTGTTATTCAAGAATAATTTAACGGGAAATGTTTATCTCATAAATGCACGTATTTACTGTGTATAATAATATGTATTGCCTTACCGTTTTCTCCGTTATATCGTATATTTTCTCCATCCTCTCTTCTCCACATAACATAAGGTTCTGGATAGCCTGTAGCTTTACATGTTAGACTAACATTGGACGATTCTAAGACAACCATGTCTGTACTCGTTTCTCTGTCAATAATGCTCGGGGGTACTGAAAATAACAAAAATGTATTATTAGTGTACTATTGTATGTAGTTTTTTTTTGTATACACGTATGTTTTATTGTATTTCTTTTATTTTGTTTGTTTTTTATGCAATCTATTACAAATTCGAATAGAATTTTTTTATAAAATAGTTCATTCAAAATAACATTTGGTAGCCCACAGGCCGTAGTATATTCAAGCTTATGGTTGCCAATAACATACATATAATATGCCTTATTGTTAGCCTGTTTGTAAGCAATATTCGGGGTTCGAAATATCCGATGAGTATCAAATAATTATCTCATAATTTCCAACCTTGGCCATATTCAAGTGAATCTATAATAATTCCATACATATGTATAATGCACATTGTTTACACACATATATAATTTCAATATAAAGCTATGTTATCTTCAAGTTTATGTTAATTAAAATCTAGTATTATATAAATTTACAATAGTTCAATATAGGGTGAGAATGCTACTATAAATATGGATATAATTTAATTGGTACTAAATATGAAATTCGTTCAATAAAAATATAACAATTTATAAATTGTACTACAGTAGAAACCGGTTATAACGACATCGAAAGGACCGGAATTTTAGGTCGTTATAACCGACAATTCGATTTTTTAAGGTATTTATCGGAAAAACAAAAAAATTAATGAGTATGCTGAAATTTTGTGAAATTCACCGTCTGTGGGCGAAGATATCGTCAAAATAAAATCAAAATTTTAAACACAAAATAATAAATATTTACATACATACACGATATACAGAAGCGACACTAACGTAATTTTACTGGAAATTTAGTTTGACATTAAAAGGTCCAAGGGTTCTGATTGGTTGAGTAATAACTCTCCACCAATCATATATCCGTATACGAATATATATGAAATCCACATTTGATTTCTGTTTATTAAAATTAAACCTAACCTTCACAATCCATGATGTATTACATATTATGTCAAACAATATTTATTATTGTTATTATTGTACAAGATAAATGCACAAATTATGTAGACACAATAAAACCTCATAGATTATTTATTAAAGGATAGATATAATATTCTTACGTCAAGATTAACGAAATAAAAACACAAAGTTGGTTTAATTAATGTTAAATAAAACATGTGTAAAGAGTGTTGCTTGTATAAAAATACTGCATATATTTAAAAAAAAATGGAAACAAAAGTCAGTCCGTCGTTATACCGATAAAATTCTCCAAAAATATTGTAAACAGAAAATCGTTAAAAGCGGTATTTCGTTGTAAGCAATATCGTTATAAACGGTATATTATAACTGGCAATTATGTATATGGGATTCAGCCGGGATTTTTATCGTTATAACAGATACGTCGTATTAACCGATGTCGTTATAACCGGTATCTACTGTAATTTAGTTATAAACATAACGACATCAAATTACTGAGTTATATTCATTCCACGATGTTTTATCCCTTTCTCCCTGTCTTTGTCTACATAAAACAATTACACCTATATCGTAATTACTAATGTAACATTGTCCGTGAGAATCTGTTCCCCATGTTCCTATGTATATTTGATTTGTTTGAAAGTTTCCAAACGCCAGAACGTGTTGAAAGTAATTTATTCACGGGAACAGTTTATTACGTGTTCTCTTGAATTTATTATGACTGTTCTTCATGCAACCAATAAGCTTCTAATCGTAAGAAGCGACTTTTCGGCTGACGTCTCATCGCACGATTCTTTGAATAAACTACCATAATGTTATGTTTAATTATTGAATTCAAATTAGGGTAAAGTTGCTTAAGTCGTACTACTGCCTAAATTGTATCCCGTCAATATCTCAGCATGTTTAGATTCAACGGCGCCTCTACTGGTTGTAAAGTGTACTTCCCAGTCGACCATTTTAGTGGACATAGAGAATCGTTCAGTTAGTGTGTTCATTTGAAAAATATATAACAAATAAGTTTTTTTACATGTTTAATCTTATTTTTAAACTAGATTCATTAGAGTTTTTAGTTGATAATATGGTGATAATGACATTTTTAATGTTCACTACGGATTTTGTAGTATTTACAATTAGTGAGTTATTTTTATAAAATGAATCGACTTGCAGTTTTTAGTATATGTGATTTTTTAAATTTTAATTAACATGTGTCTTAAGTCGTACCCCTACAAAATTCGTAAGTCGTACTGATAAGACTTAAGTCTATGTGGTAAACTTCCAATTACATTTTTTTTAATTTTACTATTCTAGTTACGGAGCAATAATATAGAATTTAATGAAGCGCATAGTATATATAATATCCCGAAACCCACTCCGCGACATATAATTTAATTTGATATTGCCTTCTTTTTTCTGTTTGTTTAATGTGTTGCTTCTACTTTATTATAAAAATTATAATCAAATTATAAGTTGATTATAATTTTGTTTATCATTGTTTATTATAATATAATTTGATTTATTTTCTTTTATAAATTACTTAAAATATGTTATATGCTATTCATTCTAAATAAGTACGACTTAAGCTATAGGTAGTACGAGTTAGGACACTGGTTTCCTAAGTTCTACCGAATGTATTTTTTTTTTAATTAATAAAATTACTATCAAAATGATAAAAATTTCATTCTTTGTTGTAACAAATAGATACATAAATAATCAAATTTACAAATAATGCATACACATGTTTTTTTATTAATCAATCATTCAATCTATATCCAATTTCCCTTATGGGGTACAACTTAAGCAACCTTACCCTAATTATTTTTGGCTATGTATAAATTAAGATGATGCAATTTATGTGATTCTGGATTTTGATATGACATGCTTAAATGTATCAATTTTCATATTCATACTATGCGGCCAAGTCGCAATTTCTGGAAAATTCAGAACTGCGGTTAATGTTAATTATATTTATTAAAATTATCATATCGCCTGTTAGTCGCGACTTTACTACCTAGTATGAATGGAGTGCGTACTCAAATACTGACCTACAACTTGCAGGTAGCCCTGACGCGACCTCATAGGGTCGGTGTTGACCTGGCACATGTACCAGCCACGGTCCTCTTCTTGTACGTTGCGGATGTGCAGGTACCACGAGCGGTGATCGTTGAACGAAAGCGTGATACGTGGGTTCTGCGTGATCACGCTGTGGTGGATCGACAAGATTGTCTGTGTGTCCACTCGTACCCACGCCACCTGAAATGAATCAATTGTGTATAAATTGGGATTTTAATTATAATTATTTAAATTAATTATATTTAATTAATTGGTTTATAGGTATGTAGTAGCCCTCAACGTCTAAAGTCCACGCTAATATTTACAGTGATCTTTTTAAGATATATCTAAAGATTGTAAAAGGCTTAACAAGTATTAAAGAAAATAGGAGATTTTGTGATGAAAATTATTGTTAATATATATAATTTAAATAAGGTACTGAAATGTTTTCTATTTTATACTAAAACTTGTTATTGTGAACAGAATATTTCAGTACTTTAATAAATTCTTCAAAATATATTATATGGAGCATAATATGGGGTATTTGAGCCAAAAACTAAGCCAAACGTTGTTGAACATGTTTCAATCAAGCAACATCTGACAAAAAATAATTTGATTTGACATTTCTGTAACAAACCTCAATAATCCCGCTAATATACGTACTAAATATATTTAGTTAATTCAAATATGTGTAACACTACTGTAACATACCACTGAATAACTAAGTATCAAGTAAAATTCACAGATGGGATAACCTATTGACTTACGTATTATTACGTAACTATTAGCAGTAAAGCAGGACCAGATCCGCTACCCCGATTTGGGTAGAAAAAATAATAGGTTGTAAGTTTCCCCAGTGTAGGTGTAGGTACTGGCGTTTCACAAACAATTTGCGAAAAATGCGGTGTAGCATTTATGTTACAACAAACAAAATAATTGTTTCAAATCCTGCCATACCACATAAGTGTTTTCTTTATTAATTAATAATAACAGTAATGTCACTCCGAAAAACGGCAAATAAATAATTAATACAAAATATTTTTAAATTTTTGAAAAATACGTGTTTTTTATATGCATATATAAACTTGTCTCATTATCAACATATTTAAATTTTTAAGATCTTGAGCTACAAGAGGTTAATAAAATCCTGTTGTATATAAACTAGAAACCCAAAAAAAATATATTGAACCCGAACCAAAAAAAGATTCAAGCGTAGGTCCATGATATCAAATGATTTTTAATGAATCCTATTTAACGAAATATACATATATAAAATTTAATTATATGTGTACCTATTCGAAATAATTTGAATATGATTGAATTTCAAGTACCGGAAAAATTATAAAACTAATTTTAATAAATTAATACCAAGATTTAATCATTAAGCAAATTAATATGACAAAGATGCGTCAATCACAAAGTTTTTACATAGTAGCTTCAAAATCAAAGTGAAATTTTCATACCAAAGGTAGATTTAAGAGACAAGTTAAAGTCTCGCGATTTAATTAATGGTACAATTAATCTGTACACTCGCTGAAGTGTGATTTATTTTGATAAAACGTTTAAAATTCTTATGTCTGCCTCCTTGTCATTCACTTGCAGTACTTTAATGGCTTTTTGAATATTGTTGTTCTCATTAATATACGAGCCAATCATTTTTATTGAAGTTATACATAAATATAAGAATATCGAATACAGTATCAACATAATTGATCAATCATTGCATTGGTTCTAAAACTGTTTTTAGATAAAACATAGCATAACTGAAAATTAATAGTTTTCTGATTTGTATCACTCATGATTTTCCTAATTACTTATTTTTTATTTATTTAAAATACTGAAATATTTAAAAAAAAATATAGTAATAAATATTATTATCATAATGGAGTTCTTATCGGTCGGTTTGATTTTTTTCTCACAGCTCAATAGTGTTTTTTAACATAAATTATTATTATGATTAAATATAAGTCTGCTTTATTGTACATTATTATTGTATTTAACCTTCCTATACCCGCGTCAAATAGAATAACACATATACCAGCGCACGGTCTCTGGGACCAAAAGTTCTAAAGCCTGTTTTTTATACTTTTTGCTATGACAGCCTAGTAAAATTAATTTTTATTAGTAGTATAGGATGTGTTGAAATAAATAAATCAAAGTTATATACAATATTTTGATTTAATTAGTGACTAATAAGTCAATTTCTAACCATAGCATTCAGAGCATATTCAAAAGTGTAACACCTATACCCGCGTCGGTCTTACAGACCAATTGATGTCGTGTACTGGTACATGTCCTATTCGTACGAATGCTCGCGCTGCACAAAATTGAAGATCGCGACAAATACTGAAGCTACCAGTAAGCTCATTGTCTTACCATTCTCCGTTATTGAAAAAAATATAAAAATGTAGTCTGACAGACCAATGCGTAGGTATAGAAAGGTTAAATTCTAATATAGGGATTTTCTAATTGTTATGAAAGCAATAATGAGTTTGAGATATCATGTAGATACTTACAATAAGAAAAAAATGGAATTTGAACATAAAAGAATAACTATTTGAAAATTTTTGTATATATTTGTACATTTTTCATCATGTAAAAAAATGTCATTGTTTTTTTGTAAAACATATACATACATATATACGTCTGATATATTAGATACATACATATGCATGAATAGATAATATTAATGTAGGCATATATCCAATAACTGTCATTGAATATAGCGCTTGTTTTTTCCATCTCACCTTCTCTGTGAAATGACAAGACGCGAATGTCAACTTGTTGAAATATCTCGACATATTCATCTTTTACTGGAAGAAAACAAAGTTGTGGAGCGTGTCAAGGTGAAGTGTGGCGTTCTACCATACCTCATAACTTCCTCGTATAACTACTTCACACTTTTTTTACTCAACAACTTCATACGTACATATGTTTAAAAAATGATATTTGTATATTTATGAAATGTTCTTTCATAGTTCTTGAAATTTTTTTATGTAACCTATAAAACTGCAAATTTTGTAACAATAAAAAAATGCACTTACTTACATAACGACTATGAAATTAACAACATAAAACAATTAAGGTCTATATAGTACCTTTTTGTATTTATTATAAAATCAGGAAAATGGAACATATATCATTCGAAAGGTACTGTACCATAGATGTGCATATTGGTCGAATTTTGACCATAGACTAGCGTTTCTCAACCTTTTAGTATTTGCGACTGAATTTTCAATCACAATTCTCATCGCGCCACACCCTCATACAATAATTTTCACGGAAAAATAGAGCTAAATATAAAAAAAAATGCTAAAGAGTGTAAATTTCTAATATTAAACCTTCTTTCGAAAAACTTTGCTCTGCAAGACAGGTCCAAGGAAGTCACTAATAATTATTAATCTTATTTTTAATTTAGTATTGATAAGTTAATTATTTAATACATTGTGCAGTACTGATACAATGCTGTTTAAAAGTGTATTATATTAGTATAAATGTAAACGTGTATTTTTATTATGTGAGGATGCATTTTATTGCTTTTCTTTCAGTAAATTAAATAAATTTTTTAATAATATTTTTTCTCGATATGCTCGCGCGCCCCATTCAAATTTATTACGCCCCCCTAAGAGCTGCCATAGGTGATACTCTTCTTCTTCATGAGTTTAATTTCAAATGGATTCTTTGCACGGTGTACATTCTGTACATACGATGTATATATTTTTTTTGGAAATTTAGAGTTTATTCCAAATGTATTTTAAGTTTGAAATTTTGTTCTCATCTATTTCAAATTCTTACAATATTTCTTATTACTGAAAAAATAACTTGTTTCTGATTTTATTTCAAGGTAGACTATTTTCTGGAATATATTAATTACTTGAAAAGTTTTCTTTCGGTGTTTATAGTCCAACGTAAGCAAATTTGGACCTAATAGTTTTATATCAAACTGAAATAATATATGAAATATACATTTACAAATTTACCATAATACGAGTATGAGAGTAATTTATTGATATATACGTATCTGAATTAAAATTGATTTTCATATATGCTCTTAATATGACTCGCATTCAGAATACAAAATGACTAATTTTGTAAATCCACTTATTGAAACAATCGTTAAATGAAATATACAATTCAATTAATCGAAAAAATACCTATAGAATATTAATTATGTAATTTATAATTTTATTAATTATAATATTTAAATAACGAATGTAATTATTATTATAATCAGGTAATTTTATAATATCCAAAAACATTAACACATTTACGCCAATCTTACAATTTACAAAATAAAATAACATTCTTATTCATCCTATATCACCTACGCACCTTTCTATATTCACGTATTTATGTTAAAACCCATCAAATATGTATAAGATAAAAAAGATTTGTCAGACTCTCTTCTCAGGTGAGACATTAGTAACAAACCGTAAACACGTGCACGAAACAGATTAAAGCAAACCTGAGATGGAAACAACAGAGTCGCATTTTAAAACGTACGAGATCTGTCGAATGATATACAAGTTCTATATCAATTGTGATAGTTGACTCGAGATAGAAGAAGAAGAAGTAGAAGGGGTTGGTAGGCGTCCTGATGGATTGCCTCAAGCAGTGTTATTGGATTGTGCAAACGACAAGGGACCAAAAGCGTCTGAAAATCGAGTTTGCAATACGTAAAATCGGTACGATTTATATCTACCGAAATCGAGAAATAATAACATTAGTGTACACCCTGTTATATATTAACAATAAACTGAGAGGTGGAAAGAAAACAAACTTGAAAATGGAAGTGCAAAGGGTGAGAGAATTGTTCGTGAGCTGAATTCGCCGCGAGGTTTTTTGGGTCTCGGAGGACTGCCAACGTGCACGGCTTTACTGATTCGCCCGTCGATACGATGGGTTTGTATTCGTTTTACCTCCAGTAGTACTACTTTGGACTGTACACGCCGTTATTGAATTTGTCATTGTCTGCGCGCATCTGGTGTACAACGCCAGTCGACCGAATGGCTTCTTTCACACGGACAATGTTCTTTCTAGCATTCAATTTGTACTCTTTTAAAGTTTTTGGATACAATAAAGAAGTGGCCATAAGGGTTTAAATATTTAGAAATAATCGAAATACAACAAAATTTTAAACTATTCATTAGAATATTAATAACTAATCCTTATTTTTCATAGAGAGTATTGGTGTAAGATTTTCACAAATGTAATATATGACTACATGAGGAATAACATTGTACCTAAAAATGTTGAAGGTACTGTAATACTTATTTATAATCGATTTTACTTATTATGATACTCCTCCTTTTCTATTGACCAAATTCTATAGCAAAAATATTTTTAAAAATTATAATAATAATAAAAATACTGGCCATATTCGTCATAAGCAGTTTAGAAAGTCATATTAAAAAGTATTAGTTTCAAATTTATCAATTGAAAATAACCATTATTTTTCCATATTAATTGAAAGTTAATCAAATTATTATGAATTTCCTTTTCACGTAAAATAACTCTCAAGTTTGCTATCGAAGATCGGTTGTCACAATACGTAAGTACCCTCAAACCGTTCACTCAACTGACAATTAGATTGACTGACATAATACTGCAATATTGAACAACTAGATAAATTATTTATATTAAAAAAATAAATTTCTTTATATAAAATACATAATAAAATTGCACCATGTGAAACAGTTTAACTTGTAGAAATGTTTGTTCTCTTGTTGTATTACTTTAAGAGATTCGCAGCTACAAAAAAATCTTTACAGATACTTCTGGTTCATTAATAACTCCATTGCAACCAACATTAAAAAATACGTATTTATGAATAATGGATGCTATAAATTAACAAAATTTCTTTTATGTTGAACGCAATAAAAACTTAACGCTAATAAAAAATATTGAATATTATGTATTAAAATCATTCACATTCTTGCGATTAGTAAAATTAAAACAAAATATTATTGCAAAATTCTTTCATGATCAATAAAATTCTGTGTTGTAATAAAATGCGTTGTTAACAGCGGTTAAAAACCAAAAGTTCTTATAAACGTATAAATATCCCATTATTTCGATGTTATTAATAGCAACTTTAATATTCTACATACACGCATACTTAGAAGTGTAACAAATCGTTCAATTCTATGTTGTTTTCAGTTTGGCTGTAATTATATAAGGTTATCATATTTAATTAAATTTATATTAATAATAATAAGATACTAAAATAGTATCGTATTTACTATATTGTGCAAATAATTCTATAAATATACATACCTACTTATAATTTTTTGTTTGTTTTTCTTTCTTGGCTTTTCTGTATATGCGATCGGTAAGTTTTTTATATTATTTGTATTGGTTGAGTCCTTTTATAAATGTTATATAGGTTAGGTTAGCCTTTTGCCGTATTTAACCCTGGACGAGTAGACGTCAAATTTAAGCCGAAAAGAGTAGACGTTCGTAAAATTGACTACTACTATATAATTTTTGGTTTTCTAATAAATTTATGGCAAAAAGAAAAGTTTTGCTTTTAAAATCTTTTGATTTATGTATTTACAAAAATACTGAAATACGAAACATTAAAATATAAGCTTAGTAATATAAGTTTACAGCGAATCGACAAACGAAAGAAAGTATCATTGGATCAAGCATTGAGACGAATGAGATCTTTTTCACATTCACAGCATATCCTTTTACGTACATATTTCGACTAAAATTTACGTAAAAGAGTAGACCTTCGTGAAAGATACGATGTGACTTGTCGATCTATGGCTCTCTCTAGAAAAATAGCAAACACTGACACCTGTCCTTGGCAGAGGTTGAAGACGAACTATTAAACGAGGCATATCTTCCTGCTCGGCTCCCCACCCCGTCTTGATTTCCCTGTAGAGGGCGTGTGTAAATGTAGTCGTAATTATTACGAACGTCTACCCGTCCAGGGTTAAGGTATCTTTTAAAAATATTCAAATTAAATTTTTACACTGTTCGAAAGATTTACTTATTGCCTTCAATATAATCAGTAAGGAGCGAAATAATCTGAGGATTCAATGTCAGATAAATATAGTATCTAGATAAGGTAAGACATCCCAGAAGTTATAACAATTTTACGAAGTGAGCAAAGAAATATGAGGACTAACATATAATTTTCTATTGATTGATGAAAATAGTATAAATATTATTAATAATTGTTTCTTACGTTTTTATATTTTATAAACAAGCTTAAACCAGAACTTGACATAGATTATCGGAAAGAATGAGGATAACCAACACGAAAAGTTACGCTTAGAGGGACCAGAAATCAAAAGTTATATATAGATAAAGAATCAACAATATTACTAATTTCTAGATTTTACTAAAAAAGTACCTATGTACATATATGTTTAAACTTTTAATACTATCTATATTTATAGCGATGAAATTTTAACTATTAATAAATTAACATATACAAACATTAAACTAAATATAAAAAATACAGTTTTTTTAGTTACAGCTAAAAATACTATTTATATTGTATATACCTACCATATGGAAAACCTTTTCCAAAAATAGTATAATGCCTTAAAGAAAATTCTACATATTTCCCGTAGATATGTACATTGTACATGTATATTTTAGTTCACCGTTTCTAAAAATAAATCAGAGAAAAATATATTTGCTTACCTTAAATCCGCGTAAATTCTCAACAACACATGCGAGCAGTGCGTCTCTGCCAATTGTCACCGTGACGTTCGGGATGTTCTCTGCGAAGCGGGGAAACGCCAATTCTGGAATAGGATATATTTATTGTATATACCTGCGTCATGTATGCATTTATAGTCAGAATAAAAGCTTTTATGTGATATTTATTAGATTTTATTATTTAATCCGATACCAGTCTAAACGTTATTGAATATCCATTATTTTATAAACAATTAAGATTGATATTTTCATAAAATGTATTTGTTTTACTTCGGGTCGTACAAAGCAAAATAATTATCGATTCGTTAGTCAGTTGTTTTTAGAAGCATTATTACGTCAATTCTAAAAAAACAATCACATACATATTATAAGATAAAAAATTGTCATATTTAGCGAATTGTTCATTTACAAATTGAGAATAAGTTTAGAATAAACATTACTCATGGATTGAAAACAACTGATTAACTTATCGTGAATTATTTTGCTTTATACAACCCGAGGTTAATGTTTTTAACTATGCATTATAAAGGTACAATAAAATTTATTGAATACTGTATTAAATATGAACTTTATAGAATACAAAAAATATTTGAGTCATGATAATAACATCAAAGTTAGTTATACAAGATCACTACACTAACAATAATAAAAGTGCATTATGTCAAGACAGCTTTTCTCTGTCTCATCAACAAGAATGTCGGTTGTAAAATTCGATACGAGACTCTAGTTTATACTTTCCTAATACACAATAATAAATCACAAGTCCCATGCCAAAAACAAATAGACCCGTTATAATCGCAGAGCATAAACAAATCACAACTGAAATCGCAGCTAATTTTTCACCAATCATGGACCTTATTAAAATCTAATGCAATTGATATGATTGTAAACACAATTATACTCTTCTGTGGTGCACGTGAAATATGCAGCGATAACGTTGTTGGGCTGGAGGTGATAGCTCGGACGTGTTACAGCCCCATTGGATCGCAAATCCCGTGCAGAAATGTCGTGAATAATTAGTGAAGCGACGATAATCCTAGCAGCTCAATATATACTTGATTAGTGTTTCCAGTACGATGCTGGACATCAGAGGTTATCAAAATGTGTGTTATAAGTATTTGACTTCGGCCATATGTACTGCAGTACTTGCTGTATTTATTCAATAAATTAAAATCTAGCTAGCTAAACGAACATTAATTACATATCATTTTCGAGTAATAAGCGTGACCATAGCTTAAGATTAAACTATGAGTTTTTCAGAAGCTAGAACTATAAATTATTCGAATAAAAACTAATACATTTTTCGAAATCCGGATTTTGATGGAATTATCCATTTTGACCTTCCCTGAATCCATTCTGACTATTTTCGCCATGATGTTTGTGTGTCTGTCGGTCTGTACTGTCTGTAGACACTGTAAATTATAGATAATAACATACCTACTCGACATTTATTATCTAAAACATTTTTGTTTTATTTCAAAAATAATATGAAAATTAACAAGAAATTGACAAGAGTGCACATCCTTTTCTAGTTTAGTGTTTTAGATAATGAAAATTCATTTGATACATAAGTAATGTATAAAATAATATTTACATACATTACAACATTTTATTCTATCTTTTTTTAGTTTGGCATAAATATCTTTCAATAAAATAATAATCACCTACACTGTTCACTGTCAGTATTACGTATAAGAAAGTCCCGTGGCACACATGCCAGCTTTTTTAAATACATATTATTAAGAAATATAAAAATAAGCATATTTAATTATTTTGCCAATACTGTACATATTTAAATACTTCATACTGTTCAAAATCACAAAATTTTATTTTTATTTTTTCACTCTCAATAAATATTTATAAATGACAACTCTTTGTTGTGGTTTCATTAATTCTAAAAATATATCTATTTACAATCAAAAAAACCGTTTGATGTCTATTTTATATCAAAACAATGTTGTGATAATAAATAATTATTTTAAAATAAATACCTATTTAAACATAATCTGATTCCTAAAATAAACATGTAGTATGAAAATAAATTATTTATTTTAAATTTTAATTAAATACCTACAGTAATTATTTCATCCTAATTAGTACTAATTAGTTACCAAAACGGTATTTTAAATTAAAACAAGTTTATTTATTAGTATTTCTCTTCATAATGTTATAAGACAATTTATAATTGAAGCTTATGTAAAATATGTAATATAAAAAAGCATGTACAGGTAAATATATTATGACAAATAACTTCTTTAAAAATCAATGGTTTTATGATACTTTATGGGTAAAAAGATATATATTAAACTAAACATACGAGTACTTCCATAATTACGATTTACATTACAGATTTTAATATTACATAAAAAATAAAATAAAAAACAAAATCACTAAAAAGCTCGTAGGTACATAGTATATGTAAAATATTGTATGGGTCTTACAAGGGAACCTTTTCAAGTCGAAAATTCGTATCGAGTTTAAACTTTGTATATAGTTAGAGGAGGTCAAGGTAAGTAAGAAAAAAATTATCATAGCTGCGGTAAAATGGTTTAAGGGGGTGAAACACCCCTATGAAAATGTGCAAAATAATAATATTTTTTCAAATAACTCAATAAAAATTTAAAAAAATCTACAATACAAAATTTTCATGATGTTTTATGCTCTTTCGAATGGTGGTAGTGAAAATTCGAAAAACTTAAACCGTTAACCCCCACTTTCCACCCACATTTCATAGGTTTATTTTTTCGAATTTTGACTATCGCCATTCGAAAGAGCATAAAAAATCATGAAAATTTTGTATTGTAGATTTTTTTAAATTTTCATTAGTTTCAGAGTTATTTGAAAAATATGATTATTTTGCACATTTTCATAGTGTTTCATCTCCTTAAACCGTTTTACCGCAGCTGTGATCATTTTTATCTTACTTACCTTGACCTCCTCTAACTATATTCAAAGTTTAAACTCGATTCGAATTTTCGACTTGAAAAGGTTCATATCCTAAATGAAAACGATATCAATATTAAACCATATTAATAAGAAACGGTTTAGTTTTAGGTTGTAAAAGACTGTAAGTAACAATATAAAGATATTTATTTAAATTAAAAAATGATTCATTGCAAATAATTGATCTACTTTTAAATAAAATTATAATTATAAATAATTAGTAAAAAAGAACTTGTGTTTGATGTTGCATATAATACATTTTTATCGCCTGTATCTTTTGATGATGATACAATTTTGAGTAATCCTGATACATGTATGTCGTGAATAATTATCAAGTTTCGATAATCCTACGGTTCGATACAGGCTTGATTAGTGTTTCGCGAACAATCAGTGTGTCTATGAATGCGAGCGTCCAACATCGCGTAATTACGATACCTAAATCATAAATATCAAATGCAAAGCGTTAATTGAAACACTACAAAACAATATTCAATACATTTTAAATCAACTTGTTCTATCCACTATTCATGTTTGTCATAGTAAACAATAGTACCTTTGTAAATTATCTATTTACCTACCTTATTATTAATATTATGCTATTAGGTGTGTTTGGTTTATTTTAGATAAATGGGTGGAATTATATTCATATCATACAGATTTTATTGGTGTGTATATGAATCTTAAATAGCTCCGTCATTGCAGTTTGTTGTTTTAAAGTAGGTAATAGGCTCACGGAAGAAAATAATCTTGACTGATTCCAACATCTAGATTTACTTCATAGCACACATAACAGAGATGTTTAGGGGGCAGATCCAGTTGCGACTTTCAAAAAAAGCTCTTATTTAGGATTTTTTTTGTCCACGCATCAAAATAATTAATAACAAATGTTTTTTCATAAGAAAGATATATATTTACAGAAAATGTTATATTTTTTTTATGGCAAAATATTAAAAAATAAGTGGGGTACAGCAAATTTGGGAGGAGTCCAAAAAAAAGTGTTTTGCCGTGATCCGTCACTGGATCATCGGAAATCAAAAAAAAAAAAAAAAAAAAAAAAAAAGGGATCATTAGTTAATGACATTATGCTCCAGATGTGGATGAAGGGATTTGAAAAATTTTGAATTTTCACAAAATGGCGGATGTTGAAAGTCAAATTTCTTTATTTGACTAAAATTTCACTCGCATTTTCGGCTATAAAAACAAAAATAAACGTCCAAAATAAAAATTCTTCGTCCATCCGGAGGACAATTATGTATAGAATCAGTCAGAAAAATTTCAAGTTACAGTGATCACCGACTTCGAAAACATGGTTTCGAGAAAAAGCGCACAGTTGCCGCTACCTGCCTACTTGAATACATTAGATACGGCTCCGTTCAAAGTTATATATCTCCATAAATAATGGTCCGATTTGTCTAAATTTTTTAGAGACTACTTTTGAAATGTTCTAAGAAGATACAATAAAAAAAATGAATTAAAAAAAATTCTAACTGGGTCTGCCCCCAAGAAATAAAAAAAATGGAAAAATGATTACCACAAGCTAAAAATTCATATTTAGAAGGCTTTTTATAAAAGCCTTTGTAAATAATATTATTTCTTATTCTAAATGGAAACGATATCAATATTAAACCTTATTAATAAGACTCGGTTTAATTTTAGGTCGTAACACTGTATTTAACAGTTATTTATTAAAATTAAAAAATGTTTCATTGCAAAGAATTGATATTTTAAATAAAATTATAACTATCAAGAATTAGTAAAAAAGCACTTGTATTTGATGTTAAACTTTAAATCAATAATTAATATAAAATATATACCTATGATTAATAAAATTGTATATTCTTTTTACTTATTAAATAAAAATAAAAGAAAAAATATTTTATACAAAAAAAATCACCCCTGACCGAGAATTTTCTTGGTTTTCATGATGTTTAATTTGAATGAGTAGTTAATTTTGGAATAAATAAATTTAAGGACTAAATTACAAAACGAACAACGAAAATAAATAGGTACTAAATAAAACAAACATATTTAAAATGTTAAAGATGCATAGAAATGAAGACTTTATATATATTTTTCACTGCAAGTAGGCCAGCATAAAGAAAATGAAATCTCCCAGTACTTATAATCGCAACCTGAACATGTCATTGAGATGCTTCTAGATCCCCCTTTATTAAAATACCGTGAGCGCGATCAGGTCACATATAGATGTAGAATTTAATATCTTTGAACATACAAATAATAATTTCGTGTTTGGTTTGCGGATACTGAGAGTGTGCGTAACAGTGTTATTAACGGCAAGATGAAAGCAGCTACTTTGATATGTATTTATAGATCTTATGAAAATGATGGTTATACACGGATAATGTTTCATAAGAAAAATTAATTAAATCAAGGAGCTCTTGTTAACAAAATTATATTGATATTTATTGAAGGTTTTGAGTTTCAAGTAAACAGCAATAGAACAAAGTTGAGATTTAGATAATATAACTCACACGTAGAAAATAAAACAGTAACCAGTACTGTGTAGAACATTAATCTAGTCAATGTAGTGTTTCTGACAGTACTCATTGCTGTCACAAAAGTAATGGTTGATGTTTTACGATAAAAAAATACTACGTTGACTAGATTAATGTTCTACACAGTACTGGTTACTTTTTTATTTTCTCCATGCACTTATTTGACAGTGTGACAAAAACAACTGTGTATCTATTTTAAATGATTAGATATTAAATAACCATACGTTGACGTATATGAAAATTATGATAAATAAAACATTGTGGATAGTTTTGTGGATAACAAAAAATGAATTAGTATGTATTATTTTATTCTTTTATAAATACACTGATATCTAAAGTATATGGTCCTAGTAAGTCTGCTATATGAGATCTGCGAAAGTAAATAATTTTTATGTCGGTTTCACATTTTTTTTCTTGCATAAAATGTAATTTTTTCTAATACATAAAATTAGTTAGAGAAAGTTAATTTGGAAAAAAAACTATAAATTTTATGAATTTATGAATTAAATATGACAAAAATTGTAAAATAAAGTAATGTATTTTAAAACTATCTTGTGATATCAAGATAATATTACAAAAACATTTTGATACCATCATTGTTCATATTTATTTTAACACAATAAGTAAAATTATTACAGATATATTTTTATGGGTTTATAAAACTTCACTGTAACGATATTGAAGTTAAGTCAAGCATCATAAAAAAAGTAATCTCATTACAGAATTGCTTTGTGGATGTATATTATCGACCAATCAGCAACTCAATTCTTAGAATCTTCTTCTTGTTCTCCCGCTCCTTGTATAGGGCATCTTAACACAATCTTCTCTTTACAAACAACAACCATGTTGCTGTTAACATAATTTACTTTTTAACTGTTTTATAAGATGAAACAAAACGAATTTAATTATGCTAATATAATATAAATATCACGTAAAAGAACGTTCTATTATCCGAACTCAATGGATTTTATAATTTATAAAATATAATTTAAAGTCAACCTACTCATATTTTAAAATGGTCGCCGTCACTAATTCACTATGCAACAAAAAAATACTTTTGTAATATCACAGAGATCTGAATAGAAAATTAGGAGGTTTTTGGCATGCCGAAACCGGATTTGTTGCCCAATTGGTTTCATCACGTCAGTGTTTTGAGATATTCTAACCTAAAAGTCCCAAAAATGACTATATTGTCAATGTTAAAGACTTTATTATCAAGAAATAGGTAATTTTTTTCTAAAGTTTTCGGTCACGGTAACAAATAGTACTATCTTTCCTCTTTAAAATGAGTTTTAACTTTTTACTGCACGATTTTTTATCCGAGATGTACTAGTTTGAAAATATGATATTTTTGTTAATAGAATGTAGTATAGTAGATACAATGAACTTTACTACATATAGGTATATCTTCAAAATAGTATATTTCGATAAAGAAAAATCGCATAGTAAAATGTAAAAAATCATTTTAAAGAGGAAAGATAATACTATTCGAAATCATGAAAGAAAACTTCAGAAAAAAAACACCTACTTAGTAACAAATTCCCTAACATTGCCAAAATGTTAGGGAATTTTTGGGACTTTTAGGTTAAGATATCTAAAAAACCTGACGTGATGGAATCATTTGGGCAAGGAATTCGGTTTCGGCATGACAAATACCTTCTAAAACACCTACCTATTTAAATTTCTGTGAATTTTTTTTGTTGCATAGCGTTGTTAGTCCAATTTTGTTAAAATAACTAAACCAAATCTACCCTCAGTCAATCTTAACAAAAATTAAGCAAAATCTGTCATTTATCGAAAATACAGATTTAAAATGAATATCAATGTTTATAATAAATTGAATATTTATCAATGCTAATTTTTGGGCAGACAAGTACTTTCTGTTTATTAAACGACGACAGTATAATATGTATTATACATACAAAATTTTAATCAATACAAGCATAAAATGCATTTTGATTGTTATTTGGATTAGTTGAAATTATAAACAATAAAACAAGCTCGTGTTAATAAAATTACCATCGATTTTCTAATATAAACAAAATAAAAATGTAAAGGCAAATTACAGACAAATGATATTTAATAATTAGGTAAACAAATATAACGATTATTTGTACTACACGTGTGTATTTTTTATAAAAAGTGTGTATATTGGTACAAATGTAATATATTTGTATGCTCGTTTTCTTTATTTTTATCAATAACAAAAATATATATTTTTTCAATTTAGTAACTTTACAGTAAATAAAATAAGATAAAAAAATATTATTTCGAAGAAAATAAATATTTTTATTATTCTTCAATATTCAAATAAAATCATGGATATATCAAATATACGCCTACACTTGTATTAATATTATATCCGCATATACAATAATATACATACAATAATAGATATTTGTAAACATCCATCAGAACATACGACTGTAGACATAAATCGATAAATGTATATATATACAACAAATGTCCCCTGACGCGTTAAATCAAAAGCATAGCTTTCAGTCAATAATCAGTATAAACGCAACCGTCATAAAATGTCATACTTACAAGGAAATATGTTCTGTATCACATAATACGAAAATTGTGAAAAAAATCGTGAACGAAATACATCTGCTTGCACGCACTTTTCGCATGCGAAATAGTTTATTTGATAGGGGGAACGGTATGTGTATGTGTGTATTTGTGTCTACGTGTATGGATGTGTTAGTGTGTATGTGTGTGTGTAATCTACACGAATATATAAATATGTATGTTTATTATATATAATGCAAAAAGTTCAAAAAGTTGGTTTTTCGTTAGATCTTCAAAAATGAACAATTTTGAACAAAATATTTCTATTATAAGTTTTTTTTTAAACATACTTTTTAACGTGAAAGAAACTAACTAAGGGTAAGTTACCGAAATTATATTAATGAATAATATGAACAAAATGAATTCGGGCCTGTCATGAATATACTTGATCCTAATATTACACTGTTCAAAATATACCGAGAAGAGATTGTCTTCTTTTATTTCAAACATTTATTGTTTCTCAACTTAATTGGAAACCGGAAACGAAAGTAAAAGAATGCCATAACTCAAATACAATTTATTTGATAAAAACATTTTACATTACATGCCAGCATACGAGAAATTCTTTTACTATATTTAAAATTGAATTATTACTGCATATATCCTACAAATTGTGTATTTGTACCTACTTTTGTTAAATTTCAAAGTAACGTTGATTAAGAACATTATTACATATTATTAATAATGTTCTTAATCAACGTTACTTCACACTTTTGAGTAAGTTGACGTGACTTACACTCAGTTCCATCGCATTCTACTATACCTATAGAGTTAATAATAACAATGATCGATTAACATTTTACCTCTAACTATCCTAAACTGTTAATATGAGCAACCAAACCCCTTGTTTCAACTGATTAGTCAATTTTACACGTAAAGAATATTCTTTTAAAAATTAACAGAAAATGCTGTGAACCTGAGGACAGATTCAACTTCTGAAAAAAATTAACAGAAAAGTCGGTAGAATTTAAAAAAACGCAAATGAAAAATTACAATGACATATTGGTAAATTTTAACATAGTACCTATTAAAATTTATTTTTTCTGAAAAAGTAATATTTACGCTATTATTTAATTTAATTTCTTGCATATGAAAATTTCACGTACATTCTCTATAATTTTACTATGTTTTTATATTACTTTTCATATCTGGTCTATCGCCGTCATAGAAACTGTTATACAGTATATTGAATTGTAGTAGACGTTCTTTTAAATTTTATCATGTCGGGTGTTAAAAATTTCTAGGATCAATTTCGTCCTCCCGTTAACATGTTTTTTATGTTAAAAATTAACATTAAATTTTTTCAGTGTAGTAGTTAATATTTATGTACATATGTACATATGTATATCTCATAGACGTTCGCGTCGATTAAAATTTTACTATATGCAAGTATTCTTTAAATTATAATTTAAGAAAGATGATAATATATGAATAACTACCAAAATAATTAATTTAATTTAATATAAATAACCATTGCCTTTACGGAGCACATTCATTGCGGATCACACTGGTAACAATGTTAAATAACGTGTTATAATTTCTATATATTCCTTGCCTAAGGTTTTATTACACGTTACAGTGAACATATTTTGCAATGCCTGATGAAACGTTGATCGTAAAAACAATACATAACTTAAAATAATCATTATCCAGAAAATAAAAGAAAAATACCAAAAAAACCCAAACCCGGCGAAATAGATCAGATACATCTTATCTTTCTCGAGTTAGTGTGGCGTGAGTATCTCCGGTTCTATGCGCGTAAATGATGACATACTTATAAAGGTTAAGAGAGGAATAATTCAAGGGTGAGTAATTATTATGGTCAGAGGGTTACTTCATAAGTTTTGGTCAACTTTACGGTACAGAAAACGCATGATATGTTTATGCGAGCGCGTAAATGTACATTATATACAATATACTGGCTATGTATGTGTATATATGTATGTAATATTGTTTCTGTATACGTGTGTTTTAACATTAAATTGTTAATTATGTTAATGGTTATTATATTTTTCTCCTAAAAAAATGTACATTAATAATAATAATAATAATATTTTTATTAGTGTTCTGATCGTAGACCTACGAAACCCGAATAATTTAAAGACTACGTAATTTATATAAAAATCATTTCACAAATGACAACGATTGTTTAGCTAGAGTACCTACGTCAGTTTTCATGGTTTCTGAAGAAAGCCAGAAATCCCCATACATTTGTTTTTATTTATTTATAAATAACTAATCGATTAAGCGATTTCTACCGTTTGCATAATCGCTAAAAACAAATTTAATCAGTTTGGCTTCTGGACTATTCATATTTCATTACTAAAAAAATTCTTGTATTATATTGAATGGATACTTTATTTTTTCACTTATTCAACTCAAAGAATCTAAAATCATAAACACTCAAATATAGTTTTATGAACATGACATTGTACCTTTTTTGATCGTACATAATTTCAGATTATATTTATATCTTGAAAACTTGTTGTACGAGTATATATGCGTATAAGAGAGAAAGATGAAAGTGGATATTATGTTTAAACCATTTTTACACCTTTCCTGATAAGAATTATCTACAGTCTCCATGTTGCAAATATCTGACAACGTATGTTTGTATGTATTATGTATGTATGTACAGGTTGGCCCATTTATCTTGAGACAAAATTATATCTCGGTTGGACTCGATTATTTCGAAAAAAGTTTCAGACAAAAATTGTAGGGCACCAAAGGGGCCATTGACAGGTCCATATTACGACTTCTGGTCTAGACCGGAAGTGGTGTTTTTTTGACCGGAATTCACTTTTTTTAAATAGAAATGCCCATTTTTACGATTGAAAAATGAAAAATAAATACTTTTTGTTCTTAACATTTTTTCGATTTAACCCATATTTTGGTCATAAACAGCATCTCATTTATCGTAGGATTCTAATTATTTCCCCTTTAAATTAAATAATTATTTTGTTTTTTGTACTAAAACAATTCGATTTGAAATTATATTTTTTTACAAATAAACTCAAAATAATTTACATACCTTTACTTTACAACTATTTCTGTATGTTATCAGGATTTAAAAAATTAAATAAGTTTAGATTAAAAATCATCACCCCACAAAAAAGTGGTCTGTACTTTATATGTGACATATGCGACCCAAAGTGTTTTGGTCTCTTGAACATGAATCCGGGGTCAGAATCGCTCCTACATCCTTCAGTCTTTAGCAAATCATCAAAATTTTCAGAAATTTGAAGAAATTTCATTTCATTACAAGCTTTTTTATGGGTTAAATCGAAAAAATGATAAGAACAAAAAGTATTTTTTGTTTATTTTTCAATCGAAATCCGTGGTAAAAATGGATGTTTCTATTTAAAAAAAAGTGAATTCCGGTCAAAAACACCACTTCCGGTCTAGACAGGAAGTCGTAATATAGGCCAGTCAGTGCCCTACAATTTTTGTCTGAAACTTTTTTCGAAATAATCGAGTCCAACCGAGATATTATTTTGTCTCAAGATAAATGGGCCATCCTGTATATACAAATATTTAAAATGCGATATCACTTTTGTTTTTTTGAGATATCTAACAGGTTTACAATTTTAGATGAGACTTTGAACTGACAAAATTTCTTTGTTTTACCAGAGTATACAATTTTATAAAGAGTTTGTAATAAAAATTTACATATATTTTAAAAACATCTAGTACCTATTGACTAATATTAATTTTAAAAAGTTCCGAACATATAATCGATTCTGAGACTTGGGATGATAAATATCACAGAAAACTGATGAAACCATTCATATAGATCTACGGAAGGATTGGTTTTTGAATACTTGTTTATTAGACTAAGAATGTTAGATATCAAAAAATGAGTATCAATACCGAGAAATGTCTTGGCCCCTGTATCGGTTACGTATCGAGACGAATCCGACATTATTTTTTGACGAAATAAGACTAGCCTAAATCTAATCTCGTATCGCGTCGTGTGGAGCTTGTACATTGAAATTTAAAATAATTAATAACGCATACGCATAACTCATGAAAATGTATAGTTATAAAATAAAATTTATAGCATTAAAAAACGCACAAACGGATGAACAGTAATGATTTAATATTCTTATCAACATCCATTTACTAGACATAAAGATGGTTTAGTACGTTCAACATTCGGTGGCTCTGGTATCGACACGAACTAGCGTGGTTCATACATAAATGATTTTCCCGGGCAACATTCAGCGGCCTATTCTGACCCTTATCATTCTATTAGTAAGAAAAGAATGACGTCTGAAGTCGCCCTCTCAGCATATTATTTGTTTCCAATCGACCGAGCTCGGTCGTAGCACGCACTGCCGATATTTTGTGTGCAATTCGTTAGTTTATTATAACAGTTATTTATTATACTACCAACTTCTGTGTTATTTGAGTAAGTTTTATTGAAAAATAAACTGAAGTGATTTTTTTTGTATTTATTGCAAAGCTCTTAACCATTAAAGGACGATTCACAAAATATTTTTGAATTACATTTCATCCTAACATATTTTATGTTTTGTTGACTTTACCGATTTTTATGAAACTTTCACTATGGTTCAATAAAATAACAATCACGCACACTGTTCACTGTCAGTATTACGTGTAAGAGAGTCCCGTGGCACCCATGGCAGCTTTTTTTACTATTAAATTACTTTTAAATTATTGCTCTCAGAAAAACCTATTTAATACAAATGTTATCCAGAATAACATGTTTTATAGTTCTATGAAATAAAAAATACACCATTTCATTTAATAAAAAAAGTTTGCTATCGAGTGCATAAAGAGAGCAAAGATTTATAAATTTGAATACCATATTCCTCTACACATTAAAAAACCAGATATATACACAAATTTTGCTGCAAGGCATACCCTTAAACAGCTTTTAATGGGTAATTTGGATACGCTGAATTAAAAAATAACCACTATTTTGTTCAATCAGCTCTTATTTTTGCAGTAGGTATTGTAAAAAAAAAAATTTCGATATGCAAACATTCAAATTCGTATATCTATATTTTAAATCAATGACTTCAACCAACGATTATTCAGAATGAAGCTATGGGTCCTACACACAAAAAAAAACTGTATTGGACCAAGAAAATCTTGTTTTGTATACAACGAAAACAATATTTTCTTAATAAAGAAAAGGACTCTTAATCCAACTACATTATTTCTTCGTCCAATAATACTATAGTTGGTTTAAGAATATATTTCTTATAAGAAAGATTACGAGTATAATTCTTATAAGAAAGATAATAAGAAGATAACAGTACAACTTTACTACCTGTAGCATAAATAGTATAAATAAAAAATATAAAAATTTCTATTATACATATATAAATATAAATAATATTTGTAAGTATTTTATAAGGTTGTTTGTTATTTTACCTATACTAATGTTTTTTTAATTGTAAAACTGACAATGAACAGATATTCTTATTTTATTAAAAATATTTTTCTGACAAACTTATAAAAGACAGAATAAAACTAATAGGACATAAACTATAGATAATAATTTTGTCTACATTATTTATCAAATTAATTTTAATAAACGTAGTTATAAAACCAGAAACGGATGTTTATTCGTGTCAATTTTAGAATTTTCGAATTATTTTTGAAACAAGAAAATAATGTTTTAGATCAAAAATGTCGAGTATGTTATTATCTATAATTTATGCTCCATACATTTTCTCCAACATTTATTATTTAGGCAGAAATAATTTTTTAAATAATTATTTAGAACCACCCACACTGTTTACTCTCAGTATTACGTATAAGAAAAGCCCGTGAGATTCATGGCAGATATTTTAATAATTAAAGATTTCAGTCATTGTAAATTAAATAAAAAACCCTTAACCTTCCTATACCCGCGTCAAATAGAATAACACATATACCCGCGCACGGACTTTGGACCAAAAGTTCTAGAACCTATTTTTTATCTTTTTTTATGACAGCCTAGTAAAATTAATTTTTATTAGTAGTACAGGATGTGTTGAAATAAATAAACCAAAGTTATAGAAAATATTCTTATTTAATTAGTGGCTAACGGTCTCTTATTACTCTGAAAAAAGTTACTTTTTTTAACGAGCTACGAAAACTTGAAAAAAAAATTTTTTTTCTTAAAACAAAAACTAAAAATAACTTTAAACCTTAAGATAACAACATGAGGAATAAAGTATTATAAAGTATTCTCAACCAATTTTTCACCATGCATTCGAAGTATAACACCTATACCCGCGTCGGTCTAACAGACCAATTGATGTCGTGTACTGGTACATGTCCTATTCGCACGAATGCTCGCACTGCACTAAATTGAAGATAGCGACAAATCATGAAGCTATCAGTAAGCTCATTGTCTTAGCATTCTTCGTTATTGAAAAAAATAAAAAAATGTAATCTGTCGGTCTGACAGACCAATACGAGAGTATAGGAAGGTTAATTTAGAGTTCTAGCTATCATTAATGCTATATGTTTCACTTTTGATTGTTAACAGATCACATATACATATTATTTACGAATTTTCAATTACTTTTATGAGAGATTTTATCTCCATTAGATCATTTTTAATTAGTAAAAAACACAAAATAAATCCCTTATTAATTATGAGTCAGTATTTGCGATACAACCATTCAAAATTGTTCATTGCAAACACAAATTAAAATTCTATATTAATAACGCGATTAAATAGTATACAAAATTATTGAATTGTTTAAACAGTTATATTGACAGCACCGCTTTATTTCCGTATTCATATAGTTTTATCAATTTAGTGTTTTGTTTTCAATTCAAATTTCAATGACGTCAAAATGTTACCAATGTGTAATTATAAAAAGTTCACAGTTATAGAATTTTCACAGCTCATAATACATACAATTAGTTTGATTATAAACAAATACCTGTACTTTTAGTGTTGTGAATAAAAAAAATAAATAAATGAATGAATTGATATTAACAAAACAAATATTCTTCTAAATGTCATTAATATGTAACAAAATGTTGATTTGAATTAATATACATAAATACCGGGTGAAAAAAAGCAAATTTTTCCTGCTTGGCATCAATTTCTGAATAATTTCTATACGAGTATAATTTTAAAAATGCATTAATCTATACGTATGGCACGTCCCAGCCCCCCTAATAATCCTTGCCTGGTCTGATTTTGTAACATTTATTAGTGTCTGTATATAAGAATATTAAAGCCACAAGGAAAAAAATCTAGGTAAAGGTAGACTGCTCTAGAACTATTAACCCATTGTTTCCCGACTTTTGTTTTGATTTTTTAAATAATGTATTAACACATTTTTGAAAATAGAATCCATTATGTCAGAAGGAAAAAAAACGCAAACGTAATGTCCTATAAATAGGACACTGGGAAGTAATGGATTAATCACAGAAACGACTAAATAGTCTTATACTGATTCTACATACATAATACAGTTCATTTTTATACGAGTGCCTATAAAAAAATTTCAAATCATTTCAATCAATTGTTTAGTCGTTACAGCCCGTTAAGTAATGTATGTGTGTCAAAAACAGCGGTATCCGATGAGCAAGTTAATATTTTAGCTGTTTTTGAGATTACTAGTGGCTTTACAATCATTTCACTCGATTATTATGTTTGCAATGGATTTAAAATGTTGGTGTACCAAAAATCACTTCCTCATTTTTGTTTAGACAAACTAATGTTTTTTTTTAAATATGTATTTAATCTTCTTAAATATTTTGTCATAGAATAATTTAAAAAAGATATTATTGTTGAAAATATTTATTATATTATAAAATTATATTTATATTAATTTGCTTTATTTTCAAAATGCAACTAAACAATGAAAAGTTATTCACCAAAAAAACGGTACATTTTTTTATCAACGCTATATATTTAATTATCGATAAAAACTATTTAAAAAAAGTGCGAGTCGAGCCTCGCGTATTAGTGTCCCGTACCGTATACTTTTTCAATTTATTTGATTATCATAATTTAATTTAAAAAAAGATAACAAATACTATAATAATTGTTTTAATAGTTCACCTATTAAAACACAGATGATTCAATCGGTATGTAACTAAAAATATTATCAATTTTTGTCAGGAGACTATAAATTTACTATAATGCCAAATCTCAACTTTCTGGGTCAAAACAATTTAGTAGCTATTTGGCTTTCTTTTTCTGATTTCAATACGAACCACTAAAAAACAATCACATAAAATTCGGAATTAAATTAACTATAAAATTCATTTATCTGCTTAGCTGATTTCTGTCAAACACACATACGTACGTACATACATACACAGACATGTACAGACATACATAAATCAACTATTTATTCAAAGTATGTGGCAAATTTGTGAGGCATTTTGACAGATACGTGTGTCGCATACTTCATTGTACGGTACATTTAAATTACATCAATATAATTTTCGTTTCATACCGCAAATAATACAGCAACAGGCTTGTACATAATGCATGAGTTCATACTGTATGCATTTATAATATGTATCCAATCATCCATGAATGCAATTCGTGTTTAATCAGTGGTGCATATTTATTTACTATCGATAAACTATAATTATATTTATTATGTTACATAATATATTACATTACATTTATTTTTTTATTCATTACAAATTTCCCACGGTTTAACTTTATTTAACGTTATTTTGAAATCAAATCTTTTTTAAACACTGCATGCCAACCTGATTATTCATTATTAATTGCTTCTTTTATATCAACAGCACAACTTTGATTTTCTTTATATCTATATCTATAAAAGAGTTTGTCCTTAATCACTCAGTCTCTCACTCATTCATATATCAACGTACAGCCCAAACCCCTGGACCTAGAAACGTGAAATTTCGTAGGTGCCTTTCTTTTATGTTTTAAGCACCCATTATGAAAGAATTTTTCGAAATTCAACCCCTACGGGGTTAAAACAGAGTGTCAAAGTTTATATAAAAAAATATTTTTTTGTTCGCATTTAATTGAAATTTATCGAACATACTCTACAGTCTACAATATAAATAATGAAACAATTATTTTAGCATTTCCCAAAATTTAACCCCTAATGTGTTAGGGAGGTGGAAAAATTTGTTAAATATTTTTTTTTGTATTCACCGAATCAAACATGGCGCAAGTAGGTGCTCTACAAGACAAATATCAGTTACGAAAATTTAACCCCTATGGGAATGGGGGGAGAAGGAATTTTGATATATTTATCTTCATAATTGTTCATGATATTGAAGTTAATTCGGACAAATTAATATTCAATTAAAAATTAAAGTTCGATATTCAAGCCCTAATAGCATAGGACGGGGACGAGGATGTATTTAGATATGTTTATATGCATACCTGCTTTACTTATAAAGGTAATTTCTGGCAAAATAGTCATCTATTAAAATATAAATTTCGAGATTCAATCCCTAATGGCGGGAGTAGACAGGGTCTGTATTTTTGATATGTTTATCTGTATAGCTGCTTACGTTATAATGGTGAAGTAGGGCAAAATAATCTGCAATAAAAAAATTCGATATTCAACCCCTAATAGCGAGGGTAGACAGAGGGTTAGTTTTTATAATTTTTAACTAAGATCCGAGATATTTACGGTTTATATAGGTAATGAATAATAATCAATATAAAAAATTGTAATATATCATCCCCTATCACGTATGGGTGGTTCTAATTAGTGCGAGCGATGCCGTGGGATTCAGCTAGTATCTCTATAATTTTAAGCAAACAACATATTCTTAGATCTATAAGAAATATGTATTCAAAAATATTGTGTATCCATGTGGTATTATATCATGTAGATGATCATATAGGCAAAACATATTTTATCAGGAGGTTTTTTAATTGTACACGTTCTATCAAAAAAGATTTAGAAGTTTTTTTCATGTTAACTGAGAACAAACGAACAACCAGAAAGACACAATACTATAACCTATCCAAATGGATTAAAATGCCTATAAAATAACGTATGGACTAAAAAAATCCAATATATTTCCATTCTACGAAAAAGCCTACAGATTTATGTACTAATATTTGTTATTTATTCTTGTATATTAAACATGTATTGTTTTTGATAAAATTCTAGGTACAAACTGTAGATCATAACTTTTCATTCACTGTTCTGATTTGTTTTTAAACACTAGTATTTTATAGAACCATTCGTGTTTTTCAGCACAAAAATTTAGAAAAGTTTCATTGTATGCATATGGCAAATATAAAATAAATAGTAATAATAATATTATATATTTACTATCTATAATATAGTAAAAAAAATACGAAATCAATGTATCTTCTATTAAATGTCTAAATGTACAGGTATGATTATTACAAAAAAAAAGTAAAAGTCAATTAAATTTTTCATCATATACGTTGATATATGTCTACGTTAAATTATATAGAAATTTTCATTGCATAATTTTTGACACTCTTACGTATTCTTAAAGACAGTATTAAATATTTTATTATCACTTCATCACTATTAAATTATTTAAAGAATGAAATTGCCTAAGTATACCTATTACAACAAGAAAATTAAATTTCTGGAAATATAATCCAATGTAGAGCAGAGCATTATTTATAACATAATTACATTATTTTGCAACGACCGTATGTGGTGTTTTACAGTATTAATAACTGGGTTAGAGTTTTCATAAAATCATTATTATTTTAACAACAGAGCAGTTAGACTATTAGGCTTTGTAATTAACTAACTTGTAACTACATCTAATTTATAGCTAGAGACATCACGAATGTTCATATATATGAATGAGATGTTAATCCACAACCCCTATTTTGGCAACATCTCACTTTGCTATTAATTTCATCTGGGTTGTAAAATGTTTAAGGTAACCTTATATGGGTAATTAATTTTTTTTTTAAAGTAAATGATGATGCAGAAGTTAATGTACAAACATATACTTCACACATTTGAGAATTACAAAAGTATTTTATAATTAAAAGCCTTTAGTTGTAATAAATAAAATAATTATTAACAAAGGAAACTTTCTGGTTAAAAAATACATTCTTTTAAACATAATTAAAATAATGTTATTATGAAACTTGCGATACAACACACGGTGTTCAAATGACGAGTTTAAATAAAATGTTTTTGCAGCCGAAATTTTTTTCATCGGGGTGATTTTTTGAAGTGTTCCGAGTATTTTTCTATAAAAATCAAAAAAATCCATAGAGCAGTTTTTGAAAAAATTAAAAAAATTTTTTTTTTGCAAATATTAAAAAAAATATATTGTATGCATATCTAAATACATAAGTTTATATTTTTTTCATAAATATATACGTAGAGAGTGACAACATAAAAGAAAAAAATACAGTAGACGTTCCATACTGTGAACCGCGCTAGCTTAATTAATCAGTACTACTACACTGGCCGATAGCCATTTTGCTGCAGGTATATAACTTTTTAAGGATAATTTAGGTACTCTGAATCCAAAAATGACCACCATTTTTGTCAATCAGCTCTTGTTTTTGCGATATTGCAAAAAAAAGTTTATTTCGATATACAAACATTCAAATTCGTAATATATAAGATATTTTTTAAATCAAATACTTCAATTGAAGATCAATCAGAATGTAACTATGGGTCCTAATTGAACTAAAAAACCTTAAATTATACACATTCATATAGTTATTCCCTTCGAAAATCATATTTTTATTCGCGTGGAAATGACGGAATTACCAATTTTGACACGCGTGGTTAATTTTAGTACCGTTTCGCCAATTTTAATTTGATTACGTTAAAATTTTAACACAATAAAGAGTATAGATAAAGCTATTAATTTAGTAAATTGCATTAAAATTGGGTAAAAATTGTTTGTGTCACAGGACTTTCAATTTTGAAAATTGCGTAATTTTTGTTAAAAAATCAATTTTTCTTCGTTTAAAACATGATTTTCGAAGAGAATAACGTTCTGGATGTATATAATTTACGGTTTTTTAGTTCAATTAGAATCCATTACTACATTCTGAATGATCTTCGGTTGAAGTATTTGATTTAAAAATATCATATATATACGAATTCGAATGTTTGTATATCGAAATAAACTTTTTTTTGCAATATCGCAAAAACAAGAGCTGATTGACCAAAATGGTGGTCATTTTTGGATTTAGCGTGCCTAAATTACCCTTAAAAAGTTATATACCCTGCAGCAAAATGGCTATCGGTCAGTGTAATAGTACTGATTAATTAAGCTAGCGCGGTTCACAGTATGTAACGTCTAAAAATGAACACCGTGAACATAATACTGTTGCTGTATTTTTATGTCATATAAATATTCAATTTCTTAGTAAGAACAAAAATACAAGCATTGAAAAAAGTTTACTATTTTTATTCTTACATTTTCTTTTTAAGTTCCCTGAAGAATTCGTTTTTGTGGAGTAAACATAAAATTCTAATTAAGTTATAACAATAAAAAGTATTGTTACTCATATAAAAACTAACAATGGTCAATAAACAGACAAAACAAAAAATAATTCGTTTTCATGAGTTACATAGAAAATTTTCGAAAATTTGTGAGTTGCCTACCTCGGCTGTGAAAGATTAACTTATAAATGTACATATAAATATAAACCAAAAGTCGTATCTAATATTAGATACGCTGAACTGTTGAGAACAAAAAAAAACTTAAACAAAAGAAACTAAATTACTCCTGGCTTATCATGTTTTTAAAAGTACTTACTATTCATGTTATTTTAATAAAAATAAATAATCATTCAACAAGCATTCTATTAAACATTCGTTTTATTTTTATTAATATGATATAATATGTATTGATTTTCCATTTTATGATTTTAAGAGCCTCTTGATAGAAATACGTGACAAATATAAGTAGGTAAATGGAACTATGCAAGTGCTAAGAACTCTCGAACAAAGTTTCCACGTACATTTCTAGATTTAAAAAAAAAAAAATTTAATTATATTTTAACGTAGTCTATATTTACAATATAATTGAAATGTTTCGCTCTCTATAAGTTGGGTTGAACTTTACAAATATAAATTTTACTGAATGAAGTCTTAATCTTGCCCTAGAATTCACATTAATCATTACGTTAAAGTTAGACTAATAGGTCTCACTTTAACTAAATAAAGAAAGTTTATTTTGTTTTGTTTGTGTTACTTCCTAGTATGGTGTGTGCTTTTTTTCAATATTTATTATTCGTATAGGATCTGCAATGTATGATTATTTAAATATAGAGATTTTTTTCATAAATTAAACATTTTGTGGCACCTTTTTGATGCATTAGATAATTAAGATTTGATTAATATTGCATCAGCAATAAATATAACACATTTAATAAACAATGTAACTAAAACAAAACAAACATCAAATTATAACAGCGAGATAACATGAAAGGGCGCCAAACAAGACATAGATACAGTGGAAGAGAGACGACCTAGACACGCGCGACAGAGATGGGTAGTACAAAACGCTACAACTAAATTATCACTAGATCGTTTAACCGCGTCGACAAGTTCATAAAGCCGAACACCGAGCTGCTAAAACTTTAATGCCCCTTCTTTCCAACAGGTTGACTTAGTTAACCCCATTTGTTTTAAAGAACACTTAACCAACAAACACGCTCTTATATACACCACGCAAATTCTCCCCCTACACGCCACGCAACATTCTACCCAGTACCTCCACCAATCCCCGGTACCCAGCGTCGTCGTCGTTGCCGCCAAGGATCCCCATTGATTATTCAAAACGAACGCATGAGATTCAGCGTGGAAAATTCAACGGAAGTTGTTTCAGCTATTTAGTAAGCTGCTTGATAATGTCTTTAATATTGTTTGTAGTGTGTAGTCTTGACGGAATGTTCTTGCCAAGATTATGTACTGCTTACTCGCGCCGAATACTTTTACATTGCTAATTTTTGTTGTGTACGAGGGCACGTAACGTATGCTAATTTGCATGGGATTAGTGAAATGTGTGTGCTTTGGAATTGTTTCGCGAAATTTGCACTTGATGAACTTGAAGCGGAATTTTACTGCCGGAAAATTGGACGCGTAAATGTTGCCATACAAAATATTATGTTTGATTTTCAAAATTTATTTTGTGATGTGTAACAAATGTTTTTTTTTTAATATGGATATTGACGATTAATTTGTGAGATATAAAATGCTAATCCAACTAAAATAGAAGACGTATTTGTATTTTAAAAATATAATTTCATTCGGTTAAAAGATAAACTCGATTTTTATTTAACGAATTGACCTCAAATTTTTACCAGATACTAATCAAGGCTACTTTTATTGCATCACGTGGAATTTTGTTGTTTTAATTCTTAATTATTATTTATCTTGCAAAAAGAAAAAAATTGTTTGGACCCATAATTTGATAATGTTACAATGTAATACAAGCAATATATACAGGCTGTTCGCGGGAACTGAGTGATCATTGCTAACTTTGTTATTACTGGAGCTAGAAGATCGGTTAAATAAGCAAAGTATCAGTATTTTTTCCGGAATGAATAATGGCGGTGTGAAAAAAACAATTGAATGTCGAATTTCAGAGATATATTGAAATATAACTTTTTTTAAATGGAATACCCTGTATATTATTATTGAATTTTGTAGCTGTGGATGTTCTCTTTATAAAAGTTTTGTACATGTATGATGATAATATTGACAGAAAACAAGTTATAACAAGTATAAAATTAATAGAAAATATCGAAAAACAGTGTGCTATGAAGTTTTAATTAATTGACAACAAATGATTAAAACATTTAAAACAATAGTTTAAGGTTTTTATGTAATTTGTTCGCAAATTTTAAATGTTTTTGAGTTTAATTGATAACGAAAAAAATTATTTATTATAATTAATTATATTTTTTTATGAATAATGCTCAAAAATGTTAAAAATCTGCGCAATAAGGCACAAATACCTGAAATAATTGTTTGAAATTTTTTTTATCATTTGTTTGTATTTTATTAAATCTTCATAGCACACTATTTTTCGATATTTTCTATTAATTTTATACTTGTTATAAATTGTTTTCTATCAATTTTACCATCATTATAGTGTATACACTTTTATAAAGAAAACATCCTCAGCTACAAAATTCAATAATAATATACAGGATATTCCATTAAAAAAATATATTTCAATATATCTCTGAAATTCGACATTCAATTGTTTTTTTCACACCGCCATTATTCATCCCGGAAAAAATACTAATACTTTGCTCATTCAACCGATCTTCTAGCTCCAATAATAACAAAGTTAACAATGATTACTCGGTTCCGCGAACATCCTGTATAATAATTAATAAGAAACAAATATATTTACCTATTTTCTAATGTGGGATAGCTTCAGGTTATCAATAAGACAATTTTTTAAGCAATATCGTGTATCTCTGATATTTTGTTATACTTAAAAAAAAGTCATTGTGTATGCTCTTTAAAGATATTTATAACATACGTTACATACAGAAGTAATGTATGTAATAGGTTTTCAAATAAAAGTTTTTCATCCATCAAAAAATCAAAAAATGCCCATGTACTTGATGTTACATCAAAGTGAGTACAAAGATCAGATGAAAATCTTTAGTAAACTTGTACAAGTTTTTTTCATTTTTCCAGGTTGGAGAATATTTGAAACTTTATTTTGTCTCAAGGCAATCAACACACAGAATACTACTTTTTCAAAAATATTTGTACAAAAATAAAATCCGAGATAGAACTATTTTCAAAACAAAAGAATGAAATAACATTCCATAACAAATATTAAAAAATTTAATTACACTTAAACCTCGTGGGTTTTTACAGTTAATCTTGTATGATAATAATGTGTACGTCATCTACATAAAAATGTCACGTATAAACACACATACACACACACCCACTTACACACTCGCCGAAACGGTTGAACAGTGCGTTCAGATTTACGATAAATAAATCGTTGTATCGTTAAATTTTATATCGGCCCGAAACACGATAATAGAGATAACTATATAAAAAAGTAGATTCGGCGGAATAACGAATAATCTATATACGAGTGAATGGGATTTGTTAGGCGAACTCTTCACATGTTCATTGAAATTGTGGTTTTTGTGTATATATTTTTTATTTTGTGTTTTTTTTTTCTTTGTATATTATGCTGAGAAAAAATACAAGTTGCATACATAGAAACAATATGGTATGATAAGTAAGAACAATGTTTTTAAACATAATTTGTTAGGGGCTATACCAGTGTGAACGCTGGAAATTTGAGTAATTTTCAGAAATTTTTTGGAAGAAAAATACTCATTGAAATATTTTGGAAAATTGAGAATAAATTTAGCTATATTAAAGGTGTATTCTATAATTTTTTCACGTAAAAATATCGATATCTAAGCGTCTTCGGAGGCGTCAAAAAAATAATCTCCTCCACTGCGGCCATGATGCCGGACGATCAAGTAGTTGAAATTGAAAAAAGAAAAATGTCGTTAAACTGGAAGGTATTTCCTGTACGATGACCTACGATTTTCGAAAAATATCAAAATCTAACAAAAGGGCGTAGTTATGAAAAAAAGTCTGTTTTATTGCCGAGAGTAAATATATTCAAGAGTACTCAGTTCAAATTTCAAGTAAATCGGATAATTGGTCTTTGAGTTACAATGTCAGCAAATTTGAAAAAATCTCATTTCGAGAAACACGCATTTAAAGATTTAACTATCGATTTCATATCTGCGAGCGGTCGCTCTTTAGAAGGATGTTGTTTGGAGAATATTCTTGAAACTATAAACTCTCCAAAAAGGCAAAAAAATAATGATTTTTTGAAAATTTCACACTGGTATGGCCCCTTAAGATTTTTACATGAATATTCTTTCATAATATTGCAAATAATACGTTTATTATAAGAGGAAAACAGAATAGGTAGATAGTATTTTTATTTTTAAATTAATTTAAAAAAATACATTTCTTTTCCTTAGATATTTAATATTTTATCTATAGTAACACCTAATATAAATCACAAATACAGAGATATTATAATATAGAAATTATTAAATTAAATAAATTATCTGTAACAAGAACCAACATATTTTTAAAATTCAAATTGCACAGCTTTTAAATGTATTCAGTACCTAATTGTTTTTACTTTAAACGATATAAAAATATTCCGTTAGCACTGATATATGAAAATATACTTAATATTTATATTTTTACAGAAATTAAAAGGCTGATAGCAAATTTAAACGTTCGCTTGGTATCACATATTCAAATATTTTCATATCAAAGAACATACTTCTGGTCGTTCATTTATTTTTTACATTTTTTCGGTGTAATAATAAGGTTTAAAAATATTTTTTTTATTGTATTTATTATAAATATATGAGTATGCATATTTTTATTAAAATTTTAATACACGTGCAACAATTTAAAAACATTAAAAATATATTAAAGTATCTTTATAATAAATTGTTGACATTTTAAA
This sequence comes from Sialis lutaria, assembly GCA_949319165.1. Classification (NCBI taxonomy): domain Eukaryota; kingdom Metazoa; phylum Arthropoda; class Insecta; order Megaloptera; family Sialidae; genus Sialis; species Sialis lutaria. The sequence continues at coordinate 13,492,998 of OX439239.1, forward strand.
AGTTCATATTTATTTTGTGAAAGTTCAAACAAATGTTATTTTTATCATTATTATTTTCAATATTTTATATAAAAAAATAAATAGGCCAAGAATTTTGTGATATCCACATAATAACAAACAAAAGCTATAAATTTTTATCAAATACCAATCCCTGTACCATTAAAATTGTAAGAATTTAGACATACACGTGTTTAACCTTCCTATACCCGCGTATTGGTCTATCAGACCGACATATTACATTTTTTTCAATAATGGAGAATGCTAAGACAATGAGCTTACTGATAGCTTCATGATTTGTCGCGATCTTCAATTTAGTGCAGTGCGAGCATTCGTGCGAATAGGACATGTACCAGTACACGACATCAATTGGTCTGTAAGACCGACGCGGGTATAGGTGTTACACTTTTGAGTATGCTTCGAATGCATGGTGAAAAATCTGTTGAGAATAGTTAATAATGCTTTAATCCTCATGTTGTTTTTTTAGTTCTTAGAGTTATTTTAAGTTTTTGTTTTATGAAAAAAAATGTTTTTTTCAAGTTTTCGTAGCTCGTAAAAAGTAACTTTTTTTCAGAGGCTGTAATAAACGACTGTTAGTCACTAATTAAATCAAAATATTTTCAATAACTTTGGTTTATTTATTTCAACACATCCTTTACTACTAATAAAAATTAATTTTACTAGGCTGTCATAAATAATAAATAAAAAATAGGCTCTAGGGATTAGTATTTGTTATGATATACCCATAGATGTCAAGATTAAAATTACTTCTGAAGTAAAAGTATGAGAGATTCAACCATTGAAAGTTCCATTCTACAAACGATCATAATTAATATCACCATCTACAAAATTCCGATTTTTATACCAACAATTCAGAAACGATAAAAATGAGAACCATAAGAGTTTCCTCTGACAACATTATTACAATTTATTCGGAAGATATATGCGTGTCTATCGACTCAATTGCACTCAATCCACAGCCGGAGTGCGAATCAGACTCAATGATAAAGAACAGTCGAAGGGAGCAGTACGAAGGGCGTATTGCACGGGCACAATGCGTGGAGCAGTGGCGTAGCTAGCATTTTTTCACCCCATTGTGTATATTTTATTCTTTTTTTTAAAGGTGAGATAATATAATTTTCCTTAACTTTGATGTTGAAAAATAAATATCCCAAGAATTATTAAATTATTTTTTATTCCTTTCATCATTGAAGTCTCTAAGAATATTCAAATTCAGTTTTTACTGGCAGCTTTGCCAGCGTGATAGAGCCCTACAAAAAAGTTTTACTACTAATGAATTGGCTAGGTTTTTCTTGTATAGTTATTTAACGAATTTTTGGGCGTTGTTTGCTTTTGTATCACTGGACAACTATTTTTGACAAAATATATAAGTAAGGCAATCAAATCAAAAGTGCGGTTTTTCATTGATTGCAAATAACACGAAGAGAAAAATATAATCTGAAAAGACATTCATTTTGCTAAAAATGCCTTCATAAAGGCTCTCAAAATTGATATGAAAAAATGTTTATGACTGCGAGTTTTTTACTGTCGAATTCATTTTCAGTGCTCAAAAATATTTAAGAAAAACATATCGTTGCTTATCTAACACCGCTCAAGTCGAAAATTAGCGGTTTTTAAATTTAATGTCATTTGATAGAGTAACTCATTGCGCGTCGATCTACCAATCACATTCAAGACGTTTCGGCCAATAAGAGACCAAAATTTCAAAAAATAGTGACAGCGCGCAACACGGTAACTTATATAAAAAATACACGGTTTTTAAAGTTGGTCAAAATGACTTGAGCGGTGTTGTTAGATAAGCGACGATATTCAGGTTAAAAATATCATTTTGTGTTAGCCCGTGTAATAATTAAATCTATTCTGATTACGTACGTCATAATATATCAAATAATGTAAGTAATATTGTGTTCTAATAAAAATAATGTTTAATCATTAATATATTTTAGAGAATGGCAGATTAATCAAGATTAAGAACCGCTGTTAAAGATAATTATTCTGACAATTGTTGAACCAATTTAATAGTGAATAAGAATAGGCTAATCGCAACAATATAGAAGATAATTACTGTCCCCCTTCCCAACGTGCGTTACGGCACTGTGCGAGGGGTATACGACATCGGCATCGCTTTATCTTGTGACACCGACCGTTTGTTTGGGTCTGCGCAAACTGCGTGACGACTGTGCAGGCATCAATCTGGTTATTTTGCAATCGGAGCAGATGAGCGTGTTCTACGTCAACGTCACGGTTCTCCCTCTCCTAGAGGCCCCAGGAGGCGTACGATACTGAAGGTAGCGCGTGGGTGATCAACCGATACGATTTTTTCTGGTATTTATGTATGTATTGACCATGAATTTGTTAGTGTTGCGGAATTGGAACTGATTCTTTGACCTTTATGAGAAATTAATGCCCGTTGGATAAATTGGTGATTTTTCTTTCATATAAAAAGCTTTCACAATTATTAACTTGTCATAATATTAATAACAGTGGATCTGATAAATAATGATTAATAAAGTTGATATTTTACGTAGATATACTGTCATCCAAAATTAGGACACTAAGATTTAAGTACAGTGATGCCTCGCATAACGAATATAATTCGTTCCAGGAGCAAGTTCGTTATGGGAAATGTTCGTTATGTGAAACGCGTTTTACCATAACAATACATGTTAAAAATTTAAATTCGTTTTGTAGCATAAAATATGGTACTGTAACATAAAAAGATTGTACACACGTTTTTTTATTTTTTAGTCAGACTCTGATTTAGGAGAGTCTACCGAGGCATGCAGGGTCAAATCCTCATTCACAAAATTACATTTATTAAAACAAACACGTGTGTGAGTTAAGCGCAGAATAGAACGACTGACGCGCGTTGTTGCATATTCGTGCAAGTTTGAGCATCGACTGCGTGCGACCTTGGAAGTTCGGGCGACTTCGTGATACATAGGAGCGTTCAGGCGGCAAAATGAAATACGATGCAGTTCGTTGAGTGAAGCCAGGTTTGTTGTTTGAGTCGCGTAATGAACGAACAGAAAGTTCGTTGAGCGCAGCGTTCGTTATGCGAGGCGTTCGTTGTGCGAGGCATCACTGTATATTGTAGCATTTAACATTAAGTAAAAAATCAGATTAAGATTATAAAAATTGTCCAACAACAAATACATGTAATCTTTTTTTAAATATATTTTTATTAACTGCAAAATACGTCTACCATCTGGAATTTATATTGTATAAAAGTGTCAAGTATAATGTCATCAAAGATCTAAAACCAAATTTTAGCTTAGTAGCTCAACGGATAGTGGGCGAAATTTACGTTACAATAAAGACACTCTGATATTTCCTCTTTACAGAACTTACCCTCGCTCGAATAGTTAGGTAGTCCAATATTTCGGGGTTCTACTATACTGTATTCTAACTAATTGTTCCGATCTACGATTACGTGAAACATATTGAATTTAAATAAAGAAAAATAAAGTACCTTCCTACATATAAAAACAGATATACAAATTCTATACAGTAAAAAAAATTGGATCTATTCACATCAACACTAAATAGTTCTTTGCAACCATTCTATAGAATTCTAATAACAGTTCACAAAAATCAAATGTCACGCTCAACCTATAGTCGTTATGTATAAAAACCATAGCTGTTTATTAAAACCCACAATTTGTGACCTTTGAAACATCTGATCTTAATTACAGATAGTACGTCAAAAGGTTACCTGTTTAATTTTATGGTAAAATAATACAAACAAAACGATGTGTATTTTATTTTATTAGCAAGGGGTTAATATAAAATTATATATCTAATAAAGGTTAAACGTGATGTAATGTTATATTTAAAATTGCACGATGACATGTTTAATTATTTTTATACTGATGATTCATTCACAATTGAAAAAAATAAACAAAATTTATTGATGAATTATTAATGAAATAATAAGAAAATTTGTATGTGTGTGTGTTTTGTATAGAAAGTACATAACAAATAATCAATAATAGTTCATTAACCTTCCTATACCCGGGTATTGGTCTGTAAGACCGACAGATTACATTTTTTTTTTTAATAACAGAGAATGCTAAGACAATGAGCATACTGGTAGCTTCATGATTTGTCGTGATCTTCAATTTAGTGCAGTGCGAGTATTCGTATGAATAGGACATGTACCAATACACGACATCAATTTGTCTGTAAGACCGACGCGGGTATATAGGTGTTACACTTTTGAGTATACTCCGAATACATGGTTGAGAATATTTTATAATACTTTCTTCCTCATATTGTTATCTTAGGGTTTTTTGAGTTATTTTGAGTTTTTTTTATGTTTTCGTAGCTCGTTAAAAAAGTAACTTTTTTTCAGAGCCTGTAATAAGAAACTGTTAGTCGCTAATTAAATCAAAATATTGTCTATAACTTTGGTTTATTTATTTGAACACATTCTTTACTTCTAATAAAAATTAATTTTACTAGGCTGTCATAACAAAAAAGATAAAAAAACAGGCTTTAGAACTTTCGGTCTCAGAGACCGTGCGCGAGTATATGTGTTATTCTATTGGAAGCGGGTATTAGAAAGTTAATTAATGTAATGGAATAAACAATTTGTATTAAATAATATGATCAGTCATGAGTTAAGAAAATATTAAACAATTTTTACGATTCAGTATGACACGTGTTGTAAAATTTGTAATATTGTACAAACAATAATAAAAACATTAAAATGATTCAAGATAAATAAAAACCTACAAATAATTCTATAAAAACCAACATTTATGTTGTTATAACATGTTTACGCAATTTTTTTTTAATAAAAATCGTATATATTTCCGCTTTAGTTTAAGATTGGTATTGGTCGATTATTCGCGTCACTTCTAGAAAAACCAATACGAAGGAAAAGTTCACTGATCTTCCTCCAGATCGTTCTTCTCTTGTCTCTTTTGCAGTCTTTTATCGACTTAATAAATATTTATACAAGATAAATTATACCAGATGTTGACGAAATACTTCGGAAATAATTTGTATTGTATAACTCGATGTTACTACTTTATTAACATTGTAGGTTTCTCTACTCACTAAAAAACAATTTCTATTTTTATAAACCTTTTTTTAGTTTCACATAAAAAATGAATTCTTTTTTAACATTTTTTTAACTTATTCAGCACTTTGGATAAATAAGTAATGTAATAATAAACTGCATATATCTTTAAAAATTACTCAACCGATTTTAATGCGGTTTTCACCAATTAATAGAAGAGCTATTTGACCATTTTTAAACTTGTGTATCATAAAAAAAGTTGTAATAACAATATCTATCGTTTGACAATAACACAATATGTCACAATGTCTAATTATTCATCAAATCATATACACAAAATGTACACCTTAAGTCTTTAATCCTGACCAAAGGATTTAACAATTAAACAGTCATGCAACAATCAAACTGTAAGTAAATGTGTCTTTATTAAAAATTTTGATATTATATCAGTTTTATATAAAACAAACCTACAAATATAATGTCATTATGGATCAATATATAGGTAATCATTTTTGTTGTTATCAATTGACGTATATAATAGGTATTTGCCAATTTCATGTATTTAATTTAAATAAAAATATATCATAAAGGTACGTAGGTACGAAAGATTCAAATTGGTGAACATAAATAATACCTTTATTATATAGGCATATAGTATACTGTGTAAGCTTTTATTTGGGAATTAATAAATACATTGATTTTAAAGCAAGTATAATCACAAATATAATATTGTTGTGATTTTGAAAGCTTGTTCAATATTTATGTATTAAATATTAATAATGTTGTAAACATTGTAAGGAAATCATACAACTCACTTTTTACCAACTTCTTATTGTAGTATCGATTTGAAACTCTTCAAACTTATGCAATTCTGGTGACAATAAAATAATACGGTACCATCGAGTTTGTATATGGACTTTTATAGGGACTCCTTATTGTCTAATAAAGAATCCTAGAGCGTTTTTTAACTAGAATTTATCTATAAATATTATTTACTTTAATATAATATGTACGAGTGCATATAATATGTATTTGATATATTAGGCTATCGATTATACCGGAAAATAAGAGGTAGAAAGGAACAATTTCGATAAAGGGTTTTTATTGTTTAATATGTTTGTTTGACACCTACAGATGATAAAAACACAAAGTGCTACTAAGTTCACCTTTGCGTTTTTTATGGGGGGGGGGTTAAACTAATCACTTTTCAATGTTTTAAGTATAACTCGAAAACTAAGCAGAATTTTACAATTTTACAAGAATGATTTTTTACAGAAAATTAAATTTCCCATCAAAATAGATGATTTGAAAAATTTAAACAAAACTTTTTGGACATCAAAAAATAATTTTAAAGAATTATATCATATTGAATTCCAAAAATACTTAATATAAATAGATAGGTACTCATGTATACATGAAAGTAAAATGTCCTTATGACGTATAATATACCATCCATTACATTTAAAATATTATATTAATTATAATTTTGTGTATGCGTGTGTTTTATTTTATATACATTTAATTACGTTGATATTAATTAACTTTTCTTATCTGATTTTTAATTAAGAAAAAAATCTTTGCATTAATTAAATTTTAACATAATCTACTTTTCACAATTTGATACGACTTGCTAAGTCTTTTTAAGTATTAATGAAAAAATAATGCTTGGGGAATTTTTAAATATTTTCATTCTTGCAGAAAAAAACAATGTTATATAATATAATACAAAAATCTTTCGTAATTAGATATGTGTGGACATTCCATTTAAGAGCAAAATAACTAACAATAAGTACATATTAATAGATAAAATAACTAGTTTTATTGACTTGTCACAAACAAATATGAATAACCTTTGAAAGAATGAATAGTAAATTATTAAAAATTGTGAATATAAGGAATGAAATTTACTTGAAAAAATTCTGTTTTCATCGATAATATTCTTTGTTTGTATCTTATTTACATAAAAAATTGATTTTACAAAAGTACTTACATCTCATCATCATAAATATTTAAAATGTTACGATTACATAATTAAAACTTAAAAAGTCATTAAAACTGTACTAATCTCCTTTATTTTAAAAATGAATATTGTTAACAGTATCATTTACGACTGTATTTTTTATTTCGATCAAAAATGTACATCGAACATGTGGGTGTAACGTAATGTACGATTAGACAACAATACCCGAGATTCCTGCGTCAAAATCTGGAACAACAAATGATGTTTCAGTGCGGACAATACAACGTAATAAATATCACCTGTCAAACGTCGTTCAATAACGGTTTATTGTTTAGCGTGCGTTTGACTCCACGAAACGATATGCTTTTATAATTTGTAGACATTTCAATTCACTTCCTTTTAAAAATCAATAGCTTTGTATGTAATCAAAATATATGGACTGAAAAATAAATATAATGTTTTCTATTTTTTTAAATAGTTTTTTTTATATAAAAAGGATGTTATGATAAATATTGTTACATAATTTAACAATATACGGTAATATTTATTTTCTTAATGTTAATTTACTTTGATTTTACTTTGGAAGCATTTCTTAAGCTTCTATTGCATTGTATATTTTAAAATAAAATGAAAAATGTTCTTTTTAATCAATCATAAGATTATTAATTAATTAAATTTGTTTTTTCATTTTGAACCATTTTACCTAATTATTAATAATTTTAGGGAGTTTCTGTTTATAATGTTACACAAAGAGATGACATTTCTGAAAATTTTTAGAGCAAAAGGACGCAACTTATATATAAAATACTTAGATACTAATGTAACAGTTCAAAATCACCTCTAATGCAATAATATTAATTTTTAGCAGCGAAATGGAGAGTACTAGGGACAATATTCGACAATTATATCTCTTTTTAGAGATAAATACAGTAAATAATCAAATTTTGAATGAATATTATATAAAAAAAAACCTGAAGAATAAATGTTATATTTTTTAATGAAATGGTTCATTTATTTTTGTTTTTTAACTCCCGTTAGGAATATATATACATATACAGTGGTACAGTATTTTCAAGATATATTTTTTTAATTGACGTTTTTAGACATTATTTTAAAAAAATGGATTTACTTTTTGGAAATTTATTCCTAAATGTAGAATTTAATTATTCCGTTAAAAATACTACAAATTTCTAAAAATTCAAAAAACTTTTTTCTATAGAATAGGTACCCTATATTTTTCTTATAGATAGTATATATTGTTAAATTTCCTAAAACTGTTGTATAATATAATATGACTTAAACTTTAATGTATTTATATTAATTAACTATCGTGTTATTTCTGTTTTGATGTTTTTGTTGATGTACGATATTTTATCTATAAAAATACAGTGATCTTTAAAAAGACAAAATTTTTTGGTACTATGAATTTTTAGAACTCTCCAGAGTACAAAAGCCAATTAATAGTAAGTATCAAAACATTAAACTGAATTAATTTCACCTTGAATTAATACAAAGTATTCACAGAATTCTGCACCTGTTGCAAGGCACTAAACTGTTTAATTAAGTAATAAAAAACCTTCCTGTGTCACATCACATTCATTTCAGCTCCTCAGACTCAACATTGTAATTTGTTTAGAACGTTATTATATTATACAACATTTGCGACTAAAAGCAAATTACGTGCATGTGTTAAAGAAAATTTAATCATACAAATAAGAATAATCCTGCGTTTGATTAATTTTAAAACATGATTAAAATTTTATTATTGGCGTCTGGAAGAAAGTCACGATGTTATATTAGTCGATTTGATCAATTTTATATCACATGTTGCAGTAGACATTTTCAGATGTGTCCTCTGTAATTAATGATGGTTTAATTGACGGCCCAAACAAAGCAAAAGATTCGGTATTTAAAAAATTGTTTTAATCTTGTTGTATAATTTTATACATTACTGGAAAAAATTAAAGGAACAAAAAAATTTCCTAAATTTTCTAGTGATTTTTGAAAAGTTGTAACTTTGTGAAAAATAGTCGTATGGAGATTGAAAAAAAAGAGTTTTGAAGCTTTAAGTTTCTAGTTTTGAAATATTTTGACAAAATTTTACTGTGAGTTGCGGTTATTGCGCAATCATACGAAATAGGGCGAGACAAAAATTAAAAAAAGTATATATTTTTTGAGTTCATTTTTTGGGGGAAAATTTTTCTCAGTTAAACCAATACATTGATCAGTTAGCTTGTTCATTTAGCTTTACTTTGCTTTTTTAGAATTCACTCTATGTTGATTTATCGCTAAGATATTCGACTTTAAATGAAAAAGGATCCTTTTGTTTTTGATCATCGATATTTCAGTATGATTTTTAAAGAAAAACATTTTTTTTATCCTCATCATTTATTTGAAAAAACCCGAAAAAAATGACTTTTTACGGGTTTTTAGAAAATGTACGGCTTATTTACCTACTAATTTTGATGAAACGACTAATGTTGAGCGTAAGTTTTACAGCTTAATGTCCCATAATAACTCTTTAAATTTACAATTGATCCATTGAACCGTTTTTATGTACCAAATGATCAAAGTTTTGAAAAAATTAAAGAAACTCATTTATTGCTCCTACAAATTCTGTAATCATTATCAAAATGAATTGAAGAATTTTTTTCGATTGTTCCCACAATTTTACACTATAGATTGTTGTCTCGCCCTATTCAGTATGATTGCGCAATAACCGCAACTCACAAAAAAATTTTGTCAAAATATTTCAAAACTAGAAACTTAAAGCTTCAAAATATTTTTTTTAAATCTCCATACGACTAAATTTCACAAAGTTACAACCTTCCAAAAATCACTAAAAAATTTAAGAATTTTTTTTGTACCTTTAATTTGTTCCAGTAGTGTATAAGACCAACATGTATATGTAATTAAAATATTTGTAAGAAAAAATAGTCACTAATAAAAAATAATGTATCGAAAATTTAAAAAAAATTCTCTTGTTAATAAATTAAAATTTATAATTCATTTTTATGAGTAAACATTTTTCTTCGCACAGAAAAGGGAAAATAAATTATTTCCTTCATTTTCAAGGAAATGAATTATTATTTATTGTGTTTTCCTACTTTATTCTTTTAAATTTCCGTCCAGTCATTATGAAATTATTAGACACTCTGTTTTATACAATTTATTTTTTAATTCAAAATCAATAAAATATATATAAATTTTAAAAGCTCGATTATACATAAAATTTATTTCTGTAATAGATTTATGTAAGCTTTTATTTGCTGCCTAAAGTGTAGTGAAACTATTACGAATATCAATATATTATCATTGATTTGACATTAGTAGTTGACATGAAGTGCATCTGATTGAATTTTATTTAGAAAAAAATATAACAATATATGTTTTCTATACCTACTATTTTGAATAAATAAAAAAACTGTTTTTTGTCATGATCAAGTTGGATATAATGTTGGTTTCTTATAATAATAATATATTTTTATTATTAATAAAACATTGCATATAGGTACCAGAGGTAATTTAAAATACTATTAAGGCCGGTCTACACGTACAAACTTGTCGTCAGTTTTGCATGATCATGCAAGACTGATGAGAAAACTGATACAAATCGAGCGTCTACACTATTCAAACTTTCGTTCAGTTTTTCGTTCAAATCTACAAATAAAAATAAAGATGGTTGCCGGTTATAATCTTGAAATCGAAGTATACCATATTGTTAACATTCCTTTAAAGATTATAGGAAATATATATGATAACATTAGTTTTAAAAAAAATATTTTCATAATTGAAAATACTTAAAATCAAGGTTTAATGAACTTTTAAAAAATTATAATAAATAAAGGAGTATAGTTACAGTTATGAGTGGAAGGGCCTTTTTTATGCAAAAAGATCTAAATATGATATAAATATCCGACCAAGATTCCGACTGGCATCTTGCACTTTTATAATCAGGCCAACTTCCCTAATAAGATAAAATGTGCCAATTTTACAGCAATAATTTTGACCTCATTAATTACTTAATATTCGTTAAAAACTATGTAATGAAAAATTCATTATTTTCATGCATTTGATCGAGCATGTCCATTTTACCCCATTTTCCTCTTAACGAAATAACTTTTATTCCTGATGTAATTTTTAATCTAATAATTATGTTTTAATGAAAATCTATTTTGCCTGTACTAAACTTATGAATTTTTTAATCAATTATTATCATCCTAATTTTATTTTTTAATTTTACTAATATGTGGATATAATTTTACGATTTTTTGTATACGTATGTTGAGCCCCCTAGCTCGGGGGCCCACTATGATTGATACACCTGCTATAGCGGTAACTACGCCTCCCTGTTGCAATCTCCAGCTTCGCTGAGAGCAGACTGGCAATTAATTAAACGTTCAAACACTAATTATGTGATTGAATTTGCAACCGATAAAACTGACGCACGTCCACACGCTCAAACTTATCGTCAGTCTTGCATGTACACAATGCTCCAGCCCTTCAGTCTTTTCAGATTTGTCAAACTTCATTCAGTTCATGCAAAACGTCAAACTTGCTGTCCACACGTAACGTTTTGTTTGACAAATCTGATTTGATCATGCAAGACTGACGATCAGTTTGTGCGTGTAGACCGGCCTTTAGAATAATATTTAAACCACATTTAAAACAATAGATTGACGATCGATCAATAGATCGCGATCGACGTACTTGACAACTAGTACAGTCAAAGCGTCGTAAAAAATAAGGCAACCGTGCATTTTGGGTAGGCAGCAATTTTTTTAGGTGGGTTCGTAGAGGGATCATCCGTGACTCTAAAACTCATTTTTCGGGTTTCTAAAAGATATTGTTTTTCCACCATCTTGAAAATAAGGGTGCAATTAGTTTTTTTATTTATCTCCGTAACAGTCAGCTGTACAAAAATTTTCTAAGAAGCATTTTTGAAGGTAATCAAAGTATCTATAACTTTTATTCTTAACTTTTTGGCTTAACAATAAAAATAAAAATGTTATGAGCAAAAAAGGATAAAAATAAGGCAAATAAAATAAGGCAAGATAACTATTGTATTTTTAGTCCTACAAAAAAAGTACTTCTGACCTTTATTGTAGAACGTTTCTTAACAAACAATTTAAGCTATTCATTTTTTTATTTGGTTTATTTTTATTGATGTTTCAGCGTTGTTAAGGGAGGTAAATTGAAAGTATAAGAGTTACGTAGGTACAAAAAATTGTTGATACAAAAAAAAGTTTGGAATAAAAGTTGTTCGGTATAATATTTCCTAAAACTTCTATTTTGAAAAAAATATTAAAATTTCATTTGTTTATCCGCTACGCTAACAAAAGTGGCTAAAAGCACACTATTAAGTTTTAATATCTAATTAATTATGATGTTTTTTTTTAAGTTGTTACCCCCGGAAAAGGAACATTTAATAATTAAGCACATTCATTGTAAATTTGGGATTGATATCTTGAATTGTTATTGTTTTGTTAAACTGTTAATAAATTGTCTTTTGATTAACAGTAAAAGTTTTTCTGTAAACTTTTTTTTGCACAATTGTGTATATGGGTTCCTAAAAACGTGTATAATTGATTGCCACCGTAAAAAAATCAATTATTCAATAGTTTTGAAAATGGTGATGCTTAAATCTTATTGTTGTAAAATATCTTACAGTAATATTAAAGCGTCAGCATTTCTCAAACAAATGAATAATTGTCTTTTTTATGGTGGCAACCACTTATATAAGTTACCAGGAACCCATATAAACAATTGTGCAAAAAAAAAGTTTACAGAAAATTTTTTACTGTTAATCAAAAGACAATTTATTAACAGTTTAATAAAACAATAACAGTTCAAGATATCAATCCCAAATTTACAATAAATGTGCTTAACTATAAAATGTTAATTATCCGGGGGTAACAACTTAAAAAAAGATCATAATTAATTAGATATTAAAACTTAATAAAGTATGCTTTCAACCACTTTTGTGAGCGTAGCGGATAAACAAATGAAATTTTAATAATTTTTTCAAAATACAAGTTGTAGGAAATATTTTAGCGAACAACTTTTATTTGAAACTTTTTTTTGTATCAACAATTTTTTGTATCTATGTAATTCTTATACTTTCAATTTACCTCCATTTACAACGCTGAAACATCAATAAAAATAAACCAAATAAAAAAATGAATAGCTTAAATTGTTTGTTAAGAAACGTTCTACAAAAAAGGTCAGAAGTACTTTTTTTGTAGGACTAAAAATACAATAGTTATCTTGCCTTAAAGATTTTCATCCCCTATTTTTTTATCCTTTTTTGCTCATAACATTTTTATTTTTATTGTTAAGCCAAAAAGTTAAGAATAAAAGTTATAGATACTTTGATTACCTTCAAAAATGCTTCTTAGAAAATTTTTGTTCAGCTGACTGTTACGGATATAAATAAAAAAACTAATTGCACCCTTATTTTCAAGATGGCGGAAAAACAATATCTTTTAGAAACCCGAAAAATGAGTTTTAGAGTCATGGATGATCCCTCTACGAACCCACCTAAAAAAATTGCTGCCTACCCAAAATGCACGGTTAAATGACGCTTTGACTGTACTAAACCCTACTGTATACTTACCATAAAGGTAAATGTTATACATATATATGTATATATAAAGAGTGGGATAATAAGAAAGTATAACCCTACTATAAAGTTTATGGTATCCGATTTGCTTAACTGTTTGGTACTTTAAGTAAAACACTTAAAAATAATATTATCAATTATAATTTTGAACAACAAAAATCATCTCGAATGTGATAAAATGTGTTGTAGGTATACTTGTACACTCAGTGCTGTTTTTTATAACTTATATTTGTCTTGAGTGAGTAGAAGTTATATTCATTCTCTCTGAATTTATTCATTTTACGACCGTACTTTTCATAATTACTTTTTAAGAATGGGTTGCTCTTTTTGTATTTTATTCTGTTTGTTTGTGGAGTACAAAAATGTTTCTTTACGAAATATTTGCTTTTTCATACTAAATTTTATACTGTGCTTTATTTTTTAAGAAATTTGTGTTTTGTTTTTTTTATTATAAAACTGCTAATTTTCTATCTACCAGTTTGATATTAACATATAATTGTATCTTAAGGCCTTTATGCATCACCCAATATGACATCCAATCTGCAGATGCAATTTACAAAGTCCCTGCAATTTGGGTCGTATATAAGCCAGTCAAGGAGATTATTATATATGTTACCGGCAAAGTATGTAATTCAGGCATTCTATATAATTCCTAGGAATTCTATAGAATACCTAATGATTTCAGGCAAAGTATGAAATAATTTTTATTTATTGTTATAATAAATAAAATAAAATATTAATTGAGGCGAATGTTAAGTATATGATTTAAAATTGTTAAATAAAAAAACACAAATAAATTAGATGTTATTTAGTCATTTAAAAAAATATTAGGCCAGTATTAAGTAAGATAAATAATCAGCATTTTAGTATTTTATTACATAAAGTTAGCCAATATCTGTGCCTGAACCAAAATTAGTTGGTTTATCCTATTTATGTTTATATTTCTAGTCAATACAATGCCTAGGAAATGTATATAATTAAATTTATTTTATACATTGCTTGGTGATTGTTAGGTATTCTATACAATGTCGGATTTCATAAATTGCCGGTAACATATACAAACATAACAGATACTTACTATAACAGTACCTGATTTACCCCCACTCTATTTCCCTACAAATCAGCCCAGTAACTAAAGTGAAAAATAATAATTTTCAACAAAACACAAATGTTTTCTGCGGACCATATTCAATATTTTGTGTTAAATAAGATTTTTTTTACAATTTGCCAAAAATGTAATTGGTGCGAATTTTAAAGATATCCCATATTCAAAATTGAATTAATAGCTGCATTTATAAAAATAAAGAACAAAATTCTTATATGTTCGAGAGAACGTCAAAATGAAACATTAAGAAAATAAAGTAATATGCAGTTTGAAATTGAGTGCAAACAATAAATAGTGGTATACGAAATCATCAAATAATCTTTATAAATGTAGGTATTACTTAATTGTTTAGTTAATAATTATTATGACATGCGTTTCGTTAATAAGAGTTATTATCTTAATAAGTATTTGCTATAATTGAGTTAGCAACATACATGTATCAATGTTGCCGTATTATTTTTATCACCACAGACCTCAATCAGTATTTTACGGCTTTTCTCACAAACTAGATATATAAAATGGACATAAAAATAGCATTCTATTGCTTGTATCAAGCCAGCATCTACTATATTGTTCTTCGATTAATAATTATTTATGATGTGTTGTCGTTATGGCTAGAATGCAATCATATTTTAATATATCTAATGTTTATTTTATAAATATGATCGGATATTGTGTACCGATAATAAAATGTACTGTGTTAGATTGTAAATACACGACCTATTGTAGGTATAGAAAAATAACTTAAATAACGATGACCTTATTTAAGTTATAGTGATTCTTATAAAAAAGAAATGAAATGAATCATTCAAATTAAGGTGCCTTTTCATGTGACGCTCGATGCTGCATAAAATCTAGTCATGTGAGCGATTTTGAATTTTGAAGTTTTAGCTGTCAACTACTGTTTGACGTTTAAGTTTGAAACAAGCAATAAATTACGTTCAGTTATTAAAAATTAATTTACATTTCATTATACTATTCGTAAAGACGTAAACTCACAAAACTCACAAAATATCAAAACTACTGTCATTATGTTTCCCGTGATTCCTAGCGTCAAGCAGTATGATCTCAACCATGTTGAGCTTTCTTCACTTGTCGCCGACCAATAGCAAGCATTCAAAATTCAAAATCAGTCACGTGATTAGATTTGACGCAGCGTCGAGCGTCACATGAAAAGGCATCTTTAAGCAAAAATTTTAAAAGGTCCATCACTTGCACTTTTCAAGATTTCAAAATATGTCTACTGCAATGTATATAACAAAATGTCTGCTAACATAATGGCCAAAACAACGTAGATTAAGATCAAAAGCCAATATTTAAACACATATATATACCTAATAAAACTAATAAATAATCAACTTCACATGATTTTTTTTAAATTTTCGATACCAATAACATTCTGACTGATTTCAAATTTATTTTTAGAAATTAATTATGAAAAAAATCTCAAAAACATGCCTTATAGGAATTTTTTGATGTAAAAATATTGCATTAGAGATTTTTGTAAATATATATTTTAATACAATGAAATAATTATTAAAAATAATTATGAAAGAGAAAATAAATCTATTCACTTTAAATTACTATGCAAGTATATACAAACCTACACGGAGAGAATTCATTGAGAACATATAACATTATTATAAAATACAAATATGTTTTTGTCACAATCGATATCCAGCTAAATAATACTAGTTAAACATAATAATTTCTAACTTGCATTATAACAGATTTATAATACTTAAAACACAACACAGATCTGTATACAACTGTGCAATGCTGTGCCAAAGAGAAATTTTACTAAATTTACTCTACACCGTGTATTACAGAGTGAAATTTTTGTTTTAGAATGAACCTTCGCTTGTAGTCGAAGTATTTAAAACTTGGGCTTGGTTTTACTCCGCAACAAACGTGTTTTGTATTATTTTGCATAAATAAATGAGAGTTTGTAAAGTAGTTTTGTCATAAAATAGTTTTGTAACAATAAGGAAAAGTATTTATCAGTTTAGTTCCATTTATACTGAATATCGAAACGTGCAGGGTTATTAGTTTAAAGACTTTAAAGTAAACCATTTGTTCTAGACTCTAGAAAAATCTGAGTATTAATAGATAAGTTTGAGAGTTTATAAAGAAAAAATTTAAAAATGTTTATAATTTAATAAAATAGCTATGCGAATTCGCCCACATGTATTCCAAAATAGATGAATGACTGCGCGTCTGGTGCTATAATTTTTATTAGAAAACATTTATTACAAAACAAGCTACACTTGTCCCATAAATATCGGGTCATGTTGTGTCACACCAGAATAAACAGCCAGACAAAATTTCTAAAAAACGATTAAAATGGAGTATATTAC
Source organism: Sialis lutaria (assembly GCA_949319165.1). Lineage (NCBI taxonomy): Eukaryota > Metazoa > Arthropoda > Insecta > Megaloptera > Sialidae > Sialis > Sialis lutaria. Next base: position 13,510,086 of record OX439239.1, read on the forward strand.
CTATAAGACAACGCACGAAATATGTATGTATGTAGACACGTTATTTATAAAAGTCGAAATATTAATATATTAACATTAGTATAAGGTAAATAATGACAATAATATCTGTATGTTAAGATATGTATTGTATTGTATCAACTAAATGTAAGTTCCTTGATAACACATAATAAGTTAAATTATGAGAAAAGTACTTTCTTTTCAGAAAATCAAATAATGTCATTCAATATTTTGTACATTTATCAATAAAATACAAAATATTTTCGTATTTGCTATTTAACCGTTTGTGAAGTATGTCTATAAAATTAATTTTCTTGAGTGACTACTTTCAAATGTTTGTATTTGAATAACAAAAAAATATCAAAAAAAAATATTTGTATGTATATGTATGATTTTTTTATATCTTAAGAAAAATCTAAATTAAAATACTTTCTACAAAGGCAGTATTTCACATTGATGTATAACTTCAAATTCCATACACGACGTCAACATTATTCGATTATAAAATTCCCAAAATCCATCAATTCAATGGCTAAATAGGGTTGAAGCTATTTAATTCAAATAGGTTGAAATTTTATTTAGTCTGAAAGTAAATAAATAAATAAATGATCCCATTAACTCCCCGTTCAATTTGCGAACTTTGTTAGGGCATTATCACCACCACCTCCCCCTATGTATTGTATACAGCGGCGACTATTGCATTAACCCATTTCTGGCCTTTGGCTGCTGAACCTTAATCCCAGTTTATGATCAGCATAAAACCTTTACATAAAAACGTAACATTACTGTAGAGTAATTCACTTATCGGTTCTGGTCGTTGCGACACGTACCTTTGTTATATTCCTCTATCGCCGTAGAAATTCCATTTGATTCCAGATTCCGTGTTCTGCGACCTGAAACACACAAAAGCATGAGTTATTGTTAACTGGCATTTGCATCAACTACTACTATTCGGCCTCGCTTCAAATTGCACTGATAACAGACATAGTGGCACAACTTTCGGCCCGTTTTTATATCAACAATTCTTCCCCTTTGGAAGCAATCGAGGATGCTGATAGGAACTCTGATAAACATGGGTCTAGGAGGAGTTCTGAACGAAACTTTAGTATCAATCGCATTGCTTTGTTCGATAACTCCACAGCTTGAGATTTCGGATATGTGAATGTTATATCAGAGTGAAGAAAAATAATATAGATTTTTTCTAAACGGTTGCAACTGACTATAAGGAATTAATTATAAAAATAATAATAATAAACTTTATTCAGTTTAACTTTTACAAAAAGTATTGAATAAGTCAAAAAGAAAGAAAATACAAAGGATGATACTTAATATATGAATAACATAAGGAAAATTTGAATGACATACAAGAAACAACAAAAAAGTAAATATTAATTTTAATAATGAAAATGATCAAGAATATTTTATTTAGTTTTTTTATTTTCTATGTTTAATTTGAGCTGTATTTAAGATATTCACTGACCGTGTAAAAACAGCGATCCAACAAGAATTTCTTTAGCATATTATTGAATTTTTCTATAGGTAGGTTTTTGATATTTGTCGGTAAATTGTTATAAATTTGTATGGTTGAATTTAGTGGACCTTTATATATAGTTGATAGGTTTGTGAGTATTGATGTGTAGTTGTTTTAATTTCGTGTGCTATATGTATGTTGTAAAGTGTTATTGGAATATAGATTTGAGTATTTTTTTAACAAAATTAGCAGCCTCATAGATATAGATTCCAACTAACGTTAAAATTTTAAGTTTTTTAAATAATGGACGACAGGGTTCTCTTGGCCCTTTTTTATCTATAATTCGTACACACCTTTTTTACATTTTAAATAAAGTATCAATATTATTTGCTTTTCCCCAAAGAACTATTCCATTCTTAACACATACCTGGTTTTACAAAGCATAGTTATATGCAAACAAGGAAAATATACTTAATTTGAGTTTCAAGATAGCATATTTAACTGAAATCATTTTTTGATTTTTTTTATACAAGGCATTTGATTATTTCTAACTGAATGGTACGTTTTCTTAATTGTGTTCATTTTTTAATACCGGTGTTTTAATTAATTACCTAAAGTACTTTCTTTGATGAACATCAAAATAATATTCTTAGTAAAAAATTATTCGCTTGAAGTGCTGTGGTGGATGGTTTGATATATTCATATAAAAAAGTGGCTTTTAAACTATTAATCATAACCATGTTTGGAGGGGGTCGTAGAATATGTTTAGAAAGGATTGAAAAAGGACCGCGTGTTAAAACACTTTAAAATCCTGTTATATATGTATGTATACATATTATATTATTTTTTGAATGTCTACAATCAATTTGTTAATAGTAAATTGATATTTCGCGAGAATTTTACAGTCATTTACATTCGGATTAACTGATAAGTATTTGTATTGTGATAATATCAAAAATAACGTTATTGTAGGATGGAAAATAAGAGAAATGGAAATATTGAATTTAATATTAATTTTCTGCACCAAACACATACATGGACAAATTTTATGTTAGCTACTGCAAACATATTTTTGTTTGTTTTTATAGCAAACGATCAGGTATCATCGAATTTAAAATAAACATATACATTTTATACATAAAGGTCATAGGTATTTTGATTTGAAAAATTTATATTTGGACAAATCTGATATTACCAAACAGTATATAGTTAACTACAGAGTTAGAAATTGCGGACAGAGTTCTGAGAGTGAAAAAAATATAACAAGATTCAAATTGCAGGCACTTAACTATATTCCATGAGAATTAATGAACCCAGTGTATATGATGTACGAGTATAATACTAAAAGCTTTCAGTTTTGATTAGATATTAATTGTTTTAAATGGATATTATAATTGAATAATTTTCAGTGTTAATAATATATGTACTAACAAATAATTATAATAAAATAATAACATTGATATACATATATAATTTTAAAACTATACGTACAAATGTACGTGTGACATATATATTTATAATATTTTATATAAAATTATCAAAAAACATCTATTATTGCATTACATTTTTGTGGATTATAAATTATATGCAGATACAAATCTAGCACGCGAAAGTTTTCATATTATAATAATTACGTTATAAATAGAGTAATAATATGGTTTACAATTTTCAAGACAAAAATATAAAAATTACCAAAAAAAAGTTTAATACAAAAAAATAAAAATGATATACATATTAATACATAGAAATAATTTTATAGCATTCAGAATTCAGTGAAATTTTTATTTTCAACATATTATTATAGTACCAAGGATCAATCCTTAAAATATATAATTCGTATTCAATAAATTTTTAGTTCGGTTTATGGTTTAACTTCAACAACGTAGAAAACAAAAATTGAATTCAATTCAAGTGTTTGTAATTTAAAAAAAGTTATTTGAAACTTTTTTGGAAATTTTATCGCACATATTAAAAAAATTCCAAATACCTATAAAAATTAAGAAATATTAATACAATAATATTATAAATTTTTAAATAAGTAGATTTTAAAAAAATGAACATTATGGTGCGATTTTAAATAAAACCTCCAGATACTTATGTAAATACATAAAAGAAAAATACATAATGCATATATACACACTCCCAATGCAATCTTGATAACGAAATACATATCGTCAGTTATTTTTACAGAGCTATTTCTGTATCAACATTACTTTTCAAATCTCCCCTTGGAAGCAATTGAGGATGCTGATAGGAACATTGATAAGGTGGGCTGTGTAGCTCTCTGGGTGGAATTCTGAACATAAAACAAGGCCAACTACAATAAATCTATGTTAACGTCTTTATCCAAAATTTAACAGCGCAAGGAGAGGAAGCATGCAGTCGTATTTAACTTGAAGTAGTGGGTGTTGAGTGCACTGCTGTATACCAGTGCTTCTCAAAAAATATATATAATAGTAGTAATAGAAGTTTTAATTTTCTTATAAATATAACATGAAACTAGCCGCTGGATTTAGTTTTACCCGGGGATATAAAATTAAACTATACTCAACACATTAATTAATTAATCACAATTTTAGTGAAAATCAGGAAAAAATAATTTAAATTAACAAAACATCTATTGTAATGAAAGCCTTTTGATGAATTTCATAAAAATATTCTAACATTAAACAGAGTATAAAAGTTAAGTAAATAAACATTAAAACTATACCAAACAGAAAATACCTTAAAAATTACATTTCAGGTAGCCCGAGGTAAAGTTCATATTGTCAAGACACTCTTTAAAATGCATTTTTATTTTTTCTATTCGGATCATATTACGCGAAGATATTCAACTTTCAAGTCTCAACATCAGAAAACCCAAAAAAATTACTAATTGTTGAATTTTTTTCGTGAAATAAAGCAGCTCATGGAATGTTTAAGAAGTCAAAAAATACTTATTTTTACATGCACAAATGCATGTATACAGTATGCACACATATTTAGGTACAATTTTAAAACCATATGGATCATTTTATTTCGAGAAAAATTTCAATAAAACCCAATTTGTAATTTAAATTACATATAAATACATAATATATACCTAGTGATCTTGAAATATGAAAATATATTTTAAAAAAATTATTTCGATTTTCGGACCAATTACAATAACTTCCTATTGGGAAGTTAAAAATATTATCTAAAATCATATAGGTACAATAAAACATTGTTTCTAAAAAAATTTAGAAAATGTAATTTGTAAAAGCATCAGCTATTTGTCATTATTGAAATTGTTTTCATAACAATTCGTTTGTATATAGATATTCTTATATAAATATATTTTATACAAATATTAAAATTTTACCTCAAGAATAAATTTAAATTTGTTATTTTAATTATACTTTCATGTCAAAATAAGCGTCTAATATAACATATTTTCATGAACAGAGAAAAATAAGTTACAAATTTATGTTGAACAGATTAATATATTTTAGCCCGGAGTTAATAATTTGTAAAATTTAAAACAAACAATTAACATATTTGAAATCATATACATATGCATGTAGATGTGCGTAGTCTTTTGTTCATATTGTAAACAAAAGTTTAAAAGTGTTTACATTAAAAACAAAAGGCTATTAGCAAAAGAGATCAGTTCTCGTACGAACAATAAAAAGTATAATCTTCTGTTGATTACAAAGTTGTAAAAAATTTAAATATTTATGTTAACTTTAATCTACGTTGCGGCATTTTGTTAATGATAAGAAATGTTTGTTAAATTTTTTATATGTATAAGTTCAAATATATATACTAAATATATTTTTCGTTAGCGTATATTTTATATTACATATCAAAACTTTTTTAATATTTAAATCAGGACATTAAATTTAAAATTCTTGATCGATCAACCTTTTATCCAAACTTAAATAGGACATAATAAGATCAGTTAAGAAACCCAACCCACAAACTATTATCATCAAATATTGTGGCGTTAGTAATATTTGATTCGGAATGAACTCTCTTGTCTACATTATTAATAAAATAAAATACCTAACACTTGAAAACAACGTTATTCGAATAAATTATTTTCACAAACAATGAATCGTCTTTTATTTTCAGATAAACAAATGCATTGATTTCTTTCTCTCAATATAAAATGGATTTAAGTTGTAACATAAACATTGTCCCGAATCCAGAACACCCCACAGCCGATAACGAGGGGTCTCTAACTTGGCGACAAAGCCCCGGGATACGAAAAGTTATGTGCGCTAAAGAAAACACAACTTAGATGAAAATCACGAACAACTGGATCTAATATTGGTTAAAGCTGTTAAATTCCCTATCTTGATGATTAAATGTGACATATTTTATTTACATTTTAATATAATGTAAATATAGATTTTAGCTTATTAGTGGAGTAAAATTTGCTCAAATTTACTTGAATTTGAAACTAGAAGTAAGGTGCAATTCTTTTAAATTAAAAAGTCCCTCTATACCATATTATTTCCCGCAGCAGGTTATCGACTAATAATTTTGGTTTTAAAAGTTTTTTTTTTTGTTAAACCATAAAAAAATGATATTTTTGCAAAAAAGGACAGGAGATATTTTTTTAAATGGAGAAGAATAATATTCAAAAATAGTTTCCAATAGTCGACCAATTTAAGTACTTCGGAAGGTAAAATTTTATCCCAAGATTTATCTTTATGCACGGTTTCAAAAATGATAGATTCTTATAGTTCATCTAAATTTGTTTGGAAATTATTGATTGGGCCAATATGAGCTGACTGTCTTTTGAATGACTAGCAAAGTATAAAATATTAAAACAGAAATATTTTGTTATAATATAGTGCTTATAAATTAGGTATGTAGTATGTAGTTATTCTATAGACAAAGACAAACTAATTTTTAAACAACATAATAATGTTTAAATCTACACTAAATGAATTAGAAATGTTTTTAAACAATTTGTTTTAAACTCATGCAGAAGATTTTCTTGTTAGCAGAGAGTTGAAGTAATATGGCCACAGCACAAAGTTTCTTCATTTATTTATCAGTGGCGACGTAAAACTAAGACATGTGGGCTAATAATTTATTTATATGTCATTAATAAGCTTCTAAAGTATTTATATATAAAGGTAATTAACATTGGAAATAATAACAAGGTAATTAAAAACTTTTAATATTCATTTATTACACATCAATTTATAATTTATTGTACAATTAGCATATATTGATAATATAATACATAGTATAAATGTGGTGAAATTAAATATTACACTGACGAATTATCTGACAAAAAATTAGTTCAATGTTAGTATTTTAGAATTACCAACTTCTTCGATTCAATATTGTCGTTATCTACGTTAATCAAATTCAAAATTCGCTGTTAATCTCGTTTAAAGTAATTTGTTTTCATCGATTTAAAAAATATATATTTCTATTTTTGTTTAACCACTTATTTGATCCTATTATTTCAGAGTTCTGACAATAATATTTCACTAAATGGATAAAGAATATTTTTTTCAGTTTTTTTTCCACAAAGCATTTTTCATTATTCATATAATCCTGGCACTTTTTTAAGTTAATTTTCTCCAGTGTTTCCACACCACTGATAATGATTATAATCCACTGCAATCACAATGCGACTTGTACTTACTTCTTCTTCCAATTATAAATGTTTCCTTGTGGTTGTCTTCACGTAGTTCTCATTGTAATACAGGTTGAATCGAAAGTAACTGAACCAATATCTTCACTATGTAAATATTCTTCTTGTTGACATTTTATCAGTGACACTGGTATAGTAATATAAATACCGAATCAATTATCAAATATAATATGTTTAAATCTCAATTTGCGGTTATTTTATGAAACAGTCGTTTCATCTATAGGGGTTGAAGTTACGTCAGTTTTATCTAGAAGCAAGTTTTCTCAAACGCTACTTTATGTATATCGTAGCAAAAAATGTAATAATAATAATTGAATGATGGTAAGTTGATGGGTAATGGTCGTTTCACCTTTGAAGGATATAAAAAAATCATCGATTTTCAACTCGCCAATAACATAAGTTATTTATTTTATACATTTTAATAGATGTACAATGTACACCCAATTCTGTTTTTACACGGTTTTGATTTAACACGGTTTTTACACGATTTCATTCGATTTAGCACGATTAAAAAAGCTATTTGGTTTAAATCTTAAAGAAAAATATTTTTATTAATTAGAATTTTTTTTTCTATCTGTTATTTATAAAATATGTAGTAAGGGAATTCCCCTTTCTAATTTATTTTAATAGCAGCTTAAGTATATATTTTAGTCTTTTATTTAGTTTCAATAAAATTGGATGTGCTTTATATAAGCTGTTGAGTAAGTGACTAAGTAACATAAAAAGTTTAAATCGATAAGAATGCTATTTTTTACAGGGTTGAAGGATATAGAACTAATTCCCTTTTTTCTATGTACTTCATGTCTTTTTTTACACGGTTTTTTCTGGAACATAGCTACCGTATGGAAACAGGTGTATTGTCATTTAAAACTTCATGTATCTAAATTAAACAATGTTTTTAGTATTTTTAATAATTTCACAAAAACTCGATTTTTGAAGAAGAATGTATGTAAATTAAATACAAATAATTTCTTTATCATCCTGTATATGTACATGATACGTTCTTGTCAAAGTTTGCGTTAACGAATTATACATTGCATACTTCCTGTTACTTGTTGAAGTGCACGCTAACAACTGTAACTAATGTAAAAATTATTTATGACTAAATTACAATGAGAGAATTCATCGCAGACAGAAATGCATTGTGAGAATTTAATAACGAGCTATTTTTATATATGTAACATTCAAAATTACACGAGTGGCATTTCTTTGGTGTCTTTCATTGCCGGGTAGTTTTAATAAAAGATCTTTATTGTTGTTTATTAAAATATGTATGTGATGTGGTGCTTGTTATAAATGAGCACAGGATTACTTTTTAATGTGTTGTTTAAGTTTTAATGAATGTTTTTATGGTTATTATGTTTTTAATATTAATATGTTACGTCATTTTCTTAGTTCAACTAGGGTAACTTATAGATATGTTTAATATACATATGCACCGTTATTTCTGAAAGACTTAAAAAGTCTAATTATAAGACTTTTGAGATATTTATAATAGATTTGCGTTATGTGTGACAGTTTAACAGTGATTTTACTTTCGACTTATTCGTAAATTTTGTAATTTAAATAAAAAAACAAATGACTTAATCCTTCGTTTTTTAAATTGATCTTATAAGTACCACATTTATACAGTTGTGATATTGTTTTAAATATATCTTTCTAAATACCTTATTTCAATTTTAATATTAAGCGGAAGACGGCATCTCGATTCAAAACTTCGCGCGCGTTTAGATAGATAATATTCTTATTAATGTGAATGTTTTTATATATATATTATTATGGTTAAGTTTTATAAAAAAACAACAACTTAGAGCATTATTTTAGACGAAATTTGATACCAAATTTTGTATATTAGTATGAACAAAAAAAAATTTTTGGCTTGAAATTGTACCATTCCGAAGTTCCACCTTCTAATTCAACAGTAAACAATGTTTTGTCTTTTATTAATTTACACTTTTTTACAGGTAAAAAATGAGTATCTAGAAACATATTTTGAAGAGCTAAAACGGTTAACATTACATTTTTCGAAAATGCAAAGTCAATCATTTAAAATATTTTTAACTGGATCTTATTGACATCTAAAAAGAAACATGAATTGTTATTAATAAAATAAAATTTGATATAAATTAAAAAATATCACCCGCATAAAGCAATGCGTTTTAATAATACTGCCTATACTTGATATCAATTATTTCCAAATATGTAAACCCATAAAAAAAATAAATTAAACGTTCGTCACCTTGTTTACACGAGTCAGCACCCAGCAAGTATGTTTTTAGGTTAAGTCTTACACTTGAAAGTGACATTGTGTCAAAATAGCTGCCGTGGGAAGCAGTCTCAAATAACATCTGTTGTGAGTGTACGTTTTTATTATTTATTACAAATTCGGATTGCAAGAAATATTCTATAAATAACAGAGGAGAAAAATCGAACGAATGTAACATATATTTTCTTATAAATACATCTGTGTAAGATAGTTTTGACAAGAATGAGGAAAATAAATATTTTTAAAATAATAACTATAGAAATTTATACTTAAAACTGTGAATAAGTTAATATTTAGTTTATCAGTTATAACACTGGGCAATATAAAACAAACTTGAATGGGTGATCTCGACTGTTTTTGGCATGCGAAAACCGAATCCATTACCTAAATTCAAGCAAGATTTTTTTTGTTTTCATTCACTGTAAGAAATGCCTCCTTTGATAAGTTTGTGGATAATATAATCAATTATATTTATAAATATATATCATGTCTAACTTATACACACACACATAAAATATGTCGACGAAAAAAAAGATAATTATTTGTTGCCGTGAACAAAAACATTTAAAAAAATTTACCTGTTTGATAATTTATATATTCATAAATATGGTCAAATCGTATGCACATTTGGGTTAGGTGCTATGATAGAGCAATTTGGGCAACGGATTAGGTTATACTAATGTATAGATCTGTAGATTAAGTCTATACAATCTAATAGATGGAGAAACGTATCTTTTTTTGTGAAGTATTTTTCTATTACAGACAAGTTTTATTGGACCGAATTTGAGATAGCTAAGTAGGCTCCCTCACCGGAGCAATATAGCAACACAGCAATAAAGTAACAACCAATTAGAAACTAGCAAATAGCAATATCATATTGCTTTGGTGTGAGACAATATGTCCGAGTCAATGTATATTGACCGATAGCAATAATATCGCTAGTTATAAGTTGCTAGTTGCTATATTGCTATATTGCTCCGGTGTGAGAGCCCACTAAGGAACAATCACGAAATAAATGAATGGACTTATAAACATCAAAGTTAGTTATTTTTGAAGAAGTGCTAATTCTGAAAATTTCTCTGATGCCAATTTATAATGAAGGACTCCAATAAGAAAGTGAAATTTTTTTAAGTGTAGGCGGTTAGGTTTTTCTCTTATCAGATAGTTGAAATTCAAATTTTTAACGATTAAAATTCTTAGAAACGTTTAGTAAAATAATATTTGATGCAAAATAAATTAATATAAAAAAGTATATTTATAAATAAATATTTAAACAACAATTTATTGTATTGTATAACTATACAATGAATAAAAACTGTGTACCTTTCTGGATCGCTTATTGACTAATAAAAATTATTATTATTGAATAATACATAAAGGAATCAAACACACAAAAAGAACTGCGAGCAAATACGACTTTTTGAAGTATCTTAACAATGAGGAAGTTTTTTATTTATTTTTCGACAATGCAAACGGTATGAGGATAAACTTGTATAGACGGAAACAGCATTCTCACGTGTTTCCGCCCACCCGATTCGAACATTGTGTAAGAGCTAATGACCTAACAGTCGAGTGAGGTAGATCAAATAAATATATTTGATTTCAGTAACGAAAATTTACAAACATGTGCATACCATTAAAATAAACATATTTAACAATTTGAATAAATTAACTACTCGAGACCTAAAACAGAAAAAAATAGTTTTTCGAATATTACCACTTAAATTAAATTTTAATACAATTACAAATATAATCATTTCTTTCTTTAAGTACACCTATCCCCCGATTTACACGGTAGATTAGTTCTGCACAAAACCGTTGTAACTGAAATCTTGGATTTTGCTAAGTAAAATCGTATAAAACGTATAAATCGTAAAAACAAAATGTGCATGATCCAGTAATTTATTTAAGTAAAACAAAAGTTAGACATCTCGGAAAATTCAAAATGGTTCTTAGTTCATAAAACAACAAACATATGAAAGTAATATAAGTAGATATTTAATTTATTTTACATTTATTGTATCGCGAAATGCATCCGCACAGATTATCGGGATTCTCCTAAATGTATATTTTACAAGCCCGAGAATCCCCTGTTCTTTTCATCAGGTTACCGAAGGAAAAAAATCAAAAATGCCATCAAATCTTTGTATAGGCGTATATGGAACGGAATAAACATTGTTACTATAACAATTTTTTGACTATTGTCAATTTATAAATCGTGTAAAAGCGAAAACGTGTAAATAGGTGTATCTAATTTGCAGAATTATATTCATTATACTTACTATAAGAGTTCATTTTCGTTTATTGTTATATAAAAATATATGTAAATCTTAATAGGACAATAAACTCTAGTATATATATTAAAAATATAAAAAAATTTAACAAAATAACAAATAATTTTCATTTTTAAAGTTGGAAAATATTACTGTAAATTGTACTTAATATTGAAACATACAATATAAATAATACAAATTTAAAATCTAGCAACGAAAAGTTTTGGTCGTCAACGGAATGCAAATTTTAAGACAAAATTGTACGAATATAAGAAGACGCAGCAAAAAAAGACTTTAGGGAAGGAGGAAAATGAATTAATTCAAAGTAAAACTGTTCATATCTACGTATATATATTCCCAAATTGATTTGAGTAAAGGAAACATGAAAGAGAAATATGGGTTCCCCTTTTTCATTTAAAAACACACGGCGAAAAATTCTTCGCTGTCCATCAAAAGTATATTTTCAGCAAGAATGCTTACGTACTGTATAGCAACCGGATCTTTTGTACCGGAGTAAAAAAATATATATAAATTGTACTAATTTATTTCATAAATTTTAAAGGGTCTGATTCTTCCTTTTACGGCCTTATAAAATTTTGGTTTATTATGATAGATCACTTATTTTATGTAAAAAAATCTTCTTTATTTTTTGTGGGTCTACATATTTTATTTTTTAAGTTTATTGTTTGAAATGTACCTTTGTAGTTAAATTATTTCAGTAACTACAACACAGTGAGAGCTCTAAAGTTCCATTATTAATTCATCTAACTCATTATACTATAAACGTAAAATTTTAACCTTTTACGTTCATTTTTATATAAAATTAATTTTATATATGTATATTTTCCATAAAGCAGCTTATCGTGCGTTGAAATAAAAAACAAGTAAAAAGTAAAGAGGGGGGGGCAGGGAGGGTCAGCTGCCTCCCCTGGACCTGACCTGCCATACATTTAGCTGGTTAATTATGTACCTAAGCCTAATTACTACTGCATTTATGATATTGAAGAATTAAAATTTACAGATATTTAAAAAAATTCAGAACTCACGTTTGAGTCACGTTACGAGTTACGGTTAAATGAGTTAACTTAAAAAAAAATCGCGCTTCGCGCCATATCGATTTAGGTAGTTATTCTATTATTATTATTTGATGTACATTTGATATTTAATCTATATTTTTGATCCAGAAAAAACATATTTTTTAAAAATACAATCTCTTGTTGAAGCGGTTAAACTGTCATTTTTCTTTTTATATAAGGCAAAAAAATGTTAATTTTATTTTTTTACATTTGAACTATTAATAGGTATATTTATCGAGTTATAGACCAGTCAAATTAGATCGATTTTTTTACCTAAAATAAAAAAAAAATAGAATGAATGAAACCCACTAAAACTGACAACTATATAGGTAGAGTACACTTTTGTAGATGCATTTGTCTTCTATATGATAAATATAAATTTACGATTGAAAAAAAGTTTGCGACCAAAATTCAAGAAGAAATGAAAAAGTTAACATTTTTTGTTTTTATTTTTGCATTTAGATATAGCTAAAAGTTGCAACAGCGTAGCACAGAAACGATAGAATATTTAAGAAAAAAAGGAAAAATTACTCAATGTTTATTTACAATAATGCTCATTTATAAATACAGCACACAACATTTTTTTACACTTCAATATTTAAAAATGTTACTAAGCCTTCTGTTCGATCCCACCCTCTATTTTTGTGGGGTCCTTGGTGAAACACAACGACTTAATCGGTTTATAAAAAAAAATCCCCCCACCCTGAACAAAATGCTGGGTACGCCCATGATTATGCTGGTTGGATAAAAAAATATGATTGTTGATGTAAATATTCTAGAACTATGTATGCATATATCATTTGAATTCTTTTAAAAATTTTATCATTTCAATTATTCAATTAAAATACATAAAAATAATTTGTATCCAGATGAGATTTTTTTGAATTCCAAAAATAAAAATCGACTTCATTGTTATTTAAATTTTAATCCACTCTACTAATGTTTTTCAATCAGGAGACTTTTTATAAAAATACGAATTTAATATTAATTATATGAATTAATAGTAAGATAGCCATTAGAATAATGTAATTAATAAAATTAATTTATTTTGAATTTACCCTTACTACATATATCGAATTAATACACGTCTATATATAGGGAGGTAATTATATTTTCTACAATATTAAGCACTAACAAATTCGACCGTTACATAATACATTACTTAAACAGAATTACCATATCATGCTTATTAATTCCGGGAATAATATTATTTGTTACAACGATTTATTCACGTAATAAAAATGCGAAAATACCGCAGATGTTTCCCAAAGTTTCTCGCCTCACATCGATAATAATTACTCTTTATAAATTAGTATTTGATTATTGTTTATCTACAAAGTTTTTTATGTGTTCTTTTATCATAAAAAAAACTCGCAAAAATCCGTTTTATGGTAATTTATATCGGAAATAAATTTATCTCTCATTTGCTTTTAGAATATTTATTAATGAAAACATAAGACGTAAACTAAAATTGATAAAAATGTCAATTAGGAAATCATGTTTTGTTAGAAGTTATTAAATAACACATCTAAACGTATTGAAGTTATTGTTAGCCAAATATATTTCATTTGGTCGATTGACTACAAAAAGGAAATAGTAAATAAGAAATAAAAAGAAATATGATGTGATTTTTCTTTACAAAGAGTTCCAGAGTAGGAATTTTAATCGTATTTCTTAAAAAAATATAGTAATGTAAATAAGTCTATATATAAAAGACTTTGGTTAACTTTAACATTATATTTACTTATTCATATTAAGTTACGTAATATTGCAAGTATTCTTCCTTTAAAAAAATGTATAAAAACACTCACCTAAATAACAAACGATGTTCTGTTATAAGATGAAAAATATATTTTTCTACAACCGTGTTAAAAAGTAGGCTTTTTCTTTGTAATTTCAGTGCGTAAAGTAGTACTTTTGCGCTCGCTGTGCGACAAAGTTACTTTTACGCACGGCGAGCGTAAAAGTGTTTCTATAGTAACAGTAACACATACATTTTCATATATTAATTTGGATTTTGTCGGTAGTAGATTTGAAATTACCGATTTTGCAGCTTCCGATATTTTTGGCGGCATGCAATTTTCATTATCACTTTCCATATTATCCATATTATTATAAAATTACAATAATAAAATCACAGAATAAAATACGTGAGTGAAAATAACCCACAAATAATCTGTCAATATATGTCAAACTATAACAATATTCATTTGTTTTTTCAAATTTAAGTACTTGATTTAAATTTCAATATTAATAATTAATATGACAAGTTATTATTATTTAATTAAAAAATCATATTACATTATTATTAATATTATAATAAGGTTTTAGAAAAAATATTGTGTGCACCTCGGGTGAAAAGTGCGTTTTTCGCACTCGTGTGATTGTTAATCTCGGCTAACGCCTCGATTAACAAACATTCCCACTCGTGCGAAAAACAGCCACTTTTCGCCCTAGATACACAAATATCTATTTATGTAATATTCTATAAAAAGTTAATATTAAAATTATAATGAATGAAATATAAATCTAAACACCAAGAGAAAATATTTAAATAATTTAACGTTATCAGGAATTTTATAATTAACGCTATACATTTTACCGATTCTAAAATTTCACTAGAATCATTTTAATTAAAATTACGAAAATATTTGAAAAATAAAATATTTTGATACACTATCGCCGAACGAAAATAAATTTCATTACTTATAAATACAAGTATCAGAAAAACATTCAATTAGGTTGTTTTAATTCTAAGAAATACCTGAAAGAGCAATTAGTATTTCTTGGTATAAATTAGTCATTTGTTTTCCAGTGTTATTTTTAAACAAAAATTCCTTCAAACAACCTTTTTGTGTATTTTAAAAACACAAAGTTTAATACGATAAATTACAAAGGGATGACGATTATGTTACAACAATAATAATTATGCTGAGATGTAAATGCGGCGTTGTTGTTTTTTTAAAGCAAATTGCCTCGCTAATTGGAAATAGAAAATCCGTTTATCAGTGCTTTTGCATCCCCTGCATGGGCCGCAAGAAGATAAATAAAACAAAGTTAAGATTGGGGCGGACGAGGGTCACAACACTACCCCCGACCCGTGGTTCATTTTCCACGCCACCGGGCAGCTCATTAAGTCCGAACTAAAGCATTACACTGTTGTGTCCGAGAGTTTTAAAGCGCGCTTGGCGTAATCTATCCAGGATTAAGCAAGCTGATTTATTGTGTATGGATTCTGCGGTACTCTCATTATATAGAATGAATCGATCGCCAAAGGTGAGAGACGGTAGCAATCTCAAGACCAATTTACGTGCATATTCCAAGATTGGTCGGTGCGGCGTAGCTCATCAATCAAACGTCGGAGGTAAGGCCGACATGATGGGTTACGTTCGCGGCGCCGAATATTAATGAACGCGCGAAATATGTGTCCCATTTCTGTAATCAAAACAAATCATGTCGATGCAGATTCGGAATAACAAGTAGACACTGCAGTGAGTACGATCATCCGTAGTTGCTGATTGTTGTAACATACTCGATGCAATTTATGTTGCTGGAATTTGGCCAACACAAACACTGTGCACAAAAAGAGAGGAAGTAATTTCTCGGGCGTCTTCCGTTTGCGGTGGCGATAACTCGTTATCCGCTGATCCCCGCCGGCTAATGCAGACTTTTCCATGTCCAGCACGTCCCGACATTCATTACGGACATTGTGTGTCACGTGACCGCAGCCGATATCTTTGCGCGTTATATTTCACCGTTCATTACTCGTTGTGCCGCTGACCGTAACTTTAATTTCCTTTGTTCCGATGCTCCATTATTTACACAAAAAGTTTTCAAGTACTTTTCGGCCACCCGTAATTAAGTATAAATAATGAACGCATCTTAACTGGAGTAATTACATAGGGGCCTATCGATTGTTTGTCGCAGGTACGTATGTACAAATGTATGCCATCCGAGGTGTCTTGAGCGCGTGAGAGATTCATTGCATGACCTACTTGAGCGCAGAATTACTGCGGGCCAGGATTAGTTATTGCATTAACAAACTAACAACGGCCGATGCAGGCCAGTGGTGGGCGACGAGGTGAATCCGACTTCTCGTTTTGTGCAACGCCGAGCACAGGTTTCGTACCGCCGCCGATGTGAAATATGTCCCTCTGCGGCCGCCGCGCCAACTTCTCCAAGACGTTACAACTTTGTTAGCAAACTCCACAAACACCGCAACAACTAATCTGCCATTAGACGCCGCCGTGATTTACTGACTGTAATTGGAACCGCGAAAACTTGTTCCGCATTAAATAAACTCCCGAAAGTAGTGTTTAATTAAATTCGACAAAGAGAGAAAAATAACTCACCAGTAACAAGGAGAGCCGCGGTAGAGAGAAGTAACACGATTGGTAGCGCCGGCATAGTAGCGCGGTCGCGAGCGCATCACAAGAACACAACCACACGGAGCAAAGCACACGCGGATTCTGAGCTCCGGGTGACGACTCCGGAGCGGAGCGCGCGTCACCCCCCTCTACACTCTTTCCGTATCACGCACGCGCACTGCGACACCACGTGTGATATATACCTACCTACAGACGGCGTACGTCTACCACCGCTGCAATGAGGAAATATGAATGCTCATATGACTTGGCCTCAATGACCGACACTATCCAATCAGTGTGACACGCCTCGTTCAACCCGTATTATTTAACTTGGGTATAAATATCATTGCGGCGGTCGGGGCCGAGGCACTTCACCTCCCTGTTCACCCCACACTCTCAACACGCGAGTACTCTGCTCTTTGGAACAAACGACGCGACGCCTCATAAAGCCGATAAGGGAGAATGGAGAAGGTCCAATCACTTTAACTCGAAATGTGACGCTCTTCAGCTTTATATGGCTCCGTCTATATATTTGACTATGTTAATCGTATTGTAATGAAACCTTTTTGACTTTAATGTATACTTATTTTATGCGTACGTTTAGATCCCTACTGTGCATTCTAGATATTGACTTCACAGTGAAACAAATGTTACGATTCGCATTAGTTGATATTACTTTGGTATTAAAGTAATCTACATATATTTGTGTACTGTACCTATTTAAATTACACTTAATTCATTATATTATTAGAATATATAAATACAAAATGTGTATATTAGAAAGAACGTTTGATATTTTATTTTTATAATAAATTCTATATATCAACTATGGTAATTTTTTTTTATCACGGTAGCATTTGTTATACATATACAATAATATACATACATATAATTAATCCATATCGAAATAAATACATTAATACAAATATTGTTACCTTTCATTGATAATACACTGTATTTATTATTATATTTATGTTGTTTTTATCAGGACTGAAAATATTAAGAATAAACGATTTTCTAAAATTTAAACGTTTTTTCTAAAAAAATTTTAACAAAAAGATTATGCCTTTCTTATTTAAAATTTTCGTAGTAAAATCATTAACATTTACTTCAATAAAAAATAAAGCTTTACACAAAAATAAAATGATTTTTTTTTTCGAAACGCGATCGATTTAGAATAAATTCCTATTGTTATTATTATAAATTCCTATTTTTAAAAAAGACTGGCTTAAAATACAGAATGAGATTATCAGTATATAATTCATGACGAAAGGAGACTCGATTTAAAATTTATTTTTAATCATATAATTAGAATTACTAAAAATTAGGTTGGTTACGTTTTTGGAAAATATTATGCCGTAACACTTCATAAAATAATAATCCGGAATTGTCTCCAAGATATTCAATATTCATTTTAAACGTATCACCTAATGTTCTATTTTTTCAAATTATTTAACAATATACCTTTTGCCTTTAAAAAATCTTAAATATTTTCCAGGTCTCTGTGACTACACATTTTCTCTTTTTATTTCACTAAAAGAATTATTGTCAAAATTATTCATCTAATTAAATTTCTCGACTACATTCAATAGCGCATTTTCATATTCTATTACGCTACTCAACAAAAAAAAATCACAGAAATTTAGAATAGGTGATTTAGAAGGTATTTGTCATGCCGAAACCGAATTCATTGCCCAAATGATTCCATCACGTCAGGTTTTTTAGATATCCGAACCTAAAAGTCCCAAAAATGTCGATTTTGGCAATGTTGGGGAATTTATTACTAAGGTAATTTTTTTCTGAAGTTT
Organism: Sialis lutaria; assembly: GCA_949319165.1. Lineage (NCBI taxonomy): Eukaryota > Metazoa > Arthropoda > Insecta > Megaloptera > Sialidae > Sialis > Sialis lutaria. The sequence goes on from OX439239.1 coordinate 13,528,985, forward strand.
TCTTTCATGATTTCGAATAGTACCTACTATATTTTCTTTTTAAAATGATTTTTTACATTTTACTATGCGATTTTTCTTTACCGATATATACTACTTTATAAGTAGTAAAGTTCATTGTCTACTATACTACACTCTATTAACAAAAATATCATATATTCAAACTAGTACATCTTGTCTAAAAAAATCGTACAGTACAAAGTTAAAACTCATTTTAAAGAGAAAAGATAATACTATTTGTTACCGTGACCGAAAAAAAATTACCTACTTGATAATAAATTCTTTAACATTGTCAATATAGTCATTTTTGGGACTTTTAGGTTAGCATATCTCAAAACCCTGACGTGATGAAACCAATTGGGCAACAAATCCGGTTTCGGCATGCCAAAAGCCTCCAAAATTTTCTATTAAGATCTCTGTTATATTACAAAAGTATTATTTTTGTTGAATAGTGTAATTACTGTCAAAATTATTCATCAACTTAAATTTTTCGGCTATATTCAATAGCGCATTTTCACATTCTATTATTTTATTCATAAGCGCAGACCCACAATTAACAAACTAAAAATTAAAATAAATCACGTATTCAAACAATCGCTAGTAATTAAATTAAAATTACAGTCGTTTCCTAAACAAACATTAAAGCACATAGAAACTGTGATGTCTATATCGTGCACACACATTTTAACGTATATTTACGTGTGCCGGGCCATTCCACTTTCAATATTAGATATCGCATAACCATCAGTTTCACGGACCGTCAGTGGCATCTGCGTACACTCACACTTAATATCGCACCCTATAGTCTCAAACCCAGCTGTGATGATATGATGATCGAGTGATACGAGCTCATGGTTTGACTTATAAAGGCGCCTGTACACTAACGGAATTTCTAAATGTATTTCTTGACATATGTATTTTATTACATGAATTTAGATATTATAGATTTTTTTTAAATATTTGCATTATTGTACGTTCAGATACGATAAGTACACCCAATTCTGTTTTCACATGATTTTGAAATTGCATGGTCGATAATTATAAAATATTTTTTTACACGTATTGATTTAATACTAACGTTCATATATTTTTTAGGGGATTTCCGTATGCATTTAAATTTTTTACATGTTTTATTTATAAAAAATTATTTTTACGTTTTTTGATAAGCTGAAGGTACATACGTATCTATCGTGAAATAACAGAATTGAGTATACCTATAAGAAAGTAAAGTAATGCCGAAAATTTTCAAAATTGTGATATTGATGGAAAATTTTACCTATCTCTCAATTGATTTTGATTATTTTTACCATTTGTCAAAAACCACAAAACATATAAAATTTGTATGCATTTATATGGAATATTATAAGATACTTATGTTATATTTTATGTTCTAGATATTTTACAAAAATATTACTAAATTCTTTTTGTAATGTTTTTATTAGAAATCGAATGTGAGTTAATTTACAAAAAAATTAAAAAAAAAATTTTTTATGAAAATTAACGTTTTATTTTTAAGATCCGGTATAAGTTTACCTACATATCATTTACATACCTATTAATAATATTATTCCTTATTTTTGATTCAATTGCGATTTATTTTAATTTAAAATCAGTGTGGAATATTTTTTTAAGGTAAATGCAACCATATACGGAGAGAATATTATTTTAATAATTAACAGAAAATGCTGTGAATATGAGGACAGAATCAACCTCTGATAAAAATTAACAGAAAAGTCAGTAGAATTTAAAATAAAGTAAATGAAAAATTACAATGACATATTGCTAAATTTTAACATAGTACCTACCTATTAAAATTTATTTACTCTGAAAAAGTAATATATACGCTATTCTTTAATTTAATTTCTTGCATAAGAAAATTTCACGTACATTCTCTGTAATTTTACTATGTTTCTATATTACTTTTCATATCTGGCCTATCGCCGTCATAAAAACTACTATACAGTATAATAATAATAATAATATATTTATTCATTGGACATACAGAGATGTGTTGAATACGTCACAGAATATAAAAACAGTACAATGAGTAATAATATCACTTTCTAAATTATACATAAATATCGGAATAACAGATTAAATAATTAATTAACAAATTCATCAACACTATAAAAACACTTAGTAATTAAATATTGTTTAAACACCTTTTTAAATTTATCCAAATGCATTTCTTTAATAAATTTTGGGATAGAATTGAAAATTCTTAGCAGTTGATTTATAACTCCTTTATAAACTATGTGAGATGTCTCTGTCGGTATATATAAATCATTCTTAAACCTTGTTTTGTATTGATGTTGGATTTGAAATCTGTCGAAAAGTGCCTTGTTACTTGCTACGAAGCAACCGGCCTCATAAATATATAAGGATGGTAATGTTAGCAAATTTAATGATGCATAGTTGGGACGACATGATTCTCGTGGTTTAAGTTTTGATATCACTCGTATACAAGTTTTTTGCATACGGAACAATTGAATAGCATCGGGTACACCTCCCCAAAAAATGATACCATATCTTAAATTAGATATTATGTATGCATGATACGCAGCAATTACTGAATCTTTCGGAACAATTGCACTGAGTTTTCTTAGTAGGTATATACAGGGTGTCTAAATACCAGGGGACACCATGGGGATCTCGGAAACTATAAGAGATAGAGATTCGGTTAAATGAGAGAAAAGTTACCTTTAAGAGGGGACAGTTTAATGGTGCATTTACATTTTACAAAAATTTCATAGCTTACTAGATATTAACCAAAAACCATTTTACTCCGAAATCTTTCATCGTGAATATTTCTTAAGCGACTTGAAATTTAAAAAAAAGTTTTAAATAAATGTTTTAGGGTTTAGTATTGTCTATTTAAATATATTTTTTTAATTTCCAGAAATGTCACTGTTTTTGAGATATGACACTAACATATGTTTTCTTAAATGGAAGCAATATGAAATTTTGTAATTTTTGAACAGAAGATTTTATTACCTTTTCAATGATATGCAACTTGATATACTTATTTTTCAAAATATCTCAAAAAATGATCAAAAAGTACATTTTATTTATTTAATACACTATATCATCCTAAGATGGCTATGACAATTAACAATAAGATTGAAAAACAACTGAAAATGTATTTATAAGCTTACATAACATAAATTAACTATTTTATTTATAGAAATAAAACATATTTTTATTAATTTAACACAAAATACCAGCCAAAGATGGCTATGGTTATTAACAACAAAAAAACAATAAGCTATTTTATTTTTTTTTAAAATCATTTTTTTATTTCCAGTCAAAAATGGCTATGGCTGTCAACTATGAGATTTTTAAATCAACTGAGAAATTGTTATTTTGCCTGTTTGTAAGTTATAATTATTTGTGATACGTATTTGTTGATAATATTTTTTTACATTTTAAAAATGCAATATTATTCTGGTGTACCAAATAAATGGATGGGTGGAACTAACCAGCACCACGATCACCAGACATAACTTGGATTTTTTTTTCATATGGGGTACCTGGGTAGGTACCTATTGTTAAAGATAAAGTTTTTTTTTATAATTTTCCACAAAGACTGGTAAACTGTATTAAATAAAATAGCTTATTGTTTTTTTGTTGTTAATAACCATAGCCATCTTTGGCTGGTATTTTGTGTTAAATTAATAAAAATATATTTTATTTCTATAAATAAAATAGGTAATTTATGTTATGTAAGCTTATAAATACATTTTCAGTTGTTTTTCAATCTTATTGTTAATTGTCATAGCCATCTTAGGATGATATAGTGTATTAAATAAATAAAATGTACTTTTTGATCATTTTTTGAGATATTTTGAAAAATAAGTATATCAAGCTGCATATCATTGGAAAGGTAATAAAATCTTCTGTTCAAAAATTACAAAATTTCATATTGCTTCCATTTAAGAAAACATATGTTAGTGTCATATCTCAAAAACAGTGACATTTCTGGAAATTAAAAAAATATATTTAAATAGACAATACTAAACCCTAAAACATTTATTTGAAACTTTTTTTTAAATTTCAAGTCGCTTAAGAAATATTCACGATGAAAGATTTCGGAGTAAAATGGTTTTTGGTTAATATCTAGTAAGCTATGAAATTTTTGTAAAATGTAAATGCACCATTAAACTGTTCCCTCTTAAAGGTAACTTTTCTCTCATTTAACCGAATCTCTATCTCTTATAGTTTCCGAGATCCCCATGGTGTCCCCTGGTATTTAGACACCCTGTATAGGTTGAGATTTTTTTTTTAGATTAGCAATATGTTCTTTAAAGTTTTATTGAATTGTAGTAGACGTTCTTTTAAATTTTACCATGTCGGGTGTTAAAAATTTCTAGGATCAATTTCATCCTCCCGTTAACATGTTTTTTATGTTAAAAATTAACATTAAGTTTTTGCAGTGTAGCTATACAATACCCAAATAATACTATTCAGAAAAAAATAAGATAAGAAATACATTAATCAATATTTCAATAATTCTATTAGTTCTTTGAATACTTCAATAAGTGTGCATTCATCCAACATTAATTTTTACTCTTGCTGAAAACAAAAACACAGACAGTGTGATCCGATCCTAAACCAATTCAAGCGGGAAGTCGTAAAACGAGCTAGCGATGGTAGTGGAAGGTAGAGAAACAGCGCCTCCACCATTCCCGTTACGTTTCCTCATCATCTGTCATTTGCAATTCAAAATTCTCCTTGAGAACATCTTACAGATTCATATCCGGCGGCTCGCACGTCCCACTGTAAATCTCTGATAAGTGTATTATGCAGTCAAAACTTCTGGTCACGAACCGCGCAACACCCGGCAACGACTTACATCTAAATCGTATTACGCCGTGCAACTTAACACGCCTGCACCAAATGGTAGCGATCTATGTATGATATACCAGCGTCGGTGCCCCACTGCACTTAGATATGCCAGAACTGGAGGACCGTTCGGTAGCAAAAACACTCCTATTATATGTTAACCCTCCAGTGGTGGTGCCTTGTCTTATTGCAACTATTTGTTTATATACCATTTTTAAGGACTGGTAAAAAAGTAGATATCGCACGAAACGATTAATATATAATTGTATCGTTTTTAAATTCACTATTAAATATAATGTTTTTATTTTAATAGCACTATTAAAATAAAAACTTGTAAAAAAACAATTTGAACAAATATTAACAGATAATTGACCATTTGTTTCAATGAGAATTTTATCTGATTGTATATTAAGTATTTATTAGATACTCCTGGATTTTAAAAATGCACCTTAATCTCACAAAGTGGTCAGCAGCTCTTGATTTATAATTTATTCATTTGTTTCTGCCACGTACAAAATCACTAAAACTTTTTAAAAAGGATTTCAAGTACACGGAGAAAATAAAACAGTAACCAGTACCTACTATGTAGAACATTAATCTAGTCAATGTAGTGTTTTTTATCGTAAAACATCAAGCATTACTATTGTGACAGCAATGAGTACTGTCAGAAACACAATAGGTAAATGTTTTGAGCATCACGATAAAAAACACAAATCGTTACTATTTAAACATTGATGAGTCATATCACCAATAACACTCGTAACCGTTCTGCGCACTCCCCACAAAGAAACATTCCTTTACTATTGCTTAAAGTGTATTAGAACGAACGTATACTTACCAAAGTTTGTGAATTATTATTTATCATATTAAAATATTCATCAATTTTAACATATTTTAAGGTAAGTTGCATTCAATAGTTAATAGTAACTAATTAATTCCTGTAATTTGTCATGTATTCCATTCTAACCTCTCTTTTAATCTGTACATCTTTACTAATATAATAAAGCTGAAAGTTTGTTTTAATTAAATTTAGTTATTTCCGTGAGTAGTTCGTACGCAGAATGGTTACGAGTGTTATTTGTGACATGACTCATCAATGTTTAAACAGTAACGGTTTGTGTTTTATATCGTGATGCTCAAAACATTTACCTATAGTGTTTCTGACAGTACTCATTGCTGTCACAATAGTAATGCTTGATGTTTTACGATAAAAAACACTACATTGACTAGATTAATGTTCTACACAGTACTGGTTACTGTTTTATTTTCTCCGTGTATACGGTATTAAATACATTTTAGAAACTCTACTCTTCAAGAAAATGTATCCCATCGACGATTTTTTCATATTTCTAAAAAAGAATACTTACTTAATACAGATATTATGTATAAACATACTTTTTTACTATATTAGTATCGCCTATAGTCGAAATTCGACTAATTACTAGCCTTAACGGTAACAAACTCATATGAATTTTTATGCACATTTGTTGTACAATACTTTTCGAATGATATAAGTTTCATCTCTCCCCCATTTTTTTAAATAAATAAAATAAATATATGACAATTTTCGATGTCCATCAATTAATATATAGATTTAATAAATGACTAGAAACATGAAGCGCGACTTTAACGAGAAATCAAGTGTTTTCTACTTTTATTTTATATCTCATGTATTCTGATAACTTTACATAATATTTTTGTTTCACTTTAAGCAGAACATCGGATACACAAAAAATAACATTTTTTGTAAATATTACAAATCCGAGCCACCCTCCTGCTCAAACATTGAACCTACTACTGATTCTAGTCACAATTCTTTATGTTTGTGTGTATGTGTACTTTAAGAATATATATGTATATATGTATATACTTAACATACGAGTATGGTAGCATCGAACGAATAGAAATATATTACAATGGTATGAACGTTTTATTCTATTTGTTCATCTTGCATAGTGAAATAGGTAAAGATTTGTACGTTGAAGACACCATGTGATTTAAGCGATCTAGTGTTGTCTATTTTTTATAACATTAATAATAAACATTTTTTAATATAGTTTATTTACACCCAATTTTGGGAAAAATCAAAAGCTATAGATACGTATAACACCACAAAATAAGGTGTTTATTAAAAATATTATTTATTTACAAGTAAATAAAATATAATGCATTCTTTTCATTCAAGATATTTACTAGTAAAATAGCTCGAAATCAAAATAAGAAAATTATTGAAAAGTGTTTTTTTTTTCCTTTTCAAATTAATTTATATGTATTTCGAATCTACATAGATATTGTATTTATGTTTCATACATAAATAAATTCATTCTTACGGAATAATGTACATTATAAATAATTGTATATAAACCCGTCGGATTTGCCAGTACAACAAAAATATTTTTAGTTTATTGATTCTATACATCGTTGTGATGTTGATGTGATTATACTATCATTACTGTCACTGTGGTTTGGATTTGGTGCTCTATAAAACCATAGGATCACAGTTTTCAAAGTTTTAGCATTGTTGTTATTTTACCAAAAGATCAATATTTCTAGGTTGTATTTCTTAGAATTTGTAATTCAGATGATTTCTTTATTCATATTTATCTATACAGGCTGATTCAACACTGTCGTGCGAGTCTTAAACAGTAGATTAAGAAAAATATTATAAGTAAAAAACTTCTAATAAACATGTGTTTATATATTCTTGTTCTATGATAGAAATTAAGAAAAAAAGTTAACATAACTATACCTCAAAAAATGCATCCTTATCAATAAAAGCCATTTTTAGTTTCGTTTTTTAGTCATGTTAGTAAAGTACGTGTAACAGTAATACAACTGGCTATAGATCTTAGAGGATTCATATTAGGAAGTTTCTTTATATGAATTTTTTTTCTTACTTTTAATCATAGAACAAGAATATAAATTTATTTTTTGTAATTTGAAGCATCCGTATTAAGTTAAATTCTGCATGTATTCTTTTCCTTCGATATTTCTTATACTTAAAATATTTTTCTTAATCTACTGTTTAAGTTTGGCACGACAGTGCTGAATCAGCCTGTATAATATAAAAATATTAATAATAATACAAATTTTGAATATTTACAGTTTATATTTAGTAAATATCAATTTTATTCATATTTGAATATATAGAGAATCCTTGAAATATTTAAAAACATATAAAATAGCACGAGTAATTCGTGCCTGTCTAATATGTATATAGAAATAGAAAACGGTTTTGTTTATATAATATAATAAATAGCATGCTACAAAGTGTAGTAAATTGCTATTGATTTTTAACGCTTACAATTCACGAACTAAACTATAATATTGTTTGTATAACGATTGTGATACAGATAACAAAACTAGTTTACTTCGTTAAAATTTACATGCGTTATATTATATACACACTATATAGATTACCGTAGTTAATTATAGCTTTTTATTTGCTTAAAATGTACTTTCAAACTGCCATTTAGTACTGATGGTAACGATATTATCATTTATTTGGATACATTGGGTAATGTTTGTTATATAATTGATTTATCGTTCAGAAATATTTATACATATTAAAATCTATTTTTCGATGTGTGATTTATAAGCCAAAATGATAACCACATTTTTTGTTTGAATAATATTGTATATGTCATTTAAAATTAAACAGGGTTTTTCATTGTTTGGACCCATTTTAAAAACTGAAAATGAATTTGTAATGGGAGTGACTATTTTTCAATAGGAAACTACATTTTTGTCTCAAAAAAACATAGCTGACGTCAAAACAGATTCATTTATTATTATATTGTTTAAATTACACCGCACCGCGCCCAGAAAAAACATGTAAATTATAAATATCAAAATTGAAAATTCATTAGACTTCCAAACCTTGAGAGATCGTTCAAAAACACAAAAAAATGGATGGCATTGTATTCATTATTCTGCATAATTTTTATGATGACAAGTATAGATCTCTATTTGAAAAATGATAATTTTCTTTATTTCTCGAAAATTTGTTAATTTATTGAAAAAAAAAATTCAATGAAATATTCCTTAGTTACTCCATTTTTAGTATAGTTTCAAATGGGACACTCCGTATATAAATCCATATACAGTGGTGCCTCGTTTAACGAACGCCTCGCATAACGAACGCTGCGCACAACAAACTTTCTGTTCGTTCATTGCACGACTCGCACAACGAACCTCGCTTCGCTCAACGAACTACATCGTATTTAATTTTGTCGCCCGAACGTTCCTATGTATCACGAAGTCGCCCGAACATCCAAGGTCGCACGCAGTCGATGCTCAAACTTACATGAACATGCATCAACGCGCGTCAGTCGTTCTTTTCTGTGCTTAACTCACACACCTGTTTGTTTTAATAAATGCAATTTTGTGTGTGTATAAAAAAATGAGTTCTAAAAAAAGCAGAGAGGTGATTTCTGTTGAAATGAAACAAGAAATAATTAGAAAGAGGATTTGACCCTGCAACCTCGGTAGACTCTTAAATCTGATTCTGACTAAAAAATAAAAAAACGTGTGTACAATCTTTTTTATGTTACAGTACCATATTTTATGCTACAGAACGAATTAAAATTTTTATCATGCATTGTTATGGGAAAACGCGTTTCACATAACGAACTTTTCGTATAACGAACTTGCTCCCGGAAGGAATAAAGTTCGTTATGCGAGGCACCACTGTACTATTTATTTATAGAATTGTGTGGTTACTATAATTGAGAATAACTACAACCAACAAAATCGTATAAAACAACAAAATATAACTTCTGAATTATTAAAAACACAAAACATTCAAATGTTGAAACAACAACAAATACCAAAACCCAAATCAATAACAAATTATAAATTCACAATTTTATTCATACACATTTACAAAAACACACAAGCTGGTAGGTATATCTTACATTTAATAACATAATTGGCAATTTTTCATAAACTGTGAGCTTACGCAGAGTGATTTATTGACTGAAATTGGAATCATTTATCATTTGGTATAAATTTCCCGAATCCAACATATAATTTTCAATCACGTCTAAATTTTCATACATATAACTACCGCTCGGAATTTGCCAGATATGAACTGGTGCTGCGAACTGTTGGCAAAAGAATAAAAAAAAACTTGATTGTGTCTGGATAACTTTGAATAGGAAATACTAAAATAACTTTTCAAATATGTACGAACATATTTAAGAGAGAAGTTTTAATATTATTATGTGTTAATAATATGTACCTATAATATATAGTTATTTATATAGTTCAGAACACAAAATAAGTAAGTTGCTGTAAAAGGAAACATGCACATATTTTTATAAGTAGAATCAAGGTCAGTTTTATTTACTTACACAGAGGTTAGTTACCAATTTGATCTCTAATGTCTTAAGTTTAAATAAAAAATTAGATTGACAGACTTAAAAAAAATGTCTGCGTTTTCATTTTAATTTTTTGTTAGTTTAATAAAATCAGGCGTACGAAAAACAAATCTTATTTAATTTAATCGATTTGGCATCTGAACGAGCAGGAAATATAAATCAATATTACAAAATTATATGCTTGAAGCTCGTATTTTGCGGAAAAACTCATAGAATAAAAATTAAAAAAGCATTTCAATTGGAGTAAGCATTAAAAAGAAGATATGTACATATTTCATTCAAAATGCTTTTTGATCGATCGTTCTATAATTAGTTTAAGGGGTTATATACAGTTAGAATTTTCCCAAAATCGATTTTTTTTATTTTATTTTTTTGTAATGTACATGTATTTAAGTACACACACAGAAAATTTCAAGTCAATCTGGCGATTATTTTCGAAGTTACACGCATATTTGTAAAGACGTCTCAGAGCGTTTGAATGTAGGAGGCCGGAGCTTTAAGTTTTAAAGTCGGTGACCAAGATTTCTCGGAAACGGCTGAACCGATCAGTCTCAAATTTTAACACAAGTTTCTTAAGTATCTTTTTTAGTAATTAATCGAAGGTTTTTTCTCACCGATAAATATTTTTTTATAAACAATTTAAGGCCAAAATTTTTGTCAAAAATCGATTTTTTTTGAGAAGCCGCCATTTTGTCAAAAATTTTATTTTGCTTATTTCTTCGATTAAGTACAAGATTATACATTACTTTACCGAAATCCGTTTGGGTTTTTATTTTAAAAGATCCAGTCCAGAGATATCGTGGTCACCGCAAGGCGCCTTTTTTGAGAGGACCTTCTGGAGAACAGCTGTAGCAGCTTTCGATATTATTATATTTAAAAATAAAAAATGTTAAAATACAAATACAATTAAAAGTTACACAATATGTGTACAAATTTTTTCATTAATAAATTTAAAAGTCTTCTCTTAAAAAATTCTTGAAAAAAAAAACCTTTTTTTGGCCTTCTGACTGTATGCAATCACTTAAACGAAGATGTATTTGAATTATTTTTTGAAGAATGTATAAGATCTATGGCACAGACTCTATTAAAACTACTAAAACCCCTCGTACCCATCGACCCTAACGCACCCATCCAGTAGCAGCAGTGGGTCGGGGCGTTCGGAATATAAATAAGCTACCTACATATCCGACTTGCTTATGATCGTGTCTGACCCACATCTCGTAAACAATATGCGAACATGCCACATATCGCCGCACAATTCGCCGCTTCGCGAAGACTGTATTATTACACCCGAGGGCCGTGTTCGAATTGTTCCACAATCTTCCAGCGGCCATAAATCTCTCCGTATTGTGTCAATGTGGAATTCCAGATACAGTAATAGAAACACATTTGCTAAATTCCATTTATAACTCTCCCCGTATCGTCGCGGAAATGTCGGTTGTACCTTCACCACGGATACACTGAGAATGATGGCATTTTCAAGTTTACTGTTCGATTCTTGTGTCGTATTTGAATGAAATCTAGAATATGTATTACCATTTATATTATAGGTTAAATTTATTACTTATTTATATATTTATTTTAATTAAGCTTGTTTTCATGAAGGAAGCAAACCAGAAGATTGTAGTTAGTTTTGTCACGTTCATGTTATTTTCTGTGAGGATCTGTTATAAAAACAGTCTAAAAAAGTATTTTAAAAATCCATCTTTACTGATAATGAGTATCCTAAAAATAGAATTCAGATATATACAAACATTGTCTTGCTTTTCTTATGGAGTATTTTAGTTTAAATACATTTTCGGAGAAATTTTACACATACATTGTTGTGTACATTATATGTAGGTATATTATACTTTTGATGTTTGTCCCACGTTTGCCAAAAAAATGATTTGTAAGATAGAAAAAATATATTCAATTAATGAGTAGATAAACCACAGAAAAATAAGAAAACGGTGGCCTCTTAAAAAAGATCTTTTAAATACGTTTATATGTTCATGTAATATTCTCCTTTATAAGAGCAAAAAATTTTTAGGTAAATATATAAATAATAATAACTATGATATGTATTGAATACTTATTGAGAAAGCTTCATTATAAAAACGTATATTCCTGTAAAATACTACGATTAAAACAATTAAATCGAGCAATGCATACAAAAATTTAATAAAAAATATTCGTTATTAAACTGTACAACAATCACTTTAATTAAAAATAAAAACTCCAATATCAATGCAACTCGAAACAAGCATTTTTTTATTTTAAAATTGGAAACTGTTTGCATTGTACTTAATAACCTTTCTAAATTGCTGGGTTAATGACGAACACTCAACATAAAATTAAACGTACTGTCAAGCAAACATAAAAAGGGTCAACTGAAATTAATAGCAATTTTTATAAAAAAGGTAGAACATTATTTGAACATTCACTTCATTATGCTTTGAGTTTTTCAGGTTGTTTTTAGAAATGGTAGTTGGAGTAATATTGTTTTAACTAGATTTTAAAGATGGAATTATGAACGCTATTTGTCATGAATATTTTAAAACGAAAATGTTTTATACTCTTTATAGTTTACAAAGTATACAATCACTTTTGAACAAATTAAACTTTTTATATATTATGTGATGACACAGATTTTAGTATAACAAGTTTAAAAATTTATTTAATCTTATTATTTATAAAACTTAATTTTATAAGTATATCAAGAAATATTTGAATTACAGTAGAACCTCATTATAATGTACGAATTAAGCAAGGAGGTGTTTAATAAAGTCGAAAGCACGTTATCATAGGTGGGCACAGTTAATCGAAAAGTTAACTTCGTTAATCGTTAATCCGTTAATAAAAACGTTAACTTCGTTAACCGTTAAAGCGTTAAAATTCCGAAAAAGTAACGGATGTTACAGTTAACCGAAAATTTAACGAAAGTTAAAGTTAATCGTTAAAAAGTTAACCATCCAAAATGTTTGAAGACCTTTTTTTTGCTTTTTCGACAACTTTCTTATGTATTTTTCATATCAAACAACCATTGTAACGGACTAAGTTAACGGAGGTTGAATTTAACGGAAGTTAACAAAAGCGTTAACATTTTTTTTTAAGTTTTTAAAAGTTTAACCATTTTGTTAACTTCGTTAATTAACGATTAACGGATTAACGAGTTAATGCCCACCTATGCCCGTTATATATACTTATTGTAATTAAAATGACAGCTTAATTTTCCATTTCCTCTATATAATCGAAGTTCACTGTAATGAGCGACGAAACGTTAGTCGATATACTGACATAACAATACATATTACACCCAGAAGCCAAGATCACATTAATGTATATAATCGTGAATGTAACAGTCTTCTAAAAAAATCCAACAAATTTAAATATAAATAAAATAACTTCTCTTTTTATCTGGCTGAAATAGTGACGTCATAACAATAAAAGAAAATTCTTTTTAGAATTAACACAAACCAAAAATCCTGAAACAATAGGCGAAGGTCATATAAATAATGAAGACATTTAAAATAATTACAGCTGTTAAGTTTAGGTGAGGCCGCAGTAACTGGTTTATTATAAGAATAATTCTGTACTCTGGCAACGCCTCCTGCTTACGGGATTCAATAGCGATGGTAATGAAGACACGGCCTACTCTAAAATCTTGCGTGGTTTGTTTTAACATTTTTCCGTTTTTTTTTTTTTTTACTCGATTTACGATTGTTGGAAATTTTGGTATTTTTTTGTGATATTGTATTTTGATAAATGTCAATAAAATTATTTTTGTAATAATAAATTTCGTTAATAATCTAAAATCAATATCCACTTGTATGTAAAAAAAAGAATAATGTTTATACAGCAGTCCCCAAACGCTTACAATTTTTATTTTTTTATTTGTTGAATTAATCTTTCTATATGACTTTCGTTCAGATATTATCGATTATTATTGATTAAAATAATTTTTTCACGTTTCAAATTTGTGTATGTACCCATGTGGTGAGCTATGATTATTTTGACAGCCGCCATTTTAAATAAATAAATTTAGCGTCGATGACGTATTACGACGAAATTTTTTTTACAAATGTTTGTTGCGATTCAAAAAACTACATTAAATCAAAAAAATATATATAAAAAAAACTATTATATAAATAGTATTGATCGTTTATTTATTTATATATTGTTTTTCACAAATTCCTTATTAGAAAAATTTAGTGATAATGACGTCACAGTATAGAACAAATGAGCTGTCAAGCAGACCTTGTATTATTGGATCATGGTAGGTATGTACCTATAATAATATACCTATAATATTTGGCTTAAATTTTGATTCTTGGTTATACTTAGAAAAACCTTCCAACTTTTATTATATTGTAAAAGTAATAAATTCTAGACACGAACACTTTTTTCTAATTTATTGATAAATAAGTGAAATATTATATTAATTGGTATATCAAAAACTGAACTTAAAACTGATTATTCACTGAATAGGTATAAGTTTCTTCAATTGTGCAATTTACGTTTTTATTTAAAATTTATACAATATCTAATATTATTAAATCATATTTGAAAAAAAAAATTAATTTCATCATCTTTTAAATCACCTCTTCAATCAACAATATTGAATTATATTAAATTATGAATATCATTTTATATTTTGGTCTGGATTTTTTTGTAAATAATGTTAAACAAGCAGGTCTCCGATATTTTTTAAATTAAATAAACAAAAAAGAAACGTTTTATATTAGATTCACCTGTTGTCGAGTAGATTTCTTTGAAAATCTCCCATCTGTTCTGCACGCGCCAATATAAAGAGGCCTAGTGAAGTTATTTAATCAAGTATTTTCTTTTGAGTCAATGAAATTTTTGCAGCATCTCTCATACCATTACTGCCGCTGACTTTATGCAAACAATAAATAATTCATCTCTTAAAAATGAATTCCAGTCTCTCTGTTAAATTATTTTTACAAGAATGTAATATTTTATCGCATAATTACTCCTTCATTTTCGATTACTTTTTCAGTTTATCCTATAATATTTTGTATTTATATACATTTTAATTTTTTATATTTATATATTTTAATTTTTAACGAATGCTATATTGCTCCGGTGTGAGAGCCTATTTATATACGTATAATATACAATATTTTATTAACCAAAAAATTATATCAATCTAAAAAAAATTCCTATTTGTATTTTTAAGACTCGGTACAGTTGTATATAAAGGTTATTGATTTCGATGATCCCATTTTTTATAATTAAAATAATCCCTCGGCTCAGAAAACATTAATAACTTCTCTTACAGGGTGTTATGAAGGTACTATAACTATTGCATATCTTTGATTAAAAATTATAATTCTATCACGCATTATTTTCATATGTTATAAGTTATATGTTCATCTGAATTCTAAAAAAAAACATCTATCTAATTGTAAGTATGGAATATATTAAACGTCAATTTTCTAAATTCTCAATTAAAAAACTGATATTTCTTTAATCTTAATTTATAAAAATGAATATTGACAATATTAAAAATATACATATATCATGTGTACATGTTGAAAGTGCATTTCAATAGATCGTGTATAAATACAGATGATATATGTACCATATCATACAATGTCTGTTAATCAATACATCTCCATGTTTACAAGAGTATCCTGTATTCCCAAAAGAAATGTTCTTTCAACATTTTCATACATGTATGGTAAATTCTCTATAATATTGTTTTGGACGCTTTGAAGTTTTGTAATATCATCAAAAATTGTTTGAACATATTTAGAATAACTTCTTTGATCCTTGTATAGGAAAATGTATTGTATATGTAATGATGATGCTTGAAAGTAATTAATTTTTTCTTACATTTTTTGTAGCGTTTTGTAAAGTTTCGGGAATGAAAACGTTTTGTGTACAATTTTTCGTTAGATGATCTTTGATGATAGTAAATATATAAGCAATATGACGAACTTTTTTATATTTTATTCTATAACCTAATTTTATATTTTAATAGAATGTCGTCTGCTTAGAGTATAGTATGGTATTCTATTTAAAAGAGACATACTCGTAGTATAGTGGTGTAGTTAAATCAACTTGCTCCAGGCATAAAAATTATACGTACGAGCAAAGAATAAATTATTAGTTATTTAAACTATTTAACTTATAAAGCAAATTTTAAACAGAATTGTGATATTATTTCATTTTATAATTTCAAAATCAAATTAAAAAGATATACATATATACTATACTTTATTTAAGGGGGATAGCCACTGTGTCGGGTCAAAAATTGTCAATGTTTGGGAATTGTTTTCACAGATATAACTAATTATTTTTGAATCAGATAAAGGACGTTTTATTAAGTACCTATAGATTCAACTTATTTATTATCAATTTTTATTGAAAAATATTAAATATTTACAATGTTATGAGCCTCGATGTGACGACCAAAAAAATATTTTTTTTCTCTATGGTTGACTCCAGAAGGGTTATATGAAAAAAAAATTATTTTTTTCAATGTCTATATGAATGTAGCTATCGTTGCACGTAGCCGTTTTTTTTTTAATTTTATTTTTTCACAAAATGGCGATCTTTTGAATTTTTTTTAAGACCTATTTTTTTTATTAGAGCGGTTTCAAAATTAGTAATTATCTAAATTTAAAAAATCGGCTACGTACAACGATAGCTACTACAATTACGAAAATTATAAAATAATATATGAAATCGGTTCATTAGTCTTCGAGGAATCGTGTCAACCAGGTCGAAAAATGTTATTTCGAGATAAATGTGTTTAATGTTTTTGTTACTTATGTCATAACCGGCCGTACTACATCGTCTCACTAAATTGACTGTAACTCCGTCAATTTTCGGAATTTAAACTCAATTGTTCTTATACATATTTCTGAATATGTATACTTTAAAAAAGAAAACAGTGGCTTTTCCCCTTAAAATGGATGACATTTTGTTTTCATAAAATCTTATTTTTCAAAATAGGTCATGTAAGTAACATTTCTTAGAAGATTGGTAAAGTCTAACAAGAAAATTAGGGAATGCTTACACACAAAAGTAAAAATTTGGAATGTCCAGCATAAAGTACACTGTTAAATTTGGTACCCAGCCAAAACAATTAAGAAAAAATATTTACACATTTGTTAAGCCGGGAAGAAAGAGACCGAGAAAAAAAAATTAGATGATACTCGAGCAGTTAGTAAAGACTAGTTAAAACGGATGATATATAGCACTAGGGGTACTTAGAGCGAAGTCGTGCGTTTGCCCTTTTTGCGTCGTAAAAAAGGCATATATACCGTATTAAGTATAACTGACTACTGTACTAACGATCCGCCCAAATGGGCATGGTGTTTATACATCTATAAAGTACACATAAGCCGTCTAATGACACAACTTCTAGTTTAATAGAATATATACAGTCGAGTATTTATCTATGGTAGTAAAAAGTTATGCGTTGTTCATTGATCTGGAGATGAATTATGTGTTTTATTTGTATATAACGTATGTCAAGAGGTTTATTTTTATGTAAAACAATAAGGGATCGAGAATATTTGTGTGACATGACATTTCGCTTTTTTATGTTTGCATATATTTTTACCAATGTATATTTTATGTATAAATTTTTATTCTTTTGTATGGTTTAAGGTTTCTGTAGCTATCTAGTACTGATTTTTAACATCTGGATGTAAATTACCATTTATCAAAAAATATATAAGAATAAAAAAGTTGTTAATTTAATTATTAACAAGTTAAGATATTCGATTTAATAAACGCATATCGTAATACGGTAAAAGCTTACTAAAGCCATTATCGCTTTTAATCGGGGAAGTGAGCGATAAAATTTGCAACTACTTTCTAAAAGCTGATTTTTTGATATTACGTCACATTTGCTGACAAACTGCTGACAGCATTTGTTAAGGTAAAATTCGGACTGACTATTTTTTTTAATAATAATAATATTCCTAACTTTCATATCGAATTTCATATTTTAGAAAGTACTTTCACAATGTATAGATTTTGTATGATTAAACGCGCTGCTGACGCACCCGGTTGCAAGATTTTGACGACTGACTATGATAAAAGGGATTCTTACTTAGTATACTGCTTACAAATAAATTTTCATATTTTAGAAAGTAGTTGCAACGTGTATACTTTTTTTTACAAAGTTAAAACCACCTCCGCGCCAAACGCTAAAGAAACTAGCTGACTACGGTAGGCTGTATATCTGCACCACAAATGTGACGTAATATTAAATATCAGTAATTGCAAATTTTGGCGCTCATCTCTTGGACTATTTAGTTTTTGAGCCTGTGACGCTTTATCATATATTATTTTCTTACTAAATTTAACAAAATATGGGGTGTCATTTAAAAAAAATGTTTTTTTCATTCCACCCGTGCACCTACAATAAATTGTTAAAGAACTTACTTTGAAGTATCTCAATATACATAAATAAAAAGGTAAACATTTAAAAATAAATTCACATTATATTTCCTTAAAAGAAAATACAGGATATAATATTTTAAAAGAAACACAACAAAGTATAAAACACTAATTTACATTTGAAACGACACACACGGGGTAAAACGAAAATACAACAAAAATCATAACCGCGGCATTAGAATTTTATTCGTTGCGAGACAATGACTGGTTCACGGCACAATTAAATTATATCCAAATCCACGACAGTTGTCACGTGGGTGTCAGTGGAGTACAGCAGAGTTTAAAAGTTGCCGCATCCCGGTTCCTCAGAGATACTCCCACACACACTCAAAGACCCACACATACATACAGTAGCGTAGCAAATTGTCAATTAGAACTAATTCGTTTTTTTTCAAATTATATTACAAAAATATATACATACATATACACTGGTAGAAAGGATTTCTCAAACCAAGTAAACCTTGTTATGTATATGACTAAAACAATATTTTCATAAGACAAGCAATAATCTCTTAAACCAACTATAATATTCTTGAACGAAGGAATAACGTAGTTGGATTAAGAGTATATTTCTTATATTAAGAAAATTTTGTTTTCGTTATATACAAAACAAGGTTTTCATGGTCCAATATAGTTTTTTTCTGTGTATACCTATATACTATTTATAAAATAACTCTACACCCGCCACAGAATTCTGTTGAAATATTTCAAAAACATTACGAGCTTTGTTGTTGATTTAATAAAGAATAAAATATGATATAATCATGTTATGAAAATTTAAACGTGTTATTTCAAGCAACATTTTTAATACCAAGTGAAATACTAATTAACGTTTAACCAAAATTCTTTTACTTACAATTAGAAACGTGTTTTTTATGACGTAAACACCCACTAAGAAGGAATTTTCTAAATTAAAGTTTAACTTTAAAAAAATCAGTTTAATATCGTCGCTTATCTAACAACACCGCTCAAGTCATTTTAACCAACTTAACAGGAGAGCGAAAAAAATTGTGT
This sequence comes from Sialis lutaria, assembly GCA_949319165.1. Taxonomy (NCBI): domain Eukaryota; kingdom Metazoa; phylum Arthropoda; class Insecta; order Megaloptera; family Sialidae; genus Sialis; species Sialis lutaria. The sequence continues at coordinate 13,548,643 of OX439239.1, forward strand.
ATGTTTTATATAGGCTACCGGCTTGCGCGCTGTCACTATTTTTTTAATTCTGGTCTCTTTTTGTCCAAAACGTCTAGAATGTGATTGGTAGATAAACGCGCAATGAGTAACTCTATCCAATGACATTAAATTTTAAAACCGCTAATTTTCGACTTGAGCGGTGTTGTTAGATAAGCGACGATATCAGTATTTTCCAATTTTAACCCACTTGACATCAAAACCACGTTAGTTACGACACTGTACAAAAACACACACATGCACACTACACACACTCGTTCACGTAAGTTCTAGTTTTCTTGCAAGTTGACAACGTAAGCACCCGAGAGAAGCTCGAGGACATTGGGTACGTTCATCAAGTGTTCAATGTTTCACCTGAATCGTCAGACACCAAAGCTTTTTTATTCTTTATAAAACAGTGTTGTTTTAACAGGTATGTCTAATACTGTAATATTTATATAACTAGAAAATGCCCGCAGCCTCGTCTGCATTTAGTTCATTTTTTTTAATAATTGTAAATCATTAATACAGACCTGCTATAATTCAATCACCATATTTTATAGCCTAAAGCTCTAAACTGATTAAAACTTTTTAACAATCTGATTAAAAATGATTTGGTAGTTTTTGCCAAGCCTAAGAAAAGAGTCAATCTATCAGAAAATAGATTATACAGTATTGTAATGAAATCCATACATTGCCTATTTTAAATTTGAGTTAGATATTATGACGCTACTTCATCAAAAGGCTGATCAACTTTTTTTAATAAATACGGAGAATTAGTTAGTTAAGTTTTTATTGTATCAAATTATATTTTACAAATTGTATTATTAAAAATAAAATCATAATTATAAATCAAAAATTAGTTAATTAAAACTTTTGACTGTATTATAAAATATGTATTTGTACATGGCTTCAATTTTCCACTGCATTTTCATTTCAGTTGTTCATTCTATGTAAAATTTCTAGCACAGAAAAGTGAATTAATAAAATATTTATTCAAACGAATGTCAATATTTATAATATTAACAAAACAAGATTTAATATGAAGCGTAAGCAAAGCAAACGTAGCTTTTAGCGAATTTTCCTCAGGAAAATGAGCTTTTTAGTAACACTATCAATACATATATAATATACATATGGGTGAACAAATTATTTATTTATACTTACAAGGGAACCTTTTCAAGTCGAAAATTCGTATCGAGTTTAAACTTTGTATATAGTTAGAGGAGGTCAAGATAAGTAAGAAAAAAAAATTATCTTAGCTGCGGTAAAATGGTTTAAGGGGGTGAAATACCCCTATGAAAATGTGCAAAATATTCATATTTTTTCAAATAACTCTGAAACTAATGAAAATTTAAAAAAATCTACAATACAAAATTTTCATGATTTTTTATACTCTTTTGACTTTCGCCATTCGAAAGAGCATAAAAAATCATGACAATTTTGTATTGTAGATTTTTTAAATTTTCATTAGTTTCAGAGTTATTTGAAAAAAATATGATTATTTTGCATCATAGGGGTGTTTCACCCCCTTAAACCGTTTTATCGCAGATAATGTTGTTCTTACTTACCTTGACCTCGTCTAACTAGATATATACAAAGTTTAAACTCGATAAGAATTTTCGACTTGAAAAGGTTCCCTTGTTAGCTGATTTATTAATAAATCGTTTCCTGATCAATTTTAAAGAATTTTTTATAGATAATTCGAAATGTGATTACAAAAAAGCTATATTTTGCCTGAATCAGAAAACTATTTCGATTTGAATCCCATTGAAAATGTCTGGAAATTTCTAAAAAGAAAATCATCAATGAACTCACCACAAGCCACAAACAAAACAAATCTTGCAGAAACATTGAGTAATGTTTGACATAATGATGAAAAATTGTATGAAAATGTTGAAAAATGCATTCAGAGCATGTCAAGCAGGATTCAGACTGTGATTGACGCCAAGTAAAGTTCAAATAAATATTATGTTTGAATTGGGATTTTTCTCGAATGAATCAATTTTGTTTAACACGTATAACTTTATTTTTATTCATTAAAAAATAATTAGATCCATTTTATTAATTTGTAAATAAAATGTGACTTATTTTAAACACTTGTTACTAATAACACTATGCAACAAAATAAATTCACAGAAATTTGAATAAGTGATTAAGAAGGTATTTGTCATGCTGAAACCGAATTTGTTACCCAAATGATTCCACCATGTCAAGTTTTTTAGATATCCGAACCTAAAAGTCCCAATTTTGACGATTTTGGTAATGTTACGGAATTTATTATTAAGTAGGTAATTTTTTATTAAAGTTTTTTTTCATGATTTCGAATAGTACTATCTTTTCTCTTTAAAATGATTTTTTACATTTGACTATGCGATTTTTCTTTACCGAAATATACTACTTTGAAGATATATGTAGTAAAGTTCATTGTATCTACTATACACTACACTCTATTAACAAAAATATCATATCTTCAAACTAGTACATCTCGGCTAAAAAAAATCGTACAGTAAAAAGTTAAAACTCATTTTAAAGAGGAAAGATAATATTATTTGTTACCGTGACCGAAAACTTTAGAAAAAAAATACCTACTTCGTAATAAATTCTGTAACATTGCCAATATAGTCATTTTTGGGACTTTTAGGTTAGAATATCTCAAAACCCTGACGTGATGAAACCAATTGGGCAACAAATCCGGTTTCGGCATGCCAAAAGCCTCCTAAATTTTCTATTCAGATCGCTGTTATATTACAAAAGTATTTTTTCGTTGAATAGTGTAATTTTAGCACCCCTTATATATATTACCTATATGTATATAAATACGATAACAATTACACTGACTGCAACATGTATATTGCAACTAGTCTATAACCATTACTTTTTGCAAGCACTCAAACGTAAATTTTAATTAATACACTCCAGTAGCCATGGAAATATTATATACGGTTATACACACTCATCTACCCATACACTGCCAATATACACATGTAAATGTATCCAGTTCAGATGACGATGTGAGTAACTACAATATTTAATCGATTTTCATTACATTAAAACATACATAATTTCATACTCTATGTGTTGTTACACAAAAAATAACAGGTAAATGTGTAGTTATCATGTTATATAAAAAAGTTTTTTAATCATAACTATTTTTATGGGACCAATTCATATCTGTACAATACATATTTTAGAAAAAAATATTTTGATGTATGCTATGCAAAAACAATTGATTTTACGTAGCTAAGGCGGCTATTACACTATCAAATAAATATATTAAAGATCTATGACAAAGATTTTATCAAATATTGAGATTGTCATTATGAATGATCAGAGAAATATTATGAATATTATAAAAGATGACTTATTACACTGTCATATTTTTTTAATTTATGAAATTTTATCACATTTAACATAGGCGGATATTACACTAACAAAGAAATGTGATAAAATTTCTTGATCAAAGAAATATGACATTTATTTGATAGTGTAATAGCCGTTCAAGCCATGAACGTTTTTTGATGTTTGTACAAAATAAATGTACCTACTTACAAAAAATGTTTATAGAGAATTTTATAACAATATTTGTCGTACAATTGATAGATACAGAGATCTTTTTTTGAACTAAGTTTTGATACCTGCCAGCAGGTAAAAAAAGTAATTCGTAGACAATATTATGTAGTGACTAAATTTTTCATCAAAATGAGTAAGATAAAAAACTTTTTTTATGTTCATTTTTTAATTTTTTACTATTTTCTTACATAGTTATCTACATCTGCATCCTAAAACGACAAGCTCGTCATTTTAACAAACATTACAGCAATTTTGTTTGAATTCATTTTTTAACATTTTTCGACTTTTTAATTTAATCACATCGTCACCTGAACGCACTACACGTACAAGGCGCATCATCTGTAGCGTCTGCCAAACACCGTGGCCGCGTAGGACGCCACAGGTGCCGTCAGTGGTACCGTGATCTCTCTTGCGTCGCGAGCGCGCTTTCTTGGCTTGACCATCAATCATCCGCACTTCGCCCACGTCTCAGAGTGTCTTTGTATACGTCAACGTATCATCATATAACGTGTAGGTTAATCTCTTAGTACTAGTGATATAGATATTGTCATGCAATATTCAAGACAATATAATTAAGTAAAGTCTCAACTCTTAATACCCATTTGTGTTATCTTTAATAACATTATAAATCAAAATTGGCACACTATTGATGTTTTATTTGATGTGGCTATTAGAAATAACATTGTGTTAAAAATTGTAGATAGACAAATTTGAAAGCAAAGAGTATCATTTTCATATTTGTTTGGAGCTTTAATTTGCGTGTTAATCGAGACTAAACAAAAATCCTTGGTTTTTCTTCATATCAAATAACTCTGAGAAATAAAATTGTAAACTAATTAAAAGTTAAGAAAGCTTTTTAATCTTACGAATCCTAACAAAGTATACACAAAATTATATAGATTTTTATTTTTTACTGTAGGTATAATCCATAATGGGGTATGAATTAATTTTTAGTCTGTGAAAATCATTGGAAAGTATAATTGTCTTTTTTTGTGAATAAATTTTGATCCTCTTTTTATAAGATTATAGAATATGGATATAATGGCGTGTAAACGCCAAAAAGACATCAACACGATGTTTTTTTTTTACGAAATAGCAATAGACTCTACATTTTTATATACGAATTGTTTTAAGAACGATGTTGCTGTTATGTAACAATACAAAAAATATTAAGCTATATAGGTATATTTACATATACAGTGATGCCTCGCACAACGAACGCCTCGCTTAACGAACGCTACGCACAACGAACTTTCTGTTCGTTCATTACGTGACTCACACAACGAACCTCGCTTCACAGAACGAACTGCATCGTATTTCATTTTGTCGCCCGAACGCTCCTACGTATCACAAAGTCGCCTGAACTTCCAAGATCGCACGCAGTCGATGCTCAAACTTGCACGAACATGCATCAACGCGCGTCAGTGTTCTTTTCTGCGCTTAACTCACACACGTGTTTGTTTTATTAATTTTGTGAGTGAGGATTTGACCCTGCAAACCTCGGTAGGCTCTCCTAAATCTAATTCTGACTAAAAAATAAAAAACGTGTGTACAATCTATAGGTACCATATTTTATGCTACAGAACAAATTAAAATTTTTTACAAGTATTATTATGGGAAAACGCGTTTCACATAACGAAATTTTCGCATAACGAACTTTCTCTTGGAACGAATTATGTTCGTTATGCGAGGCATCACTGTATGTATTATGTATAAAGTCCATTATTTAATATTTCCTAAGATGTTGGTTCACTTGACTTACAGAACAAAAAATATTTATAACAAATATAAAATCTTTTTTGTTATTAAGTTATGTTGTTTATTACTCTCAGAATCATGTTATACAAAATAATTTGATATATACATTGAAATCAAAACACATTAGAGAAAACTATCATAAAACGTTCTTTTGATTGAAATATTAAATAAAATGTATAATTGTACAAAATCATAAATCATTAAGCATGAGATATTCCATTAATATCAAACTTCCATCAAAATTCACTCAATTTAAGCAGGTATACAACATTTCTACACAAGTAAGTAGGTAGTTATTCCGGACGAGGTAACAATGTACAAGTGTGCGAACGTGGATGTTTGACGGCGTGCAAGAGAGTTTCCACGCAGTTTGTCGCTCGCTTTGTTTTATGAATCGTGCGGTCAAGTGAGTAAACGCTTTGAATAAATTTAGATACCCGCCGCCGAGTTTCAGTGTTGTTTGTGAAGACATCACCGCGGATCTAGTGTGCCGTGAAACACGACAAAGTATATAAATACAAGAAACATCATACATTACATAAATTAATAACTTACTTTTCATTTATAACATTATATGTATATAATATGTACACTGAAAAAATATACTGTTAATTTTTAACATAAAAAAAACATGTTAACGGAAGGACGAAATTTCATTCTGTGAAAATTTAATCGGTAACGTAGTAATATTTCATACCAACAGTATCAAAAATTATTATACCGTATGTTAAAATAATTATAAAACTTAAATAATTATTTTAAGAAGTTATTAATAGTCAGATGAAAAAATTTCATTAACATTTTTATTTATTTACGATGCGTAGGAATCGGAAAAAAAATTACATAGATTGATGAAAAAAATTTCGATCCTAGAAATTTTGAACACCTGACATGGTAAAATTTAAAAGAAAGTCTACTACAAACTACAATTCAGGTTCACAGCATTTTGTGTTAATTTTTTAAAAGAATATTCTCTCCGTGTATTTACTTCTAAAAATGAAAAAGTTATTGTCCAATAAATTGCTTTCTCGCCAATATTTGGATAATTTTGTTGTGTGATCGATTTTCAGAGAAAAAATGACTGATTTTCAAAAATTTTGCTTGATTTTTTCATTTGTTGTCATGGCAAATATTAATCATCCGTGTCTGTATGTATGTGTGTCGGTCCTTTGAATCTATGTCACACGCATAACTCATGAACCGCTGAACTGATATTAATGAAATTTGGTTTATTGATTAGGTCTGGCTAGCAATTATTCCCATTTAACTATTATCAGGGGGAGTGACATCCCAACTTAGTTATTTTTCAATATATCTCAAGAACGACGCATGTTACGTACTTTTTTATAGAATTAATTTTTATAAGGCATTTAATTTTCTATAAAAAGGTCAACACATACATACATAGTAAAGTAAAATATTCTCTATTACAAAGATTTATCACCATTTATTTTATAATCATTACACTGTGCATTCAATTGGTAGATCTTCTTTATTTTTTAAAGCCCCTGAAAAAATTACACTTAACTAAATAATGGAAGAAAAAACAATAAAAAATTTCAATTCAATTTTGAAAAATTTTATACATTTTTTGGGGTCAAATCTAATGATTTTTTTTTCTAAAACAGGTTTTTTATTCAGTTTACTTTTTGTGATCAAATAGGGAAAAAACGAGATTGTATTTACTTTTTCTATTTCTATTATTTAAACGATAAATCCCTAAATTTCAATAAAATATCAAAAATCTTTACACAAATAATTTAGTAAAGTAACCACAAACAACTAAAAACAAGTTTGAAACTGATATATAATCTGTTAAAGAGCTAATTCACGCTTAATGATTCCAGTAATCTTTAAACAACGGCTCTTTAAATGCATTCGTTGTTCAGAATAACTGGTGTAATTATTCACAATCGACAAAGTCGGTACAAGAAAAACAAAATAACAGAGAGCGAGTATACGTTGCGCAATGTGCTCATATTGCGATAGAGAGTGTTCGTACCATTATCGAGTACAAACAGCGACATGTGGTTAGGCGCCATGTTGTAAACTTACTTGCAAATTTAGTGTTTGGGGAATATGATTGCATGTACGAACGACGCGATAGAAATTAATTACATACATATATGGAATAAATGAATTGTGGGTACCCAGATGGATGGAATAATTGTGCAGGAGCATTTTGTTATTTATATACATACATGTATATTAAAGTTTTTAATGTTTCAATTTATTTCTATTAATTTATAATGGTTTATAAACATTGGAACGGTTGAGAGAAATCTATCGGTCTCGTGTGAATTTTTCTTATAAAATATTTTTTTCCTCAGAATGGTTTTAGAGTTTTCTGTATACATACTGCAACTAATAACGATTAATAAAGCAACTGTAAAAAATATTACTAAGTACATACTATTTTTTTTATTAAAAATTGTGTCTACTACTAAGTATTGTGCTATAAATTCATAATTCTATTTGTTTGAATAACTGAAGCTTATTTCAGTAATAAATTTTAAAATTAAGTTCTTTAAAGACAATACTTGTTATCAATTTGAAAATTTTTGTGAACCAAAAAATCATTTAAAAATTATTTTTTTACTAACGCATAATAAGTAAATGTGTAAGTAGATATATAAAAGATATAATACACATAAATATACGTGAATTTAAAACAAAACGTAAATGAACATGCAGTGGTGGACTAGGTAAAGTTGGTACCCGGAGCAAAAAAAATAGTAGGTGAAATTGAATGACTTTTAGTCCTGTCATGTAACTTTTGAATCCTCCCCATGCTTTTTTACTTCATTTTGGCGCCATCCTGTACCTTGACACCTGGGGTGATCCCCCCCCCCCCAAAAAAAAAAAAAACTTAGTCTACCAATGAGAAACTGTACATTTGAAATAATATAAATGTAACAATAGTGAGTTTTTGAAGAAACAATGTTTTTTTGCTTGATTTTGGCGCCATCCTGTACCTTGACATTTACGATGACCCTCCCCTCCCCCCAAAGAAATCTTAGTTTACCACTGAGAAAGTGTACATTTTAAATAATATATAAATGCAACAATAGTGTTTGAAGAATGTCTAGATGGAACCCTTGCTTCAGATTGACCGTGCTGGCAAAAACCCGCAGTGGGAATGTAAACGAACACGATGATTCTAACATAGGTATTTTGATTGCAATATTGTTTTTGTGTGCGATGTTGAATTGGTACTGAATTTTAATTAATGTTTTTGCTGCAAATTTACACCAATTAAATATACATATATACAATTTGTTGTTGGCAAATATTAAATCTCCATTCATGTTTTTTATGTATTATTTATTTAATTATGTATGTATAATATTGCATTGATCAGATTTGTATATGTTACAAGCAATAAAATATTAATAATTAGCAAAACTGTAAATAGATGCAAATGTTCGTTAACGTTAATAAAACGAAATTTCCCGAATAAATTTTCTGCCACAATTTATTTCTAAGACAATTGTACACAGGTAGAAAGGTTTATTTGAGCCAAGTAAACCTTGTTTTGTATATAACGAAAACAATATTTTCTTAAGATAAGAAATATATTCTTAAATCAACTATAGTATTTTTGGACGAAGAAATAATGTGGTTGGATTAAGAGTACTTTTCTTATATTAAGAAAATATTGTTTTTGTTATATACAAAACAAAATTTTTTTGGTCCAATACAGTTTTTTTTGTGTGTACATAAAATGCTTAAAATTGTCGCAAAATATACTACTGTTATACTTAAATTGAAAAATATTTATCTAAAAATCTTTAAAAATGTCAAAGAAATACAGTATTTGTGAAGACATTTGTCTTCTTGGGGATATTAAATCCACAGCGATTCAAAACGAAAAAGTAAGTCGTTATTTGCGGCTAGTCATCGTAGATTTAGACGTACATACTTTACACTCTTCATGAGGTCAAAAGAAAAATATGAAATATACAGTGCGTTCACGATGAAAGGAACAATTTCGTTTAAAATTCAGGTAATTATTTTGTGGAAAAACGCTCGGACCCGTCGATTAGTATTTTTAGTTGCGGATTTTTTGACATAAGAAAATTGTATATAGGGTGTCTCAAGAAGAAGATACGCAGACATCATTGATTTTTTAAATGAGACACCCTATATATTATGCCATTTTTGAATTGTACGATAATTTCTGAACACTTTTTGTACAACATACCATAGCTCTAAAGTCAGCGGTTTTTGAAATAATGACGTATGAAATATATCTTAAGATGAATATAATGCAGTTATCATTGATTTTTATAATAGCACAGCCTGTATTTTATGCCATTTTTGAATTGTACGATAATTTCTGAACACTTTTTGTACAACATACCATAGCTCTAAAGTCAGCGGTTTTTGAAATAATGACGTATGAAATATATCTTAAGATGAATATAATGCAGTTATCATTGATTTTTATAATAGCACAGCCTGTATTTTATGCCATTTTTGAATTGTCCGGTAAATTCTGAACACTTTTTATACAACATACCATGGCTCTAAAATCAGCAGTTTTTGGAATAATGACGTTTGTAATGTGATAAATAAATAAAAAATTAATGAACTTTAATAATAAAATATTCAAAAGAAATAAAATTATTCCAAAAACCACTGATTCTAGAGCTACGGTATGTTGTACAAAAAGTGTTCAGAATTTACCGTACAATACAAAAATGGCATAAAATATAGGCTGTTCCATTAAAAAAAATCAATGATGACTGCAAATATTCATCTTGAGACACATTTCCAACGTCATTATTCCAAAAACCGCTGATTCTAGAGCTATGGTATGTTGTACAAAAAGTGTTCAGAAATTATCGTACAATTCAAAAATGGCATAATATATAAGGTGTCCTATTTAAAAAAATCAATGATGTCTGCATATCTTCTTCTTGAGACACCCTGTATACAATTTTTTTATGTCAAAAAATCCGCAACTAAAAATACTAATCGACGGGTCCGAGCGTTTTTCCACAAAATAATTACCTGAATTTTAAACGAATTTGTTCCTTTCATCATGAACGCACTGTATATAAATAAATTATGAATTGATAAAAAATGGAATATGTACAGAATGACTATTTAAATAATTTGGTATTACTAGAACAAGAATTAGAAAACTACCCAATTGTAGACTTATAGTAGACCCCCCTTTTTTGGTTATTTTTTGTCCATCAAAATTTTGTCTCACTCCAACGGGTTTGAAACGAAGTACAATTGGTCCAAACTGTGCAAACCTAGCAATATTTCGTAAAAAAAATCACATTCGGAAAACAACCGAATGAATAATACTAATAAGTGATTCAAATAGCACTGTAACCGTTATATTAACAACTTTGTAATGGTTTCGATTTCCACATTCGGCGCAGTTTTATGAGGCAATCAATAAATATTAATATTATAGTAGCCGACCATATAGATAAATTTTCACATATGTTACCATTAGGTTGACACATTTATAATTTGTGACATATATATAGCTATGCATTCTACAGGAAATGCGAAAGAGAGAGGTGGTTTTATGATTGGTGTACGTAGAGGAACAGAAATAGATGTTTAATATAAATATATTGCTCCCCTAATTATGTGTATCTTAAATCAACCGTTTTATTGTTGTATTATTACATCGTCGTTTTTATTTTTGTTTTCATTTTATATTTGTATTAGGTTTGTTTAAAACAGTCTAATTAAATCGACATGTCAATTTTATTATTCGAAACAAATTGATTGGTATTTTATCAACAATTTATTTAATTTTTCTAGAAAATAATATGGCATTTTATTATATTTTATATTTAATATATTCTTACATATTATAAAACGTAACTAATGAGTAAAATATTGACCAAATTCTAATACCGGTATTTCGGTATTTTTTATGTTCAAAATCGGGATATCGGTATTAACACCGGTAAAAAATTAGTCGTCGAATTATCGTAAGCTACAAAAAGTAAGAGAGGTGTATTTTTTAGAAATACTTAATTGTTTCATTTTAAATGTAAATTCAATTTTAAATTCGACATGTGGAATATTCTGGAAAAAACAGCAACAATGAGACGTAAAGAAATATAAAAATACATCGAAAAATAGTTTTTGATGCTAAAACTATATATAACCCTTTATTTAATAGGAGATATTTAAAAAAAATTAAAAAATAAATAAAAAAAGTTTAATTGTTTCATTTAAAATTCAATTTCTATTTCGACACGTGGAATATTCTGGAAAATACATTGCAACAATGAGACGTAAAGAAATATAGATTGTTCGAAAAATAGTTTGTGATGCTAAAACTATAAATAACCCTTTATTTAATAGGGGATATTTAAAAAAAAATAAAAAAAATAAATAAAAAAAGTTTAATTGTTTCATTTTAAATTCAATTTAAATTTCGACATGTGGAATATTCTAGAAAAAACAGCAACAATGAGACGTAAAGAAATATAAATTCATCGAAAAATGATTTGTGATGCTAAAACTATAAATAACCCTTTATTTAATAGGGGATATTTAAAAAAAAATAAAAAAGTTTAATTGTTTCATTTCAAATTCAATTAAAATTTCCACATGTGGAATATTCTGGAAAATACATTGCAACAATGAGACGAAAAGAAATATAGATTCATCGAAAAATAGTTTGTGGTGCTAAAACTATAAATTACCCTTTATTTAATAAAGGATATTTAAAAAAAAAATTAAAAAATAAATAAAAAAAGTTTAATTGTTTCATTTTAAATTTAATTTAAATTTCGACATGTAGAATATTCTAGAAAAAAACATTTGAAACGTAAAGAAATATAGATTGTTCGAAAAATAGTTCGTGATGCTAAAACTATAAATAACCCTTTATGTAATAGGAGATATTAAAAAAAAATTAAAAAATAAATAAAAAAAGTTTAATTGTTTCATTTTAAATTTAATTTAAACGACATGACATGTAGAATATTCTAGAAAAAACATTGCAACAATGAGACGTAAAGAAATATAAATTCATCGAAAACTAGTTTGTGATGCTAAAACTATAAATAACCCTTTATTTAAAAAATTTCAAATTCAGACTAGTAAACAACTTTTCCTTTCATTTTTTTCTTCGCGTTTTACCTTTACCTACAGTTCTTTGTACAAACATGATTACATTAAATATTAACAGAAATCATCGATCTATATTTGTTCACTCCAATCAGGCAATCAGTAAAATATCAAAATCTCAAATGGCCCTGATAAGCACTTGCAATTTTCGATGACGCGCTTGCACGTGGGTCGCGCGGCGGGCAAAACAATCTCAACTCTCTGTGTGCGTACATAATTTTACATTTTATTTAGAAAATAATTTGGGTCCAAGGGGCCTCCACTCCTTTGTTGCCCCGAGGCCTCCAGACCTTTAAATCCAGCCCTGCCTCGGTACTACATATCTTCGCTTATCTAACAACACCGCTCAAGTCGAAAATTAGCGGTTTTTAAATTTAATGTCATTGGATAGAGCTACTCATTGCACGTCGATCTATCAATCACATTTTAGACGTTTCGGACAATAAGAGACCAGATTTCAAAAAATAGTGACAGCGCGCAAGCCGGTAGCTTATATAAAACATACACAGTTTTTTCACTCTCCTGTAAAGTTGGTCAAAATGACTTGAGCGGTGTTGTAATAGATAAGCGACGATATGCAGTGTTATAGTAAGCGGTTATGCGGGTATATTTTTAAATTTAATGTCATTGGATAGAGCTACTCATTGCGCGCGTCGACAATAAGAGACCAGAATTGAAAAAATATTAGCGCGCATGCCGGTAGCCTATGTATATAAAACATACGGTTTTTTCACTCTTCTGTAAAGTTGTTCAAAATTACTTGAGCGATATTGTTAGATAAGCGACGATATGCAGTGTTATAGTAAGCGGTTATGCTGCTATATTCACCGATTTCGAGAAACACGAGTAAAACCTCAAGGAAGAGCTAAACTTATAATTGGTTATACAAAAAAAACTTTTATTGGAAAAATTACCATAAAAATGTAGGTTGCTGAAGGACAATCCAAGAAAATAAATTTTGTAGTAAAAAAATACTGTAAAATTTTCTTCGTGTAGATACATTAGCAGTGGTTAGTTAATGCTGACCTAATTTCATAGAAGGAAAGTTAATATTCTATGTTAGTTTTTTAGATTACTACTTGTTACTGTAAATAACAGGTTCTTTCAATCCATTACACTCCAATTTATAATTAGTGAACTATCATTGAATTTTTTGACACACATACACAAGTTCTGACTAATAGGACATCCTATATGTAGGAAGTAATATGAAAAATATATGATATATATTCATAGATATTTAAACAAAGAAACTCATAATGTACGGTATAGTAAATATAAACGTCTAGTTTTCGTTAATAAATAACATATATTATATCTCTCTCCATATAACATGTCATAGTGTTTGAATAATGTTATGTATACAGTATTAAGTTTCAATGTTTCAGAAATACGAGTTTTGTTTACTTACATGTATCAGAACATATATAAATTCATAACTTAATAGTTTTGTGTGTCTTAGCTACAACTTTATATGTATATGTGTATTTGCAATAATTGAACACAACTGTTTTGAAATTACATTTTTAGATTATGTACATATAACAATAACAATTATGTATACAATAAAACATCATGTAGACACTGAATGTATCATATTGTATACCTACGTACTATATATAACTATATACTTATATATAAATTTAATAAATTATAAAATATAAATTTTATTATTATAATATAATTATATTTTTCTTTTATTATTGTTAACTGCTGATCTAATTATGTTGTCTTTACATACCTTAAGAGGGTTAGCAAGTCTAGCGCCCCTGAAAATACTCAATATTTGGAAATTTACTGTGGTCAAATGAAACAGCGAATTAAAGCAAAATGAACAGCTGTTTAATCACTAAAGTACATTTTAAATTATTTTTCAGATTTATATGAATGAAAATTATTAATCTCTGGCCGATGGTAGGTTTTCATCAAAATTTCGAGTTGACACTTTTCGTACTTGCTTTTAGCCAAATGGTCAGATCTGGAACAATTTTACAAAGTGACTTTAGTTTTTGATACTATCCTCTATGGAATTAACCAATTTGGTTGGAAACAAAAAATCCTGTAGATTTTTATGGCCAATGAAAATTACAGTTCAAATAAAGCTTAAATTTTAGAGTATAAACATACCTACATATAATTATTGAAATATATAACTCTGAGGTGTAAAAGTGGTTCGTTCCATAGAGGATAGTTTCAAAAACTAAAATCACTTTGTAAAATTGTTCCAGATCTGACCATTTGGCTAAAAGCAAGTACGGAAGGTGTCAACTCTAAATTTTGATGAAAACCTACCATCGGCCAGAGATTAATAATTTTCATTCATAAAAATCTGAAAAATAATTTAAAATGTACTTTAAATAGTGATTAAACAGCTGTGTTCATTTTGCTTTAATTCGTTGTTTCATTTGATAACAGTAATATTTACTCGATAGATAGCATTAGTTAACATTTATTCACTCCTGTTCTAGTAAATTATATTAATCAAATCATATTATTCGTTAATATATTTGTTTTATTCCATCAAGAACACCGCAAACTAGAAGTATATAATTTTATTTACTTTCACGAAAATCTCACTTTCAGTAGCGTAATATACAATACACTAATTACTATTAAAAAATAATGGAAAGGTGCATGTTACACGTAAATAATTACTTTGTTTTGATACTTACCAAAACAACAACATCGTTTCATGAAAAACAACAACGACTGCAAATCCGTAAACATGAATAAATGAATTGTTCTTAATTAGATGTTAAATTGTTAATTGACGTCGGAGAGTTGATATTTGGCGGTAACCAGTGGCGGCTCAAGAATATTTATTTTAAACACTATTTGCTATATTTCTTGTATTTGTTCTTGGATGATTCTTCATCAATTCTCGAATAGAATATTTATATAACATATACATACATATACACGCAATACATTTAATTCTAGTTTTATCTGTTTGAATCCACAGTATAATTATTGTATAGGAGAATTAATTAAACTCAAATAATATTGACTTGCATCTGATTATATCATTTCTATATTTACATATCATATAATTTATCTTCTTCGTGAGTTCTATTTGAAAGTCACTTTTTTATGATCCAATACCTATATGACTACGCGAATAAATAGATACATATTAAGCAAAAAAGAATAACTAGTGTTTTATTTGAATCGTCCGAGAACCGACGGACATCAGTTAATTATGATTATTTAAAATAACTAATCTTTTAAGAAGAACATAATTAGGAGTGTTGTCGCTTACATATTGAGAAACAGTAATTTTGGGAATTATATTGGAAAAATGTGAAGGCATATGAAGTTGAAAAGTTGATAAAAAGTCTATTTGGTGCCACTACTTATTGAAAGTAAAGAAGATCAAAATCTGGACTATTAATAAATACTTTAATTATAAAATTATATGTATGTATGTATGTTCTCTGCTTGTTATAAATTATGCACTTTTTTGTTTAAATATCTTGCTGAAATTATCCTTTATTTTCTTCTATCACTGTATTCACCTTGCTATGACAGAAATCATCAGAACCCAAACGTTGTGAATTCGCTATTTTAACAATATTAAGTATATTGAGAAAATATAAATAAGTAATTTTTTATGTACCAAACTTTTTTTTATCCCAATTTTATAAACATTTCTATAATACATATTTTTTAACTATTTCAAAGTTTGTATATTGATCTAAGTATACAGGGTGTCCCATTTTAATCTATCACCCCCCTAATTTTTTTTATCTATCAATTAAATCAAAAAATGCTTCAAATAAAAGTTGTTTGGTTTTGAAGGGGACACAAAATGGCGTTATTAATTTTTTATTTTTTGGACGTCTTCATGGTCAAATAGGCCCAACTTTTTTTTTCAAATGGAAACCTATATATTTTATTACGGTATCTTATTGTTTGGAAAAAAACAAGTAGCTTTTGTTTCAAAAAATTTTTTGTATGACTTCATTTTTTTTAATATTCAACAAAATAATTTTAGATTTTAGATTTTTACTAATTTTTTACTCGAAACCCATTCACTTTAAAGGAAAAATGTAAAAAACAAAAAATGTTTATTTTAATCTGATATAACTAAAAAAATTATATCAGGATTTTTTGTTAACTTTTGCTCTTCAAAATATTAAAGCAAATAAAAAATAAAATAAAAAAATCTCAAATAATTTTCCTAGTCATATCAGATTAAAATAAACATTTTTTGTTTTTTACATTTTTCCTTTAAAGTGAATGGGTTTCGAGTAAAAAATTAGTAAAAATCTAAAATCTAAAATTATTTTGTTGAATATTAAAAAAAATGAAGTCATACAAAAAATTTTTTGAAACAAAAGCTACTTGTTTTTTTCCAAACAATAAGATACCGTAATAAAATATATAGGTTTCCATTTGAAAAAAAAAGTTGGGCCTATTTGACCATGAAGACGTCCAAAAAATAAAAAATTAATAACGCCATTTTGTGTCCCCCTCAAAACCAAACAACTTTTATTTGAAGCATTTTTTGATTTAATTGATAGATAAAAAAAATTAGGGGGGTGATAGATTAAAATGGGACACCCTGTATAAGTTCCTGAGTACTACAGCTCTCCTTACAGTATATGTTTTTACGTATCCACCACGCCATTTGATTTTTAGTTTTAGCATGAATAAGTAATTTTTTAAGTACCAAACTTTTTATTTATTCCAATTTTATAAATATTTGTATAATAAATATTTTTTGACTATTTCAAAGTTTGTATATAGATCTAAGTATAAAAGTTCCTGAGTACTACAGCTCTCCTAACATTTTTTTTAAATTTTAAATACGATCGCAAAACTTCTCGTATCTTCGATAAAAAAACAACTCAATAAATATACAAGGCATTAGGTATATTCATTATTGAATAAAAATCACAATTGCCATGGAAAATTAAAATACGTCAGCTAAAACTTTCACACGAGTGCAATATTAAATTCAAGTCAAGCAAGCTTTGGAAAAAAGAATGGTTGATGTTTGAAATTTTTATATTTGTTAAAATTTGTATACCATCAATGCTATGGAGGGAGACTGGGTAAACACAATATGTTTTTACGTATCCACCACGCCATTTGATATTTAGTTTTAGCATGCCATATTAAACTTGTGAGTTGATTTGTAGCACCTGACTATACCTATTAACTTTATTTATTTGTCCGTGACGCCACTGAATGCGCATGCGCGCGTACCCCGCGTATCTTGACTGCCTGTGAACATAATGGTAATTAGCTTATACACATTACACAGCTCGTTCTGTGAAGTATAATGTATAAACTTCTGCAGGAATTTACAGGATTATTATCTTAAATATTGTTGTTGTTTCAGAGTATTAGTTGAGCGCGCGTGTAAGAGTTCTCAATCTGTTATTATTATGTTACAATTTTTAGTCGCTTTATTTATAGTCTGTACGAATGTGTACACGTGTATATTGGAGTCATTTGTAGAATATTTATTATGTTGTTGGGGAAATATTAAAACACAATTAAGCTAGTTTTAGAATAGATATAAGATGTTCCTACCTATTCACACCTAATTTAAATACGAAATATTTACACATATTGATGTTTATTTGTGAATACAACTACTAAGAGTTTGTATTTAAATAATGAATCAATTATTATGGTAGTTATTTTATAAAAAAAATAGAAATTTAAAATTTCTTAATGATTTTATACAGGCTATATTATATAGGTACGGTATGATATCTAGTGTAAATGACGTACAGTGAAACCTTGGATAACGAGCACCTCTTATAACGAATAATTCGCATAACGAGCAAATTAATTTGTAAAAAAATTATTTCGCATAACGAAATATGAGACGAGGGGAAATCCCAGGTTGTGTTCATGGTAGCATCTTTTTATGCTCGTTAATCGACGGACCACTATATTGTATACCAATGTGGTCTGACATAATTAATTATTGTTATTCGAAATAATTAGATATGGAACTTCAGTTTTTTTTAAATTATTTTAAAACTATACACGATATATTTAATTTCTGATCCAGAGTATTTGATACATAAAAATTACTTCAATGTGAAATTATTTTAGAATGTGGCTATTTGCACATACCGTATGTGCCTGCAATTAGGTTAGGTTAGTTTACGTTAGGTTAGTGGTATGTGCAAATAGCCCCATCCATTATTTTATACTAAAATATACGTCAACTTAAAATAAAACAATACCGCACAGTTTTTGTGAGTCATTAATAATTTAATAAATCTCTGATAGATAATAAAACAACGTTACGAAAAGTAATAATAAATTTATCACATATGAAAAATCATAAAAATCTGGTGGAAACACAAAAAACATAGGCGTGTACTATTAATTTTAACAAAAATTTATATATTCCTATTTAAACTATATTACGTATATCAAACAAAACACAAATACCATTATTGAATTATGAATGCAATTTCATTTAAATTTAAATGTTCAATATAAGCTATAAAAAATGATATCAATAATAAATTAACAAAAAGCATAACAAAGAATCATAAAAAAGAAACAATGATTGTAAAAATACGTTTTTCAGATTTTATTGGATGATGTATTTATGTAATTAACCAACCAAATGTCATATTACTTTTTTCCAATAAAAACAAATATACTTTTCTTTACGCGAATCAAAAACGTTGATAACTCTACATGAGTTTTGTGTGGGTTGATGCATTACTGCAAAACATAGTCCATGTATTATTTAGTAATTCAACTTATTGACATCTCGCAGGCTCAATTTGATATGATTCATGACAAGAAATTAATTCAAATATACACATTAACACAAAAACTGTATTTATTTACTATTATTTTTTTTATATTTCAAACTGTTAAAAAAATGTCTGCAAATTGAATCGTCGTTCTTGAGATATTTAAAAAAAATAAAAGTTTCGGTATGTCACTTATCTCCCTTACGATTTAAATGATTTTGAAATGCGACCATCCTAAAGCTAAACTTAACCATTCAACCAACCAAGTTTCATTAATATTGGTTCAGTGGTTCATGAGTTATGCGTGTGGCAAGATCTCAGAGGAAAGACACACGCAGGCAAAGAAAGAAAACTGTTTGTTTTTACCTGAAACGGAAAGATCATGTAACAGTTTTGAAATCGGAGATTTTTTTTCTCATTTTAAAACGATCACAAAATTTTTCATATCTTCGACATGGCGAAAAAGTAATATTATTTTACACCATTAATAATATCCACCGTACGCTACTGACTCATATACACGCACACAGTCGCAGACTGCACCGCACACGTCCGGACAGGAAAAAAACTTAATTAAATCTCATCACATGTAGCGGTAAATCCTTTGGCGACGTGCCGCGTCATTTCTTCAGAACGGATATTGCGGAGGCGGTGATGGTATATCAGTGTCAACTGTGGATGGAGTCCGCGCTCCGGTTTCTTACATTTATCTAACTGTCGGCAGCGTAACGGCTGCTGTTTCAACGCTTGGATCTTGTGACCTCCTCGTGGTCACAGACTTTTTGTAGGCGAGTATATGTATATATATTTGTGAAAGTGATTTTTCGGAAGGTTGGGAATTTTTTGTGTTGCTAAGAGGATTTGTATAACTACATATCTAATAAAAATTAATTTTTAAAATAAATGAATTAAATGTTGCTCTTCTATATTGTTAATTTTTAACATTTAAAACATGTAAACGGGAGGACGAAATTTCATTCTGTGAAAAATTAATCGGTAACGTAGTAATATTTCATACCAACAGTATCAAAAATTACTATACCGTATGTAAAAAGAAAATGCACTGCTATATTTTAAAATTATCGATATTTACTATACCATTCTGTTAGTAATAGTCAGATAAAAAAATTTCATTATCATTTTTATTTATTTACGATACGTAGGAATGGGGAAAAAATAAAAAATTGCATAGATTGATGAAAAAAATTTTGATCCTAGACACCCGACATGGTAAAATTTAAGGGGTTAGGTGTAGTCAGAATTTTCAAGAAATCGATTTTTGTTTTTTGCATTTTTGGAAGCTGCTACAACGGCTGAAGAACTATTTTATGGCCCAGGAATAGTTGACTTTGTTTTTTGAACTGGTGACCACTGTAGCTCGAAAACTGCTCGGTAGATTTTAATGAAATTTATACAGCTTTTTGTAAACATGAAAAACTAGTGCCTGATCGAAGGATTTTTTTTAATTTCGATTTGTTATAAACAAGTAACTGTTGTTTTTTTTCACGAAAATCTTAAAAAAAATTCCTGAGGCTGCCATTTTGTTAATTTAAGAATGAAAAAAAAGCTTCGATCAGGCACTAGATTATCTATTAATAAAACTAATTTTTTTGTCCGATTGAATTTGGATGAATCTCCAAGGATAAGTGATGGTCACCGCAAGGAGCTTCGTTTGGAACTGGATCAACACAAACAGCCATTACTTTTAAAATTATTAATTTTTTTTTTCTAAAATATCTGTCAAGTCAAGTCGAAACCTTATTTAATGATGCTATGTTTTTACTTTTATAAAAAAAAATAATTTACTGGCAAAAAAATTTTATTTAAAATTGTCATTTTTTCATGTCTCTGACTACACCTAATCCCTTAAAAGAACGTCTACTACAATTCAATATACTGTATAGCAGTTTCTATGACGGCGATATATCAAATATGAAAAGTAATATAGAAACATAGTAAAATTATAGAGAATGTACGTGAAATTTTCATATGCTAGAAATTAAATTATAAAATAGCGTATATGATTTTTTCAGAGTAAATTAATTTTAATAGGTACTATGTTAATGGTCACAGTTAGTTTTATATCCATTAGCATAAAATGAGACCATAAGATCTTCGAGAATCGCATTTTTGAAAAATGAGGCCACCCTAATGTACATATACTATTCCCAAGTGTCTATGATTAGTAGTTCCCAAGTATGTATGTACCTACTATTCTGATAGATATTTGTTTTATTCACCTATTCGTCTATTAATTGCCCGCAAAGTATTAGTCATCTGAGATAAAAAACATTTGATAAATATTATTCTATTAATATACAGTAATATATTCCTGAACTACGGTGTATATTAAGTTCAAAATTTAAAAAGAACCGAAATAATCTAATCCAAAACTAATAAAGAAATTACCTCTAAATTATTTACTCTGACATTATCTTCCACAAAATAAAATCGAATATGTAAAATACAATATCCGTCCAATGTAAAACCAACACGAGAACATTTTATCGATTGAGCGGTTAAAACATTATCATTGTCATTAATCCGGCTTGTCTATCAATGCAAATATATATCGTGTAAAATACGCATAGATTAAGTTTCGTTGTATGCAAATTTTTAATCAATATCTGGTACAATGCCATTCATCAAACACTGCCGCTATTTATAATTCGTAATTTGAATTTAAATTTATTTAGGCCTATTTATTTAGAGGGTGTATATATAGCTATTTGATTTTATATGTACATAAATAAATACGTCGTTACGGACAGGGATGTGACAAAATAAAATAATGTATGTATGTAATGTACCTACGGCTAAAAAGAAATTCTTTTATGGGTCATTTGTTATTTTAATGTTTGTTTCCTCTAATTTATTGATTTATCGTTATATTCTATTTTTTCGCCAAACAGTCACGACATTAACTTTCTTTACTATATTCATTGAAAACCGTATTCTTGAAAAAAGTATACCTATACGTAGGTATGTTACAAATAAATAATTAACTGCAATTTGGTGGTGAAGCTATTTTTTATAGAATGTCTGTTTCAAATACGTACTAGTAGAGATTGTAGTAATTAATAAAACATTTCAAATTATTTTTTATTACGAGTACACTGGTAGAATTGATTTCTCAAACCAAGTAAACCTTGTTTTGTATATTTTTCTCAATCACCAGTTTAAGTTTGTTCCACCTGATATGACTCACCCTGTATAACGAAAACAATATTTTCTTAAGATAAGCAATAATCTCTTAAAATAACTATAGTATTCTTGAACGAAGAAATAACGTAGTTGGATTAAGAGTATATTTTTTATATTAAGAAAATATTGTTTTCGTTATATACAAAACAAGGTTTTCTTGGTCCAATACAGTTTTTTTCTGTGTATATTGCAGTTTTTGGTGGGAATTATTTATTTAATTTTTAATTTTATTTTATCTTTCTTACAATAAGAAGTGTTCAAACTAGAATTTAAAGATTATATATTGAAAATTGTTTATCAAACCAATGCAGGATATTCATATTTAATTCTCTAATACAAGGCTCAGTTTTTCATTTTATCAAAACTATCCAATTGCACAGCTTTTTATGTTCTTTCTGCATTTTACAAATAATTCATTTTGATGAATTAAAATTATTATAAACAATAATTAATGTATATAATTATTGTTGTAATCCTTGAATCTAGAGTGCTATTTATATAATTCGAAGATTTAATTGGAATAATAAAACTGTACGTAGGAAGTTGAAATGGGTGTTCGTATGATTTGCATTAAAATCGTCAGAAAGGATATTTTATTTTTTCTATTAAATTTTTAAAATTCAGAGACATATGCAAATTTTTATCAACTTGTACACTATGTACACATGTAATTTTATTTTATTTTTTATAAGAGCGATCAATATATTATACAGTATTTCTGAATAACTTATACGTATACGAGTTTGCTTGGAATTTGTGGGCCGCTCTATATTTTCATCTCTTATTTATGTGGGCATCTAAATAACTATGCAGTTTAGAATAGGTAAAGTAAATTATTATTTTCTAAATATAAAATAAAAATTATCATATTATGATAGTCACAAATTATGATAAGAACAAAATGGCAAGTAATTTAAAACAGTTAAAAAAAGTAGCGAAAGTTTGATTTAAGTAATTAAAAATTAAACAATTTTCCATAAAAATATGAAGTAACCTGTCATAATTTTCCATTATACAATATATTTAACTATTTCTTGGACCCCGATTTTTTATTTGAGTTAAATAAAAATTACAAATTTTTTTCTACATTTTAATTTTTTTAATACTTTTATTACCTACTATATTCTAAAACTTATTCTAGACACCATAGTTATTTAATTAATAATAAAGCAGTAATAGAACAAAGTAATAGAAATAATTAATGTGACAATTTAACCAACTGAAAACTCACTGGGAAATGTCATAGAAGAAATAAAAAAAATAAAAAACAAAAAACGATGCAATTTTGAAGTCGTTTTCATTCGAAAGAAATAAATCTAAAACGATTTTTTTTACCAGATATCCTACGGGCTTTTATCACTTCAATGCATTATACGTTTCCATCTGGGGTACGATTAAATCCTTGGTAATAAAGATAAATTAAATTATATTTCTTAATTTTTTTGAATTTTTGGTAGAACCGTCTGCAAAACCCTACAACCGCTACAGTGAACACTTCACCATATTATAAAACATCATCGACACATTATCAAGTTAAAACAATCAATAAAGCTTATTGTAAGCCAATCCAACAACACATTAAAACCCAACAAACTTTCTATACCAAATTCACGACGCCGCACTTTCTCACCCCCGCCCGCCCCGCGCGTCACGACGACGCCGCGTGAGGCAGCGTGGAATCTGTGCGAATAAAGGAATTCCGGTTGGCGCCGTGCCGTCTCTTCAACTGGCCGGATTTAAGATGTCGTGATTATTTGCACGTTATTTTTTGCTCTTCACCTTTTTTGTGTGAGTTGCGTTCTGACGTTTCACGGGATTGTTTTTGCTGTTAATTTTCATTTAGTGTGCGTTTTTTTAGTAGAACTACACGTGATCGTTTTGCTTGAATGATTAGTATATATATTAATGTAGATAATTCTTATGAATGTATTTATTAAATGAAATACATAATTGTTTTAGGTTTAATTTTATTTCAAAATATGTGATTTCGATTTAATTTTTACTTTCTTATACCTATGTATGTATATGAAATATAATAAATAAAACAACAAATTGTCTAAACGTCAAAGATTTAATAAGCAAAGAAACGTAGCGAGCTTTCGATTCACAGAATCATCGTCAGGCTATTTAAAGGGGAGAATGCGAGAACGGTGTCGTTATCTCAACAATTTTCATTAGCTACGGAATTCCGTCACTACTAGTATATTATATGAAATATACATATATAGTATAAGTATTGTAAAGCCAATTTTTTTCGAAATCCGGACTTTGATGGAATTACCCATTTTGACCTTCCCTGAATACATTCTGACTATTTTCGCCATAATGTTTGTGTCTGTCTGTAGACACTGTAACTCAAATACGACAAATCGTAGAAGGGTGAAATTTTATATTTGAGATTATTTTTTTCTGGGAAGAAAACCTCCTATTTTTGAAAACGATCATTCAACCGGAAACAGATATTTACCTACATCGATTTTTGAATTTTTCGAATTACATTGAAACAGTGCGAATTACAGAAAAATAGCCAAGTTGAAAACTGTAGGTATAATAGTATTATCTATAATTTATGTTCTATTCATTTTTTCGAAATTTTTTTTTTTTACCAAGTATTCGTTTTTAAGTATATTTCAAATGGTTCTTAACAGAGAAGAAATATCTGCCATGAGTGTCATGGCACTTTCTTATACCTCTTACAGAGACTAAACAGTGTACCTACATGTTTTATTATTATTTTATATTATGTATTTTATTATTTTTAATAATTCTTTCTGCCTAAATTGTAAGTGTTTGAAAAAAATGTATGGGGAAAAAATATAGATAATAACATACTCGACAATTTTTATCAAAAACATTTGTTTTAATTCAAAAATAAATCCAAAATTTAAAAAAAATTACAAGAGTAAACATCAGTTTCCGTCTTATTGTTAGTAATTACGTTAAACATAATTCGTTCGGTACATTATGTATAAAATAATATTTCTATAGTTTATGTCCCATTCATTTTATTCTATCTTTTATTAGTTTGTCAGAAATATCTTTCAATAAAATAAAAATCACCTACATTATTCATTGTCATTATTACGTATAAGAAAGTCCCGTGGCACCCATGGCAGATATTTTTTAGTAAATATATAATACAATACTATTCGTTTTGCATTTTTTTATACTCTAATATTCGTTGTATTTTTCATAAAGCACATAGGTGTATCTTTAATATTTATACAAACGTTAAGTATATAACTATTTATGTCGTAACATACCTTTAAATTATTAAGGTACTGTAATGCGTACCATGGGGAGATGTTTTATTTCTTTATTCTCATTTGTTTAGCGCACGAGTGAAGCAAGATGAAGTTGTGATTTTTTTTCATAATTGTGAAATTAGTAGAATAATTGCAGGATAATCAAAAGTTATGAGCTTGTGATTCTACTCCAAGGTTTGCTAAATTTTACTGAAAATATAACGACATCTATCCAGTGTACAAGTATCTGGAGGGGGAGACAATAGCACATTGGCATCTTGTGGATTCAGAGCGAGGAGCGCTTTTATCACAACACTCACTGTCATATGGTGCGGCAAGATTGTCAAAAAACTTCGTGCTCCTTCGTTTTTCTTTCTTTAGATGTGAATTATCAACTTTACATGAAATATGGATCTCGGACGTTTTGTTCATTTACATATTGATGGCTGTTGAGCTTGATATTTTTATTTGCTTGTTTTCCCTTATATATCTTTGAACTTACATGATACTGAAGTAGAATAAATCGGATAGATTTATTTTGTTACTGTCATATAAAAATTTATAAGATATACATTATACATATATAATAATTCCAAAGATATTTTATGAATAAACTACTAATATTGAAGTAGAACGAAACTATTTCCAGTTGATGCAATTTTAGTACCTATAAGAATACCCTAAGTATATATTTTAAAGTATTTGGACTAAATAAATAGAATCTTTGTTCAAAACTAGCAAATATAAAAATAGAATACAAATAGTTAAATTTTGACATACCGTTTGCACGTATGTATCTACATACTTCGATATGCGCTTTCAGAAAACCAATTTAAATCTGATGAAACTTTATGAATATAATAAATGTTCAGATACGTATGACGTAGATCATTTTACAACCTTTTTACTACATTTAAGGTATTAAAAGAGAATTTTACGATACCATGTGTTGTTACATTCCACAAACTTGCGACAATAGGGGTGTGATTTTGTAGCTAGTTTCATTTAATTTGTGCAAATAAATTAGCGACACAAATATCTATGTAATTTAGATATTATTTAGTACGCAAGTATCGAAATACATAGTAGAGTAACTATGTATTTCGATACTTGCGAAATACATAGTAGAGTAAAGTCGATATATATGGAACTTCATTCATGTTTTCGGTAAGAAAACTATGATAATGTTATTTAAAATCAGCACTTGGCATTTCAATAGACAGAATTTAATCAATTAACGGGATCGAGCAGGAAAAAATAGAATTCTTAAATTAAAACAAAATAAAAAATCTAAAACAATCGAAAATCAGCCTCTTAAAAAACGTGCGGGTAATTTTGCCCACAGTGGTCCATATTACACGTTTGATACCTTAATACAGGATTATCTATATTAGATGGTTAAATTTTTTTTGTTGTTTTTATTTAAAACTTATATTTTGTCACTGTAAAAAAACAGTGGCGTAGCAAAGAGTACGCGGGCTGAACTTTGGTAATAGGCACATTATTTTATAGTCGGCACCAAAATGAAGATTTGTACTAAAAAAAGGATTGCGAATAGTTGTGAAGTACTGGATAGTTAATACACTTTTCATACTATTTGTTACGTCACGATTCTGATTAATTATTACACTTCATAGCCATATAATACCCCATAGTCCATAATACCCGCTACTACGTGTATTAAAAAAAAATTACTATCGCCGAGTACCTACATGTTTGAACAGCAATATAATTATTATAATTTAAACAATTTAATACAATAAAAATTTAAATTAACTTAACTTTACAAAAATAATCAAAAATGACAAATTTCATTAAGTTGCCCTCAATTACATACCGGTACTCCAAATGCTGTCATGTCAACTGATGCATTTATTTAGAGGTGTAAGCTTAGATACCTATTAATTTTGTCTTTATAAAATGTAAAATGGAGCAATTAAAGGAGGTGTCCATATTACCCGTCTGGTCCATATATACCGACTTTACTCTATGTAAATGTTAACATAATAGCACTAATTGTATTTCGTTAGAAATATATAATAACTTAAATATTTTCACCCACTCCCCCTAACTATTCATACCGTATTTTACCTAAAATGCAGAATTTTGAAAGTTTCAACTAAAATGGTAAATTCACAAAAATGAGTAAACTATAAATGAAAAGCAATTACATCGAACGAAGTAGGTAGAAGAGAAAAACATGATTATTTGTGATTCGTTAAGACTAATTATTTTGTAAAGTTTGTATTTTAGAATATATTCTTAGTAAATTATATTTATATTATATAAAAAATATACATCATGTTGCTGTTCTATAAACAATATAATTTATATTGTTAAAAAATTCAAAATAATTCTAGAACCAATAATAAAACGTTACATACAAAGAATAAAAAAAATGCAATCTCAGTTTAAATGAAAATATTTAATAGCAAACATAAAAAAATCCCCGTAATGATATAACGATTGCTTTATATTTTTGTAGCAAAAAACAAACTTTATTGGTTATTAGTTCAGAGGTAACGCGAAATCCAGACAAAGTGTGGAGGAAACTTTCTACACGTATTATCTATTTTTTCTTGATAACTACTTTTCTTCAAACAACGAGCAACTTTTCGCGAAGATAACTGTAGGTACCAGGGAATGAATTGTGAATTAGTTGTTTATATTCTATGACCGTCCGTCTTTGTTATTTATATTTACACACAGCGGCGTATCAATAAAGTTAAATATTAAATACTTATCTCAAAATATCATTTTTTGTTTATTATTTTTTAAAAGATGTCAATTAGTTTATATGATCCCTCTAATAGTAAAACAAATTTCAACTAAGTTAAGCTACGTTTCATACGAATCATTATTTACGTATTTTATATGTAAAAGAAATATAATAGACGTAGTTCTACGTCACAGTTTTCCAAAACGTGTTCCATGGAAAATTTAAGTCGTCAGCTTATTTTTAGAATGTTTAAATCACATCTCTAAATTAAAGAATACGAAATATGCAATGGGTTAACTTTATTTAAATACGTATTAAATAATCATTAAAAATCTTATTAAAATTGGGGGGGGGGTAAGGACTCAAAAACTTGTAGCTGCATTTTTTTATTAAAAATTTAAAGTCACCACACCACTGTCTACAACCTCTAATTTTCACACCAGCTCTCATTATGTCGTTTTCAGGGGTAGGTGTGCTGCATTAAGTTTAAATTATACTCAACGCTACCTTTTTGTGGTTACTTTGATAGAGTGCTATGCAATCTCGGTTAATCTTTTTGGAATTTCATTTTGTTTCTTTCTTTTCAATTTTAATTATGCAAAAAATTATCGATTTTAATAATGTTTGAACATTAATACATTATAAATATTTATCGATTTCAAATATTTTCTTAAAATACAATTGTTTTATCAAGAAAAAAAAATTGACAGTAAATTTAAATGTAAAAAGTTTTGCTAATTTTATGTCCATTGTGCTTGGAAAATGTACGATAGTTAAAATATCATTGCATCCAATTACTCAAGTTTTTGCCAACATACGCTTACATATATTAGCATTATTCCTTTATTGAAATCTTTCGAATAAATGATTGTCTTATTCATTCTTTATAAAACTTGGTTAAATCAATGAAACAAAGTCAAATCATTAAAAAAAATCTTTGTAATTGGTAAATAAAAAAATAAATTAAAATCGTGTTTATAGTAAATTGCAAATATAACCACACGAAATAAAAGAAAGAAATAAAAAGCGTTAGATTTAATTATATCGTTTAATTCTAAGGTAGTACTTATTCTCTCTTTATTTCCCTCCACACTAAAAAACAACAATCTCATTTCCCTTCTCAAATCTCAGTGTTCATCTTTTAGATAAGTCTATAGGGACAGCGCAGCTGAGGCATATGCCAATACAGTCACTGTCAAAATGTTTTTCTTTAAACTATTCAACGATAGGGTAGAGTGGTGCAAGAGTGCGTACTTTCGCTGTTTCATTTTATGGAATTAAATAGAAAGATTTCAGAGAGGATGTTATAGTTTATTTATAATCTTAGGTAATCCAACTACCAAAATAAAACATATTAATTAATTTATAAGTAATGCTTTAGGAACTATTTAAAATATTTCAGGCCTCCTAAATGCGCACTCTTGCACTACCTGTGGGGACAAGAGTGCGCATCATTTACGAACGTCACATTTGTAGTGACTACGACTTAAGTAAACTGTGTATTTCTTGTATCACCAGTCTATGCAAGAAATACATTATATCCAATCTTCTACGATTCGTTCCTTCAAGATTTCTGAGCATCCAGGGCGTGCTCACATTTTTTTCTTTGGTGCAGTTTGTGGGATTCTTGTGTTTAGCTTTATTTATTTTTTTGGTAGAGGTTTTTGGCTTCTTCTATTGCACTTGGATCCACATTTTTCCTCTGTGTTACTCTTTGTCTTATTGACAACGAAATGTTGGATAAGAGTGAGCACGCACTCTTGCACGTTTTGATACGGCGCACTCTTGCACCACTCTGACCAAACAACATTGAAACGTCACTAGTACCACCTATTGAAAGGAATGCACAAATCACTCAGACAACAAATAGTTCGATAGTAATGTAACTACAATAAACAAGTAAAAGTAGCTTATCTTTATAATCTTCAATACAATCCTGTTTATAAAAATTCTAAATATTACTTTGCAGTGGTCAAAATCACTTTTTTTAAATTTAAATCGCTGTAAATGACTATAAAAACACGTAAAATTTACTGTCGGTGTCTTGTCATGACAGGAGACTTGGTACCTGAAACTAGCCGTAAAACATTGTTCTGTGAACAGATAATGGCCCTGCGTACTCTTGTACACCGCGCACTCTTGCACCACCCTACCCTAATAATAAAACCGCTATTACATTATTAAAGAAATATTAATAAGTTTCTTTGTTCAAAGAAATAAAACTGTAATTAGTCAACATTAAAATATTTTTTTTGAAATTTCTTTAGTTACCTGTTTGTAATTTTACAGAAGCCCACCACTGTATATATCATAAAATATTTTTTATAAAAGCTTACAAAGTTCAATGTCTTTTTTAAGATTTTATGTATATATTTTCTTTCGGAGAAATGTAATTAGAAAAGTTCACGGTGATTTCATGTTATTATCTTTGAAATTAATTAATTCTTTATACAACTTTGTGTTTAGACTTTTGTACAGTTATCTTTTAATTTCATTATTATTTGCGATATGAAAATTTGAATCGATTCTTAAATAATCTTCACAGTGCAAAGTTCGTAAGTCAATTTATTAAATACCAGTCTAGAAAATTTCACGTTATTTTCCAAACAATTTTATTAATTTTTTAAACTTTGTAGTAAAAAATTATAAAATATTAAAATTAAAACAGAATTTTTTGATCTGGAAAAATACTTTTCTTGCTTTGGAGGTTTTTATATTTACAAATTTTTAAATGCAATCCTGATTAGTAATTTATAAATAAAAATAGCATTTTGTTGAAATCACTTTGTTTACATTGTAATTGTGGACTTTAACTAAACATTTTTCAATGTTACATACATTGCAATCAGTAAGTACATTATATGATTATTTTACAATTAATTCTAATACAAAATATAAAAAACCCAATTTATCCACAGATGTTTTTTATCACCAAAAATTTATAATCTACGAGAAAAATCCTTTCTAATCCAGTTTTCACATTGAAATCGCAAAATTATACACGGTAAATAAGACCTCACAGAACATTTGAAAAGTATGTTGAATTTAAAATATAATTATTATAAGATGGAAATAAAAACCTTTCGTTGATATTCACAGATGAATGATTAAAAAAATATTTTGAATTTTTTTAATAGCTAAGTATATCAAATAAAATAAATTAATAGCGTGAAGTTCATTCTGAAACATTTTTTTTACTATATAAGAACGCGACTGAATGTTATCCTAAGACAGTTAAATCTCAAAATAACGAATGGACACTCGAAGTACCTTTTCTATGTTCATTTTGAGAATAAGATTTGGACTTGCCCCAAAAAATTACGATTAAGTGCATTATAATATAAAATATTTGTATGTTGATTGAAATAAAAGATATTTTTGTATTGTTTTTAATTTTTTTCTTGCATAAAAATTTAGTAGTTATGAAAAATGCCATTTACTCAAAGTTGTTGCAAAAAATGTCTAAATATTGTTAGTTAAATTACATGTAACTGATATTCTAAATTATATATAAAAAAATATACTCAATTCTTGAAGGAAATTGAATTCACAATATTTTGTTAACATAATAAATTATAAATTAAATATATTAAATTATGTATAAACAATTATTTTTAAAAGAATATGGAATGGCTTATTTTGTACAGAATACCAAATTTAAATAAAAAAAGGAATTATGGATAAATAAAGTAATGTAGGTTAACAAGTATTTGCATAGTAAAAGAACGGAAAAAAATTAAACTGCTGTAAGGTCACAAATGAAATAATGTACTAGTAACATAATGGAATAATAAAGTACACCATGTAATGAAGGCTATAAAAAAGTGAATATATGAACATGGAAAATTTAATATTTTATATAAAATAAAAAAGCATTTCACGACGATTATCGAGAGTGGCAAAATAGTATTTTGAATACAAGAAAGTCAATAAAAATAAAGTTAAACTCAATGAATAGTTAATAAATTCTAATGCATTTGTATATCATCAATATTCATAATTTGCATAAATAATAATCTATTTAAATTATTATCGTAATATTTCACAGAACACACTTTAATTTATCAAAAACCATTTACTGTAATAATTAGAAAAAATTATTTTCTATATTATGTTACGATTATGATACATTCATTATTTATATAACAATTCCAATATTTTATAAATATAACAAAAAAATGTATAAATAAATAACATAATATCCAATTCTAATCCCAAATAAAATGTTACTTTTAACCAATGTAATTCTGTTTTTGGCTACTATGTCAGATACTTTTGCTGGCAATGAACTAAGGTAGTAAATACTTTAAAATAAATATGTACTTTAATATTGCATCTGTATATGATATACCGGGTGATTCATTTAACCTGGAATTTTGTATATGTCGAGAACTAACAAGGAAAGATCCCGAGGTGTCAGACTCGGATTTTAATGAAACTTGGTAAAAATGTTCTTTGGGTAAAAATTAAGGACACCTATTTTTTTATACGTGCCCGTTTTAATATTTAGGGGGTGAAATCGGCCCTTGAAAATGAGGGTAAAATTTTTAATTTGTAAATAGCTCGTAAACCACTTAGAATAGTGACTTGTGTATAATGTAACATTTGTTTGGTATTACAAGAGCTATAAAATAGCATTAATGTGGTACCCTCTAAATATTTTAATTGGGGGGGTATAATTGACACCCCTCAATTTTTTTCAAAAATAATTGTTTTTTCTTTCATAAATCAATAGAGTGTAGTATTCTGAATACAATGATATCAAATTTCAAAATAACGTGTCTTCAAACTTCGGAGATATCGGCAGTTTTGTAGTTCGCCATATACTTTATACACTGTATAAAGATACTGCATGCCGCGCCGCGCACTGGTCAAAGCTAGTGGAACATTTTTCAAAGTAGTGTGGTTCTATTATAAGGTGTGATATTAATTTGAAAATTCACAAATATCATTAATATGGGTTTATTTTAAATTATAAAGAGTACAAATTTTGTACTTTCTTCGCTACAGGGTATGCAACCCTTAAATTGAGAAACAATGGAATGTAGCGATTTCAAGTATTGAAAAATTGGTTTTAAAAGTATTAATATAAATTATATAAATTAGTTACACTTACCCAAAATAAATACAGTAGAAGTTAAATATTAAAGGTAAATTTTATGGTTGAAAATATTTTTGAATTCTTTTAACCATATTAATAAACACTTTGTTTGATTCTATCAACCAATACCAATTATTTAAAAAACTATTAACATTTTCTCATATTTTCTTTGACTTGGGAGTGATGCGAGAGCGAGTATGACGTAAAATGTTAATTTATAAATTAGCTGGTACCTTAAGGATGCATTGAACAATTTAAAATAAAAAACAATGTGAATATTATGAATGCCTTGGCATGAAGTTTTAAAAACAAAATTTAACTCTTTGTAATTTAAAATAAACCCATATTGATGATATTTGTGAATTTTCAAATTAATATCACAACTTATAATAGATCCACACTACTTTGAAAAATGTTCCACTAGCTTTGACCAGTGCGCGGCGCGGCATGCAGTATCTTTATACAGTGTATAAAGTATATGGCGAACTACAAAACTGCCGATATCTCCGAAGTTTGAAGACACGTTATTTTGAAATTTGATATCATTGTATTCAGAATACTACACTCTATTGATTTATGAAAGAAAAAATAATTTTTGAAAAAAATTGAGGGGTGTCAATTATACCCCCCAAATAAAATATTTAGGGGGTACCACATTAATGCTATTTTATAGCTCTTGTAATATCAAACAAATGTTACATTATACACAAGTCACTATTCCAAGTGGTTTACGAGCTATTTACAAATTAAAAATTTTACCCTCATTTTCAAGGGCCGATTTCACCCCCTAAATATTAAAACGGGCACGTATAAAAAAATAGGTGTCCTTAATTTTTACCCAAAGAACATTTTTACCAAGTTTCATTAAAATCCGAGTCTGACACCTCGGGATCTTTCCTGTAAGTAAAATAATGAATCGAGAGGGTCAAATATTGGTGACTGAATTTCACTTTGATATTTATTTTCAGGGTCAAATGAAAGTCAATTTTGATTTTTTATATGAGAACTTATATTTTGTATTGCATATTCGTTTTATACGGAAAAAACATGTTACTTTTGTACAAATTTTTTTTTTTAAATGTAATTTTTTTTCTAACGAAATTTCTATGCACTTGCAATTTGTTTCGTAAAGAAATTACTAAATAATTTTTTACTTTTTATATGGTCGATTAATTTCTATATTACGCCAACAGTAGTTTATTAATCGACCGCATAAAAAGTAAAATTATTTAGTAACAAGTGCATATAAATTTCCTTAGAAACAAGAAATGAACATTAAAAAAAAAACTTTTCGTACAAAAGTAATATATCTTTTTCCTTATAATACGAATATGTAATAAAAAATATAGGTTCTCATTTAAAAAATCAAAGTTGATCTTCATTTGACCCGGAAAATAAATATCAAGGTGAAATTCAAGGTCACCAATATTTGACCCCCTCGATACCTTATAACTTTTGTCTGAACCATTTTTCATTATTTTGCTTAGTTCTTAGTATACATACCTCATATGAAATATAACCATCGACCACTACCATTTCTTTTCTTGATTATATTATATTTAATATTTTACAGCACATCCTTCCTACAAAATGAAACGACATATCCCAATGCAGATGTTGAATTATACGAAAAAAGGGTAAATATAGTTATTAGAAACACTTACAGTGGAACATCGTTATTACGTTTTTTAATGATTTTTTTCGTAAATACTTATATTCCCCCAGTTTCCTCAAAAACGTACTTACGAAGTTCCACTGTACTGTACTAAAAGTTTATTTTAATTATTTGTTTTTTATAAATATATAGGCTGATTTTAAACTTATTGTAAACATTGGAGAACCGGAACAAGAAACAAGATTGCGAATAACGTTAAAACACGCAGACATATGGGTTGTGAGTGATTTATGCACTACTGCTGCATTTTGCAGTGAGTATTTTATCTATTAGTATTTTACTATTTGAGCTATGTTATATTTTTTTATACAAGTTATTCGAAGTAAGAAGATAAATAATATAGATAATAAACAATTGAATAATAATTACTTTAAATAGTATTTAATTTTCAGTAATTTTTACTTTTAAAATTTTGCTAGACTTATGATTATATGCACACTGTTAAAGTTTTGTTAGAATTTTGTTCATACCAACATCAAGACGGGGATTTAAATCAGCTTTTGAAATTTAAAACTAGAGTGAAAATAGAAAGTTGTGCCACATATCTATTTTTATAAAATAGCAGAAGGTAACGTCAGTGGCGTCGCTAGGGGGGGGGGGCGGAGGGGAGGGTGGGTATCATCATTAAAGGGGTGACACCCATCATATATATTTTGTTGGTTAGGTCAGTCATCAATTTTTTTTCACAAAACTTTCCTTTTCTAGTCATCATCTATAACCAACAGAGGTGACACACATCCCATGTGCAAAAAAAGAACTTGTTGCCCTTTTTATCGTTTACTTTAACCTTCAAGGGGTGACACCCATTCCATATGCAAAAAATAAATCTTATAGCCCTTTTTATCGTTTGCCTTAACTTTCAAGGGGTGACACTCGTCTAATGTTAAAAATGAAGTCTATAGATCACATTTTTGGGATATTTTAAGCTTTCATGGGGTAAAAAATGTGATTTTTTTTTAACCAACAGACTTTTTTTGGTAATTGAAAGTTTCAGAGGTGATAACCGTCCAATTTATTTAAAAAATATATTGTTTTTCTGTCTTTAAAAATTCACAAGGGGTGACACCCTCTTAATGTACAAAAAAACTATTAACTTTTTTACTGGGGGGGAGGGGGTGATACTATCGATTTCCGCCCCAGGTGTCACCCCCACTAGCGACAACATTGAACGTACATTGAATTTTTAGAAGAAGACGACAAAAACGTTTTTGAAATAGGAAAATCTATATCGTTGACAAGAGAAGGGATTAGTAATTACAATTATGACGATTATGAAGTATTAATGGATAAAGCAAAAGATAAAATAAGGGTATGTGATTTAAATCGTAACCCGTGTGTTAGACACATAATAGACTTTAGTTAACACAGGCGTTCTTATTCTTTTTCCAACATAGACCCCTTTTAAAAGAATGATTTTCTTTATAGACCCTCTTACATTAAAGTCGATATTCCTATGACAAATTGAAAGGTGCACGAAAAATAAAATACTATAAAATTTTGAATTTTAGATTTCGTTTAAATTATGTTTATTTTATAGAAAATGGCATGAAAAGTTGAATTTTTAAAACGCAGTTCTGTATGGCCGTAACTTTTGAACGTGTGCTCGGATTTGTCGACAAAGGAATTAGCGTATCAAAATCTATCCAATGACATGTATAACACTTCTAAATTCGACAAAAACAAATTTCGCGAAAAATCGAAAAAATTCCAAGAAGGTAGTCTATTTTGGATAATTTTTTTTTTATTTTAAAGTACTATACATGTCATCAGCTAGATTTTGATACGCTGATTTCAAATCCGCCAACAAAAATCAAATTCGACCTCACGTTCAAAATTTACGGTAATTTTTCTCCAAAAATTGAAAACATTAAAAGGCCATAACAGAACGCTTTGACATAGAGAACTGCAGTTTGAAAATTTTAACTTTTTACGTCATTTTCTAGAAAATAAACATAATTTAAACGAAATTTAAAATTCAATATTTTATAGTCATTTTCGTACACCAAATTTCAATATCGACTTTAAGATAAGAAAATAAAAAGGAAAATTATAAATTATCATATAAATAAGAAGTTCCCAACCTTTTTCTTACAAATACTTCCTTGAAAAAGAATGATTTTCTTTTTAGGCACCCTTACATTTTTAGATTCTATAAAACATAAATACCTACTCGTATACTGCAATACCTATTGTCGAAAAAGTATAAACAATACATAGCAAATACAAGCAATTATATATCGATAAATATAAATGAAAAGCAAAAAAAAGTCATTACAATTCAAAGTTTCAAAACAATAATATTTACCATAGAATATTGATTTAAATTTTTGCCTATTGAGATGTCTATTTTTTATACAAATATCCCATCACCCCCAAGAAATTTTATTCATAAAAACTATTGCACTACGAGCGACATCATGGTTAGTCACTTGTAATTTATAAAACTGTAAAAGTTATTTTTTCAGTTTACGGAGAATCAATAGATCATAAAAAACATTACTGTAAAAGTAAGTTATTTTTTCAGATTACAGAAAAATATTTTGTAAATAATCAAACATTTGGATTGGTCAAAAATATTACAACAAAAAATTATTTTGGATTCTATACAAATAAAAAATACCCAGGTATCGATGGCGTAGTTGGATTTGGCTTAACAAAATCAGAAAGTCTAGGAAAGTCTCTACTTGACAACATGTTTGAGCAAAATCTTATCCCGGCCAAATTGTTTACTATCATAATGTATGTATTTAGTAAATATTTTTAATGTATATACCTACAATTTGCAATTATCAAATATTGGCATTTTTTGGGATTTCGAGTGGCTTGCGCACCGGGTAAAAGTTATCCGATTGACTTCAAAATTGGTTACAATTCGTTTTTTATCCATTGGCATAAAATGAGACCATAAGACCTTCGAGATTCACAAAACAAAAATTCTCCATAGAGCGGAGGGCCACCTTAATGTACCTATATATTTATTGTTGTAGTTAATTTTCTGTTCAAAGTATACACATTGATTATATTATAGATACATCAACTCCTTGAGAATTCAACGGAATTAAATGTTTTGATTCAAAATAGTAAAATATACAAACATGTATTTATATTAAGTTGTACTGAATATTTATGTCTTGGCATCAAAAATAAAAGTAAACCTAACTAGAGCTCTATGAACCCCCACTCGCAACTAGAAAAAAAATTCTAAAAAAATTCTATCTTTGTTTTGGAGTCTACATGTATTGAATGTTGAGTTAAAATTTTAAATTTCTAACTTTAGTTTATTATATATTTTGTTGTGACTCGAAGAAACACGAACACAGACATATGAACGTTAAAGTGAGATTAATTATATAACATGCTCTTATATAATTGTTTAAATCGGTTAAAATTATTTATTATTTATAGAGTGAACTGAAAACCCCGAAAGGGAGCAATATGAATTTATGATAAAAATTAAGGAATGAAATATTGAAAATTTATCAACCTCTAGTTATTTACTTATTTTTCTCTTTAAAAATTTATTTTTTGTTTCAGAAACAAACCCCCCGGAGAACTAGTGCTTGGTTTTAATTATAATTCAGAAAATTACATTGGACCTATCTCGTATGTGAACTTAATCAGTGATAAGTATTATAAAATCAGATTAAATCGTTTTCTGTTTGATGGAAACCATTGGGTCGAAAGTTTTGAAGCATCAATCGATGAATCGTATACTATAGCTATACCTGGAATGACTTATGACAGGTTCATGTTCACAATTTTTGATATGCCATGCAACTCGTTTCCAGCTTTGACTTTTGTAATCGGTGGGCAAGATTACTTGATAGATGCTGATCATTATGTCCTCCAGGTACAGTCCTTAAAACAATATTTTCCACGCAAAAAATATATACGCAACTACAGATGGGCTTTTCATAGTAAAATGGCACCGTAACAAACTACTTAGTTATATTAACATAAATAATTTTAAAATCTGTGAAATTTTATGTTTGATTAGCATTTGTTTTTTCGATTATTGAGGTCTTATGCGGTGTTTTTACACCGAAAAAAAACAAAACAAAAACATCGTGTCTTTAAAAAACTTCGTATTTAAAAATTTATTGCTTTTTTGTCATAAAAACACAGTTTTGTTTTCTCGGTGTAAACACCGCATTAGAAACTGCTTGAAATCTTATGAATTTTGATGCAAAATATAGTAAAATAACCAATGAATTAAGCAAAAGTGAAATAAAACGACTGTTGTTGGATAAAATTACTAAATCACATCTCAAATATTTTTATTTAATTTTTAAGCGCTGTGTCTTACAAAATAATATCGAAGAAGTTGCAAAAACAATTAATCAAATAAACAGAAAATCGTACTCACTGGCATGTTTTTCCATTTAAATATAGAACTAGAACTATTGCTAATGTAATATTTGGTGCTTATTTTATATGTGGAAACTTTTAAAGTTCGAAAGTATCTCAAGTTTAAGACCAATATACTGTATATAGTTTTAAATAGTTATATTAACCATAACAATATTTTATTCTTGAATGGAAAACATATTTTCTAGCCTGGTGTCTCGAAAATTGAAATAATTATTAATGTATTGAAACAAATAAGATTTTTTCTAATTTCGTATTATCTTTGTTCTTTTTAAAGTGCACATAGTATTTAACAATAATTTCATTTTTTATATACATATTTCAGGCTAGAAATGAATGTTACCCGAGGGTTATAAAATCTAAAAATGATGAATGGACGCTTGGAGTTCCATTTTTAAGTTCATTATATACGGTTTTTGATATTCAGAATCATAGAATTGGACTTGCACGCAAAATAAATGTTTAAATCCACTATGAAATGTAATTATTATATTCGAATTTAAATAAAGTAAAGATACATAAATAAGTATTGTTTTTTTAAAATTAATATATCAGAAAAAGTCTACCATTTATAAAATAGTAATTAGTTTTACAAAATTATGGTTAACTATTGATAGCGGTAAAACAATTATTTTTTTTAATTAAAAGAAAATCATTAAAGTACCTCATTTTTTACTACCCACATACAAATTTATCAAAAACCATTTACTACAGTAAATAAAAAATATTTTACTATCTAAATTATTTTATATATAAGGTATATTCATCATCATTAATGTAATGATTTCAAGCCTTTATAAATATAACAAAAACTGTGCCAATAAGATAGTGTTTAGTTATAATCCAAACTGAAAATGTTACGTTTGACCATAACATGTTTTATGTTGGCTGTGATTTCAGTTACTTTTGCTGACAATGAATCAAGGTAAAACATATATACTTATAAATAATCAAGCTATATTTTTATTATGTACATAATATACAACACAAACCCCTAGACCTAGAAACGTGAAATTTAAAAAATATTTTTCTTCTACACTGACAACGAAATTTAACGAAAATCATGCCTGAAAGGAAGATAAAATGAATTATAAACTTATTTAGATATTTCAACACATGTGTACCGTGATTTTTCAAAGCTCAGCCCCAAAAGGGGTAAAAATGTTCCAGATTAACTGAAGGTACATATGGTACTATTTTTTTAAATTATAAACTATATAAGTTTTTAAAAATATATGCAAGGCGGGCAAAGCCGCTTGTTATATATTTTTTATTTAAGTATATAGTATACTAGCTGGGCCCGTGCGGCTTCGCTCGCGTGGACTACGGAATTATTGTTTAGTATTTATAAAATAGATAGTTGAATTAAGTATAAACACGATTAGTTATTTTTCTAATAAAAACTAAACAACACTTAAATTACTTACCTAACAAAAGCGAATCAGAACAAAAAGTAAAAATAATTTTTGTTCTTTTAAAAGTTAATTATTGAAAACAAATTAAACAATTGGCAATCAAAAGAATACCGGCCTGTTCCCTCTGCCCAGCGCGGCGTCTACATAGTCGTAGTTTGCGCGAATTATTACGAATAATGTTATTGTATATATACTTATTTCACGTTATTTCCTAAACCAAAAGACCAAATTG
This sequence comes from Sialis lutaria, assembly GCA_949319165.1. Classification (NCBI taxonomy): domain Eukaryota; kingdom Metazoa; phylum Arthropoda; class Insecta; order Megaloptera; family Sialidae; genus Sialis; species Sialis lutaria. The sequence continues at coordinate 13,589,783 of OX439239.1, forward strand.
GATTCTGTAAAAAGCAAATTATATCTACATTAAGTACTTTTGACGATGACATCATTTATTTCGATAAGGATTAAAGTTTTGCATGTCATTAGTCCATGTAAACAGAACCCAAATATTTTATGTTTTCTTTGTAACATAAACGCAGTCATTGTGGCTTAAATATAAAAGTTAGACATATGGTGTCGCGGACTTTATTGTAGAACTTTTGATTCTACACAGTTCCTTAATACATTATTTTGTTCTATATTCAACGGTTTAGGCAGCGTATTGCAAAATAGCGCGCCGACGGTAAAATTTTTTCCGACTTGATTTACTATTATCGTCACTATTTAGTTGTTATGTTACTTAACGTAACAAAATATAACCTATAACCTGGCCAGAGAATGTACCTATGAATTAAAAAAGAAACCACGTAAATCGGATAAGTGGTTTTCGAGTGATAACAGCACTAACGGACAGACATACAGACAGAGAGACGTTGAGCTTTATATATATTAAGGATGTACACATACTATATAGGTTTGTACTTCCATTTCTTAATTTTATTTAATATATTTTATAGCTCCACATCCTCCTCAAATGACGGTAAATTTCATAATCCTGACATTGATTTAACTGAGAAAAAGGTAAATATATTAATTTAGTTCTATCACATGAGTTAATATATTGGCTCGATGATTTTTTTCTATGTACTTACAATTAGTTATTGAAAAGGTTTTAGAACCTGGTCCAAAATTCACTAGTTCTTAATAAACATGTGTTTTATTGTATATAGGATCATTTAACATTTGTGATACACATTGGAGAACCGTCACAAAAAGCTAGAGTAGCTCTAACCTTAAAACATGCAGATATATGGATTGTAAGCGATCTATGCGTTACCGGTGCATTTTGCAGTGAGTATTTGAAATTTTTACCAGACTGTGGGAAACATATACCATAGGTACATATGTATATATACTAGCTTTACTAAAATTAAATAATCATTTGTAGTAAAATAAATGTTTAAATTACATCAAAAATTTTATAAATAGGTACTTTAAAATGACAGATTCTTGTCAATAATCAAAATTGATTTATAAAAATGTTTTTTATAAATCCATATAGCAAATATGGAATACGATCTCATGGGAAACGAATAAATAAATTAATATTTTATTTCGGCCACGGCAATATCTAGACATGAATCCTATGTAAATTGTGTATATTTATCATTAAAAATTAGACAAAATAGAAAAACTCTAAAACAAATTGATTTTCTAACTCTTTTATACAAATATATATTATAAGTGGTAGAAGATAATATAAATTTAATTCTTAGGAGATCCAGATAAGAAAGTTTTTGAAGTGGGGTTATCAAAAACGTTGAAAAGAGAAGGTACAACTAAACACTATTATACTGATTATGAAGTATCAATGAATAGAGTTCAAGATTCAATAGTGGTATGTAAAAAATCATCAATTCATTTTTATTTTATTGTTCGCTATTTTTACAACTATTATTAATGTTTTAATAAACTATAAAAAAACGTATTGAAAGAGTTGGGTTTGTTTCTAGATTGCAGATCAATATACTGTGCGTAATCAAACATTTGGATTGGCCAGAAATGTTAAAACTATAAACTATTATGGGCTCTATACAAATAAACCTTACCCAGGTATCGATGGCGTACTTGGATTGGGCATTCCTAAACCAGAAAACTTAGGAAAGTCACTAATCGAAAATATGTTTGATCAAAATCTTATTCCGGCCAAAGTATTTGCTTTCAGATTGTATGTATTACGCATTTTTTAAATACAGTAGAAACCGGTTATAACGACATAGGTTGATACGACGTACCGGTTATAACGACTCAGAATAAAAGTCCCGGCTGAATCCCATATAATTGCCTGTTATAATATACCGTTTATAACGACATCGCTTACAGCGAAATATCGCTTTTAACGACTTTCTGTTTACAATATTTTCGGAGAATTTTATCGATTTGTACGACGGACCGACTTTTGTTTCAATTTTTTTTTAAATATAAAATTTGTATATAGGCAATACTCTTTGCACATTTGTTATTTAACATTATTAAAACAATTTTGTGTTTTTATTTCAATAATTTTAACATAAGAATAATCCGTGATGTTTTATTGTGTCTGACATAATTTGTGCATTTAATTTTTTGTACAATAAAAAATATTGTTTGACATAATACATCATGTTTTGTAGGTTAAGTTTAATTCATAGATAAGCAAAAAAACAAAAAACAGATGTGACATATTTCGTATACGGTACATGATTGGTGGAGAGTAACCAATCAGAATCACCTCTTTATATGTCAAACTATGTTTCCAGTAAAATAACGTTGAGTCTATATCGTATATTCGTATATGTTTTATATTTTATTATTCTCTGCTTAAAATTTTGATATTATTTTGACAATATCATCGCTCACAGACGTTGAATTTCACAAAATTTCAGCATACTCATGAAATTTTTAGTTTTTCCGATCAATTACCTTAAAAAAATTCGATGATCGGTTATTACGACTTACCGGTTATAACGACCTAAAATTACGATCCCTTTGATGTCGTTATAACCGGTTTCTACTGTATATTAAAAATATATACAACTTTTCATTTAAATTCAAAATATTGCAAATATGATTTCTTTTTATAAAAAAAATGTTACATATGGTTAACAGGTCAAAAAAGATTATATCGTGATTTTCTACCTCGTATATAACATTAAAATCTACGTTATACTTTTTTTTGGTCGTGTGTTGTATGCAAAGTAACTGTACTAATATATTTTTTTGTAGGAGCAAACCTCCTGGAGGACTTTTACTTGATTTTAAAATCAATCCCGAATATTACAAAGGTGATATATCATACGTTTACATAAACAGCGATGAGCGTTTTAGGATCAACGTAGACCATTTTCTGGTTGGTGTAGACAAGTGGGTTGATAGTTTTAACGCAACTATCCAGGAATCGTATTCTATAGCTATGCCAGAACAGATTTATAACAGGTTCATGTTTTCTACGTTGAATATTCCGTGCGAATCTTTTCCAGATTTGACTTTTGATATCGGTGGAAAAGAATATTTGGTAAAAGATGATCACTACGTATTTCAGGTAAAAATCATGAGAGCAACTTTTTTCTGCATCATACACCCTCGGTTTTAGCGTATCATTTAAAACTGCAATGAAAAAATTGACAAGAGTAAATATTCGTTTCGGTTTAGTGATGGTTTTCAAAAATAGGAGGTGCACATCGATAGTATACAAAAACCTTTAGTTTAAAATTTCACGTTCGTATGTTTACTATTTTGGCTCTAGATCGATCACAGACAAACATACGTAATTGAGATAATAATGGCCATACGTAATTAAGGGACCCTTAAAACTTGTAATTCCATTAAAATTTCGAGTTTGATTTTTTCGTGATTACTATATCATGCACTATATTTTATGTAGGTATGTTAAACATATATAAAGAATGAGAAAAAATCAAGACAAAGACTAAAAGTATTAAAATTAAAACTATCTTCTATTTGATTTCACTTTATTTTCACTGAATATCTTGTTTTTAACCAGTACTATTCAAACCAATGAGGAGGGGCTTAATAACAATAATAATTTTTCAATTTTTCATTGCACTAAGGTCTAGTTGACCGCAATTATTAACACGCGAAAGAGAATTTCCTCAACTCAAAAATGATATAAAGCCCGTCGCACACGACGCTATATTGCCTGCTGGATTATCAGCTGGGATTTCTGCTGGCTGCGGAGATGGAAAATGACGTCACTGCAGGCTGTGTTGCGTGCATGCATGCTGGATTATACTGATTTTTTTCGTGCTGGATTTCTTGTTTGTTTGAGTGAGGACCAATCGGAAAGCAATATTTTATCACGTGGGTGACATGCGCATAAACTGACAGATGTGTGACAAATATATATGTATCGTATGTATATTTTAATGCTAGTATTTTTGATAGTGAAGTGTTTACTGCGATGAGTAAAGAAAATAGGTACTTATATTTTTGTTACATACTTTTGTTGACATTTGAATTGTCACTGTACACGAAACAGAAACTGTAAAAAAACAGCACGATATTTAGCGCCACAGCACGCTTGAAACCTAGCAGCTAAATCCAGCAAGAAAAATAGCGTTGGGTATGGTGGGATTAAATTAGGATTCTCTGAAAGCATATTCAATATAAGCATTTTTTATATTTCGGTTAGCAATGAATTACTGTGTTTTAATACTGTTAGTTACTTTTATAATGATATAATACTAATATTTCATATTTTTTTATATTTTAGTCTGAAAATGAATGTTACGCGAAAGTAATAAAATCAGAAAGTGATGAATGGATACTTGGAATTCCATTTTTAAGTTCATTCTATACTGTTTTTGATGTTCAGAATCGTAGGATTGGACTTGCCCAAAAAAATTATGTTTAAGTATACCATGAGATGTAATTTTAGACCTAAATAAAATTATTTTTCAGATTTAATTTAATCCTGTATGTTCTAATTTTTCATTCTTCACGCACATATACATAATTAAAAACACTTCGTACAAAAATAGCAATTAATATGCAACAACAAATGTAAATAAAGATTAAAAAGGTCATAGAGAAAGAGGTCATTTCCTTGGATTATCTTTTGTTTAAAATTCACTAATTACACGTTCCAATAAAAGGGAGGGCGTACGAATGTAACCATTAAAGAACCTCTGCGCGGTGCAGAATAGGTCCCCTTTGACTCGTTTCAAGGGATCGGTACACCGTAAAAGAGAAGTGTCATTCTTTTGTGAATAAATAGCAACACTGTTGTTGTATCCGTATACACTTATTTGTTTTATGTGAAATTGTTTACACAATAAACCTTATTCCTCGATTATCCGGACTAGTGTTAGTTATTTAACAGATTATAGTGTTCTATATAGCAATATCTAATTTTATTTAAATTAGACACAAAATTAAGGACAGTTAAATTTCGACATCAGATTATTGAAAAATCATTTCCTAAAAAGAAGATAATTTTTATTACATAATTTTTAATTAACAACTTGGAAGAAATAACAGCAAATATATTACGAGACACTCAACATGAGAGTGACTTTTTTGGAAAAATTAGTAAAAGAATATTTTCTATGTCAAAAATATTATGATTATGAGTTAACATCGGTTTCCGGTTTAGAAATGCTCTTTAAATAAATTTGAAGTGTATAATGTCAGCCCTACCACATCTTGTCGTCCCTTATTTAAGCAACTAAAAATACTTACAGTATATAATTTATACATATTTGAATGTTCGATGTTTGCTAAAAAATACCCTCACCTATTTCAAGATAACCTACTACAACATGAATACAACACCAGAAATAAAAATTAATTAGTAATAACACAGCATGCACTCACAGTAATCAAGAAAGGACCATTAAAAGCAATTATTAAAATATTCAGTAACATTCCAAATAACATAAAAGAACTAAATATTAAACAATTTAAAAATAAATTAAAATCTTATCTGCATCTAAAAAATTATTATGATCTACTTGAATTTTTTTAATGAACATTTTCCTTTTTTCATATTTATAGGTCATTGTATTATTATTATTTAATCTTTATTGTGTTGACTCATTTTATACTGTATTTATAAATAGTTAAAAGAATAATGATATAATATAATTATTGTTGTTATATAAATACTCGCATACATAAATATAAAAAAATCATTAAATAATAATCAAAACAATCCAAAAGAATCAGCGTGGAGGAATTTGGATAAACTCACTTAAATTTAAATATAAAGTATCGTTTTCCCGTAAAGACACCATCGAATAACAATTTTCGAACATGTTAAGAACCTCTGGTACATTACATGTCCCTTACCACTCGTTATATCCGTCCATGCACAACCAACGGGACCTATGTTCGATTCCAAGTCGTAAAAGAGAAGTGTCACTCTTTTGTATATAAATAGCTGTTGTAGTCTTTGGCATTGCAGTCTTTACAGCTTTAATAAAATTGTTTTATGATTAAAAACGTTCTTTATATAAAATAAATTTTAGTATTGTTTTTGAAAGAAGTGATGATAGGTTTTCGAATATAAATTTGTCGTTAAGATACTAAATGTTATTATTCCGATTTTATATACTCATATACAAGAACTTATCATAAATAATGAATAAACAAATGGTTTTTAAGAGCGAGTAGTATTTCAAAAGGTTATATATTTTATTAATTATTTCAGGAGAGTTCTAGCCTAGAAGATAATTTTATAAATAGATTTATTTTTTAATGATTTTTTTACCTATTGTGTTTATAAATTGCTCAAAAATGTGTTAAGAAATTAATGAGAAAATCATTTCATTTTTTTTTTCAAGATAATGTTTTTTTACTACACACACAACATCTATCTTTATAACTATACAGTTCAGCCCAGATTGATTTCTTCTGTTCTATAAAATTTAGAAAATGTGCTTAATTATAACTATAACTAAACTGAAGCTAGAAAAAAAAGAATGATTCATTTATTTGTAGATACTGCATTATTGGTGAAATCAAATATGTTTTCAGATGGGTCTATCATGTTCTCTAGTTAATTATTAATTATAAATTTTATTTAATTAATTATAAAATAAACAAATACACGGAATTAATAAATATGACTGATATGAGGTCAGTAAAAGTTTAAAATTTACTGCATGCAAAAACGTGGTGAAAAAAATAATTTATGTATGACTGGTTAAATTTTTAGAGTCCGTTGCAAATGAATATAGTGCGTGATTTCAATAACAAAAAGGAAATATGTACTAAATATTCCTGCAGTAATATTTATTCATACTCCTTCACCGACCACATATCAAATTAAAAATGGAAATAACAAATATTTAAATTTTCAATTAAATCAGAAGTCATTTAACTAAAATGATTTATTAATTAGAGATACAAATATGATTATAATTAAATATTGGCATATAAATTCGTTATTATTTATTAAAACCAACCCCACCGTATAACTTATGTTGTTAAATTTATTAACGTATAAAAAATCAAAATTAATTAAGCTACGAAAATTCAAATCAGTTTAACCCTCGGAGCCTCTTGTGGGTCAATTTGACCCATACACCGACTTTGATCGTGAATAGCGCTCAGGTATTTTAAATTTTTCGCGATTTTTTTTAGTATGTTGAATACTTCAAATGTATGTGTAACACTTATAAATTCATTTACCATGAGTCAAAGTATACCTTTGAATTTTGGTAAGTCAAAAGGTTTCGTAGTTGCGGAATTATAGGCGATCAAAAAGTAAGCAGGGTCAAATTGACCCAGAGTGTACTAGTAGGTTGAAAAAATAGGTGTGTTCTCCGAGGGTTAACTTCAATGTATAAATACGATAAACTTAGGATTTTGGATTCTATGTGTAAGCCAAGTAAGAAAATACTTTCGAATTAATAAATTCTAAAACAAAAGCAACCTTATTCTTTAAATATTTTAAAAGAAAACTTTAAGAACAAGATACAAAATCAATAGTAACAAAAATTGATTAGAATAGTAATAGCAGATAAAAAGTATATTTTTTTTAAATATTGTTTGTAGGCGAGCATTTGTTAATATCTTTCAGATATACAGTACCTTAGATACAAACTAAACAATCAATCCAATCACAAAGATGTGGTTGCGATTATTTAAGTAAAAAATATAATTGAAAATAAAATTATATAAAAAAATACTTTTTAAAAACAAGCATTTATTAAAAATGCACTAAAAAGTACAAAATAAATTTTCAGCTATCAAAAAAATTTCAGATTTTTATGACTAAAACCAATAAAAGTGGCACTCACGAAGGTAAATGTATAGCTTCCAATTAATTAATTATTTCATTATTGTGAACTATTATTATAATTTATCAAAAATTCTACTGTATTTATTTGATTTAATGTGCAAATTTTCTATTCTTATCTTATATCAATTCATACTTCATTTCTTATTATGTATAAGAATTTTTATTCATACATTTGTGTTAATAGCGCCCCGCGCTTTTATTGGTTATGTCATAAAAACCTGAAATTTTTGTGATAGCTGAAAATTTATTTTTTACTTTTTAGTGCATTTTTAATAAAATCTTGTTTTTAAAAAGTATTTTTTAATATAATTTTATTTTCAAATTTTCAGTTACTGATTGACTAATTAACTAACATACTATCAGGTAAAGTTAGACAAACTTCTTTCATTTGATACCCATATCAAGATGGTTATAAAGAAAAAGATAATCCGCCATCTTGGGGCGTCCACCATATTGTAATTAGAATAACGTCACATAGCTAATCGTATATATTCTACTCGTCAAACCCTTTCATTTGATACCCCTATGAAGATGATTATGAAGAAAAAGGTAATCCGCCATCTTAGGGCGTCCGCCATATTGGATTTAGAACGATATTAGATATACCTACTATATTGCATTGTCACCGGACTCATACACGTATACAAAATTTCAAAGCTCTAGCTTAATTAGAATTAGTCGAAATTTTGATTGCAATATTTGATCTTAACATACTAACTAACTAACTAACAAGTGAAGTTAAATAAAAGCTTGTAATAATTACATTAGAAGGAATTAAAATAATCAGTAATTTTAGATCTTCAATGGGTAAAAGAGCATCGAAAACTTATCACATGATGGTAATACTAGAAAGCTATGTATTTAGTATTGTTATAGTAAAAAAAGTTTTACAAACACTACTAGAATATCAAGATTAACATTGTTGATTTTAAATGAAGAAATGTTAACTTCTCCAAAACAACGACCACTTAATGATTTAAACTAACAGTTGCTATAAATTATCGCATTTTAAGTTGGAAGAAGTTACTTATTGCCACAGAAAAAAGGTAAAATTCATTTAGCAATTTCCATTTTACGATAAACAGTACCTACTCACGGTCGTCGCCGCCGTTGTGAACATTAACCATGTTTTATTAAAAGGATTATTTTTGTTTGAACTTTTTGTGAGACAGTATAAAAGATTTGTGCATGTCTGCGAACTATACTTTAGTTGTAGTTTTTTGTTGTTGTGCAGTGAATTTTGTCATCTCTCAAACACGAACACAGCAAAGTTTCTGCTTTCTGCTTCTCACGTTCTTTTTTCCAGTTGTAAAACACGTGCATTGAAACAAAAAAGGAAAAGAATCGTGTTAATATTATTTTCTGCTATAACCCTATCGTACTGTTTTCATCTACAGTCCCGTATTTGTCAAGAAATCATATTCTTATAAAATATATACACCGATATTATTGTAATAAATTTAAAAATCTTTGATTTGGCTCATACATATAAGCAATAATATCTGTTATTTACAAGAATTATTACAAAACTATCAATATTTATTAAAAAGTGAAAACTTAGACGGAGAATTTTTATATAAATACCATAAAAATAAAACAATTTAAATATCTAAATAATAAGTTATTTCATCAGACGGTAAACCCGTTTTGTTCTGTTTCATAAACGGTATATCTAACATCTAACAGTTACCAATTGGTGAATTGCAAATTTCGCATTATTCTGAAATAATAGAGTTATAATATCCTTAAGATAAATAAGTGGTACATTTTTTTAATAGGTTCATTAGTTTTTAGGATGAGGCTATTTGCACATGCAGTATGTGCAAGCAATTGACTATTTGCACATATACGCATTTAATTGGCTATTTGATATTTGCACATGCCGTTTGTGCATGCAATTGGCTATTTAGACATACCACTAACCTAACGTACACAAACCTACCCTAATTTAACAACCTCACTTAATTTGGTACATATAGTATGTACAAATAGCCAATTGCTTGCACATACTGCATGTGCAAATAGCCACTTTCTAGTTTTTAATCTGTTACAAGTGATATATAAAAATTAAGATCCTAGCACCATTATGTGATTTTAATTTTAATAAATTAAACACTGAGTATGTACTTAGGTAGTTAAATAAAATTAAGTACCAACTTCATTCTCATATGTGTATACTACATATGAGAATGAATTGTCTCAATGAAAATTTGGCTTAAATATTACTATATTACTATATACATAGTAATATTAGCCAAGTTTTCATTGAGATGTAAATAAATTAAAAATTTACAAAAAAGTACGTAGACAATTGTTTTACTAACCCAGCTCTGTTCTATTTGTGTATTGTTTTACATACACACAATCGCGACGTTGAGAATACATCATATAGCTTTGTGGAAACGAGATTTGAGAGGAGCAATTGAATTTATTGTGTATTTTGGGGTATTTTTGTTCGTACCGTTTACACACTTTCTTTGTATCTTATAAAGTTTAAATTGATTTTGACATTGGTTTGTTTTCTCGGGAACATTTTTTTTTACCTCAAGGTGTAATTTTATACTCCCTTAATCTCCGCTGTTGAAGCAATTTTTTACAGATCAGAATGAAATGTATAATTTGAAATTTTCTTTGCTTGTGTAATTTTTGAACAAAACTTGAAGGCATGAAACTTTTTTTAATGTTCAGATATGCATAAAATATGGTTATTTATTCATGGAATAAATACGACAATTATTTGGATACTTCATTATTAGATTATTATTAAATTAAATCATAACATGTCAGTAATTATTACTAGAGTTGCTTTATCTATGTACCTAGGTACTATATCTTTACTCCATATTTGGACTATGTGTAAAATTTAATTCTACATCTGTAAGATTAAAGCATCTCTGTTAGTCTATTTACCATACATACCAAAATTGTATTACTGCTATTTGATTGAACAGCAAATCACACAATTAATTTCTCACATTACCATATACAACACAATTTAGAAATTAATTCCTCTAATGCATGGTATTACAAGGAAATTTAGCTCACTAATTTGTACATTTCAGTTTTTGACGAACTATTAATACTGTCCTCAACGTGATTTTAATTTTAAATAATTTAATCACAATGGAAAAAACTATAAAATTTAAAAAAAATCGTCTCTCAAAGCATCTTGTTTTTGCTAAATATTAGTTATCTAATGCTATTTTAATGGATATTTCACCATAGATATTTAATCCTCCAAAATAATACATAGTTAAATATCTCTGCGTACTGACATTTATGCCAAATATATATGCCAAAAAAGTAAAGAAATATTGTTTTGAAGTGCCGTGTTAAGAAATGTAATATTTTCGATAATCAAATCGCTTTCTTATCCTTAAAGTAATCGGAAAACATAAATATAAAAAATATTTTGTAAATTTTCAAAATATTAAACCTTTATGTATAAAATAATCAATAGACTTAATCTAAAAAGCTGCACTATTAATAACCTATAATAAACCATAATACACCTTAACCACAAGATAACAATATCACTCTACACGTTTCGATTTTTCAAAAAGTTTTCATCAGGAGCCTAATAATTCCGGACACAAATTAAAAAAATGTTAGCTCAAAGACAAACGTGTATATTCTTACCCAAAATGTAATCTCGTGTTCACAAAAATTCCAAATTAATATGGTAAGCAATAATAATTTTTTCTAAGGTCTCCTGTAAAAGATTACGCTCTATTATAAATTCATCGATATAAGTATTTTGATAAAAAATTTCCATTGCATCAGTAAATTTTAAATTCTTCCTTTAAACAATTTAATCTCCAAGAACAAAAAACACCCGTCCAACAACAATATTATTAAATTCAAGGCTATTAATCTTTCCATATATTTATAGAGCGCGCGTATAACAATGAGTGAGTACACGAGATGTGACGTTAATGCATTGCCGCTCATTTGTTACAGACGAAGATGATTTACCGGACGGATTCTGTTTACGGCGTACGATCCACCGGCCGAACTTGCGAACGAATCTAAGTCGACGCAGTGCGGCGGTGCGAGAGGCTAAGGTCTGCTTTTTGTGCATCGCTTTTTGTCAGTTTAATCTAGCTATGTGTGTTTTATACAGTCAGAGTAATGGATGTTCTTAAATATTAAATTATGTAGGACGAGATTTTTTTTAGATTTTCAACCAGATTTTTTATTCCAATATGTATTTTACTGCTTTGTAGATTATCGAAATACGACAACCAGTCCATGACGTCATTTAAATATACTTAATCACAATACTTACATGCTTCGACTTAATAGGTGGCTATATATGTTAATGTATTGGGATCCGTCAAATAAGCGTATACCACCTGGTGGCAAAACTTGTAACTAGAGTAAGGGTAAAATTTCTATGGTAATAGTACATGTGAATCGTAAAATTGTTTATTAAAAATGATTAAAATCATAAAACTAACAGATAAACTAACGGTTTATAGTAAAACTTACGATTAAATCACAATATTCAGTTTTAAATCATCCAAAAATGGAATGAAAGGACAATAAGTACCAAGAAAGAATTTGCTTATGTATAATTGATTATAATATAAATATGTATTTTAAAGATTTGTTTGTTGAAAAACTGTAAACAATCAAAAATAAATAACGTATGCGTATTGTATTTGATGTTATTGCGTGATATTATCTGTAATTATAATGAGTGACTATAAAATATGTGACAATGTGTATACATTTTAATACTGTATATTTTAAGTATTGACACTGTCTTGTAATACCATTATTATTTGTTTAAAAACTAATTACATGTTTTTTTATCACATTATTGTAATAATTTCAGGTTTGTTTTTAATTTGACATAACAAAAGGTGCGCTATGTTAGAGCTAAGAACAACGTTCAGCTCTGTTTAAACCTAGAATGAAGTTTACGTAATCTGTAGTTTAAACTCATTAAGAAATCGGGCCTTACAATTAAATTCACTTCACCATTTATTTCATGTGATATCTGAGGGTATGTGTTGGCCCAGTTACATATTGTGCCAATACAAATCATTTTTAAGTGATTTTTAAAATCAAACAATTGCACGGTAATTAATTTGCTCTTATCAGCGCCATGTTTTCTGACTCCTCCCATCTGACGGATCGCAATAGAATACCTCATCTACATGACTAAGAAATGTACTATAATAAATACATAAAACTAATTAAAAACTGTATATACATGCATGAACAAAGCAAGTTCTTTTATGGATTGAAGAAGCATCCGTATATATAATTTTTCTATGCGAATAGTCACAATACATATCTCCGATACTGATATCAATAAGATTTCTCGATACAAATACCTAATCTCAATAACAGTGCATTGTGGAGCTTGTACTGTTCCAGACCTGCGAGTGCATTCCCTCAGGACAACTCCTAATATCTACGTACTTGTGCTTTATTAAAATTTACAGTGCCGACGAATCGCCGTTGTTTATACGTCATTGTTTGGTTTTCTTTAATGAAAACTGACTGTGTGTGTGTGTGTGTGTGTGTGTGTGTGTTTGTATGTGTGTGTGTACTTGCTTTATTAGACTATGACGGTTTTGAAGTTTAAACTTTGTTTGAAATAGATAATTAATTTATAACTTTGTAAATTAAGATGAAATTGTTAAAGTGTAGAAGTATGATAAATAAAAGAATGTTTAGCTATATTTTGATTTAACACTTAATTCGAAATTTTCCAAAAATCAATTTGTTTTATTTTATTATAGTAAATATATTATAAAATCTATTTGACTATTTAGTGGGGTGTATTCGCCATAAATAGAAGACAAAGGTACATTTGAAAAATATATAATTTCAGTAAAAAATATATACATAAAGGTTTACGTCAATTTTAATATCAATTTACTATAAATATTGTTGCTGAATTTGGTTTACAACAGAACTTGATTTCTATTTACGAATTGAAGTTTTCATGAAGTGTAAAAATCCTCTTTTCTTCGACAGGTAGTTTTTTTTAAATATTTCAAAAATTGAGTGATCTCCATTAAGTATCTCCATTATTTTAAAATCTCTTTTAAGAAAAAAAATATGTACATTCTCTTTAGTTTCTGTTATTTTAAACTTTCCCAGTTCTAAAAAATGACTATCTTAAATCAAAACTAATTTTATGTAAAAAAATAAATGTATTCTATTTGTTTCTAAATGAATTTTCATAACCAAATGATTAAATAATTAAAAATTGTGAAAATGAATTACGTTTATTCAACACATTTTAACAAAAAACAACTATTAAATATAGTGATATCTACATCGTAAAATTGCAATTACTAAAATAGCAAACTAACGAAACCGTAAATAGAATTTTAATCATAATGAGAATGTATTATATAAACACAGTATTACATAATTTATCTTATCTACTACACAAGCAATTTACTCGGAGATAAATGAAAATAAATTGAGGTGCAATATCAGCATGAAAATGAATAAAAAAAACTCAAAGGTTATATGCATTAAAATTATAAACTGTAACTGAAAATTTATTGAAAATGTAATCCCTCTTATATGGTTTATGTACTTTTTTGCTATTAGTGATATACAAATATTTTTCGATTAGAGTTTCCAATTAATATTTTAATTTCATAATTGTTTTCTTGTGGAAAATTTTCTTGCTTTTATAACTATTTTTTATATAACGAGACCCTAAAATTACCGTCTGCCTCGGTTTATTCTTATTTAATATCGCAATGTTAATAATAACATTAATTTTGAAGAAAAATTAATATTTTGTTGCTAACTGCAACACATCATTAACATATAAATAATCCTAACCTAACAAAATTCATATAGGTACACTTATATCATTCTGATTAAAAGATTGCCATATTAAAATAAAATGTGCCTAATTCATAACCATTTTGAAAAGAGATAATTTTTAAGAATAAAAAATTACAAGAAGTTAAAATCTTACCTAAGGTTTTTTTTACTCGGTTTCTGTCACGTATTCTAGGCAAGATCGGTTTATTTTTTCAAGACGAACCCGAAACGAAATAACTGCAGTTTCTACGAATTAAGACGAGACGAGAGTTAAGTTAATCGTCTCGTTTCATGTGCAGCTCTAATTGGATTCGATTTATGTTAGATATTAAAAAAAGTATAAAAAATCACAAAAATATAGGTTCCATAAAAAAAAACTAAACTAAAAAAATACATTTACAGATCCGACAATATAACTTGCTAACACTAAAAACTCCATATCACGTTTATCTGTGAAAACGTAACGCACGTGGTCACGTACACGTGTCCACACGTGCAGCGATGACCAGTAAATTATATCCTAATTATATAGTTCGTTATATACAATACGATAATGCTCACGTATAATTATACAATAACGTTGCACGGAATGTACTCACTGAATTTCAGTGTTTATATTTGCCGGTGTATTAGGGGTGGTGGGAAGCGTGTTCAATCTATTCTATTATCAGCGGTATCACATATGTTTGCCGAAGCTTTAGTTTCGAATATGTATGTAAAGTATAGAGGTTGAATTTATCGGTACGAGTGGGAATATATAATTTAATATGTAAAGTTAATTGTACATTTTCAAACCCCTAAAGGCTATTCATTTATTTTTTGTTAGATATATATTCAGAATTAATTATCATAATTAATATATTTATTGTATTTGGAAAAAAAAAATTTTATAATATTAAATATTCCATACCATTAAATTACCAATTTAACAGTTTTTCGTCTTTTGCAATTATCTTATTATAGATATTGGCTTCATAATTGGTTGTTCTATTGGCCAACATTTCGTCAAACTTTACAGTAGACTAGTGAAGGTGTAATTTCAATAGACGCTTGATTATGTCTACTGCAATTTACAAAAAAACCGTTGGCCGATAGAATGACCAAATTGACGCGATTTATACCCAGACGCCAAGATCTAAAATTACGAATAATTTGAAACTTTTGTTATATATTTCTGTAAGTTGATCTTTTTACGTATATACCTAATCCCCGTTAATCAAGAGTCCCTAAAGTGTCACCTTGACTATAAAGCACAAAAAAATTACATGTTTCAGAAATGTATCAAAAAATAATAAGAATTATTGTTAATTAAATTATTATTTTTTTAGTTATGTCTGATTGGTACAAAAGACTTTTGTCAAAAGTACATTTTGTTTGTTAAGTAAGATATAATAATCACGCTCAAAAGTTTATATAAATAGGAATCCCATTGCAAAAATTAAGCAAATCATGAACATAATACTCCCATTTTAAACTCAATATTTATAACAAGAACAATCCACGAAATGTAGAGAAAATATTAGAAGAATATGCATGGAATATCATTTCATAGAAAAGTCAAATAGACAAATAATCCTATTTGAATAAAAGTCTCATAATTGAATCCGTAGGCAAAATAATCCGGTTAGTAATTCAACGGGAAATGCAAATATTTACCTTCTTATACAAATTAATATAATTAAAATTACTATGTGCATACTATATTTGTTAACGTATGTATATTTTGCATATTAGAAAACATTTAATAAATCACTATCAATAAATTTAGATACTGATCTAAAAAATATTTTATTTATTTCAAAACTCTTATTGGTATAATAAAAGTTTTTCAATAAATATTACTAATAGGATTAAATATCATTTTTAGAGCTGTAGTACTATGGCTTTAGTTTACAATAAAAACGAAATTATTATGTAAATAACAAGTAAAAAATATTTGCGGAAATGTCGGAAACTACATACTGCGGACTTTATTGACTATTAAAATACAGTACGCGATTTGGCAAAGGCTCTTATTTCTTGTCAATAGTTATGCGCCAAAACGTACACACATATATGAACCACTTCCTTAGATAAAAAAAAATCTCACACTAAAAACAGATTCTTGGCCTCGGTCCAGTACATCCAGACAAAAGATAAATATAACAATGCTATTTAAAAATGACGGAATAATATCCTTGTATGTTTTCTATTCATTTGAAATTCCAAATAAAATATATGACTAACTACTGATATTTTATCATTGATAGTTAATTCTTCTTTTGTGTTCCTTAGTTTAACTCAATTTTTAACATATTCGATATATAAATATGATGATGTACATAGTTTGGTGAAATCATATATACCTACATTCTAAACCCTGTAGCGCACACAGGCGAATTTTCAAATATTCGCGGATAAAACCCTAATATAACGATAGTCAAGTGACTTCAATTTTTTGAATCTGATTGGTTTCTCACATTCAGTGACAGTCCTTATAATATTTTTAACGAATATTTTGACTACTGTCCACTATAATAAATTATCGTCTTCGGAACAACATTTAATAACGGATTAAAACTGAGGTTTTAAAAAAAATTGTGTCGTGTTTTAAGTGTTCAGTGTAACTTTTATCATGAATTGTGAACCTGGGGGTATGCATATGTATATTTTCAATGAATTAAATTGTTTATCAGTTTATTTATAAAAACTAGAACAAAACTAATTTATAGGTTACATTTTTAATATATTGATGTTATAAAGATATAAAGTTACAAATTCATTAGAATCAGACTTTGTCAAGTTTATAAGAAAGTTACATATCTTAGCTTAATATATCTGTGTGAATTTTGGTTGCTACTATGTGCTACCGTTTTACCAATTAAATAATTAATAATTTGAATTCGAAAATATGAAAAATATATTTTTGTTTTTTTAAGCTTTAGGTACCTACTTCTTTATTTTTAGGTTCATCTTATAAGTATGTTGTTATAGGTTGTCAACAATTAATCGAATATTACAGAGATTGTAATTTAAGAGATAAAAATGAAAAATTCGCAACTGTCACTTAAGAAACAAAATTCTCAAAACCCTCACGTGGGTGTTGCCGCGCAGCCCACTTGACACAACTCAAAGAAATACCCTTGCCAATTGATTCGTAAATCAATCCCGAGTCCAACGAGGTACATGAAGCCATATATGATTTTTTTTAAGGAGGGGGTGGGGGGGTTATGATCGGAAAAATTCCTAAAATGGACTTAACTGGAACCACAGACCTACCATTTAGCGAAAACCTGAGGTCTCTAGGTGATCAGGGGACCGAGATATTAATTTTGTCCAAAAATTTAAGAAAATCCGCCTGTGTGCAGCGGTAGTCTTAAGTTTTACAGACTTGTATGTAGAGTTTCATGTATAAATATGATACTTTAACCAGATGAAAAAATGCATCAAATTTTCGTAGATTAATGTACAGGTTCAGGAAGTTTCATTGTATTTTCAATTTCATCTATGATTGTTTTGGAATCACTGTGTAGTACTGCACCATAGAAATATTTGCATGTGCAAGTTAGCATTCATTAAACATATTACCTATATTAATAATTATCTTCGGAGAATATGGCGTTTCTTAGTTCCCAAAGTTGTCTGAAGTGTTATAACATTGTTGTACGTATAACGAAATATTCGCCGAAAATTAAATTAACAATTAAGCTAATAATATTCTAAATTATATAATTTAATTAAATATTTCAAAAATCAATATTTTTAAACTGATCCAAATTCCTCGAAGATTGAAGTGAAAATATTATAAAATTATAATATTAAAATGTCATATGATAATTTTTCATCAGATCAATACAGGGAACTAACGTACTTTTAAGTTTTATTTTACAATCGTTCTTGAGATCATTCAGTTAGTTTGTCATACAGATAGACATCAGAAACATTCAATTGTTAACAAAAAGTCCATTTCAGATAAAATATTGATGGTTTTCCATGATCGTTGTTCAGATCTTTTGGTTATTTTTCTGGACAGATAGACATTTTTCTAAAAATCTGTTTTCTACATTCTATAGTAGCCTTGGAACGTAAAAATTCATCAAAAATGAATATTACATTTTAACAAAAACGAACACTAATGTCTTATAATTTTCTTACTTTTTTATCTGAATTAGGTTGGTCAGATTAACGATATTCTACTATAGTAAAATTAAAAGTTAAAAGAATGTACAGGAACCGTTATCGAGCGTACCTCATTTGTTTAAAAGACGCTGGAAAGAGAGAAAATGATCAAGTAAGCTCATTGAAACCTTAATCTATTTAGTCTAGCATTTACATAACCCAGATAGTATTGAGCTAATCGCAGTCAGACTTAAGTCAGATTTACACAAACGACTGCGAACTTTGTTCAAAAAGCTATAGATTCATTTCGCTCCGCCGAACATCGGCAAGTTGTGTAATTACATTGAATATATTATATGCGCTCGATTCGATCGCTACGGATCATCGACGGGTGAAAAAATATTGCTGTAACTGGAAAAACGGCGAAGGGTTAGGTTAGTTACCGTTGCGTAAAAATATAATCCATTATGTGCTTTTTACAAATAGTGAAAAAGTTCTGGAATTGCAATTACCTATAATGTTTTTATAATACAGATTTTCCAGATTAAGGATAGGAAAATGTTATAAAATTAGTTCAGTAGATTTCGTATTTAAATAAAAATACAGGGTGATTCAGCACTGCCGTGCCAATCTGCCGTGCTAAACAGTAGATTGAGAAAAATATTTTAAGCAAAAAACTTTCAATAAACATGTGTCCGGAAAATTTTCGTTAGGGAACTACAGCCCTCCAAAGATTTTTTTCAAAATGAGTTGTTATTTAATATCTAGAGAACCCTTTTATGATAAAATTATGAAATTTGGTATTCTGTTTAGTAATAGAATATGAGAAATCGATATCACTTATTTTTACTAAACAGAATACCAAATTTCATAATTTTATCACAAAGGGTTCATTAGATATTAAATAAAAACTCATTTTGAGTAAAGTTTTTGGAGGGCTGTAGTTCCTTAACAAAAAATTTCCGGACACAAGTTTATTGGAAGTTTTCTGCTTTAAATATGTTTCTCAATCTTTTGTTTAAGATTGGCACGACAGTGCTGAATCACCCTGTATATTTCTTATAATTCATATCTACTGTTCAATTTCATACTGACTATCTGTACAAAAAATTATTTTATATAGATAGGTTTATAAAACTACCTCTGAATCGAAGGCGACTGTTGTCTTAATAAAGTAAGTGTCTGACTGTCGGTATTAGAACTGTACAGTCAAAATAATAAACTAGAAAATATGTAATTTTAAAACTAAAGTTCTTGAAGATATATTGTATATGTGTACCTCTTATTTTTGAAGAACATCAGTGATCCGAAAAAAATATATTTATAAAAAAAAATAAAAACTGTAGAGAATACTATTATTTACTAATGATTTTATTTGTTATTTTATTTACTTTTTATTTATTTATTTTTACTTCATACTTCTCTATATGATAATAGAAAGAAAATGTCGTCGAATTCATACCAACTGGTAGGTATATACTGTCGTCTGTACAGGAGGACTGACATTAAGTCATCCGTCTTTTTAAATCTCTTTAATAAAACTACAAAATACTAATAAAACTACAACGAATACATACATGCCAGTGGGACAGACAAATAGCAATATATCAACTTTATCTCGCTTTTCGAGACAAATAGTTTATCATATGTATGTTTTTTAGTTTTAATTAAAAAAGTAAAGTTCTTGAAAACTAGGAGAGAAGTAGTTCCTACGGGAAGCATTCAAAGAAAAACTTTTAACTGGTGAAAACTAAATTTTTAACCATAAGAACGTAGTTAAAATTATATCAGTTTACTGGTAGCTACATTTTCTAAGATTTTTATCAATTTACAAAAAGAATTTTACTAGAGGAAAAATGTATTTAATTAAAACCTGCATCTTCAATTATTACGTGACTATTGTACTCAGAATTTTTATTCGTTTCATAAAACTGAAGGGCACTCTTTTTTAATTGAACTTCTTGTAAAGTGGTTAACTTTCATGGTTTCATTTCTAAAAACATCATCCACAGATATGGTCTATATATTTGGTTCTGAAAATATTGAAATAAATATAGTTTTTAATAAAAAAAATTCAGGTTAGCAAAAAATAGCCCCTGTTATACAAACGGATTTTGTGAAGTAGAAGTTGCTGTAAAGAAATAAAAATATTTTATACAGGTAAATTTTTGGGTTATATTGAAAGTTATCAAATAAGGGTGCAATTAACATGAATTTAAAAAAAATTAGTTAAATGTAAGCTGGAGTTAGTTTTTAGATTCAAATTTTACCAACTTTAAAAAGAATAGAATTTGGCAATACTTAAGGTAGTTGGTCCATCATAATGTGATCACATTAGGCCATGAGTACATTTTTATAATTTAGAGAAATGATCATGGTAACGTTGCATATTATCTACTATTAACTAGGTACCTGTCAGATGATTATATTTCATCATCTAAGATCTAAGCTACCACAGAATATATTAATAATTAATGAAATTAATTTAAATTCCCTTCTATCCACTTATCGTATTTTGTAAAAAAAAATTTCATTATTTCGCGTATTTTTTACTATAATCAAATGAATACGCTGTTGCCACATTGCCAACAATACTGTAATTTATGTGATGGTTTGATAGTTAAATTTGGTTAAATATTAATTGTTAAACGGGACGGTCAACAATTTTTATTTTTTGCCTATTGTTTTCTTCCATATTAATATACATACAACATGTTAGTTTTTTATGGAAAACTGACTTTTCGTTTAAATTTTATCTAATAAAACGTTACGTTGGTGTACGGTTATTCCATATAAACTATGTTAAAAATATAAATTTTGAAAACGTTTTTCATGACTTTGAGACGGTCAATTTTAATAAAAATGGGCTATTTTTCAGATATTAATCTAGGAAATATTCCTGTTTAATTTAAACAAAATCTGACTTGAACAATGTTTATGGACCAACAACCTTAAAAACTATTTAATTGTTTATCATATAAAACGCTTGTTATTTTATAACATCACTTTCTTACTACAACCAAATACAGAAAAACTCACTCTCCCCAAATACCTCCATAATTAAAACCACAAAATCAGCAAAGGAAGCTATCGATGTACAATATTCAGCAAACGTGTACCTACTCGAACTGCTACAATACGAACCTAACTCGGTTATTTCTGGTATGTCTAACCAATTACCCGTGCGCGCGCGGTTAATTTAGCATGCTCTGTCTAATCCTAATTCTATTGCTGTGGCGGGCACTACTAATTAGTACGATGCAGATTTTAAAAGATTTCGACATGATTGTTATTCGCGTACACAATGGCTGCATGTTTTGGTTTACGTATTATAATAATAATGATGCTGATAATTAGAGGTGGGTTGTTTTCTAAAGAAATGCAAGATGAATTAATTATTTGTTGAGTTAATTGCATTTTTAAATAATTTTCCAACCGCAAACATCGAAGTATTCTTAAATCTTACATTAGTTATTCAAAAATGAAAACGACAAAATCCCTTATGTCGGTTGTAATAGTTGAATAGTGAAGTATATATACTTTACATTACAGAAAAAAATGTTACACCTATCCCCCGATTTACACGGTAGATACGTTCTGCATAAAACCGTGTAAACTGAAATCTTGGATTTTGTTAAGGGGCCATACCAGTGTGAAATTTTCAAAAAATCAATTAATTTTTGTTTGCCTTTTTGGAGAGTTTATAGTTTCAAGAATATTCTGTGAAAATTTCAAGACCGTATCTCTAATACTCTGTAAACGACCGCTCGCAGATATGAAATGCCCAGAAGCTGACGTTAAATGCGTTTTTCTCGAAATGAGATTTTTCAAATTTGTTGACATTGTAACTCAAAGACCAATTATCCGATTTACTTGAAATTGGAACTGAGTAGTCTTGAATATATTTACTCTACGATGAACTAGGATATTTTTGATTGGATGAAAATTTTTGGCATTAAAAATACGACCATTTTATAGGCAATAAAACAGACTTTTTTCCATAACTACGCCATTTTGTTAGATTTTGATATTTTTCGAAAATCTTAGTTCATCGTACAGGAAATACCTTACAGTTTAACGAATTATTCCATTTTTCAATTTCAACTACTCCATCGTCCGGAATCATGGCCGCAGTGGAAGAAATTTTTTTTTTTTTGCGCCTCCGAATAAGTCGCTTAGATATCGATATTTTTACGTGAAAAAATTATGGAGTACACCTCTAATATAGCTAAATATATTCTCAATTTTCCAAAATATTTCATTGAGTATTTTTCTTATAAAAAATTTCCGAAAATCCAAATTTCTAGCGTTCACACTGGTATAGCCCCTTAAGTAAAATCGTGTAAAACGAAAAAAAAAAATGTGCATGATTCAGTAATTTATTTAAGTAAAACAAAAGTCAGACATCTTGAAAAACTCAAAATTGTTCTTACTTCATAAAACAACAAACATATGAAAGTAATATAAGTAGATATTTAATTTATTTTACATTTATTGTATTTAAATACACACGCACAGATAATTTTAGAATATTTTACAAGCCCAGGAATTCCTTGTTCTTTTCATCAGGTTACCGAAGGAAAAAAATTCAAAAATTCCATCAAATCTTTGTATAGGCGTATATGGAGCGGAATAAACATTTTTACTAGTTTTTTTTTTAAATTGTCAATTTATAGATCGTGTAAAACAAGTGCCGTGTAAATCGGGAGATAGGTGTATTATCAAATAATACGTATATTTTACTGATATACTCTTCAAAAACATAAAATTTAAATAATCATTTTTCTCTTAACAGTCACAGGACGACCATTAAAAAATTATCGTTAAGTGAATAATCTTTACTTTTTAATGTTTTTAAATTCAGCCGTTTTTTTTGAAACGCTGGAAAATAATGGATCAAAACCGATAAAGTTATATTTTTTAAACTCTCACTCGATGCTAAGAAATCATAGAAGGGTTGGTAGGAATTTAAAAACTTAGATTTTCATTTTTAAAATGTTTTGTGCTTTTTTACTATTTACAATATTTTTTCGTTTTATTGAAATTTGAAGTGAGTAGGTACTTAGGTACATTAAAAAAAACACTAGTCTACCAATGTATATATTTATTATTTATTTATAAATATTACGCATATAGGGAAATTTTTTAAAGGCAAGCAGAAAATAGTATTAAATATAATCCTAAAGCTATAATAAAAATGTGTCATAAAAGAAAATGTTTAAATCCTCTTTAAATTAAATATTTAGTTGTATTGAATAAATGTATGCTTCTATTTCCACATGAATTTCCATGTTGTATCAATATGACTGTTTCGAAACAAAATGAGTTGGTATTAAATCATACTTTTGTAACAAAGAAAAATGTAAAAAGTGTAAAAAGAATACCCTGCACAAACAGTTTCGTCCGATCAAATATGAGATTTCAATTTTTTTATGTAAAATTAAAGCATAGTCAACTGAGCTCAAACATACTCAGTAAATATTTATCGACAGTCCAGAATGTTGCATGCATATGTACATTGATGTGTATGTGTGTGTGTGTATGTGTGTGAGTGTGCGTGTGAGTGTATGCTTTCTTTCATAGACAAAAGCTGTCAACGGATTTTTCATATGTCAAAACCATTTTGGGTCGAGATTGAATAGAACCATCCTAAGTGTCAGTCTGCAGACATGCAAAACTCTTGTTTTAAACATAATATTTTTGTGAGTTTCCATTTATTTTTTATACTACCATCAGAATTGAATTTCGTTGAAATGCTTTTTTATTAAAATAAATAGTAAACATTTTTTTAACATTTACATATATGCTTGATAGAAGATTGTACTTATAATTTTTTTTAAATCATTTTAAGTATATAAGAGTATACGACATAAAAAATAACTGAAGAACTAAGCATAGTACGCGTTAAAAACTGCTAAACCTAGGCGCTAAATTGGAAAGTGTTTTTAAACGATATTTATATTATTTTAATTATTTTAATAAATAATTTTATAATAAATTATTACCGTGAGGTACCTATATTTTACAAAAGATCGAAACAAAAACCAATGTAGAAACTGAAAAATGATATAGACAATTATTTTGTCAAATACACGGAGAGAAAATTCTTTAAAAAATGAACAGAAAATGCTGTAAACCTGAGGACACAATAAACACGTGTATTAATCAATATGTTAAGAAAAGATTACTTAACATACATAAAAAATGTAACATTATGAAATTTTTATAAAACATCAATACTATTCTGTGTAAAGTAGAATTTATTGATCATTTTGGCTTCTGATTTATCTGATATCAATACCATACTATTGTTAAAAGGTTAATTGCTTCGTTGATGTTAAATGATTACATCTAACTAATTTTTATACAATGTTAACCTTTAGAAGTATCTGATCCAGTGTCTTTAGCTTTGCACACAAAATTGGAAGATAATTATTACGTGTAAGTAAATATCAAAATCAGTTTGCTGCTCTTTGTGCTCACGTTTGAAATTATGATTAATTTCAAATTACCTTTCACCTTAGAAATTGTATCTTTGACTCATGTAACAAATTCTCTATCTAATGTTTAGGTAGTAAAATTGTACATCAGTGAGAAGATCTTGGAGATTGTAATTACGTTACATCAAAGATTTCCTTTATAATTTATCTTATTGGGGGAAATAATTTGTTTTGGTATTAAAAACAACCTAAGACTGTAATTGGATATCAATTTAAATAATTATTAGTTGTAAATTATTTTGGGGTCTTTATAGCAAGTGCTAATTATGTGGAGTATTTTTTGTCGATTATTTAATTTTAGTACTAAACAATTAGCTACTAAATCTATATCTATAAAAGAGTTTGTCCTTAACCACTCACTCACTCATATATCAACGTACAGCCCAAACCCCTGGACATAGAAACGTGAAATTTCGTAGGTGCTTTCCTTTTATGATGTAAGCACCCACTAAGAAAGGATTTTTCGAAATTCAAACCCTACGGGGTTAAAACAGGGTGTCAAAGTTTATATAAAAAATATTTTTTTTGTTAGCATTTAATTGAAACTTATCGAATAAACTCTACAATATAAATTATGAAACAATTATTTCAGTATTTCCCAAAATTTAACCACTAAGGTGTTAGGGGGGTGGTAAAATTTGTAAAATATATTTTTTTGTATTCACCGAATGAAACATGGCACAAGTAGGTACTCTACAAGACAAATATCAAATACGAAAATTCAACCCCTATGGGAATGGGGGGGGGGGTAAAATTTTGATATATTTATTTTCATAATTGTTCATGATATTAAAGTAAATTCTGACAAATTAATATTCAATTAAAAATGAAAGTTCGATATTCAAACCCTAATAGCATGGGACGAGGATGGATTTAGATATGTATGTTTATCTGCATACCTGGTTTACTTATAAAAGTAAATTCGGGCAAAATAGTCATCTATTAAAATAAAAATTTTGGCATTCAGACCCTAATGGTGGGGGTAGACTGGGGATTAGTTTTTACAATTTTTTACTAAGATCCGATATATTTACGTTTTTTATAGGTAATGAATAAAAATCAAGAAGGGTTCTAATTAGTTTCGAAGTTTACGCGAGCGAAGCTGCGGGATTCTGCTATTAATAATATTTGTTGAGTGGATGTTAAATTTCAAACCGAACTGCAAAAATACCATTTACTTTATAGTTACTTAATTTATAATATTAATTATAGTGAAATTAAAATAATTTTTTGTTCAGTCAACGCTATTTAAACGCCAGACTATAAACGTATACTTTTTCTTATCATTTTTAATTTGTGTAAAATTAATTGCACCAACTTCGTGCTACTAGCTAATAAATATTCCGCTAATTAATCAACGTACAAATCAGATACGCGTTAGAGCTACAATACATATGTATTTATAAATTGCTTGAGAATTCATCATCCTACTTTTTGCACATAATACATCCTGATTTCATTACAGGGCGTCCATATCATTATCGCAAAAGGCACACACGAGCCCCACATGATTAACCCAATCCCCCCATTTCCCCCACATTAGTTACCATACTAAACTATTCTGCTATGCGGATGATACAGAACTACAAACTCAAACTTTAATATCTTTAGAAATGTTATTCAAATCATAAAGATACGTTGGATCAAACATATAGCATTTATCTTGTTTCTCTGTATTTAAAAATATCAATGAAATAAAATAAAAGAAGCATAGAAAAAAATTCAATAATAATATGTTAAAAATGCAGCGCATACAGGAAAAGTTGGTTATGACTTCATCAGCGTGTATCGGGTTAAATAATAAATATGGAAATTCTGATCATTTGTCAAATTACACAGGCACGCTAGCTAACATTTATAAATTCTGTAAACGAGCTTTCGTGGGCTAGAATTAAATGTATTCTATGAAATCACATGCCACGATCGCCACGGATATGCCTATTTTCTATACATGTCACATATAAATAGTAACATAAATTGTGTGTTTGTATGTGTTTATTTGTGAAATTTGTGTATGGTTGTTAGTTGTTTATTGTCTTTGTTTGGAGATGATACACTGGAAACTACGTTTCTTAACCCTTAGTTACTCGCGTGATGTACCGTATTTTATATATCACATAAAAAGCTAGTTTTTGTGAATTTTGAAGGTATTATATTAATTTTTTTGCCCAATTCATATTATGTACTATTTATTTTTGAGAAACTAAAAAAGATTTATAAAAATTAACACAACTAAATATTAAGGAAAAGAACAAAAAACTAACCAAAATAAATCTAAGAAAGTACACAAAACTGTTCAATATTCATCTTGCAATAAATCGGACAACAAAAATTTGATTTTTGTTGGTAATTTTAATAATTTTGCTCTTTTGACAAGATGTTTTCTATCAGCAGCATCGCTAATGTCTTCACAAACGCGGTTCTTTGCTTAGGATGTTGTTATTTGTGCGTTAATACCACTTACATCTAATAAGTAAAAAATTTATACATTCTGCTACAATCCTCAAATTTTGATTGCCGGATTCCTATCACACTCTAGACTGACTAAACAAAGGTAAGGTGGGGGTGTACAGTCCCACAAAAATGTATACATTTAGTAATCGCAGAAAATGTGTTGCTAGTAGTGTCCGACCGAAGGTCAGTTTTTGGCCGAAGCCAAAGGTTTTTTTTTCGTCTTTAATTATAATTTTTCTTCACAAATTGTTTTTAAATTAATAATGAATGATCTTTTTTTACTCTTCACTTCTTAAAAATATAAAAATCTATATAAGAATACAAGTATACAGTCGAGTCTCTTTTTAAGCGTATCATTTTATGCGGTACGATATTTTATCCAAATTCAAGTGGGATACCTATCAAATAAAAGCTGTCAGTTAAAGGTATTCAAATATGTAAACGTTTTGTCATTACAAATTTAAAAAATCGTAAAAATATTTTGTCCTTGCCAATTCTTTGATATTAATTAAATTAAAGAAAAAAGTCTGATTTACAACAGTCCTTTATTTGATTTGACTAAAAAAAAATTGCATGTCCTGTAGAGCCTCTCAAAATTAATATAATTTTTTGAAAAAATAAAAATAAATTTTTTTTGGTGTTTCATCTTAAAAAGGAGATTATCCTGAAGGATAATAAAATTTTCAATAAATGATTCAAAAACTAGAACGTTCAAGCTTTAAAATAGTTTTTTTTAAACTCTTCTACGACCATTTTTCGCGGAGATCCAGCTATTTAAAAACACCTAAAAATATTTGAAAAATTTATTGATCCGTTAATTTTGCATTTTAGTGTATTTATGTATCTATCTCTAACTTTATAATGTTTGCTATGTCTTTTTTGTGTAATTTTTTAAATACGGTTTTCTGTGGAACGTACCTACCGCATATAAAAAGACTTTACTGTACAATATTATACTATATAGTTCAACCTTCGGCTTCGGCCAAACCTTCGGCCCAAATTTGGCCGAAGCCGATTATTTAGCCGAAGGTGAAATTTTGGCCGAAGGTGGCCGAAGCCGCATGTTCGGTCGGACACTAGTTGCTAGTGTACAAAATACACCAGCGCGAGTAATCAAGAGTTAATCATAAGGATTTACCTAATGCACAAAAAATGACTAATCTATAAAGTTGTTTGTCCACATATTACTTAGAATTTCGAGATTGGTACCTACTAATAATATAACACTACTGAGCTGTTAGAAAAGAAGTAATCCTGAAGAGCTGCCAATATAAGTATTGACAGCTTTGAAATAATTTATCTCTACAAAACTTAATTTAAAAGCAAAAAAAAAATATTTTATGAAAATA
Source organism: Sialis lutaria (assembly GCA_949319165.1). Lineage (NCBI taxonomy): Eukaryota > Metazoa > Arthropoda > Insecta > Megaloptera > Sialidae > Sialis > Sialis lutaria. The sequence continues at coordinate 13,618,842 of OX439239.1, forward strand.
TGGAAATGAAATATAAATGTCAAATGTATTTCATTTGAATCAGTTAAAACTTTAACTTAGTGCCAACACATAAAAAATAAAAATACATTCTGAACATCAAGGAAACAATATTCTATAACCGATACCAGAAAAATACCCAACATAAAAAAGCAACGAGTGACTTTATCATAAGAAAACGACGTCCAAGAAGACAGAAGTTAATTTTGCATCGAAAGGAACATTAAAATAATAAATGTGACAAGCGTTCGATAAGTCAAAATAACTATCCACTATCTACGACACTGAATGTTAACGACGTAGAAAAGCGAATCATATTCGGTCGGTGATAAAAAAGTGCTCATAAAATAAAACATAACAGATAACGTCAGAGGCGGCTGAGACAGCCACAGCAGTGCTCTCTGTGGTCGAGATACGACATAAGAAAAGGTTCTATCGAAAGAAATCGAGATAATATAGTGCAAGTTGGTCGATCGAATGCATTTTCTCACTTCGGGTATTTTATTTCTGTTACTATACATTTTAAAAAGTTTGCTGTTTCGTGACATAGTACTTTAAGTAGTCTTAAATTATTCTTTATACAGTTCATGATGAAAGGAACAAATTCGTTTAAAATTTAGGTAATTATTTTGTGGAAAAACGCTTGGACATGTCGATTAGTATTTTTACTTGCGGATTTTTTGACATAAGAAAATTGTATACAGGATGTCCCAAGAAGAAAATATGCAGTCATCATTGATTTTTTTAAATGGAACATTCTATGTATTATGCCATTTTTGAATTGTACAATAAATTCTGAACACTTTTTTTACGACTTACCATAGCTCTAAAATTAACGGTTTTTGGAATAATGACGTTTGAAATGTGTCTCAATATGAACATAATATGCAGTCATCATTGATTTTTTTAATGGAACTTCCTGTATATTATGCCGTTTTTGAATTGTACGGTAAATTCTGAATACTTTCTGTACAACATACAATAGCTCTAAAATCAGTGGTTTTTGGAATAATTTTATTTCTTTTTTATGTTTTATTATATTAAAATTAATTAATTTTTTATTTATTTATAACTTTTCAAACGTGATTATTTAAAGAACTGCTGATTTTAGAGCTATGCTATGTGTACAGAAAGTGTTCAGAATTTATCCTACAATTCAAAAATGGCATAATATACAGGATTTTCTATTAAAAAAAATCAATGATGACTAAATATGTTTTTCTTGAAACATACAGTGTGTTGATAAAGTAAGGAACAAAATTCATAACTGCGTCATTTAATATTTTCAAGCAAAACGCTCGGACACGTCGATTAGTATTTTTAGTTGCGGATTTTTTGACATAAGAAAATTTTATACAGGATGTCTCAATAAGAACATACGCAGTCATAATTCATTTTTTTTAATGGAACACCCTATATATAATACCATTTTTGAATTATACAATAAATTCTGAACATATTTTGTACAGCATACCACATCTCTAAAATCAGCGGTTTATGGAATAATAACGTTTGAAATGTGTCTCAAGATGAATATATTATGCAGTCATTATTGATTTTTTTTAATGGAACATTCTGTATATTATACCATTATTGAATTGTACAGTAAATTCTGAACACTTTTTGTACAGCATACCACAGCTCTAAAATCAGTGGTTTTTGGAATAACGACGTTAAAAATGTTATAAATAAATAAAAACTTAATGAACTTTAATAATAAAATATACAAAAGAAATAAAATTATTTCAAAAACCACTGATTTTAGAGCTGTGGTATAATGTACAAAAAGTGTTCAGAATTTACTGTACAATTCAAAAATGGTATAATATACAGGATGTTCCATTAAAAAAAATCAATAATGACTGCATATATTCATCTTGAGACACATTTCAAACGTTATTATTCCATAAACCGCTGATTTTAGAGATGTGGTATGCTGTAAAAAGAGTGTTCAGAATTTATCGTATAATTCAAAAATGGTATAATATATAGGGTGTTCCATTTAAAAAAATGAATTATGACTGCGTATGTTCTTATTGAGACACCCTGTATAAAATTTTCTTATGTCAAAAAATCCGCAACTAAAAATACTAATCGACATGTCCGAGTGTTTTGCTTGAAAATATTAAATGACGCAGTTATGAATTTTGTTCCTTACTTTATCAACACACTGTATTTCAAACGCCATTATTCCAAAAACCGCAGATTTTAAAGCTATAATATGCTCAACAGAAAGTGTTCAGATTTTATCGTACAATTCAAAAATGGCATAATATATAGGGTGTTCTATTAAAAAAAATCAATTATGACTGCATATGTTCTTCTTGGGACATCCTGTATTCAATTTTCTTATGTAAAAAAATCCGCAACTAAAAATACTAATCGACGTGTCCGAGCGTTTTTCCACAAAATAATTACCTAATTTTTAAACGAATTTGTTCCTTTCATCATGAACACACTGTATAACCTAAAATTTAATAAAATCGACGGATATTTTAGCAGTAATAGTACTTTAAGTAAAGTATACTATACATAATACAAGACTATACATATAAATTTTGGGGACAGATGGGTTAATTAATATAAACTTTTAACCTGCACAAGGGCAGTAGACTGTATCGTGCGGGTGAATAATATCATAAATTTATATATTTAAATGTACTTACAATTTTGGTGATGAAATTTTTGTCTTCAACTGTTGAACTGCACTATGGGATCGTGGGAAACACAATTTAAAGTTTTTAACAACACAGATAAATAAAAATAAGTTACATTTTAATCAATATATATAACCATAATACACAATACCACAGCGGTGTGGTACATATAAAAAATTCAATATGCTATATTAATTGTATAATTATGTATAAGCCAGGAGGCTAGCTTAAACTGTACTAAATTAATTTCAAACTATTATACAAAACTCAACACGTTTTATTATTTACGAGTAACAAAATGAAATAAAAACAAAATACTTTACTAAATACGTTGCGTCACCATTAAGTCTATTCAAAAATAAAACATATGTTAGCTAACCGGATATTATTATGTAACTAGTAGCTAATATTTTTGAATAATTATATTATGTCAAATATAAAGATATGTAAATTTTTATATTCTGTTAGATTTTATTTATATTTTTACGATAGAAAACTTTTTTCGATCGTACTCTTCGACAAGTTTCCCTAAAATGGATAAATAACACATACCAGATGGCGCTGGTGTCTGCGAGCGAGATACGAAAATTGAAGAAAAACATAATATTTTTCTGTATTGATTATTTGTAATTTAATTAATGAGGGGATGATTCGATATCACCCTTTTTCAATTTCTCCACTGACAAGATAATTACATACAAGAATATTATCTTTTTCATCTATCTTTGTTTATTTTTTGTTTTGTGACATTGTGTAGGGGAAGATTAAACAAAACTGTGTTTTTATAGCTTCTTATATATCTTACAACTATGTTTATGTAGTGACGCATATCTTATACATAGAAATAAAACATAAAGTAAAAAAATATTTTTATTGTACGTATAGAACCTTAACATATACCGGGTGGTCTATTTAAATTGAGACAAGCAAATATCTCGAAAATTAAGGTTTTTCAGGGATAATGTTTAGTACAAAAGTTTCAGGGTTCAAAGGGGGAAAACCAATGGAGGTAAAATTTTTTACTTTGAGTGGAGGTTTAAAGGTCATTTTGGGGTCAACTTCATTTTTTTAAATGGAAACCTATTTCTTTTTTTACATATTCGTATTTTGCAGAAAAAAAGAAACAACTTTTGTCTAAGAAGTTTTTTCAAAATCCTCAAATTCAGGGGTATTTTTTTAATCTATTTTTTTATTTTTTTGTTTGTTTTTATTAAAAAAAATCGAAATTATTATTTATAATTATTAACTATGCATGTTTAACTAACAATTAAATTTAAAAAATGATTTTTTTTTAAATTTTAGAATTAAAAATTTTTTTTTTATATTTTGAATATTTTTACTAAAAAAATAGGTTAAAATTAAGGATTTTGAAAAAACTTTTTAGACAAAAGTTGTTTCTTTTTTTCTGCAAAATACGAATATGTAAAAAAATAAATAGGTTTCCATTTAAAAAAATGAAGTTAACCCCAAAATGACCTTAAAACCTCCACTCAAAGTAAAAAATTTTACCTCCATTGGTTTTCCCCCTTCGAACCCTGAAACTTTTGTACTAAATATTTTCACTGAAAAACCTTAATTTTCGAGATATTTGCTTGTCTCAATTTAAATAGACCACCCGGTATAGTGATGTACAATTTCATGGAAATATATTTTTTTGAATACAATCTTGAAAACAAGTCTTGAGGCTTCGGCGGTGATCTTGATATGGATCTCAGTTTCTGGGTGTAAACTGCGTCGATTTGGTCGTGTTATCGGCCAACGTTTCGTCACACATTGCAGTGGACATCTTCAGGGCTCTCTTTAGAAGATCCACAATCTTGAAAAGTTACCTGAAAGTTTCAAGTTGATGAAAAGTTCAGATTGTAATGCAAAGTTAAATTATAATGTAACAAACAATTTATTTTATTTTTACAATTTTATTAACTTGACTTCTTTGTATATACGTTTCGATCAAAATTTGTTAATAATTTTTCATCCGCTTCCCGATGCCCTACTGTTTTTTTGAAACTATGAAAATTTTCACATGTAATATAATAAAACTTTTCAGTATCAGTTATTACTAAATAAGTGAATAAATCTAAACATCTAAATAATCTGGTGTTCTGGAGCAATTTAGGTAACAGACTTGGTTTCAGCACATCAAAAACCTTCGGGGCGTTCTATTCAGGTCTATGTATATAATACAAAGCAAAATATTTTTTGTTGCTCAGTGTACTAAAATAAAAACTTTATACGAAACAAAAAAATTAAAAGCATATGCAATATGCATACAAAAACATTTTTTATTTAAATAAATAGAAAATAAATACTGCTCGTATTATTTAAAATAAATGGGATTCGTGTTGAACATGTTAGCAGAAATGTGTCTAGTTCTTTCGACTTGGAATCTGTTAAATCGAATATTTTTCCATAAATAACACACATACTGTCATAACATACTTGTCAATAATCAATACATATGCTATAACGGTGTTATTTTTGTTTGAAAATCTAAAATTCAAATTTGTTGTACCATGCTATTTATATCAAAACGTATTACAAAAGCAATTATTCTATATCTGACACTTTCATGTTTGCTATTTCTAAAAGTATTTTGGGGTAATTTTTTTTAAATTATGGAAATCTATATTTATTATCTTCTTACTATTACCTTGGGTTGCATAAAACAAAATTAACCACGATTAGTTAATCGGTTGTTTTCAATGCATGATTAATGTTTATTCTAAACTTATTCTCAAATTGTAAATGAACAATTCACTAAATATCATAACCGTGATTATTTTTTTAGAATTGACGTAATAATGCTTTGAAAACAACTGATTAACTAATTGTGAATTATTTTAATTTGTGCAACCCGAGGTTACTGTTTTAAATTTTACAGAATCTAAAAATAAGATAATTTACACCCTTTTTAATAATGAGAGTTTTATAGCTATGTAACGAATTCTCAAAAAAAAACTACTGAACCGATTTAAATGAAACATTCATCATGATCTCCCAGAAACAGGATATACATATATATCGAAACGCTATCATGGCAGAGCCAAGAAAAAAGTGATACAAAAAACGAATGAAAAATTACGTTCAGATCTCATATAGGTATTGTGGTACGTTGAAAAAGTTCATAAATTTATCAAAACTATATAAGTTAGAAAAATTGTAACCCCCTTCCACGTAGTCTTAATAGTACTTAAACCGATTTAGCAAAACATCGACTTCCACACACATGCAAAAGCTACATAGTTTTGTTGATATCATAATTTTAAACCATTGCATTGATTAGTGGAAAACAAAATATGGATGTTTCACTTTAAGGCCACGTATTCTAATGAAATAACATCATATGATTTAGATGTTATTGAAAACATTACTTTATGCGGTATTTAGACCAGAAAATATCAACAAACCCTATAATTTTTAAATACACATCTCAAAGAAACCAATAGGTTTCATAAACAACCCACATTTATTACTAAAAAAATATAAACTATATTGTTCTTAAAAACATATCGAATAGTATACAAAACAACATAATGTGAAAAAGACATTTTTTAAATACGACTATTATATTTACAGATGACTATTTACTGAAAAAAATTAAATCTACTCATATGAGAGTAATCTAGAAACATACTTTTATAATTATTAAACAAATTCCAACAACAAAATTTATAATTAGTTTTGTCTGCAACTGTAATAATAATTATTATTAGAAAAATAATAAACTCTGAAACCAACTGTCGGATCAGCGAATAAAAACATCAAAAAAACAATTCGCACTAGACATAACAAAGAGACACACACACACATTTTTAAAAACCTTCGTGTTTTATTTTTTGTCCCGTCAGTCTAACTAAAAGCAATTGAACCGAAATCTGACGCAGAGAAATCTAATAATTAGAATGCTGACGCAAGCACAAAACTATACGAGCTGACATAGAGGTTCTGTGTTACATATTATTCCCCTTTTCAGATCATATTGTTAACATCTTATGTAAATATTGTTAATATGCTGTAATCGATATTTAACGTCTTTAAGGTATGTATGTTAGTCTATATAGGATGACCTAAAAGAAACTTGTATTATACGAATCATGTTTTACTTCAGGAGTTGTCGATCTTAAGATGTACAATGTTTGTATTTATAATAATTTATTAGTGGAATCATGCCACTTTTAGTACCATCAACAATTTATTTTATATATAAAAAGTTTCCGAACTATCGTATGTCGACACGATCAAATATGGAATTTAAAAAAATGATAGAATTGTATTTAATATGCTTTTTTACTGATTTGGGAGTCCCTCGATTTTTTTCTATAATAAATACTGCACGAACCTGTTAAAAACTAAAATGTTGATTCGGTTGATATTAAAAATAGACGACTGAATCTAATATTAAATTTCTTATAGATTTGTTTATAAATAGATCGCTTTTTTAGAATGAACTTTTGTGGAGTTTAAAGACAATGTAACTAACTTCAAAAAAAGTAAATTTTGGAAATATTTAAAAATACTATAAATAACTACATTAAATCATAAATGCATTTATAAAATAACCTTATTCCTGCCCTGAATCTATCGAAAACGCAATGTTAAAAAAATGTTATATTTATATTATAGTATTACTTCAAATAATATATTTATATAAAATAATACTCACAATATATACTAATACATATAACAAATAAATCATATTTACTAACTTCACCCCCAAATGAAATAAATTACGTGATTATGAAATTAAATCTATCAACAAATAAATATGTACATAAAATAAACAAACAATAGAATTTCCGTAAACATATACGAATCATCCTATCTTTGACATGTACATACATATCATATGAGTATAGATAACATTCTATTACAATTAACACATACAGGGTTTTTCAGTACGGAATTATGTTATTATTATATCGAAAACCTATACTGTCCTTGTTAACAAACGTGCTTTTTGATATAATACTACTAAGTATAGTATACAGAAAGTTTGTTCGATACATCGAAAAGTTTGTATCGTAAACTATATCCAGCAATCTTGATTCACCATCTGGTTTATTTATGAGCTTACCTGCACGCGATACGTGACACCGGCGCGGTGGCTCACTGGTAAGCGGAATTGGCTGACGAACCGTACCTACTTCTTTATCGGGAACGTGCTACTATATGTATGAATTGAATATACAGGGTCAATCAAAAGTCAGGTGTGGGCTATTTATTTCGTCACTATGAATTCAAAAAATGTTTATGTGTATAAAAAAACAATTTATTCATGACTATATTGTTACTATGTACTTCATTAGATCCGACGGGAAAAATACCACGAGGGTGGGGGATTTAAGGGAGAAAAACAACCCTCTATCAGACTTGATTTACTATTATCGTCACTTCTTAGGTATAGTTAACGTAACAAAATATACTGACTAGAGAATACATATATGATTTAAGGGGTTATATACAGTTAAAATTTTCAAAAAATCGATTTTTTTTATTTCATTTTAGTAATGTACCTACATATATTTAAATACACACACAGAATTTAAAGTCAATCCGGCGATTATTTTCGAAGTTATACGCATATTTGTAAAGACATCTCAGAGCGTTTGAATGTAAATCAAATCAAATGTTTATCAAATCTGTGTTTTTAAAGTCTGTAACCACTATTCCTCGTAAACGGTTGAACCGATCAGTCTCAAATTATAACACAAGTTTCTTAATTATATTTTTTAGTAATTAATCGAAGGTTTTTTCTCACCGATAAATATTTTATTTTTTATAAACAATTTAAGGTCAAAATTTTTGTCAAAAATCGATTTTTTTTAGAAGCCGCCATTTTGTCAAAAAACTTTATTTTGCTTATTCCTTCGATTTAATACAAGATTATACATTACTTAAACGAAATCCGTTTGGGTTTTTTATTTTAAATGATCCAGTCCAGAGATATCGTGGTCACCGCAAGGCGCCTTTTTTGAGAGGACCTCCTGGAGAACAGCTGTAGCAGCTTTCGAAATTATTATTTTTACAAATAAAAAATGTTAAAATACAATTAAAATTTACTATAATGTGTGTACAAATTTTTACATTAATAAATTTAAAAGTCTTCTCTTAAAAAATTCTTTAAAAATTCTGACTGTATATTACCCCTTAAAAAATACGTAAATCGAATAAGTAGTATTCGAGTGATAAGCGTACAAACGAACAGACATACAGACATGCAGACATTTAAAAAAAAAGTAAGTAAACAAATAAATATATAAATATAAATAAGTAAATAAAATCCTAAATAAAATAAAAATAACTCTACAAGTGGGAAGTGAAATAAAATTTTAACAACTTAAACATCTTTTTATCCTCATTATAAATATTTTTGGTTCTTAGTTTAACTTTTCAACTTTATAAGTAATTTTTTAAACTATTTTTAAATTATCTAGAAAAAGTTTTCATGACGTCATAATTATGTAATTATAAAGAAGAAAAACTTATGACTTCCTAAATGCGCTTGTATGTTCCATTGAACTTGTATTAAAACTTTATTTTTTATATAATTGATAGTTAGGCAAATAAATTGCTCTGGGCTTTCTTTTGACTTATATTTATTATGTATGTACTTTTATTTGTCGGCTTAAAATGAGTTAATACTGAATATATCTGTAGTGAAATACGTGTAACGGGGTGGTAATTTTTTTAATTTGTTATGGAAAATGTATTGAATATAATTTTTATTTCTTATAGGTCTCGTTAGGAATCTTGAATACAATATGATTTTTAATCTAAAATTTTCATAAAAATATCCAATCACAAAGACTTATTCCAACTATATCCAATTAATGCCGAAGACACTAGATGAAATTGCAGAAAACAATGTTTTCATAAAAAAATAACAATATGTAGTACAAACTGAAAAAAATAACTAAATCTCAATAACAGTTTCTGATATTAAACTAGACAAAACAATATTGTCTGCGAAAATCAAAATGAAATGTTTCTAAAAACATCTGTATAAAGAGAAAAACACTCAATGTTCCACGACAAAAGTCGCGATTCTTTTTGAACAAACCTCATATATGTGATATCTGAATAATTCGACATAAAATCAATGATTCCATACAACTGAATTTGAATGCAAAATAACTATATAAAGGTACTTATCTTTCACACTTCATAGGTATACATTCTGGTGACACGATTCTCACGTTAGGGTCTTTGTGCTTCAGTTTTTTATTTATAAAATCAACCATAATATATACGTATATAATTATTACATTAGTGTAGGGCAGTGGTCCCCAACCCTATGCCCGCGGGCACTATTGTGCCCACCAACCGTTTTACGTGTGACCGCTGACTGCGAACAATAAAAAAAAATAAGTTTTGAATTCCATGTTATGTAATTTATTTTTTATTTTTATTAACTAATTAGAGAAATATAAGCGTATTTATTTGAAAAAAATATTTGTTTATAAATATATTATATCATTTTACATTTATTCTCTCAAATTTAACGTATACCGTAAAGTACAGCCATAAAAATATGTAACCATTATTTCTTTTTCTGGTTGTACGCAATTACAAAAATCACTTACATTAATTCTTAAGATAAATTAAAAATATTTTGTTGATGCAGATTTGTTAATAAAAAACATTTGAGCATAAATCAATCATTGCACAAATTCGTTCAACAATTTATAAACAATTATCAAAGTATCAGTTTTAGGAATAGCATATTTTACCAGCCACACCTTACGTAGGAACTAAGAAATATATGAAAAAATGTATCTGAACCTTTTTGTAGATTACAAAATTTTCCATCAAAATTTCAGTGAGAGCATATGTCTGACTTTTTTTAGTTTAGACGTGAGAAACGCCTGTGTGCCTGCATCAAAATCGCGATTAAGATGTGGGCACCTTGAAAAAATAAATGGTACCCGCCGCCCAACTTTAGAATGTGCTCTTAGGAAAAAAAAGATTGGGGACCACTGGTGTAGGGAATATAGGCTGATGATAGTACATTTACTTGGACATCATCAAAATTAAAAAAGTTATTTGATCTTTGGCTATAATACATACAAAATTTAAAATGTTGTGTGGGCCTATAAGACCCCAGTATGGATTACAAAGCTTGTAGATGATATAAATAATTTATTATTATATAAATAAAATGGATTTAAGATTATTTTTATATCTCAATTGAAAATATGTATAATATAATATAAACCATTTACAAATGTATGCAAAAGAACGAAGTTCATATTTTATGAATGACAAAAGTGATCCTTTAATACTTAAAATGTTATCAGGAATATATTTATAAACATATATGTATGTTGAAGTTTGTAAAAACATTTTTTGTTCAATTAGATTATTTATTTAAAGAAAAATATAGGTAAGTACTTACATTAGTAAAAAAATACGAGAGAAAAATATTTAGAAAGACTATGTATGTATATATATATATTTTTACATTGAAGATTATAGGTAATATAATACAATTTATTTACTTTTTCTAAGAAACGTTTTCAGATTTAATATATTTTTAGTTAAGAGTTCGAAATCCGAAAGTATTTTTTCCTTTTAATATAATTTTTTAGAATATTAATATTGTATATCTATAACAACATACTGTTGGGTTACTGCCCTAAAACAAGTTAAAGGGTAGTCGTAATTTTAGAGTATTACAATTATTGATTATTTTGTTTTTATCATAGTTGTTCGTTTAAATTAAAAAATACTATGCATTGACTAAAGACAAGCAAATTCTGAGCATTTTTACCAATATTTACATCAATGGCATTAAAAAAAATGTATTGACGATTTTTCATTAAAATTATAGTAGCCGAATAATCAGTTTACATACGCAGGTAGAAAGGTTTACTTGAGCCAAGTAAACCTTGTTTTGTATATAACAAAAACAATATTTTCTTAAGATAAGAAATATATTCTTAAACCAACTATAGTATTCTTGGACGAAGAAATAATGTCGTTGGATTAAGAGTACTTTTCTTATATTAAGAAAATATTGTTTTCGTTATTTACAAAACAAGATTTTCTTGGTCCAATACAGTTTTTTTGTGTGTACAATAGGTAATATGTAAGAATCCAAATTCGTCACAAACTTAATTTTATTAATATATGGAGATACTTACTTTTGCCAGTAACCACACGATATGATGTACAGTTATTTATATTTATAATATGAATGTAATATATATATATATATATATATATATATATATATATATATATATATATATATATATATATATATATATAATATGTAATTTACGTTTTATAAAATAACAAAAGCAATTTGTAAATAGTTTTATACAAAAACATCCAGATTCTTATCCCTCATTCTATGATATCTCAAGATTTGAATGTGCGAAGCTAAAAGCCTGAAAAATGAACTAAAATAAATTTAAATTTTTATACATGAAAATCTCAGAGTTTTATTTACATTTTGAATCCCAAAACATTTTATCTAGCGAATAAAATTATACTACACAGCACACAATAGAATAAAAACTAGAGCGCAGTGATATCTCCAAGTAAAATTTATCTACAATGAAATGTTTATTGTTAGATACAGCAATTTTAAACAACGCATATATTTTTTTCTTTATTGCATCACTTTGCAAAAGAGCGCCCTGGCTTATAAAACTGTTACATGACCCCTTAAACAAACCGGGGTCGAAGGAATCCACCCTGTGTAAACTTCTTGAATACAATAAGCACCCCCTCCCTTAAAAGTATCTGTCCTTACGGACTAAACAGGGGTGTGCTGTTTCAGATCGAACTTCAGTGCGTAAAAAAACGATAAATATTTGCCAATATATTAAAAGTATTCTTAAGATGGTTGGAATTTGGAATGCGCTCATACTATAATGTATTTTATAAAAATATTTCTGAATCAAATAATTTCACAATTCTAGAATCATTTGATAACTAGGTACATATTTTATGTAGTTTCAGTTATTAAAGTTAATTATGAAATAAACTATATATAAAATTAAATAAGTTTTAATATACAGGGAGTCATATCAGGTGGAACAAACTTGAAAAGTTGATTGAGAAAAATATTTCAAGAAAAAAATTTCTTATGAATATGTGTCCGGAAACTCTTCGTGAGGAAGCTATACAGATTCTCAAAGATTTTGTCTAAAAGTAGTTTTTATTTAATATTTTGGGATCCCATTGCGATACAGTAATTAATTAAATTTGATACTCAGTTTAGTATTAACACTATTAATACATGTTATCAATTTCCAGTATCAATTTATGATTTTTAGACCAGGGATGTGGTCTTAAATTCTACTGGAATTTAAGCTTTTTCTCCATGTGACCGTCCGCCGCCCATTCTAAACTGGCACCCCGGGCAGTTACCCTGTTTCCTTCCCTAAAAACAGCATTACTGTTATATTATACATTAACAAAATATGCAACGAATTTTAACAAATATAAAAATTTTAAACATCAACCATTCTTTTTTCCAAAGCTTACTTGACTTGAATTTAATATTGCACTCGAGTGAATTTTCTAGTTTTAGCTGATCGACGTATTTTAGTTTTCCATGGCAATTGTGATTTTTATTAAATAATGAATAAAATGCGTTGTATCTTTGTTATGAGATGTTTTATTATCGAAGATACGATCGTATTTTAAATAAAAACTTTTTCTCAGATTTCTAAAATTTCACTCGATCTTTCTGTTTCAGGTCAATAATCGTTTAAATTCTCAAAATATTAAATTTTAGATTAAATCTTTTGGGATCTGTATCTCCCTTACAAAGAATTTCCGTACACATGTTTATATGAACTTGTTTTCTTAAAATATTTTTTTCAATACACTGTTCAAGTTTGTTCCACCTGATATGACTCATCCTGTATAGTTTCTTTGATAAAATAAATTATTTAATTCAAACGTTTTTGATAATTATTATACTTATAACATTATTTTTAATAAGCAACATTACTGAATGATAAAAAATGAATTATTTTAAATAGATAGTAACTATTAATTAAAATTAACTTATATTTAGTAATACCATTAAATTTATCAATGAACACATCAATCAACAATATAATATTAATATAAAATTAATTTCTATTTTATAGAACAAAATATTCATGTTGGTCCATGTGACAGGACTTCTAAAAAAAATTAACAATTCTTGGTGGCTAACAAATTCTCCCACTTATTAAATACACCCCTGGTAGTACAGGCCGCTTTTCCGCGAGGCTATCTTTCTCATAAAATATCTTCTGTCACATTTATACTTAGTCTTCAGATTTTATATCTTTCTGCCGCAATACACAAGTTGCCAACTCGCTAAATCTCGGCATTATGCCAGATGTAGGAATTGAACTCGCAGAATTATTGTTATGTGTGTGTATGTGTAAGATGAGGCCATCATTACTGGGCCGCTCTTGTCTGTACGCAGTCGAGTCCAATGAACTGAAATTTTAATTGTACTCCATTTAGTTTTCATTATGAAATACTAAATCATTCGTTGCGCTGAAATCAATATTACATAATTTTAATACTTTTGTTTTTTGTGGCTCTCACACCGGAGCAATATAGCAATATAGCAATAACTAGTAACTTATAACTAGCGATATTATTGCTATCTGTCAATATATATTGAATCGGACATATTGACTCACACCAAAGCAATATGATATCGCTATATTGCTAGTTGCTAATTGGTAGTTACTTTATTGCTCCGGTGTGAGAGCCCACTTATAGATGAACTAGAAATTTGTAATTTGACATGATTATAAACATTAAAAGTCGTAGTTACCATACCGATGTTAAAATCTGTATAGACCGCATAAACTCTCTACATGTAAAATTAAATGAATCAGTATCAGTCCTTTTAATTTCACTTCATGAATATTCGAATTGAACCATTATAAAATTCCACTAAATCGAATAATGCAAAGTTGGATTTTTCTACGAAACTGTGCTGAACTTCACATTTTTCCATATAAACACACATGCCATTCTTTAATTATAATTTGATCCAAACTAATTATTATTATTATTCTAGTTTTATCCAAATTGGTTCAGTTGTTTTCATGAATAATGGAAAAAATAGACATATGTACCTACTTAAAATTAATTATTTACAGAGTACCGAAATCAAAATATATTATATTCCCTATAAAGTAAGAAATACTACTAACTTATCAGATGACTTTTTAATATTATCTTATACGTAATTTCGTACAAATCCTTAAAGAGTTAATAACATCGCTTTTATAAAGGCACCATCGTTATTGGCCTGTTGTCTGTACGCAGTCAAGTACAATGAACCGAAATTTAAATTATGGCGTATATATTTCGTGAATTGCATTGTGTCAGGTTGGCATTCCTTTATGCGGATGTCAATATATTATCGTTATTTATTATTGATTGTTTATTTAAGGCTGCGCAACACGAACCACTTTATAAAGTATTTACGTGATTACTTATATTCTATTTTAAGAACAAGTACATTTTTTTAACAAATATGATTACATGTATTGAATTTTAATATGATGTAAGAAAAACATTAAATTATTATTTTTAACTGTTGAAATTTAATAAAAAAATTTTTTTTAAATAAAAGTAAAAATAAAACGACTTCAAAAAAAACCCCAACAAAACAATTTTTAAATCAGTTTTATTTTTTTAAGAGTATTTTCTTTTTTGATTGGCGTACCTAAGAAGTCCATTGCCAGAATCTGATGAAATTTTTACGTGGCCACTCTTTTAAACAAACAAAATTTCACCAAATAGGTGCATATTTGTCGTTATGTCTGGAGAAAAATAAAAAAATATATACAGCAAAATTGAAAAACTCTCCATTATTGAAGTTCGTGGTCAGATTTAAAAAAAATATAATTTCAAACCAAATAAAATAATCAAAATGTTTGTCGAAATTACGCCCGAACATATCTACATAAAAAATATATACATATAGACGAATTGAGAACCTTCGTTCTTTAAAGTCGGTTAAAAATGAATGTAAAAAACTAATTTAGCGCAATAAACTTTCAGGAATCCAAGATAATAGAACTTCAAAGGATTAAAACATCAATAAAAATAACATTAAAGTATATAAGTAGTGGGTTAGGTACATTTAAAAACGAATTTAATTGTCACAGGGTCGTATTTAGATAATCAAAAACGCCCCATTTAAATAAAACTTTTTTATCGAAAAATAATTTTTTTTAATTGAATTTAATTGTCACAGGGTCATATTTAGATAATCAAAAACGCCCCATTTAAATAAAACTTTTTTATCGAAAAATATTTTTTTTAACGTGTTAGTTTAGGTTACCAAAAAAATAACTTAATCAGTTCATCTTCCCCTCCACATGGCTCATTCCCCCTCCCGAAACTTTAGTTGAAATATACAATTTAAATTACATTTTTCTCCTTGTATAAATTTTTGTTCAAATTCTTAGCTTCTTGGCATAAACAGTATCATTTTAAGGCACAGTATCATTACCAGTGCGAACGCTGGAAAAGGTAATTTTTGGAAGAAAGTACTAAATAAAATATTTTGGAAAATTGAGAATATATTTGCCTTTATTAGACGTGTATTTTATAATTTTTTCACGTAAAAATATTTATATCTAAGTGACTTATGCGCTGTTTTCGGAGGCATAAAAAAAAATCTCCTCAACTTCGGCCATGATTCCGGACGATGGAGTAGCTAAAATTAAAAAAAGAAAAAATGTCGGTAAACAGGAAGGTATTTCCTGTATGATGACCTACGATTTTCGAAAAATATTAAAATCTAACAAAGTGGCGTAGTTATGAAAAAAAAAGTATTTTTAATGCCAAATCGTCAATTTTCATCTAATCAAACATATCCTACGTCATCGTAAAGAGTACTCAGTTCAAATTTCAAGTCAATCGGATAATTGCTCTTTGAGTTACAATGTCAGCTAATTTGAAAAATATCATTTCGAGAAAAACGCATTTATAGATTTAACTATCGATTTTTACAAGATAAAATAAGGTGTATTTACCATAAACTACTAATCAGATATACTTATATTATTCTATAGTATTCTTGAAACTCTCCAAAAAGACATAAAAAGAAAAATTGATTTTTTAAAACTTGGTATGACCCCTTAACCAACGTTTCATCATATAAAATCAAGACTTAAAGTGAAAAACTAAAATTCATCTGAGCGATGACCACAGGAACTTTACATTTTAATATCAATATTAGGTGAAGTATATTATGTTTATAATAATCTATAAAACTCATGCAGCATGTGTAAGTTTCAATAAAGCGAATTCTCTGTAACATACAAATCGTTCTTATATTCCACGTATCCGGGTTTCTCTTTCAAATATCAAATATTCAAATTTTCTAACGTAAAAATAAAACTTTCTACATTCCACAAAGAGTCGGTGTTTGAACGTACAAGCAATTTGATAATATTGAGTTTTTTTGTAAATCATGTATTATTTATATATGAAAAATGTGTTCGAAATCAATGCATATGTTGAGAATACTTAGAGCAGTCTTTATAAGCTTTTTTATAATAAACTAACTATTGTAGGTACATAAAACTATTAAACTGCATCTTAGTCTAATAATTTGTGTTCATTATATATGCATTAATACAGAATTGGATCTTTAAAATGTTATCTAAAAAAGCCTTCCCTGCTTATAGAGTTGATGTCGAAATTTTATCATATTTCCAACAAATATATTTTGTTTATCATTACATGAGCAATGAACATGTTCACTATTTTTCATCTGCTTATCTTGCTTCGTTCATAAATGTCTACAATGTAGAAACCTGAAATTAAGGTTATAACGAAAATAAAATGATTATTTGATAGACTATTTTTATAAAGATTCAAACTAAAAATAAACTTTAAATTGCTATAAAACAAATATCCTAAATAGTCGTAATTCAATATTGTAGATTGTAGATAGATAATAATATTTCTTCTGAATCAATTTCGACTTAGGATATAAATACATAAAACTATAAAACAATGGTATTTGTATTGGAGTTAAATGGCGCGTAAAATTGGTACTTCATCGGAAAGATAATGTCCATATAAAATATAAATGCTATATAATTATCTATTTTTCAGGTTCACTTCACTACACAGTTGTGAAAATGTGTTCTACACCGGAAACGAAATATCTTTATAGTAACAAATCATATCACACTTATGTTATAATACAACACGTTTAGTGATGTAACGAATGTATGATTTTAAACATTCGCGAATGCGAATATTCGCTGTCGATATTTGCGCGAATGCGAATGCGAATGTGAATATTTGCTGGTCAATATTCGCGAATGCGAATGCGAATGCGAATATTGAATTTTGAAAAAAAAGCTAAAAAAAAAAAAAAAAAAAAGGTCTTCTGACGAAAAAGCGATATTTTTATTTGTTAATACACCATATTATATTCGCAAAAATATTCGCAACTTTAACTGCGAATGCGAATGCGAATACGAATATTTAAAAATGTGCTAATGCGAATGCGAATGCGAATACGAATGTTTGAAAATGTGCGAATATTCGCGAATGCGAATGCGAATGCGAAT
The DNA here is from genome assembly GCA_949319165.1 of Sialis lutaria. NCBI lineage: Eukaryota > Metazoa > Arthropoda > Insecta > Megaloptera > Sialidae > Sialis > Sialis lutaria. Next base: position 13,637,068 of record OX439239.1, read on the forward strand.
ATTCGTTACATCACTAAACACGTTATAATAAAATTCACACGTATGATTTACTAGTGAACCGATTTTTATGTAATTTTCTTTGTTGTATAACGAAAATGGAGTACACTACGTTCACATATTTAGTGCAGTTGATTGCACGTACAGAAAAGTCAGTAGAATTTAAAATAAAGTAAATGAAAAATTATAATGACATACTGGTAAATTTTAACATAGTACCTATTAAAATTTATTTACTCTGAAAAAGTAATATACTTTAATTTAATTTCTTGCATATGAAAATTTCACATGCATTCTCTATAATTTTACTATGTTTCTATATTACTTTTCATATTTGGCCTATCGCCATCATAGAAACTGCTATACAGTATATTGAATTATAATAGACGTTCTTTTAAATTTTACCATGTCGGGTGTTAAAAATTTCTAGGGTCAAAATCTTTTTCATCAATCTATGCAATTTTTTATTTTTTCCCCATTCCTATGCATCGTAAATAAATAAAATTGTTAATGAAATATTTTTTTCATCTGACTATTAATAACATGTTAAAATAATTTAAGTTTTATAATTATTTTAACATACGGTATAGTAATTTTTGATACTGTTAGTATGAAATATTACTACGTTACCGAATAATTTTTCACAGAATGAAATTTCGTCCTCCCGTTAATGTTTTTTATGTTAAAAATTCATCATCATTTTTTTCAGTGTACGTATATGTTTTCTGAAATTATTGTAATATCCTATCTACCTTTTACATGAAACAAAACTATTTTCGTAACCCGTTTAAAGGTAAAAAAAATATTCGCACATAATTTAGCGTGCTTTCAGTTGTACAATGTATTGACGACGCTGAAAGCCACGAAGCTTTAGCAGCAGCCAAGCCCACTCCGACGAGAATAACGTCTCGCTCAGTGACAGTGAAATATCTCATCGCGAAAGATATATGAATATCAGCACCCCCGCTCATTTATATAAGATATATATACTATATTTGAATAACGGTATAAAATTGTAATTTAACTTGATATATGCTTACTTTTTAAAAGCCTTGGTTTTTGTTCATTACGATGTAATGGTATAACATTTTTGTTCTTTTGATCAGCTTTTTCATTGAAATGGTGATTGGGGATGTTATATGACGTCAGAAGATGTAGTATAAATAATAATTTATATCGAACTCATGTAGATATCTTTAAAAAAAATGGAATTTTTATTTTTTCGATCTTTGAGTAAACAGTACCTTAGTTAAAGCCTAATATAGCTAATTTGAGAATATTTAAAAAATATAAGTGTTTTTTGTTTGAAATAAGTAAGAGGATCCATTGTATCGATGATTTATTTTAACCCTTAATTATTCGCGCGGTGTATTTTATACACCACATAAAAAAGCTAGTTTTTGGGATTTTGAATGTATTATATTAATTTTTTTGTCCAATTCACATTATGTACTATTTATTTTTGAGGAACTAACAATAAGAAAAATTTATTTAAAACTAACCCAACTAAAAATTAAGGATAAGAAAGAAAAATTAACCAAAATAAATCTAACAAAGTACACAAAACTGTTCAATATTCATCTTGCAATAAATCGGACAGCAAAATTTAAATTTTGTTGGTATTTTTTTAAATTTTGCTCTTTTGACAAGATGTCTTCCATCAGCAGCATCACAAATGTCTTAAAAACGCGGTTCTTCGCTTTATAGGATGCTGCTATTTGTGCGTTAATACCACCTTGGTTTACAGTCCCACAAAAATGTATGCATTTAGTAATCACTGAAAATGCGTTACTGGTGTATAAAATACACCAGCGCGAGTAATTAAGGGTTAATGTACACGTTTAATTTGTTTTATTTGATTGAAAAAAGGCGATTAAGTCGGTAAACAACTGATTTTTTACCCTAAACAGAAAACCCTGGAACATTTTGAAGTGCCATCAGTTTTATGCATCGCAGACACTACTAAAAACATATTGTAATAAGATTACTTATAGGCAACATTAGATTTAGATTGTCCTTTGTATGTATTATTATCTCTGTCTCAAATTTTAAATGTTATACCCAACATTACTTCAAAACTCTATACGACAATAGCATTTAAAAACAACCCACACAAATAAAATAAACAAACCATATTTCATAAATATAATGCTTGAGAAAAAATTCCCGCTCATAAAAATAATAATTTTCATTGAAGATTCGATGTATCTTCCGCAAGGATATGTGTATCTGACATTTATTTTAAAAATTAAACGCGAATATAAACACAGACATTAGTGCGGCTATAAAGTTAAGATAAATTGCTATATTTTACGACGTGCATGCCTATTTCTATTTAACCGTACCTCGGCGAACACGTTGTCGTCGACATCGCCGTATGTGGCGTTCTGAATATTTAAAACAGACACGTGCACTCAATTGTTTCAACATAGAAAATGTTAACTGAATTTTAAGTTTTAATGGCGGGTTTCATGTCTTTCGCGTTTCGTGATTGAATAAGGTATATTTGTTTATTTTGAATATTGAATTAAACCATTTCCATTTATGAAATTTATTCTCCATACATAAATCTATAGTAATCAACTTTCCGAGACAATTTTCATTTTAGAGGCAGTAGAATCTATTTTGATAGATCTTAAAAAAATTCTGTTTGTTACAAGTAAACTCGAAATAACTGAACCGCTTTTACAGAGATTTTTATTAGTAGAAACAAAAATAGTTAAGGCCAAGGTATATAAATATATAGATAGTGCCATGCAGTCGTTGACCAATCAGCGTTGACGCGGGAATTGACGTCATCAGGCGTATGTATTCAAATATTATAAATATATATACATAATTGCAAAAACATTAATTTATTATTGTTTTCGTATTTTTTGATATTTGAACAATACATACAATCACAGAAGTACAAATTCAATATTAAAAAATCATAAAAAGTTGTCACAGATAATTTGGTGTATTCGAGAAGCGTTAGTTTTACTGTCCTTAAGTTGGCAATACAAAAACCGGGCAATGTCGTGTTAACAGCTTTTTATGATTTTGTAATATTGAATTTGTACTTCTGTGATTGTATGTATTGTTAAATTGTTAAAAAATATGAAAACAATAATAAATTAAAAAATGTTTTTGCAACTATACATTTATAACATTTGAATACATACGCCTGGTGACGTCAATTCCCGCTCCAACGCTGATTGGTCAACAACCGCATGATACTACCTATATATTTATATACCTTGAGTTAAGGCTATATTATATCAGGGACTAACAAAAGAAAAACCATGAAAGGTGTTCCTATGATGGAATTTTTTTTCGGTGGGAAAGGTAGTTTAATACAAAATATTAGTTTAATGCAGATATAAATATTTTTTAAACTTAAAACTTTTAAAATTATAAGGACTGAAATATTTTAAGATATTATTTCATTTTCTCCAAAAATTTAAAACTTTTTTATACAAATAATTTAATTGCTTATTTTATTTTTTAAACAGCTCATGTAAAAAGTTTTTTTTTAAATGTAAATCTATTAAGAACGAATATGGATGGTTAAAGAAGATAATAAAATCCTCTTTATTATATTTTAATTTATAAATATTTCGATTATTCAATACCTGTGTGAAGTTAACCCTCCTTTTCTTGAAATTCAAAATTTTGAAAGATGTGTTGAATTGTGCTAGTTAATCCTAATAATATTCCGAAACATCAATACTCTTAAGAGAAATTTTCGAGCCATATTTAAACGTTGATTTGGGGACATACATATTTACTTAATTTAACTAATAGTAAAAATATATTTCAATCATCTTAATAGTAAAATTAAGAAGGTGGAAGACCTTTACTCGCCAAAACAGTGATATCGTTTAATATTTTTTTAGAATAGGTAAGCGACATTGAATAATAAATAATAATATGTGTTCTGCTAAAGACAGTTGTCTTTTAATATTTGAATATGCTGTATTTGTTTTTACTTTGTTCATTACTGAAATAATTAAAGTAAATAGCATTACATTTCCCCGTTTGTTATAAATATTTACAATTACTTTAGCTACAAATGCTACTATGTATACTACATAAATAATAAATCGATAAATGCGCTGTCTCTCTCTTAATCCCAATCTAATTTAAATCCTAGTTGAGGCTCCACTTTACATGTTTCGATGTGTTTATTTAGAAAATGGTAATACAGTTGTAATTCTATAATGTCGACAGATAATTATTATTATACCGGGTGTACAAAATAAAACGTTACGAATTTTTATTTAAGAATGTAAGTTGATTACAGAGAAACTTTTCAGATAAAAGTTACTAACAATTAGTTGGAAGCAGGCCCTGAGAGAGTTTCAACGGGGCCCGGGTAAACCCACATTTGAGGGGGCTTATACCTCCCCCCACCGAGCGTTAGGAAATTCCAAACAAATTTCGTACTAGTAAAATTCAATTAATTTTCTGATACTATTTTAGTATTAAAAATCAGGGTTTTTTTAAAGAATTTTTATGTTTTTTAAATAGCCTCTGTTAAAAATAGAATAATGATCAAAGAATATGTAAAATATAAATAACTTTCATGACACCGGAGCCCATGAGACACAGGGGGGGCGGACCATATGGCCCTCCTAGCCCCCCCCCCCCTCTATCTGGGCTTGGTTGGAAGTATCATTATAATGATTTTTTTCTTTCGTGGTTTTTTATGGTATTTATGAGAATCTATATATTTTTGTTTTTTGAATCTACGTGAAAAATAAGAAAGTTTTGTACAAATCATTTTGAAACGATGGGTATTTATTTTAACATTTTGAAAATAATTTAAAAAAAACACATGAGAAAACTGATTATTGCGCTTGTGATATATATACGGTATTTTTCGAAGAGCAGGAAAGTAAGAAAAAGAAAATTATTGCGATTAATTTCTTGGGAAATAAAAAAAAATATATTACGAGTAAACCCAAATTTTATAAATATATAAAAAAAGTTCCACTTAAAATCTTAAAATAATTCTTCACCTGTAAGTAAAGATATTGTCAAAATACCATACAAAAATTTTGAGTATATAAGGATAATTTTATTTTGACGATATTTTTGCTCATATGATTTTTGAAAATAAAAGAAAATTTAAATAAAGCAGTATTTAAAAACAATTTTGCTTTATTAAGAAATATATTATTCCTATAGTTACGTTCCTGTATTATACATATTCAATATGTTTCCACTTCTTTTGTTTTTTAATACATTTTCCCTGTAGCGGTATTTAGTTACTTTGTATCATCTGGTGTACTGTGTACCAACAGTTTTTGCATCGAAACATTATACAAACGATTATATCGGTGAAAATATTTGCACAATGCAGTGCAACAGTTTATTTTTACATAGAGTTACTGTAAACATTATGTTTGTAAAGCAGCGTTAAATTATACACCCGAATGTATTGGAAAATGATAAATTGAAATATTGTTTTATTCATAATAGTAAAGAGTAAATTTTCTATCCATAATTTTTAAACTTAAACATTATTTATACTTAGTTTAAGTACTTATCATTTTGATATTAAAATTGGCAATACAAAATTTTGGTCATATTTTTTGCCAACATGAATTATAAATTACTGAATTCCCTACCCATTTCATAAAAACTTTTGAAACATATCCATTAACAAATTAACTTTTTTTAATGTTTTATGCTTGTTATAATAAATTATCATTTTAAAACAATTAAATGTTCTTCTTTCTTTCATTGTTAGTTCAATTTTGGTAACCCCTAAATATTACTATTACGCTGTCCTGCATTTTCTGACGATTTTTCTTAGTTTTCATGTCAGTTTTTAATCTTCATCAACCTCAATCCTCTGTTCTTTGACAACAGATCGAATAGGCATGTGGACTAATTAAAAAAAAACTATTCTATGATGATCTTACGTGTCTCCTATTTCCAAAAAAATACTTATTTCTGCAGAAAATATAGGTTTAATCGCAGAAATTGACTCTTAAAAATAATTTTGAATTGCCGCCAAAACGCTCGCAGGTGACACATGAGGTTTGTGTCGTCACACTCCTTGTCAACAATAATCAAACATTTAGAATTAGATAATAATTCAACTATTTTGTGTGTTAAAAATGAATTCCAAAGTATATAAGTTCCAAAATAAGGTATGTATCTAATAATCTTGTAAGAAGAAATGATATTTGTCTAAATTAAAGTCAATCACTTTTGACATTTAGTGGTCCGTGACGTCATTCCATTTAACATGGTGGATTGCTGTATTTTGCATTTTTATTTTAGCAAAAATTATATTAATCTCTGCCCCGCCCCTCCTTAGTCCGCCACTGGCATGTATGATCAACTTCTTCAACCAATGTTTATAAATATATATATCGATATTATTTTGACATAATATTCAGTATTTCATGTACAAGTGATTCTTTTCGGCAATTCACAATACCCGCGGCTTACTCTATCAACACAGAAGTTGTGTATCGCGTGTTGCGAGGTGCCAGAAATGAGGCACTTTAGCAAAGTTAATAGTCTCGATTGACGCAAAATCAATCGTCGTGGCTCCACCGCTTGTTCTGCTATTTTCTACGTTGTTGCACGTATTAAATTGAGACCATCGGCATGCGATGTGCGCGCGGTATGTGTATAAGCAGGTCCTTATTAAACTGTTTAGAGGCCCTGGAATCTTAAAAAAAAAAAACATAAAATATTATTTTTTCAATAAGTTGGTAAATTATGAAATTTGAGTAAAAGGTTTTTAGATATTATAATAAACAACATATTTGTGACAATAATGAGGCATTGAAGTAAAAACAAAATACTGTATATTCATCTAATATACTCTATACTACGGTAAAGTATACAAGACTACAGTGACCCATATAGGAAATGCCAGCCTTGACGATGGGCCCAAACTTGGCCCAATATTAAGTTGTCAAGTGTCGCTTTTTAATATTGGCCCCAGTCTAGGCCAACTTTCATACACCGAGCTTCGGTCACCTATCCTTTACCCAAGATTGGGACAACATTTAGATACCAAACTATTCTTTACCCAAGATTAGTCCAACACTGGGCCAGCCTTGGTACGACAAGCCTTGGTCGACAAGCCTTGGCCGAGCCTTGAACGAAGTTATTATTTGTATCTTGGCTCATTGTCAGTGTTGGCAATAATTGGCGCAAGCTTGGGCCAGCCTTGGCTCCTTTGTAGTTTCTTAAGCGGGGAGGCAAGACTATTGGTTATAAAATTCGAGATTATCTTAACCTATTTTAATGAAGGTTTAGCTACTGAATATACACTAAAAATATGGGTTAACATATGATTCATTTGGAACTCAAGAAAAAAAACATATACATATAGATTTTACATATTTTGATACAATACTAAAACTGAAAAAAAATCATGACGTATACCGAAAAAAGTATTTTATTCCATACTACATAAATTGTTAGTTAGGTTAGTCCAGTCCTGTATGCTTGTGTTCTATCTTGAAGGATATTCGGTTTGAATGCACTTTCTGTTTATCATTATATAATATATGTATAGTATTCGATTTATTTTCACCCGATACATTCTTGTGGGGATTGCTTGATTGAAAATGTAGTTGATTTTGTGTATTTTGTTTTGTGCTATGGGATTTTCATTCTTGCTTAATGCATCTCTAAAGAAACTTAAGGGGCTATAATACCAGTGTGAACGCTGGTTTGGGTGATTTTCGGAAATTTTTTGGAAGAAAAATACTCAATGAAATATTTTGGAAAATTGAGAATATATTTGGCTATATTAGACGTGTATTCCATAATTTTTTCACGTAAAAATATCGATATCTAAGTGACTTATGCGCTATCTTCGGTAGCGTCAAAAAAAATCTCCTCCACTGCTGCCATGATTCCGGACGATGGAGTAGTTGAAATTGAAAAAAGAAAAAATGTCGTTGAACTGGAAGGTATTTCCTGTACGGTGACCTACGATTTTCGAAAAATTTCAAAATCTAACTAAGTGGCGTAGTTATGAAAAAAAGTATGTTTTATTGCCTCTAAAATGGTCGTATTTTTAATGTCAAATCGTCAATTTTCATCCAATCAAAAATATTCGATGTCATCGTAGAGTAAATATATTCAAGAGTACTCAGTTCAAATTTCAAGTTAAATTGCTCTTTGAGTTAGCAAATTTTAAAAATCTCATTTCGAGAAAAAGATTTAACTATCGATTTTTACAAGATAAAATTATATTTACCATAAAAACTACTAATCAGCTATACTGGCCCATATAATGGACCCTCTTCTTCCTCGAATAATGCCTCCAAAAAGGCACAAAAATTTTTTTTTTTTAAATTTCACACTGGTGTGGCCCCTTAAGCTGAACTAAAACATAAAATATTATACATTCAAAATAAAATATTTTGTATACTTAAGATATGCTAATTAAGAAAGTAGGTTTACGTTAGTTAAAATATTGATACATTTGTTTAACTTTCAACAATGCATTTTCTACAAAAACAAAGTAAAACTTCATTAAAATAAAAAGGGAATAAAGAAAATAATGAAAATTAATTGTTGCAACAGAATATTTGTAGCAAGTTGGTTATTTATGAAGTTAAACAGATTACAAATGGTGTGGATGAAGTAAAATTAGTGAAAATACAGTAGTTAAATGTTGAATAAGTTCTAAAAGTTTCTTTCGACTGAGAAGAACATCAGCAGTTTGGACTACTTGATTCTATTATGAATACTAATTATCACACTATTTCAATTTAAGAAACTTCTAAATGTAGATTTTTCTAAAGTTTTAACACATTTTTTTTGCTACGAAAATATGAAATGTAGGTTTTATTCAGAGTTGATATTTAAGTGTTTATTTTTGTGTAGTTAACTGTATAAATAAAAAAAATCGAACTCGAGATTTAAACGGAATTACACGTTTTGAGAGTCATAAATTGAATACAACTATTTTTTAATGATGTAAATGAGTGATTTATTTATTAATTTTTTGTGACGGGCCGTTCTGAAATTCTGAAATTTTGAAGTTCTTGATCTGATTATTGTATATAGTTTATAACATGAAAGATGACCGGTATAATCATTGTAATTTGTGTTACAAACTATAATTTCTATAAGTCTATTAAATTAAACCATGGTTTTATAAATCGGATAAAATTTTAGTGAGTCGCTTTGGCTACTGAACAATTAATATGAAAAATGATTTTAATCATTTCATATGTAAAAGACATATTTTTAATAATGATTAGAATTAAAGAAATAAAAAATATCAAACAATATTACTGTTCCTTATTATGCTGTTCTGAGAAATCAGACATTTTATCGCATTGATCTCTGAAGGTACAATGTGCGCATTTTTGACCGAGTCATACATTATTGACCATAATTTGGACAATTTTTATACGATTGTTTTGAAATTTTGATATGTCAAATGACAGATATAAGGCTATGTTTCTGAGAATTTATGTCATAATTCAATGGAAATTTTGCAAATAACAGCACGTCAAAGTTCGCGAAATGATCAATTTTCCATTAAAAATCCATGTTTTTTTTTTGTTGAACGTGTTTTTTCTATTTTGTCGTGGAAAATGTACAAGAAAATGTTTTGAAATATTATTTTAGTGTACATACTAAGTTTTAATTATCTCTTCAATGAAATTTTTTAATCAAAAATGACGGTTGTAATTTTTTAATTTTTGCATGTTTGGAAAAACGATTTTTTCCGAATATCTCAAAAACTAGACCTAGAAAAAAAATGATGGTCATTTTCGGAATCAGTGAGCCAAAATTACCCAAGAAAACATTATCTTAATTTTGCGCCAAAACATTTTTTTTTTCTGTTGACCAGTGTAATTGTCAGATAGATCAGTATTAATATTTCTATCAAAACCTTGATTTTGAAAATTTTCAGCATTAACTATGTATACAGGGTCCTCCAATAGTGTGTCCGGCATTGTTTTACGCCCAAACTATTGAAGATAGAGTTTTAGGATAAAAAATTTATTATATATATTGACCCTAAAGAATTTCAGGAAAATATTTTCAACCCCCTAAAACCGCTCCTTGAGGGGTAGTTTGAGGGGTACATGCCCGTTTCTCAGTAAAATCAAATGGAAAGGTATATCAAAAAGTACATATTTGTAAAGATAATGAAATAATAAGAAACTTTCGTAAAACAAAATTTTTTATACTTTCAATTGTTTAAAAAATATGGTGACTTGTTCTCAAATTTTAGGGTTTCACTAAAAGTGGTCTAATTTCGTTAAAAATTAATGGAATTTTATTATTTTTTCAAATTTAGAAAGTAGAAATAATGAACTTTGTAAAGATGTATGACTATTTGTGATTTTGATAGTTTAAAGTGTCATACGCGATATATCAAAAATTCAAAAGTTCAACTAGGGATAATTTGAAATTTTCAAATACAACGGTATATCAATTAGTACTTTTTCTTCAAAAGGATATGTAAATAAACAACTTTTGTTAAGAAAATTTAAAATTATTATTTTAAAATTGAAAACTGAAAATAAAAATTTTTAATTTAATTTTTTTTTATCAAAAACTGTTTATTTACATATCTTCTTTAAGAAAAAGTACTAATTGATATATCATTGTATTTAAAAATTTTGAATTATCCCTAATTGAACTTTTCAATTTTTGGTATGTCGAGTATGACACTTTAAACTATTAAAATCTCAAATAATCATACATCTTTACAAAGTTCATTATTTCTACTTTCTAAATTTAAAATAATAATAAAATTCCATAAATATTTAACGAAATTAGAGCACATTGAGTAAAACTCTAAAATTTGGTAACAAGTCGCCATATTTTTTAAACAATTGAAAGTATGAAAATTTTTGTTTTACGAAAGTTTCTTATTTTTTCATTATCTTTACAAATATGTACTTTTTGATATACCATTTCATTTGATTTTACTGAGAAACGGGTATGTACCCCTCAAACTACCCCCCAAGGAGCGGTTTTAGGAGGTTGAAAATATTTTCCTGAAATTCTTTAGGGTCAATATAAATAATAAATTTTTTATCCTAAAACTCTATCTTCAATAGTTTGGGCGTAAAACAATGCCGGACACACTATTGGAGGACCCTGTATATCATACTTTGATAACTGTAAAAATACACATACAAATCTTGGACTCTAGAAAATAATTTTGAGATCCATTAAAACAAAAATTAGTATTCATCCGAGAAAGGAAAATTAATTTAGAAAAGTGTTTTACCCTTTTCCCTCTCCTAATTACCTAATTTTCCAACAGTATAATACACCACAGCATACATTATATACTGTAAATTAAACATATATGATTTAATGAATTAATAAAAACATCAAATGACTTAACATTTATTAACCATAACATTCGCATGCATTTTCTAAATGAAGACGTGTTACAGTAGTATATCATTATCAAATGCCGCAACGTCTGCGAGGAATCCGCTTGTATGACATTCAACATGTTTGCGTTGTTACAAATATATATTACCTTGTACGGTGAAACTTTGGTACCGATGCAGTATGTGAAACTTTACAGGATAATAACAACACAACAGTAACTAAACTTATTAATAACTGGAGTTTTGTGGAGATAGAAGAGTATAAATTAAGATAATAATTTTGATTGTTATCTGTTATTAGATTTTTTAAACTTTAATTTAATTAAATTTATTGGTCTATTAGTAAGTATTATCCTTTTAAATTCTGTAATAGATACGGTAACTAAATGTCGTTCCCCGAGGCAGATCGCAGTATCTAAATTATTTTTAAATACAGGGTCCTCCAATAGTGTGTCCGGCATTGTTTTACGCCCAAACTATTGAAGATAGAGCTTTAGGATAAAAAATGTATTATATATATTGACCCTAAAGAATTTCAGGAAAATATTTTCAACCCCCTAAAACCGCTCCTTGGGGGGTAGTTTGAGGGGTACATATCCGTTTCTCAGTTAAATCAAATGGAATGGTATATCAAAAAGTACATATTTGTAAAGATCATAAAAAAATACGAAACTTTCGTAAAACAAAAATTTTCATACTTTCAATTGTTTAAAAAATATGGCGACTTATTCTCAAATTTTAGGGTTTCACTAAAAGTGCTCTAATTTCGTTAAAAAGTAATGGAATTTTATTATTTTTTCAAATTTAGAAAGTAGAATTAATGAACTTTGTAAAGATGTATGACTATTTGTGATTTTGATAGTTTAGAGTGTCATACGCGATATATCAAAAATTCAAAAGTTCAATTAGAGATAATTCGAAATTTTCAAATACAACGGTGTATCAATTAGTACTTATTCTTAAAAAGGATATGTAAATAAACAACTTTTGTTAAGAAAATTTAAAATTTAAAGTTATAATTTTAAAATTGAAAACTGAAAATTAAAATTTTTAATTATAATTTTTTTTTTATCAAAAACTGTTAATTTACATATCTTCTTTAAGAAAAAGTACTAATTGATATACCATTGTATTTAAAAATTTTGAATTATCCCTAATTGAACTTTTCAATTTTTGGTATGTCGAGTATGACACTTTAAACTATTAAAATCTCAAATAATCATACATCTTTACAAAGTTCGTTATTTCTACTTTCTAAATTTAAAATAATAATAAAATTCCATAAATATTTAACGAAATTACAGCACTTTGAGTAAAACTCTAAAATTTGATAACAAGTCGCCATATTTTTTAAACAATTGAAAGTATGAAAATTTTTGTTTTACGAAAGTTTCTTATTTTTTCATTATGTTTACAAATATGTACTTTTTGATATACCATTCCATTTGATTTTACTGAGAAACGGGTATGTACCCCTCAAACTCCCCCCCAAGGAGTGGTTTTAGGGGGTTGAAAATATTTTCCTGAAATTCTTTAGGGTCGATATATATAGTAAAAATTTTATCCTAACTCTCTATCTTCAATAGTTTGGGCGTAAAACAATGCCGGACGCACTATTGGAGGACCCTGTATATTACAACTGAAAATCTCAAGTAAAAAAGACGATTTTTATCATTTCGATGGTAAGAACACAATTAAGGCTTTTTTCTGATGAATAGCACTGAAATTAAAAAAGCTGCTTTCAAAAAACCAATTACATTTATCCTATCTTTTTTTCAATTTTTATTCAATAATATAAACACTAAAATTGAATGCTTTAGATCAGTGTTTCCCAACGTGGGGCCCACGCCCCACAGGAGGGCATTTTGATTGTTAAGAGGGGCAATTCGTAAATGGACTCATCCAGAGTTTAAGTTAATTGTATGGCAACTCTTAGGAACCTGACATAAAATCTCTTTGCAGCAAGCATCAAGCGCAAGGGTCTCACTAAATTCAAATAATAAATAATTACAAATAATTAAAATAATATAGAAAAATCATTAAATCTATGTTGTACTTTAATTTCAGTTCTCCATTATATGTTTTGAAAATTTTACTGTGTATGCTCAATAATTTCCTAGTGATTTCTTCCTTAAACCTATCATTCAAGTTTCTTTAACGAACATTTAATTTTTGAATATTAAAATTTATGTTTATGTTGGGGGGGGGGGGTATAAGAATTTTAGAAAGGCTTAGGTGGGGCATAGCACAAAAAAGGTTGGGAAACACTGTTTTAGATTGACATTCATGTAAAATTCTATGGTAAATTCATATGGATGACAGTTTCCCTTTTCTCTTAAAATTTAACATAAAATTGCTGTTAAATGTTCATTTCCACTCATGCCAAAATTTTTAAACATTTTGAAATCTTATAGATCTATATTGTCTAATATCTAACAATTTAAAATTATTTGATAAATCGCGTAAAGAAAATACCTAGATTAAATATTTTTTTAATTATTCAAAAATATCAGTAAGATTTACAATAAGCGTGTTTAAAAATTGAAAATCCCAAACTGCATAAAATAATATTAAAATTAATATACACAACAAATGTGGGTCGAATAAACCCGTGATCTTGCACAGTCAAAACGATTGCAAAGCTGTTAAAGGGCCATTAAATCTTGCTACATGAGCATTACGCCAAGTTTCCGCAGTTTGGAAAATCAGTTTACTTGTGCCTTCGCCACGGAAAGTGTTATGTTTGAACCACAAACGACAATAGAAAATCAATAGCCTGTTATTTCCATGTAGTACCAGCATAACTGTGAATATATATCCGCCAATGTTGACTGACACCTATATGTGACCGCAAATCGATTGTGGGTAGAGCTGATTCTACCATCGCCGTTTCGTACGGACCCCTACCCCCTTGTACAGTGGCGTAAATGTACACATATATACATATTAATTATATCAATTCAATTTTAAAATTTCTTAATTTACAAGTGCCTTCTCATGTAGTGTATAGTAAATTTACACATTTCCAGTTTATGTGAACTCATATAGTAAATGAATATATGAAGGACATTTAATGTTTACATGATCGGTTGCTCTAAATACGTAAGAGTTACACCTCTACCACTTTTTTCTATAGCGCCATTTTTACTTTCACATTGTATAAAATAAAAATCGCACACAAAAGGTTCAGTAATGTAATATCGTCGCTTATCTAACAACACCGCTCAAGTCATTTTGACCAAGTTTACAGGAGAGCGAAAAAACCGTGTATTTTTTATATATGTCAACCCTTGCGCACTGTCACTATTTTTTTAATTCTGGTCTCTTATTGGCCGAAACGTCTAGAATATGATTGATAGATCGACGCGCAATGAAGAGCTCTATCCAATGACATTCAAATGTAAAAACCGCTAATTTTCGACTTGAGCGATGTTGTTAGGTAAGCGACGATATAATTAACTAGTTCTTCATACCTAATAAAAGTAATGATCAGTTCTTACATGGAGTAATGTGGTGATATATCGTCGTAGTTATATTTCTATAAAGTCTAAAAATAGCATCGAGTACATATAACATTATCAAAATATATTCTTTTTCCTGTAAAATGACGTATAGATTTAAAATCTCCATTTTACACATATGGCTTCCAGATTTACATTTTAATATGTTATGTATTTTGATTATTTGATTAGTAAAGTAAATATGTATATTTGTACATGTTTTAAAATACAGTTTTTTTACCTTTTTTAGCCCACGAGCCCCTTTTTATAAGAGAAAACTTTGAGAACCTCTCTGTGGGTTACCGCAATGTAATATTTATTTACATTCTTTAACCAACATTTACGTTACATATACGTCCCGTCAGAATCAATGGAATCCCTCAAGGTTGACAGTTTAAAAGCCACAGCTTTAAAAGATTTTTTTAAATATAAATTATCTAACAATCAAATCTACAGTTAATCATAATCTACTTTTAAAATTTGCAAGAATTTTATTCAAATAATTAAAATAATTTTAACGTTTCAATTAATTGTAGTTCATTAAAAATAATAAATAGATTTGATCCGCCACTGGATCTACCCCTTTTTCGTTATGATAACATGTATAGATAATCTACATGCTACGGCATTTCTGCTATTTTATTTTTGTACTCACTTTTTTATAGAACGTTGTTATTATATCTGGGTACAATATTGTTATTGATACCTTTCGATCCGATACAAGATAAATTTTAAATTTGTTTATTCGCTTGTTTGTTTTTTAATTGAGATCATAGATTGTGAGTTTTTCCCTCGACATGTTATTTACTTTGTTTTTCTTTTTGTTTGTATATAATTATAAATGTAAAATGTCGGTATATTTAAAGATTAATCACATTCATTCAAAAAAACATATTTGTTGAATAAGTACATATATAAATAAATAGGATACAAAAAAACATTATTTAACATAAAATGTGTTATCAAATTAAATCACGCCGCTTTCAATACCATTTAAGAAAGAGGGATTTTTTCGAATTAAAATAGTAAAATGGTCAGTTTTGATTTATCTTATGTGGACGCAATCAAAATGGAATTTGAACAATTGTGAGATTATGAGTAAACATTTAACTATTAAAATAAATAGGAAAAACTTGCGACTTTGTTAAAGCTGACCTCAGAAACTACAGAACCGATTTGAATGAAACTTTTGCCAACGCTTTCCTTTTCCCATGTAACATATGATATGTAACATCATGCTATAAGCCAGCGGTTTCCAAACTTTATGTAACTACGCCTCCCTTTAAAAAAATTTAATCTCATGCGCCCCCCCCCCCTTTATTTTATAAAATTATACAGACATATTTTAAAAATGTATAAAATGTATTTTTTTTGCTTATAAAATTTATTTTTAATGCACACAAAAAAAACTGTATTGGATCAAGAAAATCTTCTTTGTATATAACGAAAACAATATTTTCTGAATATAAGAAAAGTACTCTTAATCCTACTACATTATTTCTTCGTCCAAGAATACTATAGTTGGTTTAAGAATATATTTCTTATCTTGTTATTATAAATATTGTTTTCGTTATATACAAAACAAGGTTTACTTGGCTCAAGTAAACCTTTCTACCTGTGTGCGGTGAATGTACTTGTTTATTAGCACAATCTTCATAAAATCTAGGTGTTATAAAGGGGAGTGCTTTTACTCAGATTTTTTTTAGAAGTATCGCATGATAATTCTATCAGTTTTGCTTTTTCAATAATATTTGTCAGTCTAAAACTACACAGTAACGTCCCTTTCAGAAAGAGATAATATACATACATATGTATGTATACACAAATAATGTTATGTTATAAAAAATTATTTATTGTATATATTTTTTATTTATATAACTTAATGTGATGCTATGAAAATTAAATTTCTGTTAAACTTTTCGCGCCTCCCTTTGCACTAGTTCGCGCCTCCCCAAGGAGGCGCGCCTCCCAGTTTGGAAACCACTGCTATAAGCCCAGAAAAATAAGCGGTAAATGAAAATGGGACATAATTCGGAGGGAAATTTCGTTCAGATCATATATTATATAACGGGACAGGTCAACTCGGCGCATCCAACTCGGTTATGGTCAACTCGGCGCATCTAACTCGGCTATGGTCAACTCGGCGATAGTAATAATTATTAGTAAATATATATTTTAACTAGAATTTGCCCACGGCTTCACCCGCGTGTATTATGAATGGAAAAAATGAATGGTTATTTTTTAAATGAAATAGAATATGAAAACAGCAATTCTGCCAAAAAATAGAAATACTTATGTTGGCAGAATTATCAATTTTTATAATGTTTGTTATATCTGAATGTCATTTTTTTTACTGATGAGTTGTAAACAATTTAACATTAAGCTGAGATAGTTTATTGTTCGATTTGAATTAAAAACAACGGATTATTCATTTTTCATTTGTTATTTGTTATTTTATGACAATGAGAAAATTTGCCACCAAATATCTTAAAACCTAAATATGTTTTTGAAACTACTATTAAATTATTAATATACTCATTATTTAACAGAATTTTTTATAATCTGAAATATGAGTTGAATTTAAAAATATTCTGTCCGCGCAACCACCGCGGTAAGCGAATTTTATTTGATAAAAAAAAATAAAAAAAATAATTAAATGTGTAAAAATAAGTTGGCTCTGAAATTTTTTAAATTTTTTTTGATTATTAACTTTTTACTCTACATAATAAACCAAAAAATAAAATAAAAAGCTTGTAAAAAAAATTTCCACATCGGGACTCGAACTCGAGATTTTTAGTTTACAATCTCTACAATATTTTTTTTGTTTTTAAAATATCAACCAAACGGTACTTTATATCGAAAAATCACAAGAGATACAATAATTTTGTTTTATTGAGAGGATTCCAAAACATATTATCAATCCGATATTTAATACCCGAGATATGATTTTTTTTTGGTTTTGAACGGTCGCCATTTTGAAATCAATAAAGGAATTTCGCTGACTAACGAACTTAACCGAGGTATTCGTGAGATCGATTTTTCAACCAAGTTTCAAAAAGATCGGAAGTAATCCTGGAAGGCTAGAGAGTCCACTCGAAACGGCAGATATACATATATATATATATATATATATATATATATATATATATATATATATATATATATATATATATATATATATATATATATATATATATATATATATATATATATATATATATATATATATATATATATATATATATATATATATATATATATATATATATATATATATATATATATATACATACAGTTTTGAACGGACCTCATTTTCGTGATCTCGAGATCAAGTTTGATAAAGATATATAGTTTTTTTTCCGAAGTTGCGTCATGATGGTGATAGCAATAGCTATATTTTTCTTCGAAAAATTCGCTAAAATGATTGTTGCAAATTGCAATAGGTATTTAAATTTTAAATTTAAAAAAATCGTCACAAATTGTAGATGAAAAAAATAAGGATTAACTTTTTTATTCATACCCCATCCCCCCCGTTCAAATACGGACCGATTAAAAAATGTATACATAATACACGCGGGTGAAGCCACGGATAATTCTAGTTAAAAATATATTTACTAATAATAATTATTATTATTATTATAGCTTGCGCCGAGTTGGATGCGTCGAGTTGACGCGTACCCTTTATAATTAAATGTGTACTCGTATATATGTACAAATGTATGTTTCAATTTACTCTATGTATTTAGATAAAACAAATAAAATTTATTAAATAAGGAAATCATCCAACGTTAAAAATAATGAGCAAGGATGCCATTTTTATATCTGGAAGTTAAAAAGCGTTACAGTTATCAGAAAATCTTCTACATTTCATTACAGACACGAATACAACAAGTAATAATTTCCGTATTCAATTATAATAATTATTTTTTATTTGTAATATCAAAAGAACCAATTTATTATTTATGTATACGTGCAAATCATTGAAGCTAAACTAGGTATCTTTTCTTATTAACGAAGCACAAGTACCGAGAAATTACTTGTAGCGGCTGCACAATCTATAACAGAAGATCCGTCTCATCTTTTTTCACAAACGATCCATCAGTTAGATGCTAGACAGGGTGAAATAATTTCTAAAGAATTTATCTGATGCAGTAAACATGCACCAACCAAGGTAAATGTTCGTAATGTATCTTCAATACTTGACTTGCTAACGCTGCAGTAAACTGAGATTGTTCCACGTTTGATTAATTCCAACAGTGTAGAATCTTTTTTTTATTTAGGAATGTTAAATAACATACATAATGTTTTAAATTACTATTTCTTAACTTGATAAAAATGGTAGTAAAGGTTCAATCTTGTAATTAATTTTGTACTCACTTCTTTACATAGGTGGGCATTAACTCGTTAATCCGTTAATCGTTAATTAACGAAGTTAACAAAATGCTTAACAGATTAACTTTTAAGTTAACTTAAAAAAATGTAACGCTTTTATTAACTTCCGTTAATTTTAGTCCGTTACATTGATTGTTTGATGACAAATACATAAGAAAATTGTCAAAATAGCAAAAAAAAAAACGTCTTCAATCATTTTCGATGGTTAACTTTTAACGGTTAACGGTAAACTTTCGTTAAATTTCCAGTTTTTCAATTAACTTTAACTTCCGTTAAATTTTCGGAATTTTAACGCTTTAACGATTAACGAAGTTAACTTTTCGATTAACTGTGCCCACCTATGATTCTTGATATCTGATATACGAAATTTTGTATACAGACAAAAACGTGCCATCTTAATATCAGTTACATACATGTGCAAGTCTCTGATTTAAAAAAAGTTTTTATATTGTAATATATTGAAAAAAAAATTCTTAAAAATTTGTATGCAAACAGTTTTCTATAGGCATTTAACTTTTTCGAAATTTTAAGCTTGATTTTAAAAAACTAATTTCTTCTGTAAAGAAGCAATTGACAAGAAAAAAATTAAAACTATCATATTATATCTGATGTAAAATTTTCTACCAAATCCGAATCAGACCTTCTTTTTTTGATTGGATCTTATAATATTTTTTTCGTTAAAGATAAGAAATTTTTTAAACGTTTACCTACAGCTAATCATTTTCAATATCATTACATAAAATAAATTAAATAACTATTAAAATAGCTAAATCAATCGTCTTGCCATTACAAGAATAAAACGATAACAATATGTAATAATTTTTTACTTAATTACATTTTCAAAGATGGTCAGTACTGTGGAATATGTGTCGTGATAATAATTAATTCAATTGATAGATTTATACTTGAAAAACGGAGAAACTGTGGTTTCTTAGTCACATAAACTAAAAATACACCTTAACCACAAAATTACGTGTTTCGACTTCACAAGAAGTCCTCATCAGGAGCCTAACGATTCCAGACTGATACAGTCTTGGTCAGAACCTATATATATACTAAAAGGACTTATCATGCTTCAATGATTCAGACCAATCAACGGCAAGGTCTAGAAGGATTGAAGCTGGGATAGGTCCAGTACCTCCATTAAAAATACTATTCTTATCCCTCAAGATTTCTAAGCTTTCTGCTGAATCTAATTGATTATTATTACATGTTTTAATTGAGTTTTGATTGGTCTGAATCATTGAAGCGTGATAAGTCCTTTTAGTATATATATATAGGTTCTGACCAAGACTGTATCAGTTTGGAATCGTTAGGCTCCTGATGAGGACTTCTTGTGAAGTCGAAACACGTGTCGAGTGACATTAATTTTGTGGTTAAGGTGTATTTTTAGTTTAAGTGATAGATTTATGTCTTCTATCTATTTATCTTGATTTATAATTAAAATATACAAGAAGTTTGTGAAGTAAATAATTAAACTTGAGAAATAAACAATTCGTTCTTGACAATGCGAACGTATAAATGATTTATAAAAGCTACGTAATTGATTTCAGGGCCGTCGTTTTACTTTCCGTTTGAAACGCACGCGAATAATAGAAATCAGATTGCGTTTTTTCGTCCTCGATTCCAATAATGCAGCTGGATGCAACAAAAGCTTGCACTAGTTTTTCATTTCAACTCAATGAACGGAAATATTGGTTAGCAATTCTATGTGCGGTCTATCGCGAATATCAAACGCAACGTTGCTGTGTATCGACACTGTTTATTTGAACACACATACATACATTCATGCACACACACACTCACACATGCACAAATAACAGCGTTTGTGTGATACAGGGATATACAAAATGATTTTTACATTTTAATGAACGTGGAGTATTTGTTGTACATTCTTAATATTTATTAGTGTTGCCCTTGTATCTCATAACTAACTCATAACACTTTATTTATCAGATTCGTATATGTCAATGCCATTATTAATAAAGGGTAGTTTATAAATTTTAGGGGCTAGAACAAATAGTTTTGTAGTAAACGTTGTCGTAATATATTTCTTGACGTTTCTACTCTTATATATCGGAGTCATCTTCAGAAGTGTTTCTGAATCACTTCGGAAAAACTCCGAAACGTCGCATGAAATACATATAATATGACAGCCTGAACAACAGCCCGAACAATTTGTTATTGTGGACAACGACCACGGAAGCTTACAGAAAAAAAGTTACAGTAGGTATATCTAATAAAGATATATAAAGCAATTTATGTAATTAATTATTTTGAAATTGATAAAAAAAAATGTTTGCAAAAAATATCGGGTAACACAGCGATTCTCAGCCTGTGGAGTGCTCCCCCCCAGGGGGGGATAAAACTGAATGGGGGGCGCGAGAATATTGAGAAAAAATATTATTAAAAAAATTAATTTACTGAAAGAAAAGCAATAAAAGACATTCTGATATAAATAAAAAATAAAATACACGTTTACATTTACACTGATATAATACACTTATAAATAGGATTGTATCAATACTGCACAATGTATTTATTAATTAACTTATCAATATTAAATTAAAAACAAGATTACCTAATAATTAATTATTATTAGTGATTTCTTTGGGCCTATCTTGCAGAGCAAAGTTTTTCGAAAAAAGGTTTAATATTAGAAATTGACACTCTAAGCATTTTTTTTTAGCTGAGATCTATTTTTCAGTGAAAATTATTATATGAGGGCGGGGGGAGGGGGGCGTGATGAGAATTGTGATTGAAAATCGGGTCACAAATATTAAAAGGTTGAGAAACACTGGTATAACACCTATAGTATAACAACAATGATGGCGTTAAGTCTGATATACTTTTCCTGCAATATTTTTAGTACTAAAAGTAACATATGGTAAATAAATATGACAATGAAATTAACCATAAATAGTTAGGTACTGGTAAGTTCCCTGTATAAGTAAATAGTTAAAATAAATGTATAAAAAAAATCTGTTGGGACGGTGAGACCTAAACTAACCATCTTTAAAAGGTTAATCAGATAACTGTTAAAATACATTTCTTATGGTGTGCGATTTTCTTTTTATAATCAATGTAAAATTTTAACAGCCCTTGTTTAAATATACAGCTCTACCTCATTACCCATAATACCCCTATTGACAAGCAAATGCATGTAGAGATTGAAAAATATCGTTCAATGGCAAAAGTTGTTGTAACATGTATCAACTCCCGTTGCTACCCGAAGAATAATTATCTCAGAAAAATACCACTCAAAGAAAAATAGGGTCGATGACGCATTTCCAATAATACGTATTCTTGAAAAATAAAACGTTCATCGGTTACCAAGTTTCACTCGAGATGATCATTATTATTTATTTTCATCGAATATTTTCCAGAGTAAATATGTAACAATTCTTAAATAATGCTTTCCGAATATCCTTTTTTGAGTAAATGGAATATAGGTTCTTATTTATAAATTATATATTATGTCTTGTTCTAAGAATTTGTATTTAATATTAAAATTCTTAAGAAGTTGAACTATATATACTTTTCATAGATAGTAAGCTGTGCTGAGTGGGTGATTGCGTGGATGGCGACTATCAAATAATAGTGTAGAGGAAAGTACCCATATTTCGGATACCATTTCTTTAACATGATGTAGTTTTGTCAATATTGATCTGAAATGTATGATATTTGAATATTCGATACTTCATTTCATATATAACAATTCCGTGAAATACAATAATTTTATCAGCCATAATAATAACCTAAAAAAAATATCAAATTCATGCATTTTTTTAACTAGGTACATGAAACGGGTTCCAAATTTGGGATACATTTTGATCTACGATTGTTTTTATGTTTGAACTGTGCTGTTAAAAAAACAATAACATTAGGTTTTCAAATATATATTGAGAATTTTTATATTCGAAAATTATAATATAAACGAAATTATTTAAAAATATATATATTATGTGTTCAACCATTCAGTCAATGCATTTGATACAAATAAATCGTGTTTTATTATTAAAACCAGTGCATTTTCCATATACTCAGAATATGCGCTGAAACTGCCCAATAAAGATCTATTTAACATTATTTAAAAAAAAAATTAATCAACCACTGTGAAAAGTTCACATCCGAAAATAGGCACTAAATACTATCCGAAATTAGGGTAATATACAAAATTTTACTTCACCACGCTTATCAACATAACTTCAAACATTACACGTTGTTTTTGAACAGAAATTCAAAATACACCTCTAAACAAATATGATACATTAAACAAACAATATTATAACTCACCTCCTGGCTGCCATATATGTTAGAAGTTGACATTGTAAAATATTTGAGTTCGAGTAAAATTTTTCAAAATTATTATCAAACAAACACACGTTCCTCCTTCGTTCAAAGTGAAAACAATAACAATATGGAGACTAAAAGTACGCGTCAGTAATGTTGGCAACACCATATATCGTTCAGTTGTCAACATATCTTCGAAATTAAGACGCTATCCGACATTTGGGTACTTTCCTCTACTATATTTTGTCAATTCTTTCATACACTGGATTGCATTAGGTTTTTTTAATACTTACTCCCCTCCACAAACTTTACTATCATACATTAGCTTAGATATATTAAAATATATTGTATTAATGAATATTTTTAATAAAACACGGAGAAGAGTCAAATTTTAAGAAAAATTACAATAATAATAATAAAAACTATCATCTTTTTATAAGTCTGTAAATTATTACAATACAGATAGTAAATTGCGAAATATTGTCGAGCTTGTATTTCAGGCTTCATTTTCTCTGTTTCATATGAAAACTATTAGAAAATAAATAAAATTTAAGTAAACGTTTTTATACATTTATCTTCTATATAGAACGAATTCAAAAGAACATTTATATTAGATATCCGGCTATTTGTGCTTTCTGTAAAAAAAAACCTTTCGTACTGATGTTTACAGCAGTGGAGTGTCATCGAAAGTTATTTATGGAATTTCATTAAAAATGACAACTAGTGTTTTTGTCTGTCAAAAGGCTTTTTACCAGATACGTATATTTTGCCAAATTCTGAATTAATATCTGCGGAAAGTATTTCATTGTAATCTATTATCTATCTTAAAATTATAATCTATATCTTAAAAATTTTTATTCATTTTTATTTCATTTTGCAATTTATAAATTATATTATTATTATACAGATGAAAATGATCTATACATATAACTTAATAATATGTTAATGTGTAAAGTGAAAATTAAATTTAATTATATATAATTTAATATGCATCTATTTCTAGAATAATATTATTATTATTTATATATAATAATCTCTAATTTATATATTACTGATTAATTACATGATTTATTTACATTAATATGCAGTTTATAGGAAGTTGGGGTTAAAAGTGTTGATATTAATTATTATTGGTAAATATAATATATGTACGAATGTACGCGTTTAGGATTTCAATTATAGTTTATTTAAATCTAAAATAAAACCAATTATTACATTTTCAAACTGAAAAGCAAGTTCCTTTGTAAGTATAATATTAATAAGATTTTTACCCACTAATAAAATTTGTTATCTAGGAAATCTAGGTTACCTAAATTAAGTACCTACACGGAAAAAATATTGTGATAAAAATTACTATGTATTATGGTACTGGAAGGACGGTTCAGTAATTATGGTAAAAATTACAATGTTCATTGAAATAGTTATTAATATTAGTAAAATGTATTTTGTTATATCTACAATTATACTAATATTCTAATAACAATTTCAATGAACATTGTAATTTTTATTATATTATACCATAATTACTGAACCGTCCTTCCAGTACCATAATACTTAGTAATTTTTATTACAATGTTTTTTCCGTGTACATTAACAAAGAGTTTTTTTTGCATTCAAAATTCACATCACTCCTTTTGTGATACACCCGGATGGTCGCTAGTATCACTGTTTGATAACTTTTTGTCAATAAATTGAAAAACAAAAATTATTCTGCTTATAAATATGTCTATTTTCTTCCTATTTTATTATTAAAATAATTTTTCAACTGGTTATTTATAATTATAGATAGGTACTATATGAAAAACATTTCTTTTGAAATGTGGCCAACTAAACGTAAAGAAACCTTTCAGGATTGATACGATATTAACTATTACTTATATTACATCTTTTGCGGTGTTTACACCGAAAAAACAAAACAGAAACATCGTGTCTTTAAAATACTTCGTATTTAAAAATATATAGGCTTTTTGGTCATAAAAAGACCGTGTTTATGTTTTCTTTTCTCGGTGTAAACAATGCATTACAGTTTTCAATGAGCCTTGAATTAAGTTTAAATACTTATTATTACAAATCCTCCAGGAGTCTTATAAATAAAATTAAAATCGTATTGGTCTTTTTTAGTCATAATTTATTTCGATTTTGTCTCGGCGTAAAGTCTTACCCCCAGTTTTATCAAATAATGTTATTGTAACCAATCATGTGAATCTCAAAATGGATCAATCAGCTGTCAACACAAACTTACATAAATATAAAAAATCAGGCATTAATCTGATACCTATAAGAAAAATAAAATTGTATAGGAGAATAAAAAAAAATAGATATGAAAGCAAAATGTACATTTATTTAATGATCAACAAAATAATTTAAAAATATCTTTCTAACCTTTATATACCTAATTTTTATAATTTAATATCTATAAATCAATCTTAAAATTCATCTGGATCAAAAATCCTACTGCAAAGTTTGATCTTGATTACTTCCATAGCAACCAAACTATTAACCAACAATAAATTTATCTTTTATTATTAGATACTAATCGCACTCAAAGTGTCAAACGGTAATAACAAAAAAAAAACACCACACGATAATATGACACGTGTGTGGCTAATTTTCACAGAACGATTGCAGTACATCAATCCGCGTTTAACTTTGTCAGCATTTTGTACAACAAATAAATTGATGGAATCAGTTTTATAGTTGTCACATTTTTATCGGCTCGCAAATCCGTACATTACCTATACATAATAACACTTTGCTGCATTGGTCGACGCAACAACATTGTACCCTTTATGTTACTGTATGTGAGGGTGTATCAATTTTGTATAAAATATCACGGTGTTGAAAAGTTGGTGAAAATATAAATTAGTTGACCACAAGAAAATGTATTTTATTTCATTTATAAAAACATATCAATAAATATATTTTATTTATTTTTCATTTTTGTTTTGTTTTTGGTTAGCTTCTATAAAGGTTTTTTTTATTATATAAAAATAGTATGGTTTTATAACGAGATACAAGCCATTTTACTTTACTGCTTTTAGTAATTTGGTTACTTATTCAAAGTGAGAAGGCAGTAAATACTCAAAACATAATGGCAGTAAAGATCATAATTTTTGCATGTATGTAATAAGACACTTGCATTAAATCTTCCTTAAACTATTTGCACAGTAAAGTGAAACCGCACAGTGCTAAAAACATCGATCTCATTTATCTCAATTTATACATTTTGCTTCTTACTGCCTTTTACCTAAGCACGGCAGTACATTAATTAACCCTGTAATGGTAGTGTCAAGTCAAACTAAAAATTTTAGTTGGGGGAATAGGGTACAAGATCCCTGTTCTTCTCAGTAGCTATTTACGATGGCGACAACTTTTATCGAATAATTAAAAAGAATCGAAGTACAGTCTATCGCTATCTCATAATAGACATTTAAATTATTTTTTTATTTAAAATATTTTAACTGAAAATTTAAGGTTTTAATTTTTATTTATGGTGGCTAAAGTAGAAGACATTCATTTACATTTTCTTCTGTAAGCTTTCGTGGCCGTTGTCCATAGTAGCTAATTTTTCGGGTTGTTGTCCACGTTGTCGTATTCTTAAACTTGACGTTTCGATTCTCATGTCAGAGTCTTCTGAAACTGTTTCAGAATCACTTCTGAAGAAGACTCCGACATGAGAATCGAAACGTTCAGTTTAAGAATACGACAACGTGGGCAACAGCCCGAAAAGTTAGCTACTATTCATTTACATTGTTTGGATGGCAATCGTCGAAGTAGCCGCTGAAACAGAGTCTAATTACACAGGTTTCAATTCAGTATTTATATTTTGAACATATAATAACTTGAAAACTAAAGCTAACCCTAGTACGTACAATAGCCTATTATACAAGCCCGTGGTATATAGAGAACATAGTAGAAACAAGCGGACATTGCACAATTGATAGCTCTACTGGCGTTGCCGCTGCACCGGGCTGCATAGGACTGATAATGTAACGCCGTCGTCCGTGTTTTCAATTAATTAGTTCATCTGTGAAATGCAATATAAATGAGCCAGTCTGCTGTAATAAGATAAATAGCTTTTATTTACGTATAATAATGTCATATTTTAAATTAGATTGATTTAATTATCTCACAGTTGAATGTTATGTGAAACAAAAATAATAATATAATTAATTTATTCCATTGTATGAACATAGAATATATTATTATTAGAATAAGGCACATAAAATAATAAGTGAATTGTTCATAATGTTAAAATTAATTGTAAGATCAATTTTAATTGTAGTTCGAAATCGAGTAAATATCAAATCGTGACTGTTTTCTGCTTTTCCATAGATTAAATTTAAATAAATCATTCAATAAGTCAAAAAGTCAACAATCATTAGGATTGAATCAATAACAAAAATATAATATGTATGTAACTTAACTTTACTCTTTCTTTTCATTTCTTTTTTAATATTTTTTAAATAAAAAAAATACACTGTAAATATCCTAAATAAGAGTCTAAGGTAAAGCAATTATAAAATGAATCTAAACTAATTCATATTGTTTATACAGGGTGTCCCAGGACTGTATCAAAGCTCAATATTTAATTTACCATAAGAATTGGGAGAAATCTTTAAATGCAAAAGTTGTCAGGCTAGAGAAGCGGCATAGTTTGAAAATAGTTACATTTATACAGACTGCCACGTAACTGCATTACAAATCAAAGTTATGGTTTTTAAATACAAACTATATATTTTTATTTGATAATCTAAAAGCATTTATTTTTTTGATATATCATGTATGGGATTATACAGAGGGGTTTAGAAATAATGACCAATTTTGTAAGAAAATAGGAGTATTTTCAACACCTTGTAATTTTCTAATTACAACAAAATGGTTTGTAAAATGTGTTGAGAATCGAACAGGCAATTCGAAAATGTAAAAATATATAGGGTGTTCCATTTGAAAATATTGAAAAAATAATAGGTTCAGAGTTTTGATACAGCCTGTACAAATAATACAATTTTGTAAATGTTTAACGTAATATCGCAATAATAGAGAATATACCAAAACTAGTTTCAGCAGAGAACACATTTTTTTGTTGTAATTAGGAAATTACAAGGTGTTGAAAATATTTCTATTTTCTTACAAAATTGGTTATAATTTGTAAACCTCTCTGTATAATCCCATATACAGGGTCCTCCAATAGTGCGTCCGGCATTCCAAGCGCACTTCCCGTTGGAGATAGAAAAAAAAGTTTGGTACATAATATTATTGGTTTGAAAAGATCAACGTCGTAAAATTATTTTCAATAATACAGGGTGTTCCATTTTTGCGCTGTAACAAAAACAAACGGTTTTTTAAATGGAACCCCCTATAACTTTTTCAGTATTCCGATGTCATATTTTAACCTCCACATTATCATCTATTCATTTTTTTAATTAGTGACAGTGTTGCCAAATTATAAATTTTTTTCCGAAAAATAATCCATAAACAGGGTCAACTTTAAAAAATCGTAGAGACCTCGTTTTTTTTGAAGCGATTGATTTTTTTAACAATAATATTAGTCCTAATAAAGAGTAACATTTTGATAATAACCAATTTGAATTTAATTATACAGGGTGTCCATAAAAAAATGTCAAAATTTTCAAACTTAAAAATGATAAAACTCATTTTTTTCAAATGCGACTACCCTTTTTTTATTTCGCTATTCGATGGGGGTTTTTCTCCTTTTCAATTTGTATAGGAGATGTCCTATGTCTAAACCCCATAGTTTCTCAGATATTCAATACTTTTAATAAAATTAACCTTTTTATTACACTTTAATACACCGAAGTAGGCCGTGCTGATGAAAAACAAATGACAAAATGTAGTACTTAAGTATCAATATAATATTTGATTAAAATTAATAGTTAAAACGGATTATACTTATGTAATACAATTATTTCTTTTATTTAAAAAAATTATGAAAAGTTACGAAATTGAAAAAACATAATAGATAAAAGTTGAAAATAAATGTTCTAAATGTCTTCTATTTTCATTCAGGCTCAAATCATGGCTCAAATCAATTTGCCGGCATGTGTTTTTCATCAGCACGGCCTACTTCAGTGCATAAAAGTGTAATAAAAAGGTTAATTTTATTAAAAGTATTGAATATCTGAGAAACGATGGGGTTTAGACATAGGACATCTCCTATACAAATTGAAAAGGAGAAAACCCCCCATCGAATAGCGAAATAAAAAAAGGGTAGTCGCATTTGAAAAAAATGAGTTTTATCATTTTTAAGTTTGAAAATTTTGACATTTTTTTATGGACACCCTGTATAATTAAATTCAAATTGGTTATTATCAAAATGTTACTCTTTATCAGGACTAATATTATTGTTAAAAAAATCAATCGCTTCAAAAAAAAACGAGGTCTCTACGATTTTTTAAAGTTGACCCTGTTTATGGATTATTTTTCGGAAAAAAATTTATAATTTGGCAACACTGTCACTAAATCAAAAAATGAATAGATGATAATGTGGAGGTTAAAATATGACATCGGAATACTGAAAAAGTTATAGGGGGTTCCATTTAAAAAAACGTTTGTTTTTGTTACAGCGCAAAAATGGAACACCCTGTATTATTGAAAATAATTTTACGACGTTGATCTTTTCAAACCAATAATATTATGTACCAAACTTTTTTTTTCTATCTCCAAAGGGAAGTGCGCTAGGAATGCCGGACGCACTATTGGAGGACCCTGTATAATACATCAAAATACTCAGAAAAATGAATGCTTTTAGATTATCAAATAAAAATATATAGTTTGTATTTTAAAAAACATAACTTTGATTTGTAACGCAGTTATTGGTCATCCTGTATAAATGTAACTATTTTCAAATTATGCCGCTCTTCTAGCCTGACAACTTTTGCATTTAAAGATTTCTCCCAATTCTTATGGTAAATGTAATATTGAGCTTTGACACAGTCCTGGAACTCCCTGTATTTATGGGTATTATACAGAAAAATCTGTAGGTGCTGATTTTTTACTCTCGTGTCATATTTTAACATCACATTTTGAACAAAAAAATGAAGGGGATTTAATTGGCACAACTCTATTTTAATTTTTTAAAGCTCTAAATGTTGGGGTGCTATTCAGAATTACGTTTTTGTTTTAACTTCATACAGGTATTTTGAATAAAATGTTTTCAACAAGTTGTTACATTTTACAAATCCATGAAATTTTAAAATATTTTCAAAATAGTGCACCCATAATGTATAGTAAATAATAGTACATGTATAGATTTAATTCACGTTCATTTTGAAACAACATAATTAAGCGGGGTGAAAATTTGTACACATATGCATTTAACATGCATTATGCATTGGTATAAATTTCAACATAATGTTTTCATCTGTGGATTTAATGGAATTTCGTTAATATTGCAACACTATTGTTGTCATTATATAAATTAAATTCACATCAAAACTAGTGGTTTACATTTAAACCAGTTTCACAGCAATGTTTTTATTAGTGAGGGAATACGCGAAACTCAATAATTTTCTTTATTTGTATTCAATGAGCGTGAATTTATTTAATTTAACGAATTTAGTAAATGATATAAATTAGATACAATTATTAGAACAGCAGGTAAATATGATAAATCTACATATGTTTTTAATCAAGCGATAAATTAGATTAGAATATATCGTTTTATAATTCAGTGTGCAAAAGAATGAAGATTTTTTTCTTTGCCTTCATTTATAAATTATAAATTTCGATTTTTATTAAAAAAAAAAAAGTTTTATTTAGGGTGGTAAAAAGGTATTTTATCTGCAGAGAATAGATAAAGAGAGCAAAAAGAAAGATAAACAGAGATGATAATTTATTAAACGATGTTAACAAAGTTTATTTAATCCATGTTACTAAAAGAGAATATTCAAATAAATAGTGTTTACAAAAACTTGTCAAGTGTTAATAACTTGTATCTTGAACAGCACAAAAAAGAATTAAATGGACGGTGTCAGAAAAAAGTAGAAAACTTCAGTATACGTATCAAATCAAAACGTGTTTCTAGTTTAAATATCTCTTTATGGTACATACAGTACAACTTCTCAATGTCGACATAGAAAATATGAAATTTGATTTTTTTAGTATTTAGAATTATTTTCTTTATTGTGTTTATTTCGATTTAATGCAAAAGCTTAAGGCCCCCCATTGACCTACAATATAATTGTGCAATGTTAATATTGCACAATTTTATTGATATATACCTTACACCTACACGTTCAATTATATTGAATCTTGAATTATTCGCGTCAGTATTTTCGTGGGAGCAAT
This sequence comes from Sialis lutaria, assembly GCA_949319165.1. Lineage (NCBI taxonomy): Eukaryota > Metazoa > Arthropoda > Insecta > Megaloptera > Sialidae > Sialis > Sialis lutaria. Next base: position 13,668,899 of record OX439239.1, read on the forward strand.
ATGTGTGATGATCAAGATTTGGCTGCAGCTATGCTGTTGATTTTGCTGGCGAAACGAAAAAAAAAAGAATATGGGTCAAAAAATGGTTGCAAAGAAGGCACTCACGAACGTCTTTTAAAGGACATTTTTCGCCATTTTAAATATAAAAATAAATAAATATTCGTGCGTGCGTACGGGACCGCTCCGAACACAATGAAATAATATGGCGCAATAAAATTTAAACTCGCTCAAACTTTTGTAAAATCATTGCGCAATCTTTAATATGATTCCTAAACGGTCAATAATATTGGACAATCCGTAATACTGCACAATAAAATTGATCGTCTAAGGGCCGCCTATGTAATATTAAATATTGATAAATTGTAATATTGATTTAATTATATCAAAGATTTGTATTAAATAATTAGGTCAGGCATTTATACGGATTTTTTTAAATATTTTGTTTTAATAAATATGTATGTGTAAAAATGAAAAAAAATTAATTTTGATATAATCGTGGACTTTACATACATACATACACATATGCATTTGGTACAGCAGGGTGTGGAATGTAGGTTCACACACACACACATACATATACACGTCGCAAAATATGATCTCGCGTAGGGATCAGGCGAGATCGCTTGAAGTCGCCAACCGGTTGTCCCCGAGACACAGGTGGGGCGCGGGCTGTGGGTGCACCGCCGCCTCGCCACCGACCTCTACAATACCGCTGTTGCCACATGGTGCACATACTCTCAAACACCGGTCCTTCGGCTACTGGTCTTTTATATCTCCAATATAAAACTGTGTATATGCAGGCCGAATAAAAGACAAAATGATTAGCTCAAAACAAAACAAAAATTTTATATCGCTGTTTTGTTTTCTTTAAAATTATTTTTTAAATATATATTTTTCATAATGTTTCTACTTGTTATTTTTATTTTAACTCGTGTTATCATGAAAATTGTAAAAATTATATCTGCGGTAAAGACTATTAACTCTGTTGCCATATGTTATATGCACTCAATGCAGATGTTTTTTTTACAATTAAAAAAAACAGTCGTGTGGTATCCAGAGTAGCCAACCGCACAAAAAATCAGTATTTTTATAAATAATTTTATAAGAAATATACTGATATATAATTATTTAGACTTTTTCTGGTCAATGTAAGGTGGGTGGACCATGGAAGGCCCCCTTAAGGAATGAACAGTTATTATTCCTTTATTTACTGGATAAATGAAACAAACAAAATATTAAGTAACACTTTGTTTTATTATATAACTTATAAAACATTTTTTTTAATACAGAGTTAATGATCATTTATTAATTCTAAGTTTTATTAAACAAATGGCCTTGCAAGGAACACGGCTCCTTACAAGGCCAATAAAAAGTTTTTACTTTAAACTAACGTTGTGACAATCAAAATATCTGCTTAATATCTAACTACATCAAAAGGTCTTTCATTAAAAAAATTAAAGAAAATAATAGTATATTTACTTGAAAAGTTAAGTTTTGCTGTGAGCGCGTATTATAATTTTAACCTCAACGACCAAAGTCAATAAAGGATAGGACGGCACAGACAAAATAGCGGCCTGAGTGATTCGACGCCACGTCAGTGTTCTTGAGTTCGATGGATGTTAGTGTGAGTAGAAGGAATTTGTCATCGTATGGCAATAACTACGACTTTTTAATAATTGGCCTTACAAGAAGCATGGCCTTCATTGGTCCACCTACCTTATTTTTTAATCTATATACATACAGATATGTCCTTTCAATAGCTCCATTTTGGTAGTTTTTAGAATTTTTATCTGTTTCTGTCTGTTTGTCTCGACATGACATAAATTACTGAATTCATTTACACTTTTTAAAACCTAGGATCCTTGAACTAAATATCAATTAATAAAAATTTAATAGATTTGGTTTTGATTGTTACACGAGCGAAACCATAAGTAAATTCTAGGTTTTAATATTTAACAATCTCTTAAAAGATATATAAAAAATATAATAATAACTAAATATATTTTATCCGTTCTGTGTAAATTATATCGTGAGAATTCATAAATTATAAAATGATATGGAATATTAAAACATAAATAAGAAGAATAAGAAATTGTAATAAAACACTGGTAGAGTCATCTGCATTTAATATGTTAACAACCGTCCATTAAAATACTAGAGTGCTCTTATAACGTTTAAAATTACTACAGCAATTAGTAGATTTCACAGACAATAAAGACTTCCTTAGAAACAGTTTAACATAAAATATGTAATTCCTTTGGACTAATAAGATTAATTTTAAATGACGTATAGAACTGCAACAAAGTAGATTTGCGAAAAGAATTTAATGGCTTATATGTGTTCGCTAAAAATAATAGTAAAAATATCGTTCTAGTGATGAAAGAACCATATAGAGGAAAAACATTCAGATTAGTGTATAAAATGTATAAATGCATTTTTCTTGTGGTTGGGAAAAATAGAAATGTGGGAATTATATTATAAACTGTGCTTTGTCGTTGCATGTATTGTGCTTTTATTCTATAAATAAGTATATAATACGATATTTTTTTACGTCTTTCATATTCATTTTATACTGAACTGTATTTTTTGTTGTGTTTTTTTTTTATTCAACTAGTTCTTTATAATGGAAACTAATGTTTCTCATCTGACTGGGCGCTTTCTGTTGTTTCTTTTCACGTTGAATTTGCATAGAACCGTGCATGTTTCAGATATTAAAATATTCAAATAGGAATACATTCTGTTGGGTTTAAAATTTTTATTAGCTAAAATTTAAAAAAAAATCACTTATTTACCTATGAATGAATTCTTTGATTGATTGTTAAGTGGATTTAATCATTTTGGATAATTGAAAGTTTTGTAGATGATAGTAACCATTAAATAAAATATACATACACGGAGAGAATATTCTTTTAAAAATTAACAGAAAATGCTGTGAACCTGAGGACAGAATCAACTTCTGAAAAAAATTAACAGAAAAGTCGGTAGAATTTAAAATAAAGTAAATGAAAAATTACAATTACATACTGGTAAATTTTAACATAGTACCTATTAAAATTTATTTACTCTGAAAACGTAATATACGCTATTCTTTAATTTAATTTCTTGCATATGAAAATTTCACGTACATTCTCTATAATTTTACTATGTTTCTATATTACTTTTCATATCTGGCCTATCGCCGTCATAGAAACTGCTATATTGAATTGTAGTAGACGTTCTTTTAAATTTTACCATGTCGGGTATTAAAAATTTCTAGGATCAATTTCATCCTCCCGTTAACGTTTTTCAGTGTAGTAATTCTTCTAAAAGAACTAATTATAGTTATGAGTTATGAGAAACAAAAAGGTAGACTCGAAAGTCTTAAAAAAACTTAATTTAATGATGTATGTACAATGTACGTACTGTATAATGTGAACTATGTTTTGCACTAACTAATGTATCAACCCACATGCAGCTCATTTCGAGATAACAACGTTTTTGATGCGCGCAAAGAAAAATTAATTTGTGATTTTTTTTCATTTATTTTTCTTCTTCCAATAAAATCTAAACAAATTAAAATCATTCTCTTCAACCAAACCACTTTTTGCAGTTTTTATTAAATTATAATTTATATAAAATTTGAAAAGCGATACCACCAGCTATTTTCAATAATGTTGTAGGCATTATTTTAAATGTAATTGCTTTTATAAGCTAAAAATTATATTTTGGTGGGTTTATATTTTAGTGTACAACATAGTTTATTGGTATTTATTAGTGTATAAAACAGTTAAGTTTTTATATAATAATTAATGTACATAACATAAATAACTGCTACTGTATTGGTCTAAAAAAAATTTACAATACACTTTTTATTCTTTGGGTCCTATTTTTACATATTTACACCTTATTAGATCTATAATAAAATACATAAAATCATCAATATTCGATTAAGAAATGTGGCAACAGTGTATGTGAGTGTAACATAACCATCACAGAACAACACAGTGACCTCTACGTCTGCAACGATTCATTCGCTAATGACGCGACTCAAACTCGCTGCCTGCCTACCAGTAATATCGCATACAACCACCAAAATTGGATACTGCCACAAGAGCAACTTTGCATTACTGGTGATTACAACTGAAGTGTACACGGGAAAAAGAGGCTAAGTCAATTTTTAGTCAAATTAAGATAACAGCACCATTTATGGCAAATTAAGGTACTCTTCGAGCCACATATATATTAAGGGGAAAACCATTCTTAATTCCGTAAAATAAAATTTGAAAGATTTTTAATATAAAAGTATCCAAGATACCAATCTTAAAACAGCGATAACTCAAAACTAGATTTTTTGACTTAGCCTCTTTTTCACGTGTACCCTTCAAATAATCTATATTTAATATTATAAATGCGAATGTAACTTCATCTATCTGTCTGTCTGTTAACTTTTCACGGTTAAACCACTGGATCGATCTTGATGATATTTGGCACGGACATAGCTTGCATCCTGTGGAAAAGTATAAGCTACATTGTATCCAGAAAAATTGACGCAAAGGTGAAGCGTTTAAAATCGAATTGATTACACGGCTGACTTTTGTATTATAGCTAATTACAAGTAATGTTTTGTACATACAATGATGATACATTTTTGAAGTTGATTACTTATGAATAGTTAATTAGTATCACATAGTCAACTCTTTATAACAGGCGATTTAAAGTAGGTACATTGATATAAAAAAAATTGCGAAATATCTTACGCGAATTTTTGATTAAATTTTTTTTTTTAGGTTATATTTTTTATTATTTTTTTCTGTAATAAAATTAGAACTAATTTAATATATATAATAATTTTTATTTTTAATTCTATATTGATTTTGCCCGTGTGAAACATCTCTATACTTACTGATTGCTTACGTTTGTCACATACATACATAAATATGTGCTCTGTAAAAAAGGACGTACGAGTAACAAATAATTGTGTTGAAAAGATTATGAGTTTATATTAATGATTATCGCATCCATTTATTTGTAGGTTAAATACTTAAACACTTGTTTTGTCCATTTAATTATGTGTTTATTGTTTATGTATACAATTATTTGGTTGTTATTTTAAATATTCATTAATTATTTTATTTAGTTTTATTTGTGGTCGTAGATTGATACAAACACAATTTTAGAATAAACGTGTGATTTTTAAATCTTATTCATTAGATTTGATCGAAAAAAAATTATTATAACTCAAAATTGAATAATATTTTTGAAGAAAACATAACATTTTGAGGTCAGCGACCTTTTTATAGTCAAATATTTTTTTTATAGTTCGGTTAGGAGTAAATCCTAGTTAACTATTTTAATTAAAATAATTTCTCTACTACGTACCGTTTCAAATATTATTGAAATGTTAAAATAATAGCAAGAGTAAATTTATTTATTTTTTAGTAATACTCTTCGGAAATAAGGAGTAGGTACTTAAAATGAGTTAATCTAATGTAATTTTAAAATTCCATATTTTTAACCATCACTGTTTTGACTATACAGGATGAGTCATATCAGGTGGAACAAACTTGAACAGTGTATTAGAAAAATATTTTAACCTTCATCTCATCCTTGCGTAGAAAACTACGCAAATGCCGCTCTTTTTTTAATTTTTTTCAAAAACCGTTAATTTAAAGCTAATGGGGTTTCGTGACATTGTTTCTACCATCATTCTAAGAAAAGAAAACTGTTTCCCGATAAAAATTACATTCTTTTGTAGGCGTAATTTTAAAAGTTACGTTGTTCTCCCTATGTGTAGATTTCTACGCATATGGACTTATAGTGTTATTTAATGAACATTCTAGTTCTTTTAGTTCATTTTTTTCCGGATTGTACGATGACAGTTTATATATTTATATGTATATATTGGATTGTTGGATTTATAATGTATACTTAAATTGGTTATTAATTTTGTATTACATTTTTTCATTGAACTATATACACTGAAGCGTGAATAACTGGAATCTCAAGAGACCAGTTATTTTATCCCACTTAAAGAGGTGTCCCATTTATCCAGTTCCCCAGACATATTTCCAGATGTGACGGGACCTCAGTATGGATTCTAGTTGTAGAAGTTTCCCACTTATCCAAATCCCACTTAACCAAGATTCACTGTAAATGCAAACTGCTACAATTTTAATTCGTTATTACTTATTTATAGCTAAAATCGATATTTATAAATGTACATATATGTATATTTGCAATAATCATTTATTTTATTAAATCGAACCCTCGATACATATGAAAATTTTGAAAAATCTTCAATGATATATTATTTATATGGAGATAGGTATAGCAATTTTAGCAATATATTTCAATTTCATAAAAATTTGTGACATTTCGTTTTTCATTGTCATAAACAGTGGTGTAGTAAGAAAAATTTTCGGAGGGATTAGTACTCTTTTCGGGGGGGGGGGGGGGGGTATATTTACATATGTGTTAAATTTTGGAAGGTATTTTGAACTGATATTTTTTAACGTTTTTTTATAACATTGAACATTTTGGGGTGGGTTTTGCCCCCCCCCCCCCCCCCCTACTACGTAACTGGTAATAAAATAATATAAAAATCACATATTACATTGATGTGAACGTCAATTAAAATTTAAAATTTTAGTTTTCGCGTGGGTGCGCTTTTTATTTTCGTTCATGAACTATACAAATCTAATGAATATTGTGAATTCTGCATCTTCAACACATTCATCATCAATTCCACCAAAGAGATTGAGGAGCGTTTCACCGCAATCGAAAGGCAGAGCCAGATGTTACGTTTGCTACGAAGAAAATTCTAGTACAAAAAATAATGTATATGAAACTATCTGTTGTTTTTGTGTAAACGCTGCTTGTAAAAAACAACATAATCGCAATGCATGTCTAAAATGCACTGAAGAAAAATTAATTTGAATCTTTTTTTTATTAAAATAAAATTATAAAACCAGTTACTTTTTCATTTCAATCTCAAAAAAGCAGTTAACCATTGAAAACACACTGAAATTTCATATGCGTAGAAATCTACGCATGAGGGTAGACAACGTAAGTTTTTTTGAGGATGAGATGAAGGTTAAGAAGAAAAGTTCATATAAACATATGTCCAGAGATTCTTCGTAAGGGAGCTACAGATCCCCAAAGATTTAGCCTGAAACAGAAAGATCGAGTGAAATTTTAGAAATTGGAGAATTTTTTTTATCCATTTAAAATACGATCGCAAAATTTTTCATATCTTCGATAATAAAACAACTCATAACGAAGATACAACGCATTTTATTCATTATTGAATCGAAATCACAATTGCCATTGAAAACTAAAATATGTTTATTTATAGTCTAGACGTCAGCGAAAACTAGAACAATCACTCGAATGCAATATTAAATTCAAATCAAGTAAGCTTTGGAAAAAAGAATGGTTGATGTTTGAAATTTTTAAGTATTTTTGTTAAAATTCGTTGTTTATTTTGTTAATGTATAACAGTAATGCTCGTTTTAGGGAGGGAGACAGGACGACCGCCCGGGGTGCCAATTCAGAAGAGGTGGCGGACGGTCACATGGAGAAAAACTTAGCTTAAATTCTAGTATAATTTATTTCTCTTTAAAAAACGATCATTATTAAGTCAAATTCTGTATCACAATGGGATCCCAAAATATTAAATAAAAACTAATTTTAGATAAAATCTTTGAGAGTCTGTAGTTCCCTCACGAAGAGTTTCCAGACACATGTTTATATGATTTTTTTTGCTTGAAATATTTTTCTCAATCAACTGTCCAAGTTTGTTCCACCTGATATGACTCACCCTGTATAGCGTTCATAGAACAACACATAGACGTCATTGAAATAATTGTTACACCAATCTGATTCAGGGAACCTCAAATTGTATAATTTTTGCGGTTTGAGATTTCTATATACTTTTTTTCTGTCGATCCATTAAATATAGTTCACTATTATTTTTTTCGGTGTTTTGAGTAATTATAAATATTAGTTAAACATGAATTTTAAAATTAAAAAGTGTTTTACTACACAACTACGTGTTGAATTTTATTATTTTTTTAAAATTACCAATAATACAATATTTCTTACATCAAAAAATATAACTATATTCATTAGTAAAGAAGTTATTAAATATTTCATGTGGTTCATAATTAATTTTCTTGGAAACGTTTCCAGTTAAATCGTTTCATTTAAAATAGGAAATAAATTATAATACAAACCTACACTTTGAATTAATTAATTTCATGTTTATCTAAATATTGAGTTATTAAATATGTAGATATAAATTATTATACTTAAATAAATACAACTAATACAAATCATAATATAAATAGATATACATGTTATTAATTTGTATTAAATAATATTTGTTTAATATAATAATTATTTAAATCATCCGAAATACATACATATTTGAAAAAGAATATTATGATACCTATTATACAAACCTTATTTAATTTATAGTAGATAATTAGTGTAGTGATATCAAAACATATTATTTTACATTATAAGTGATGGTACATAACTGGTATTGCGTAATCCCTTTAGTTAAAAATTTCTGTTGATTACAATTTTCAAAAAGGGACATTACGTAAATCACGCATTAAGACAGCCGAATAAATTGAGAATGAGTCAGTCGTTATTACAGCGTCTTGTAAAGAACATAAAATTTTTAAAGTGCAAAAAGTAAAAAATCTCTAAATGTATTGTGAATATTACTGCCCTTTACGCTGTAATTCACGTTAAGGTCTAGTGAAACTGTAGTAGCGAGAAAGTAATAGGTGTAAGTGCATGTTAATTTTTTTTATCGTGAAGCTAGTGAATACCTAGGTATATAAGTGTATTTCTTGTCAAAGTTTCCTATGTAAGTATAATTTAAATAGAAAATTTAGTATTTATAAATATACAATTATCTTTTATATTTATATCAATTATATGTGCGTTTCGGGATCTTGTTTCAACCTTCCAATTAATGCCTTGTTAACATGTGACGAGTACTCGGCCGATGTACTCGTTATGCTGCTCGGCCGAGCACCAGTTTTTATTCATTCGCTCATTCATTTCACTCGGCCGAGTACTTTATTTTGTATTTATATGGGACGAGCACACGGCCGAGCTTACTGGCTCGGTCTAATACTCGTTTAATGTAAACAAGGCATAATGGAGAATTGAAACATATACATACATACTAAAATAAATTACATAACCATTACCCTAAGGAATGTTTTAACTTTAAATTTTAATAAATTTTTGAGAAATGTCAATCTACCGATTTGTTCAAAATGTTTGTTTCCATTGAAAACAAATATTGAAAGTTATTTTGCGGTCTTTGTAACTCTAGCCAAATTTTTAAGAATGTTTTTTTTTATTTGTTCTGATAATATATCTCTACATCTTTAATATTCTATTATTATATATCGTAAATGCTTTGTTTTTCTAAATTGTAATTTTTTAATTAATAAAAAAAATTAATTATGGAAAAAATATTTTTACATTTTTTTCAAATTTCTAGTGAAAGGCGTATGTTATTATATTTTTCGCCTACTATATGTAAAATTTACATTAATATATACATTATTAATAAAATTATATACCAATAAAGTTTACATAAGCGTACAGCACTGATATTTTTTTAAATAATATTTCTGTTCTGTACCATGCGTGTTAGAAGTTTAAAGGTTCAAAATGTAGTTATATTTATTACATTACCTTACATACGATATTGTTAACTAAATGTACAAAATTACCATATAAATCTAATAACAATAAATAAATATTGAATCTACAAAATCAACAAAAAAATAAATAAAAAACGAATCATGCAAAAATTGACAACATTTACAAAACATTAACGTCAATTTGACGGAGGCTAATTTAAAACAAAACCCAACCTGACTGAGCAGCACGTTGTAGTTCATTAGCATATCTACTCGTGGCCGGTTGTCCATTGAAACACGTTGGTACTGTTGAGGTTTTTGCCATCGGCTCAAGAAAGTGGTCAACAGTTAACCGACTGCACGCGGACGACGATAACCAAAGAAACAATTTGTGTATTGATAAAAATATAAACATTTAAACACCACTAGTTTTAAAAATAAATACACATAAAATCGCATTTTATAAGATGTAATTATAATTGTGCAAGGTGTCCTTGAAATCAAATGTGATATCAAGCGTGGAAAAAAGGTGCAAAGATATAATATATGTACATGAGTGAAACAGTGTTAGAATTTGTGTGCAAAAGTATCGATTAGAATCTTAATTGTAGTGTTAGTTTCATGTGGATTTATAGTTTTTTAACTATTATTTAACAAGTTGTTAGCTAATTATGTACTATTCTTTATAATTAATTTATAATTTTGTTAATTTATTATAATTAAATGCCTAAAATAATCAGTTAACTCTAACTAAAACGCTATAAATAATTTTGAATTAATTAGCATATTATTAAGTGATAAAATAATTTATGGTATGCATATAACTTCATCGTTTTCTTTACTACAGTAACATTCATTGGAATAACTTCACAGATATTAAAATATTTTATGTGTTCATTTCAGTTTATAGAAATACGTTAAATATTAATGTACAATATAGTTTATTGAAGGTTTGATACAGTTAATGAATAAAGCTATAAAAACTATTTATAATCCAACAAAAAAATTAAGAAATTAATTAGATGTAGTTTGATAAAAATAACTATATAAAATACTATTATTTTATAATGTTCTTCCCATTAAATATTCAAGGGAATATATATAGGTAGAGAATGTACTTATCAATAAATTATATCATCATATTTTCAATATGATTTGGATACAATTATTTAAATTATAATACATACATTTGTAACATGTATTAATATGAATTTATTTTCATATCAATACTAACTATATATGAAATAAACCGATTAATTTTTCAATTACAGTAAATATAATTGAATAAATTTTACAATAATTTGAATTCATGAACTGTAGTTAATTCAGATAAACAATAAAAAGTAACATTTAATAAATAATAAATGCCTAGTAATTAATTATCTAATAATATCTTATAATAACTTAAATTCCACGATACGATCTTGTATAATAAATGTTATAATAATAATAATAATTAAATTAGCAAGAATTGCATATATCTGCTATTTTATAATGTATGTGTAACCCTGTAGCAAGAACGGGTATATTATTATTTATATGTATCGTGAATAGACGTGTCGCGCCAACTTGTGTCTGTGTGTTAGTGCCTGTTTGTGGATGTGTGTATGTGTGTGTGGAAATACCTGAATCAGCTGGATAGTGCACAACGGATTGCAAGTGGTGGTTTTTAATGTAAGTGGCTGCGATGTTTTTTTATTTTGTGTTGAAATGGTCGTATGTTTATTTAACATGTAGGTATTTTATCATTTAACTCGTTTGGTTATTTTATAAATTAGTATTGCAACGAAAATTTTTCTTTTGCCATGTTTAATTCTTAATTTATTTGATTATAAATTTAAAATAATATATACCGCCCATTTAGATTTCTGTACGTATGTATAAATGTATAATATATTAAAATAATGTAGATATAACAATATTTACAAAGAATTTAAGTTCAAAGAGTCACACAACGAAATCTTACATATTTTCATTTTTCGTGTTTTTAAGAAATTATAAGTATAAATGTTTTTGAATTGAAATTAAAAATATATATTACTTAACACATAAATATACATATGACTATGACCCTTCTTACATATTACATGCAAGTAGAATTGATGTTTTTGATATAATTATTATGAAAGTAGTTACTTATAACCATTCGCAGGCAGACTAAAAAAAATACATCGAAAACATTAACTCGTCTTTGAACCTAATTTTAGTAAAAGGTATGTATAACTTACTGAATGTTCTTATGTACCTACCCCCCTTATTTTGTAACTAAATTTCTAAATTAAACAGCGTTAGTTCGAATCTCCACATGTCAAGTAAAATTATTTAAACTAGACAAATAAAATACTAACTGAATGAAAAATGTATACACTTACACTAGTGATGTAACGAATGTATGATTTTAAACATTCGCGAATGCGAATATTGACTTTTTGTAGAAAAAGCTAAAAAAAAAGAAAAGGTTTTCTGCATCAAATAGATTAAAAAACGATATGTTTATGGTTATTTATCGTTTTAGTGCTCCAAATTATTTTATGAAAAATCATTTTGTTTTAATATCTAAAAGTGTTCTTATCTATGGATAAAATACAAACAGAAGTTGCTATAAAGCCGGTCGAAAAGTCGTTTCACTAATAAAAAAATTAAAATAATTTTATATTTCGTGGTTTAATCTATTATTTACTTACAAAAACAATTGATGTTTATAATATTAATGATAAACGTGATGTACAGTTTTAAATAAACAAAGCTAAGCAATCCTTTTTTAATTTTTTAATTGTTATATTAATTTTTTTAAATACTTTTTAAACGGATCTATTACAATATTTCTTGCAATTTCTTGTCAGTATCCATAGATTATAGCTAGATATTAAAATAAAACAGATTTTCAATGAAATAATTTGGAGCACGAAAACGATATTTAACTATTTTTATATAATAATACATCATAATATATTCGCAAAAATATTCGCAACTTTACCTGCGAATGGGAATACGAATGTTTAAAAATGTGCGAATATTCGCGAATGCGAATATTCGTTACATCACTAGTATACACCATATAATTTTAAAATCTCAAACTTTTTTTATGTAGTTTTTCTGATGATTTATTCGGTTACCAAAGTAGAGGCGGACTCGTCGGCGTTTAAACGAGTCAGAAAAATATAAAGATGTGCAAAGACTTAGCTATTTTAGTATAAGAATACATCAACAATTAAATAAGTTCCCTAAACATAATATACTACTTAAGGTCATTCGATCACTAGACGAGTTATTAGATAAAAATGTGAATTTAAAGTATGTCATAAAACAATATTCAATGCATTGATATTTGCAATTTGAAAAAGATCTACCGTACAGTTTAAAAGAAATTAATTATCAAAGTTAGTATTTTTAACATGGGAGGTATGGCGAATCATACCGGCAACTGCATGTATTTGCATATATCGGATTAAATAAATTAGACAACAGTTTAAAAAACTAAATAATAGATTTATTGAATATAACAGATTATGTCAAAAATAAAAAAAAGTACTTTTACCGTTTAGTTCGTGATAAATATTGATTTAAAAATCAGACAAATTATATATGTCATTATCATTCATATTTGATTTTAATTAACATCACAATCTGACAACACTGCATTCAAAACCGTAGATAAAGAAAAGACAAATAACAACACTTACAAAATAATTTACATATTCTATGTCCGCATATTTAAAATGCTATATAATAAAATTACATATTTTTAATTTATAACGTATTTTTATTATTGAAAAACGAAAAAAGTACATTTTTCATGTACTTATGTATGTTTATTAAATATAATTCTCATAATTCTATGTAAACCATAGACATATAGTACTAGACAGCGCGATCTGTATCGTACATTTGTAAATGTGGATCACGCTATCCAGTACTATATGTCTATGATTTAAACTGACAGCGATTCTTTGTTTTTAAAACTAACGGTACAATGTTGCCAGATTTATTTTGAGTTGAAAACAAGTAGAGTCAAATAATGAACTTTTTAAATATTTAATAGTATAATTGTTTAAAAATCAAATGACGAATAATCTTATGATACGAGTAAATAAAAAAGACATTTTTAGATATTCATATATTTTCTATATGTTGCATAAAAAATAGTTTTATTTTCCATTAGCGTAGTATATTCTATGGCACTGATCGAATTACCTTAAGGTACTTTTTTAACTGAAATAAACTGAAACAGTTTATAAAATAAATCATAATTACACGAGGATGCAATAAATCTAAATATTTTTAAGCAGGTTCTTCCCTCATAGTGATTAATTACGTAAAGGGTTATTATATATACTTTTACACCGTTAAATGTTATAACATTCTATTTTGCAGTTATAAACCTGTAATACATGTATAATTATTTTCTATATCATAGATATTACATATATCTTCATCAGGTTTTATTGAATATAATATTGCTTTCACTCAACTCACATCATAAAATACCTATTTATAACATTTATTAATATTGTATTGTAGATTACGTAAACAGATGTACTTCTATCTATCTAAATCAGTGGTTCCTAACCGGTGGTCTGTAAGGAGTAAAATATGGTTCCCGTAAAAGATTTCAAACTTTGAATGAACTTAGAATTATCGGTGACTTTTTTTAGGTTTTTTATTTCAAATATGTAAAAAAATATTAAAATGAAAGGTTATTTTTTAACCTTGTGGTCCCTGCTGATAATAATGAAATCAAAGTGGTCCCTGATCAAAAAAAGGTTGGAAACCACTGATCTAAATGGATATTAACAGTAATTATTTTGTATAAAATAAGATAATTACTTGAAATTAAGTTATTCATATTTTAAACTGGAACATTTAATTGCTTAGAGCTGCATTTTTTAACCTTGTCGCGGGATACTTTCAAATATTAAAAAGAGCCACATGACTTATTTTTTACCTATAATTTATTTTTTAATACGCACCATTCAAAAATAATTTAAAACATTTCAAAATTTACAACATCCGATTCTGGTTCTAAGATCATTTTCATGATAAAGTTTTCTTCCTTGAAGAAAATTGATCTTAAATTAAAATTCAGAAGATAGATATCATGATGAATATAGTAAGAATAGTTTTTCAGTAAAACTAGGTTGTGTTTTACTGTCGGTCTAATTTAATATTGCCAGGAAAATATAAAAATATCGAGTGATCAGCTTAGTTAGTAAATATTATTTTTACTATATTTCATATACACATATCAATTCATATCATAAAATACCTATTTATAACATTTATAAAGATTGTATTGTAGATTACGTAAACACTTCGCTGTATAAGAAATAGTTCTTATTATGTTCTGGATCAGTAGCTATACGAGTTTACAAATTTAGGAGACTATATTTGAAGATTAAACAAAATTAAACCCAGGAATAGATAAACTAGAACATATAGTTTAAATTTTAACTCTTAAAAAATCTCATGAGTGCCTTTATAATATTTGTTTATCACCTTTCGAATTGATGAGAAAAGTTGGTTCTTTCAAAACAGTACCAAATAAACATAACTTTATTTACGATATTCGGCTAACTTAGATTTTCAGTAACCAAAACCGACGTAACAAATTTCATTACACTGTATTCTTCAACATGATATCTGCGTGAAAGGAAACATGCGCGTATTCATCATTCTGTGACACATATGCAACAACATCTCCAACACAGCAACTGAAGAAAAACGATTAATTAACCCATTGATCGGGTAATCCAGTATTTCAATCAGATCGCGCACTATAATGGGATGACAAAGAAACGACTCGACTCATTGTTCTAACGACGTACAAGTGCTTTGTTGTGTCAACACCGCCGCGCATTGTTGCCTGTTTCGGCGGCAAGTCGATGTCACTGCGAGAATATTAATCACCACTTCGAGTGCTATTCCTTGTTTTTAATTAATTTAGAGGGTAGCCCGGGGTTTTTGTGTACCGCACAATTTACCGCGGAATGAGTGTTGCAGCGACACAAACTAGTGTCGCTAAGTTTGTATACGCGGTTTCAACGGATTGCGGTTTCGGTGGTGTTTTTTTTTATGTTTGATGTTTGTTGTGTGAAAAGTTTTATTTTATTCAAATAATTGCGATCATTTTCACGCATCAGATTGACATATTTAGTTTCTTAAACTAGTTTATTAGCGTTTTACATGATACGAGGTTAGATATTGTCTTGCCATGGATTTATAACTGACAATTCTGTCGTAATAAAATATGAGCAATCTTATTTCGTACAGAAAACAGTAACAGAGAAAAGTCTTATTTTGTTTTACATTAAAAACTCAATTTTATACTTATTTGAAAAATATTAGTTTTGTTTATCAGATCATTAAGACGATCTTGTCTCGGTCTACGCAAAGCCCTAGTACTTTTCATAAAGAAACAAATCTATATCTATAAAAGAGTTTGTCCTTAACCACTCATTCACTCGCTCACTTATTATTAGTCACTCACTTACTCACTCATATATCAACTTACAGCCCAAACCCTTGGACCTAGAAACGTGAAATTTCGTAGGTGCCTTCCTTTTATGTGGTAAGCATCAACTAAGAAAGGATTTTTCAAAATTCAACACCTACGGGGTTAAAAGAGGGTATCAAAGTTTATATAAGAAAATATTTTTTTGTTCATATTTAATTGAAACTTATCATATACCTATATTCTACAAATTCAAATAATTTTTGATATATTTATATAATCATAACTGTTTATGATTTTAAGGTAAATTCGGACAAATTAATATTCAATTAAAAATGAAAGCTCGACATTCAACCCCTAATAGCATTGAACGGGAACGAGAATAGTTTTAGATATATTTATCTGTATACCTGCTTTAGTTATAAAGGTAGATTCGGGCAAAATAGTCATTTATTAAAATAAAAAATTCGACATTCCACTCATAATGGCGGGGGTAGACAGGGTGTGTGTTTTTGACATGTTTATTATAATGGTGTAGTCGGGCAAAATAATCTGCAATAATTGTTTTCAACCCCTAATGGCGGAGGTAGGCAAGGGGTGGGTTTTTGCTATTTTTAACTAAGATCCGAGATATTTACGATTTTTTATAGGTAATGAATAAAAATCAATATAAAAAATGTAATTTGCCATCCCCTATCACGTATGGAGGGTTGTAATTATTTTCGAAATTTACGCGAACAAAGCCGCGGGATTCCGCTTTTTAAATATAAAAGCCATCACATAATATTCGATTTAATACAGTAGGTATTTTGAAACATGCAAAACTAAAAGGTTAAATACATTTAAACTATCCAAGTTGACGGACACCTCCTTTCACCACCCCCTGCTAGACCGCAAACACGTGCACGGATGGATTGTTGTCGGCTGTGTGCCACTTGTTGCGCGTCTAGAGTGCTAGGGTTTGAGAGGCCGGTTACTGTTGCCATCGCCCGCCGCCGTCGTACGTCATATTCTCTGTTTAACCTTTATAATTCCGCGCGGCGACGCTTTAAATCCAGGATACCCGGAAAGGTTCCGGCTAGGTTATGGGCTGCTTGTTGTTGTTTGTGGGTTATTTTATCTGGGGTATGTTTATGGCTTTGGAGAAAGGGATAAAGCAGCAGCCGTGTCGAATGTTTTAAGTTGTATGTTGTGAGTTATATTGCATGTATCGCGTTTTAGGTTACAATGATCTTTATTTAGATGGTTATTGTCTTTTCGTTCATATAAATCTGTACTTCCCATCTAATGTAGGGTGAATTGGGGCATATTTAAACATTATGCTAATTTTTACTCTACAGGGTTTCCCATTTTAACGTATCACCCCCTTAATTTTTTTTTATCTATCAATTAAATCAAAAAAATTTTCAAATAAAAGTTATTAGGTTTTGAGGGGAACCCAAAATGGTGTTATTAATTTTTGATTTTTTTGGACGTCTTCATGGTCAAATAGGGCCAACCTTTTTTTTTCAAGTGGAAACCTATATTTTTCATTACGGTATCTTATTCTTTGGAAAAAACAAGCAGCTTTTGTTTTAAACAAAATTTTGTATGACTTCTTTTTTTTAATATTTAACAAAATAATTTTAGATTTTAGATTTTTTACTCGAAACCCATAACTTTAGAGGAAAAGGGTACGGAACAAAAAATGTTTATTTTAATCTGATATAACTAGGAAAATTATATTAGGATTATTTTTTAACTTTTGCTCTTCATAATATTAAAGCAAAAAAAAAAATTTTTAAAAATCTTAAAATCATTTTCCTAGTTATATCAGATTAAAATAAACACTTTTTGTATTTTACATTTTTCCACTTAAGTTAATGGGTTTCGAGTAAAACATTAGTAAATATCTAAAATCTAAAATTATTTTGTTAAATATAAAAAAAAAATGAAGTCACACAATTTTTTTTATAACAAAAGCTGCTTGTTTTTTCCAGACAATAAGATACCATAATAAAAAATATAGGTTTCCATTTGAAAAAAAAATGTTGGGCTTATTTGACCATGAAGACGTCCAAAAAATAAAAAATTAAGAACGCCATTTTGGGTCCCCTCAAAACCAATCAACTTTAATTTGAAACATTTTTTGATTTAATTGATAGATAAAAAATATTAGGGGGGTGATAGATTAAAATGGGACAGCCTGTATACATTAATGTATTATTTTTGCTTGAGTGCATTGACGTTCTATCAAATTATCGTAATAGATTAACATATATTTTAAAATAAAAGTTTCTAATTCTCTTAACCACAAATTAAAATATAGTGGTAGCATATTATTTACCCCAGTAATTCGGGGTTACTGTAATAATAATAATAATGATAATAATTTATCTGCACAACAACCAATTATGACTGTAGTAAATAAAACGTAACATGCATTAAAAGTTAAATGAATAAATAAATAATGTGCAGTACTATTATAAATAGCGAAAGAGCATTACAGGAAATAGAAATCAAATACACAATTTTAAATCATGAACGTTCTGAAATATGAACTGTTTAAAGGGTCGTAAATAAAGTATTTAAAACTTCCGAGATATGGCTTCGATTACATAGAACAAAAATAAAATACCGTTATTACTGTTACCTCGGTATTGCATTTACTCCACTTCATCTTATTGTCGTAGTTAGACTAGTAAATGCCTTTTAGAGACAATGCTTCCTTTAATGTTTTCATTTAATAAAAAAGGTCATTCGAATATTCTTGTTAATATTTTTTGTGTTTATTTTTCACACTTCACAAAAGAATAAATATTTTTAAAGTACTAACGCAAGTCCATTCGTTCATAAATTAGACATAAAAACTACATATTCCAAGAACATATAAACGCTCAATTAAAAAAAAAATATATTTTTTTTGGAATGATTCATAAAGAAAATTGTCTTTTATAGAAATTGTTGAGAATATAATTTTCTAAATTTGTTTCATCTATTTTTAGGTATGACGAATCATTTTACAGAATCGTATGCTGGTTATAGCAATATATTTTATAATGCATTTTGATTCTTTTAAAATAAATTAACATAATATGATACTTACATGTATATAAACATCAATTTATCTGACCATTTGATTTAAGAAGACACGATTGAGTTATGTCTGCTATTATATACTTCTGAATCGCCTATATAAATAGCTTCAAAATAAAACACCGCTGGAAGATATTGTGATTAATATCCATTGTATGGTTTTCACGTATAAATCAAAGTTATAGAATTGCTATATAGTTATACTACAATAAACAATAATCTGATTACTGGAGAACGAAGTTTTAAACGACCATTCTGCTTTACTTTTTCATCAATAACACTAATGCAGCCAGTGGTATAGAATAGCTATAAATAATCTAGTGGATTGAATGATTTAAAATTATTATTTTTATAGAAGATTTTTTAGCAATATTAATTTATAATTTTCAAAAAGAAGTTATGTATATTGAAATGAAAAAAAAAAAACTTGTATAGCATAAAAAATAGTAGATCTTTTGTTAAATTGCTGCCATTATTATTTTAAAACACTGTGTAGCACATATAAATTATCAATTTGAAATATATATTTGTACTGCCAAAAAGTAAAAGAGAAAAATATATCATTAAATATAATTCCTTCGTTATTATAACATCAGAAGAAAAGCAAAAAAACAACATAAATCCTCGTACAAATATATTTCCAACTAATCTCTTTTAATAAAAGGATACAATAAATAAAGAAAAATATGTGAGTTTTGTACAGCAGTGATTTTCAACGATTTTCTAACGTTTTCAGTTTTCACATTGACATATTTTCAGGGATTTAAAAAATATATTTTTACTTAATTCATTACTTTTAATTCGGTAATTTTTAAAATAATTTTTAGTTAGTCAATATAAACCAGACTTGAAGCATAATTTTATTTCTTCTACATAGATGTTTAAAAAGCATTATATTTCATTCGCCATTCAAAATTAAATGAAATACAATAATTAAGTTTTCTATATTATGCATTTTATTTTTAGAGGGGGAGAGGAGAGTCCGCATAGTTACATTTTATAGAATTTTGAACTGAAATGTAGTATGTTTCTTTCATTTTAATACTATGTCTTACTATACCATATAATCTTATGATATATACAGCCTTGGCCACAAGTATTAGGCACTTGTTACTATGATGAATAATTTTGGAACTAGGTTATTTAAAAAAAAAACTAATGTATACCAGTTATAGTTATGTCATTTTAATATAAAATTAATAGTCACAATTAATGTTTTATGAACCCTCCTCCTGATTTTATTAATAATTTAATCTACCGTGGTATACTATACACTAATATCTTGTGTAATGGTGTGCCATTCTTCTTTAATTTTTTGGTTAACAAATTTTTTGAACTGAATTTATGTTTTGCAGTCATGCTTTTTAAAATATACTACAAATTTTTAATTGCTGGCGGTTCAAGGGACTGCCCCAGTCCCTTGAACCCACGATAACAATTCAACGTTGTTTTCTTCAAACAATTCATTGTTTTGCGGGATTTGTGACACAGGGCATTATTTTGTTTGAAATAAAAAATCCACTGGATCGGTTTCAACTATTTTTTAAACAGAAGGCTCCAAAACTTCTTCAAGCATGTCTAAAAACCGTATAAAATTCATGCGCCCTCCGCATAAAAAAGATTTCGCCGATGCCACTGGAAGAAATGCACTCCCAAATCATGATACTACCTCCTCCAAATTTAATAGTAGATAGAAGATATTCTTGCCAAAAAACTTCACCTCTTCTTCTTCGAACGTAGCGAGCCCCAGGTCGGCCGAAAAACAAATGAAATGAAAAAATGATGTTTTGTTGTGTTTTTAAGAAGGATCCTGAATTTTTTGAATGTAACTGTATTTATAATTAGTAAAACATTAGTTCAACTATTCCTTTACGTTAGATTCATCCGTCTATATCACTTTAGTCCAATTATTGTATTTTTTCGCCCAGGGAAGACAAAATTTTGTCTGTCTGTCAGAAGTATCATTTTTCGCATCTTTCTTCCATGCAAATTGTGTTCTACAAGCCTTCTTCTAACACTCCTTCCAACCAACTTTATTCCATGAACCTGCATCATCACTTCAGAAGAGAATTTTAATGTTTTTTTTCCTATTTTTAGAGAGATTCGTTCCAAAATACGGTCCTGTCTCGCACTGGTTTTTCGTTTTCGGCCACTTTTGATTCGATTTACCTTCCCAAAAGTCATTAAGGCATGTTATAAAAATACCTATAATTCATAATTCCCCCGAAATCTGTTAATTTAAGCAAAGTGTCTGAAATCACTAGGTGCCTAATACATATGACCAAGGCTGTTTATGATAATTTTATACTTTCCTGAAGCATTTTCATTTTAAAATTCATAGTAGATACCTATATATTTTGAGAACTACTGCTTAGCATCGTTTCTAGTGAACGCAACACTTGTTGATTCCTCCGTGGGAATCTACGTTGTTGTAGACATGTTCCACTCATCTTTTTACGTATATTTGTATAAAAAAATAAACATGAAAAATCTGCATCGGTAGATAACGGAAATATTTTACACAAACGGAAACGGTTATTTGCTTATTGGATTATCGACTCAGCTGGCTATGTTTCTATTTAGCAAAATGTAATCTCATTGATAAGTTTTTTATGATTGTTTTATCTACATACCTTTTTATCGTTACAATATTAAATGAAACATAAGTGATATTGGTCTTACTGAATATTTATTTAACTCGATGAGGCAGAAAGAAATAAAGTTAAATTTAAATATAAAAATGTTTCCTCTTATTGCTTATTGAACATGTTTTACCTTTTTTTTTGCTAAAAAATTGCTGCCAATTTGATTGTCACATTCTACAAATGTTGAAACGTTGAATAAGACTAACAATGCCACATTAACAGCTACTGAAAAAACGGAAAAAATCTGTCTTAGTCAATTTTTAGTCACAAAAAGTCCTTATCAAAATCCTAATAGTTTCAAAAAATCAAAATATTTTTTCTTAATCAATAAGTTTGGTAATACTTCAAACAATTCTTTAGTTTTAATTTGGTGTGGAATGAAGTTTTGTCAAACTATACTTTTTGATAATTTGTCAAAATCCCCAATCAAAATCGTTAATTTAAAGAAATAGTCAGCAGCTTATTTTGGTTTATATAATAAAGATCTATTTTCAAATATAAGTCGTCATTTGGTGGTTTTACCTTGAAAGTTTTCCGGGAGTTTTGAAAATTGGTAATTTTATAGATTCCGAATTTCAACTTTGTCACCTCGTATCTTTGCCGATCGCGCCGCCATATTGGAAAAATGGGGCCTAATAATAGTTTTTTGACAATATCTCCTTTCCAACTCATTTTACGATAAAAACATTTCAGACAAAATTAAACTAGGGAAAATTTCCTATAATTTATGTAATAACATTTTTTTTTGTAAAATCAATAGTTTTGGCGTACGAGCGCAGCAAACTATTATTCATCTACACATACACGTGTTTTGCGTATCACGATGCTCTGGAAACCAACATTAATAAAAAAATGATTACCTCTGTTTTTTTGGACAGTTCAATTCTTTAGTACTCAAGGAACATTTTAAGACCAAAAAGAAAAAAATCGCCTCGGCGCTTTTTAAATAATTCATAAAACAAAAATACATAAATCGTGTACGGTCTTCTGGATGCCACCTTTAATAAAAAATTGATTACCTATGATTTCTGGTACAGTTAAATTTTATAGTATTCAAGAAACATTTTAAGACCAAAACGAAAAAAATCGCCTTGGCGCTTTTTTTTTATAATTCATAAAATAAGAAAAGTCGTTTTTCAAAATTGTTTTCACTAAATATATTTATTATTTGTACAATCATTTGGTAGTTTTACCTGGAAAGTTTTCCGGGAGTTTTGAAAATTGGTTATTTTATAGATTTCAATGTGCTTTTTCCGAATTTCAACTTTGCCACATCGTATTTTTGCCGCTCGCGCCGCCATATTGAAAAAATTGCGCCGAATAGTTGTTTTTATCGTAAAATGAGTTGAAAAGAAGATATTGTCAAAAAAGGCGCCATTTTTTTAATATGGCGGCGCGAGCGACAAAGACACAAAGTGGCAAAGTTGAAATTCGGAAAAAGCACATTGAAATCTATAAAATTACCAATTTTAAAAACTCCCGGAAAACTTTCCAGGTAATCTCTTTATTTCGAAACAAATGACTGTACTATATTGAGAATAAAAAATATTGAGTTAATCGCTTTGGATTCTGAACAACACGTTTGATAGTAATAAAGCATAGCATTAGAGTTAATATACATAAATCAACGTCACCATTCATAAAACCATCAGTTTAGATCTGTAATACAATACCGGTATTACGACGAGTAAAAAAGTGTGTAATATATATTTTATACCTATATACATACGTTGTTTTAATATTGTTGTAGATATGTTGTCGGTAGTTATTTTGTAAAGACTATATGAACAATATATCAACGTGATTTATTATTAATAGTTTCATATTTATATATGCATTTAAGTTTGATATACACATATGTTGTATGTAAAGTACGCATAACAAAGGATTAAATGTTGTACATTTTTATGACAAATCTCTATTGTAATAATTCACTCATACTTAGAAGGTAATTGAGTAGAATACTGTAAATTATAGTTTAATGTAGTGCTATATCTTGAATTATTTATTTTTAACGTTGCGGTAATTTTTTTTATTGTTGTTGGGCGATTGTTCACGCTATGAATGTTAGTAATTTTTAGAGAATCGTAAAATGTTTATTTTATTTTAAAATCATATTACTATGATATAGGTATTAAATAATATTAGTATCTAGTAAATTGATTTAAAAGATAATTCAATCGTTTACAATTTAAATCGAATAAAAAATTCCATAATTATAATTAAATTGATTTTTGGAAAAAATATGCTCTTATGTAACCTAGCTTAGGGAGCGTTCAAGTATTGCGTAACGCAATTTTTGGAGATTTTTGACCCCCCCCCCTCCCCCCATGTAACGCGCCGTAAAGTTTTTCTGTACCCTCCTCCCCCTAGTTTTTACCTAAAAACCGTTACGTAACGCGTAGTTCAAAACCCCCTCTCCCGTCCCTGTAACGCATCGTAACGTTTTACAAGACCCCCCCCCCCCACCCCCCAAATTCGTTACGTAATACTAGAACGCACATTTTTTACTTCTGCTCCGTGGTATAATTTACAATTACAATATTTTAACAGGTTGATTTTTATCGTTAATATTAATTCCAGTGTCTACTTTATTTGAATTATTATTGAGTATTTAAAAGTACTGCGAATTAATTAAGTACCGATGCATTTTTTTCAAATATATATACATTACTACCTTTTATATTTCTTATAAGTATTTCTGTATAACGAAAAACAAAAAAAGTTATTATAAACAAATTTTGAAATAAATCGCAAAGTCTTTACATTTGACAATCTAATAATATACATATTACGAGATATTATCTCAGTGGTTCTCAAATAGACTGCCTCAGGTGCAAGAAAAGGTGCTACGATATTTTAAATTATTTTAAATTAGACATTTACCAAAAAAAACATAAGAATTATTAGGGTACTGTAAAATATTTTATATTAGAATCACCTAAAAAGTTTCAGAAGCACTGATTTAACATGATAACTATCAATAAGGCATATTGCCTTTTATTCAGAATCCCACAACATACTTAATTATCCCTTCGGGGTGTAACTAAAAAATAAATGTTTTATAATTTTATTAACGACATGAGGTTTGAAAAAAATGTCTGATTATTCTAGTATTTTTTACCATTTTTATACTGTGAGTTATCCAGTCTATGAAGTAATAAATAATGCCACGTAATTAAAACACTGTAATGATAAATTAGCCCCGGTTGCATGTTCTGTTATGCGCGCAAAAAAACTTCACTGCATTTTTGCAGGCGCACGATATCAACATTTTAAAAATACTTTCACAAGTTAACAATCGTTATGTAATAAATGCTTGAGGTAAGAGTTAATTTTTTATGCGGTTTTGATAGTTATTATACCTTTTTGTAATTTGTATTTTGCTTTATCATAAACGTGTATGCATATTTTTTAACTGTTTTGTTTATTTTTTGTTTTAAATGTCTTATTTTTTATTTTGGGGCATTTATTTTATTGTTTTGTATAGTAATTGAATATTTAATAATTTGTGCAGTGATTAATAAAATTAAAAAACATCTGCCAAGTAAATGCACAGTGCTTCCTCGTGCTACATTCATCAAAGGTAGTTAATTATTGAACAATTTAAATAAAAACCGATAAAGTATTCAGATGACATTGGTTAACCATTTAATTTTCATACAATTTTAATAAAAAATATTAATTCGACATTTTTCTTTATACGCACCTCGTTATTATGTCTTATATTTTGAATTTTTTGACAATTTTAATCAAAATCATTATTTTTCTGCTATTTAAATGTCAAAATGACATTTAAAACGTCAAACTGACAAAAGTCCCCATCTATAGGCCTTGTGAAAAAATTGTTAGAGCCGTTTGAAGTTTAATTTTGTTATTCTTGTATAACTTCAAGACAAATAAAGATACGGAGGCGTACCTTATATCAAAAATATATAATAAATATATAATAAAATAGTACATAAAATACAATTAAAATTATATGTATGATAATATTTCAAAAATACTATGGCTAGGCCATAAAATGCACACCCCTTAAAACTTAAACATAAAAAAATGTATTAACTTATAATATCAAATAAATACGGTACAGGTACAATATAATTGGTGAAACTTAAAAGGATGTTTGAAAAAAAGATTGGAGGTAATTAATATTATATAAATATATAATATGAAGTTTATCACTCATTAAGATTTTTTAGAAAATCAACAATGAATCTTGATATCAATCGATTATTACCTTTTTTTTTATTTAAATTTAGGATGTATTGTAATAAAACAACAATCATTTTAATTTACAATTTTTATATAACATATTGTTTTTGTAAAATGTATAAAGTAAATAAATTAATTAATATCTAATAATAATTAAAAAGATAAATACATCCACATATTGCAGCGATAACAGCTGTGTTCACCTGATGTCTAGCATTTAAAATGAAACAACAATGTAACGTTTATAGGTTATATGACGTATATTATATATTTGTTTTAAAAATGCAAATTTACCAGATTTTATCTTGATTAAAAAGATTGATTGGCTTTGAATAAAAATACAGCACGTATCGATGTACATGTATTTATATATTAATTAACACAATATAATAATTATGGAATTTGAAGTGACATATGAAGAAATAGCGCCTACTACTATTAATAAATTATAAATAGCAACTACTCTATTTGTAAAAAAATTTCTTGTCAAAATATGAATTTTTGTTTAAATAAACTGCAAATTTCGATACTTCTAGTTATCCAATTTTGTTGAGTTTTAATAGGGTTCTATTCTGATAATAGATGAAGTGAATTCAAAAGGATTGGTGCAAATTTATTTCGAATTGAAGCCTGTAGTTCGGCGTTTCTATCAAAAAAGCGGGTTAAATCGACAAATTGAACTTTATTTATATTTTTATAACAGAAAATTAAAACCGATCGATATTAAACTAAGCAAAAATGGAGACTGTAATGTTTTCTATCAGAAAATGTAAAAATGTAAGTGAGATACTGAAGAAATTTAAGATATAATACTCATTTTATCAATTTATATACGAAAAAAAATTTTAGGACGAGAGTAGAACACACTTCCAAGCAGAGCCTGCTTGGGGTGTGCAATTATGAACAATGGACATGTAAAAAAATATTATATATAAAAATAGAATTATAAGACACAACGAAATATTTTTTAATATAATTATAACAGATTTAGTTTGTTATGCTCACGTATGACAACTTAATGGCTTCGATGCAAGCTTGACACAACAAAGAAATGTTTAAATGATCTAAATATTCGCATTAATAGATACATATGTGTTATGTAAATTAGCAATTAATTATTATTCTGACGCACGCCCCTGCGTACGTCTCCACGCCACTGGCCACGTGTCAGACGTACTCACGTTGACAGATCACGCAACAAGTGGTATGAAGATGTATAGCATTTGCGTACATTTTCGGACAGTTTAATGGAATTCTTGGAGTTCTCTTTCAAAAGCTGCGATTTATACCTCTTGAAAAGTATTTCTCTGTGTAATATTATAATTTATGAATTTTATGTACTTCGGATGCTGTTTTTAAGTTGACTGTAATCATATTTTCTGAAAATATGTATGTATGGTGTAGTAATCAGATTACGGAAATGCTGGAAATGTGTTTTATTTCATAGGGATTCCAAGATATATGGGTATCATGTTAAAAGCTTTATTGAATATGCAGAAAATATGCTACAGATGTATGTATATTTTATGAATTCAAGATTGAAGGTTATAATTTTAAAAAAATACTTGTATGTACATTACATACGAGTATGTTGCTATATAGTACAGTCAAAGCGTCGTAAAAAATAAGGCAACCGTGCATTTTGGGTAGGCAGCAATTTTTTTAGGTGGGTTCGTAGAGGGATCATCCGTGACTCTAAAACTCATTTTTCGGGTTTCTGAAAGGTATTGTTTTTCCGCCATCTTGAAAATAAGGGTGCAGTTAGTTTTTTTATTTATCTCCGTAACAGTCTGCTTAACAAAAAAAATTTAAGAAGCATTTTTGAGGGTAATCAAAGTATCTATAACTTTTATTCTTAACTTTTTGGCGTAACATTAAAAATAAAATTGTTATGAGCAAAAAAGGATAAAAAAATAGGGGATGAAAATCTTTAAGGCAAGATAGCTATTGTATTTTTAGCCCTACAAAAAAAGTACTTCTGACCTTTTTTGTAGAACTTTTCTTAACAAACAATTTAATTTATTCATTTTTTTATTTGGTTTATTTTTATTGATGTTTCAGCGTTGTTAAGGGAGGTAAATTGAAAGTATAAGAGTTACGTAGGTACAAAAAATTGTTGATACAAAAAAAAGTTTCAAATAAAAGTTGTTCGCTGTAATATTTCCTACAACTTCTATTTTGAAAAAAATATTAAAATTTCATTTGTTTATCCGCTACGCTAACAAAAGAGGCTAAAAGCACACTTTATTAAGTTTTAATATCTAATTAATTATAATGATTTTTTTAAGTTGTTATCCCCGGAAAAGGAACATTTTATAGTTAAGCACATTCATTGTAAATTTTGGATTGATATCTTGTACTGTTATTGTTTTATTAAACTGTTAATAAATTGTCTTTTGATTAACAGTAAAAAATTTTCTATAAACTTTTTTTTTGTACAATTGTTTATATGGGTTCCTGGAAACTTATATAAGAGGTTGCCACCATAAAAAAATTCAATTATTCAATAGTTTTGAAAATGGTGATGCTTAAATCTTATTGTTGTAAAATATCTTACAATAATATTAAAGCGTCACCATTTCTCAAACAAATGAATAATTGACTTTTTTATGGTGGTAACCACTTATATAAGTTTTCCGGAACCCATATAAACAATTGTACAAAAAAAAAGTTTATAGAAAATTATTTACTCTTAATCAAAAGACAATTTATTAACAGTTTAATAAAACAATAACATTACAAGATATCAATCCAAAATTTACAATGAATGTGCTTAACTATAAAATGTTCCTTTTCCGGGGATAACAACTTAAAAAAATCATTATAATTAATTAGATATTAAAACTTAATAAAGTGTGCTTTTAGCCTCTTTTGTTAGCGTAGCGGATAAACAAATGAAATTTTAATATTTTTTTCAAAATAGAAGTTGTAGGAAATATTACAGCGAACAACTTTTATTTGAAACTTTTTTTTGTATCAACAATTTTTTGTACCTACGTAACTCTTATACTTTCAATTTACCTCCCTTAACAACGCTGAAACATCAATAAAAATAAACCAAATAAAAAAATGAATAAATTAAATTGTTTGTTAAGAAAAGTTCTACAAAAAAGGTCAGAAGTACTTTTTTGTAGGGCTAAAAATACAATAGCTATCTTGCCTTAAAAATTTTCATCCCCTATTTTTTTATCCTTTTTTGCTCATAACAATTTTATTTTTAATGTTACGCCAAAAAGTTAAGAATAAAAGTTATAGATACTTTGATTACCCTCAAAAATGCTTCTTAAATTTTTTTTGTTAAGCAGACTGTTACGGAGATAAATAAAAAAACTAACTGCACCCTTATTTTCAAGATGGCGAAAAAACAATATTTTTCAGAAACCCGAAAAATGAGTTTTAGAGTCACGGATGATCCCTCTACGAACCCACCTAAAAAAATTGCTGCCTACCCAAAATGCACGGTTAAATGACGCTTTGACTGTACTAATAGTATTTATTAATAATATTTTTTATGGACTCATCACAATTAATTTTAATAGTTAATTTTTAATAAATTTTATTTGAATTTAATATGAAGGATATTATAAAAATTTAGGAGATATATGATTCTAAATACCATAGCTATTAAAGGACATTAGTTCTCATTAGACATTTTTCTTGTTATCTGTAAAATTGAATATGGAAATCAATATCGGTATTTTTTTTAGATCAGCAGAGATTTACTCAGATCTCGGTAGATCTGCATTTTGACACATCATATTTTTTCCAGGTTTTTGATCTGTGGAGACTTGCAAAGATCTACAACGGTTGACAAAGATCTACAACGATCTACAAAGATCTCTGAAGATCATTGTAATGAAAACATCATTTTTCAACGTTACAATGATCTTCAGAGATGTTTGTAGACCGTTGTAGATCTTTGCAAATCCCCACAGACCAAAAACCAGTGAAAAATATGATGTCTCAAAATGCAGATCTATCGTGATCTGAGTCGATCTCTGCAGATCTTCAATTTATTCCCGGAATCTTCTTATATTACATTGTTCAAAGGATTTTAAATTTAGAAATGTGTCCTACAATATTGCACGTTTTGAAATTTTAAAATCTGATTGCAGCACTGAACCCAATATATCGATTTTCATATAAAATAATAAAAATATTGAATTCTTCATTGACCTCAAGTGATAAAAAGTAAAAATGTCTAAAAGAGTATAAAAAGTTTTATATTCATACCTCAATCATATCAAGAGATGAATGTCTGGATTTTTTTAAAATAAACTATACTTTCTTGTTCTGTTTTTATTTTTCAATCATAACAATTGATCAATTCATGCCCGCAAGCTCCTCAAAACAAGTGTCCTTTATTATGTACACTGCCGTTCAAAAGTCTTTGGACACTCATTTTTTTGCGTATTGTAAATATAAAACTGCAAAAATGGTTGATAAAAAATCTTAAATGTTAATAACAGTAGTTAATTACAACTTTTGTAATAATCCTAGCATATCTAAAATACAGCATTTACAATTTTCCATGTTAAGGAAAATTTTTGAATTATATGTCTGAAAGGTCAGGTTTGCTCAAGTTGAAAGTATTGACGCACAGTGTCTTTCAAGCTAACGAGAAATTGTTTTTTTACTATTTTGACTGCGCATAAACATTATCCTAGCATATCTAAAATACAACATTTACAATTTCCCGTGTTAAAGAAAATTTTTGAATTATATGCCTGAAAGATCAGGTTTACTCAAGTTGAAAGTATTGACGCACAGTGTCTTTCAAGCTAACGAGAAATTGTGTGTTTTTTTTTTTACTATTTTGATTGCGAGTAAGCATATTCTTTTCGCTATTTTGGGGATTTTTATTGACTGAAATCTGTATATTTACATTCAAAATTACAGGTATCCAAAGACTTTTGCACGGCAGTGTACATCGCAATACAAGTGACTTTTTTAAAAGTTGTATCAATATTTTTTTCGATATTGTCTACAGAGTCTACACTAATAGAATTCACTTCGATATTTGTCTACATTAGACATGGACTCTATAAATTCAATTGGCTAGAATTCTAAGATATTTTTGACGCCACCGAACTCCTAGGCTAAAGCCCTGCCCCCGCCCATTTTTTTCGACGGCTATATTAGTAGGCTAGTAAATAAATACATAATTATTATGTAATAGAAAATTACATATATCCCTTTGCTCACTTTATGTTAAAAGATACATCACTATCAGTTGTTATTTAATATTGTCAGTGATACACAGTACATCTCTCTTCAGTTTATATATTTGCCATACATCATCACAGCCCGTTCGAGTGTGATTTAAACAGCTACAAACAGAAGCGTGTGCGGTCGCCGCCGCTCTGCCAATATGCTAATTTACATCGCGACCACTGGTGACACATGGCACTTGTTTAGACGCATTCGG
Source organism: Sialis lutaria (assembly GCA_949319165.1). Taxonomy (NCBI): domain Eukaryota; kingdom Metazoa; phylum Arthropoda; class Insecta; order Megaloptera; family Sialidae; genus Sialis; species Sialis lutaria. The sequence goes on from OX439239.1 coordinate 13,700,363, forward strand.
TTTGCGGCCGATACCGCTTTAATCTCTATATGTGCATTAGGTTTGTGTACTATGTACTCACATGTGGTGTTCCTAAAGAAAGTGTAGTTTGTTGATTGTGCGAATGAGTTTAGTTACGCAAATTATTTCATTCAGTCATTGAAACTGACATGAGATTGGCTTGGATTAATTCGAGATAATACAGCTTAGATTTTAACGAAACGAGTACATTTAAAGTCTTGACGTGCTGATATAAAAATTATCGATGAGAGCCTCTCCGAGAATTTCGGTTTTAAACGTTTAATAATAAGTAAAAAAAATTACCATTGAATCTATAATTAAAGTAAAATATATAAAATTAATTATATTTAAAAATGTAGGTATTTGTATAAATATGAATGAACGTAAAAAAAATTTTTTTAGAAAAAAATTGCTTAAGATCGAAACTGTTCTCGGTAGGTATCAATATCATCTCGGTATAAATAAATAAATGATATTATGCAAATAAAAAATCAAGAATATTTTTTTATACAGAGTGAGCCATATCAGATGGAACAAACATGAATAGTTAATTGAAAAAAATATTTTATGAAAAAAAGTTCATATAAACATTCGCCCGTAAATTTTTCGTGAGGAAGCTACAGATCCCCAAAGTTTTAGCATAAAATTAGTTTTTATAATATTTTGATAATTTAAACGATTATTGACCTGAAACAGAAAGATCAAGTGCAATTTAAGAATACGAATAACATTTTTCTTTCTATTTGAAATACGATCGCAAAGCTTCTCGTATTTTCGATAATAAAACAACTCATAACAAAGATACAACGCATTTTATTCATTAGTGAATAAAAATCACAATTGCCATGAAAAACTAGAATATTATGTTTATTCATTAATCGAGACGTCCTTTTTTATAGTGTCTTCAAAAATTAATTTAACCTATTAATTAACGTAAACCTATCGGTCTGACACCGGACTATTATTACCTGATATATTTCACGGAGTAGTCATGTGAGGTGGACTAAATGTCATGGGAGCTTGGTCTATAAAACTAGAACATTTACTCGAGTGCAATATTAAATTCAAGTCAAGTAAGCTTTGAAAAAAAGAATGGTTGATGTTAGAAATTTTTATATTTGTTAAAATTCATTGCTTATTTTGTTAATAATGTATAATAAAACAGCATTGCCGGTTTTATAGAGGGAGACTGGGCGACTGCCCTGGGTGCTAATTCAGAAGGGGCGGTGGACGGCCACATGAAGAAAAACTTAGCTTAAATTCGAGTATAACTTTTTTTAAGGATCATCATTAAGTCAAATTCTCTTATACTATCTTTACTATCGTATGACAAATAAAAAAAGTATATTTATGTGTTTTGTGTCATATGAACTTATAAATGTACCGAACAAAGGAAAAATTTAAAAATATTACTAGTTAAAAATCAAAGAACCCACTGGCCCCAAACATCTCTGATCTAAAATATCATTAGTTGATACTGGAAATTGATAACATATTACTGTATCTCAATAGGTTCTCAAAATAAAATAAAAACTAATCTTAGACAAAATCTTTGAGAGTCTGTAGCTCCCTTACGAAGAGTTTTCGGACACATGTTCATAAAAACTTGATATGACTCATCCTGTATAAGTATTTCAATAATTTGGTCATATTTATTTAAACAATCTCTTATAATTTAATTATATAGTTTTGATTAGTGGTACATATTATAATATATATTATATCTATTAATTTAAAATTAAATTACTGCAAATACGAATAATATGTGTGCTTTGTATATTTTATGTGAATATGTGTGTGTACCAATCTAAATTTTAGGTATGGTTTAACGAAATAGGAAAATAAGTTATGAATCGCTTCAAGCAAAATGATAACCATTAAAAGTTTGTTAAATTCGAACTATAAACTAGATGTTTTTAGGTTGAAAACTTAAATTTCTAATTATTAATTTGTACCTTTGCATATGTATATAGTATATACTATTACCTACATCTAATATAATGCTGTTATTTGAGGTTCATTGTTTTTATATTTCAGCAAATTAAATTACTAATTTAAATTAAATGCATTTATTAATCAAAACCAATATATTAATCTTTATTTTCTGTTTGTATATAATTAAAATATATAGAAATTTTTTTTGTCCTCACATCGTTTTTTCGGTTTCATAATCTAATCTTGAGATCCTACAATTAGTTCAGATTACCTGATAAATTTATTTGTTGAGTAATTAGGTCAGTTTAGCATTTATAAAATGTAAGGGACTTGTTAGTAATCTATAGATTTTTAATATAATACATATTATATCCTTTTTAAAAGTATTACCTATCATAAAATATACCTAAAATTTATATTTCCTTAACAACATATTTCTGTTATTTCGCATTAAATTCAATTAGGTACCTACTGTATTTCAACCTCAAAATCCGTTTAGGTCTTATATGAAAAAACCAATTATTAATAATTGATATTTTGGTATTCAATGGTTAATACTTTAATTAAATGATATTATAATGTATTTGGTATTCTCTGTGTGAAACCCAAAATTGACTTCAAAGAGCTTTAACGGTATCACATTATGTAGTGAGGTGGTTATTGTGTGCTGCTTATGTGCCATATATGTCGTAAATACATATAATGTTCCTTGTTGGTATTATGTACTTTATAAATTACAAATATAAATTGGTTTAAAAGTATTTACATTATTCTGCGAAATAATGATTTCATTCATTTTTGCTATCTGTGATAAGAAGCATTGTATACATAAAAAATTGAGTTAGTTAAAAAAATCAAAACAACTGAATGACATTTTTTTTTGTATATTTTAAAAGGTAAGTTTTTTTTATAGAACATCCTTTATGTTAATAACAGTGAATTATCTTTTTAAATGTAGAATATGTATATATACAATATACATGTTACAATTATTTTTTAAGAATTATAGAAAACAAAAATGTGCAATGAAAATTTCATTAAAATTGAAACAAATACTAAACATCTGCATAATATTGATTTTTGAGTATTTGTTCGTATGTTTCTCTCATAGCTCACTAGTTTATGGTATTTTATTTTATATTTTTTAACATGTTATAAATATAACATGGTTAATATCAATTTTAACACCATATATAATACATATCGTACTTTTATAAAAATAATATTCTTTTTGTTAGTTATACAATATAATTAATATACATAGGTATAGATTGTTCCATTAAAAAAGTTATTTTTTAAAATATCCGTGAAATTCGTACAATTATTTCTGTGACAATATCATTAATCTAGAAAAATATTAAATTATTTCTGATTTAACTCATCTTCTTATTGCAATAATAATAAAATTAGCAATGATCATACGGTTAACAAACATTCTATGCACATGCCAGTTAGTTTTAAATTATTATTAAAGCAAATATGCCACACACTATAACCAGGTCAGGTTTATAATTGAATTATTATTATTGAATACACATATATACATTATATACAATAGTTATCGACGGTACTTTGATAATTAAAAATTTAAATTAAATAAATACTCATACAAAACTAAATCGAAATTCAATTAAATACATATAAAAAACGTGCATTAAACTCATAATAAATTTAGTAGCGGATTAAAGTCCTTAAGAAAAGTTTAAATAATAAATGCATTAATATTTTTTTATGCGCACCAGATTGTGCTTTAGTTGTTAAACAAATATCAAAACGAATCATGTAAATTTTAGACGCGTTATATAAAATTGAATGAAATTGAAAATCGTATATTAATTTATTTTCAATGCGTTTTATAATTTATTTGTTATTATGATATATACTTAGTTACTTACCTCCATATTCAAAAAATTTAAAAACTATAAACTATAACAACACAAGAGATTCGAACATACGCATATTTATTAGTTTTAACTATAAATGACAGTTCTTATCAATAGTATGGTAGACATGAATAACTATGACATATGTGCATTTAGAAAAAAACAGCGATCTTAAAGCAATAGTGACAAGTGTACATCATAAAATGCATAGCATTTATATTATTTTACATTTATTATCACTGTTCTAATATCCCGAGCAAATTTATAATGATTTGACATCTTGCAGAAAGCGTTAAATCATCTTTTGTTTTATATAGAGCAAATCCGACATCAATCTTACAAAAACAGTTGATCGTGTTAATTTATCCTTTTGTATCAATATAGTAGAGACCATGGACTGATTTATACAGGCTGGCTCAAGTAAAACGAAACGGGCGCGCTTTTGTTCATTTAAAATAAGATTTTGAAAAAAAACTCGAACACGTCGATTCTGCTTTCAAGGGGGACATCTTTTGCTATAAAATTTATGCAGGAATCTTTTCAACCCTCAGCGCTATGAGCACAACCCTTAAAATTTTAAATAGCATGATAGGGCAAGTAATAACTCATTTGAAAGGTTTTTTCATTCTAAATACGGTTCTTTTTGATTTTTTCAAATCTGTTTAGTTTTAGTCAAGTTATTTACATTTTGAATTCAATTCCATAAATGCAATGATTTTCTGATCAAAAAACAAATATGTACAACTAAAATTCAAAACAAAGTAGGTTTATTTTCTTATCAAATAATTCTAAAACATCCAATTTGGACATTTATTGAATTAATTAAAGTTTTGAATGTTGGTAAATTTTTTTTAATTAAATTTTTTATTTCAATAAATCAAAAAGCACCGTATTTAGAATGAAAAAACCTTTCAAATGAGGTATCACTTGCCCTATCATGCTATTTAAAATTTTAAGGGTTGTGCTCATATCGCTGAGGGTTGAAAAGATTCTTGTAATAATTTTATAGCAAAAGATGCCCTCCTTGAAAGCATGTATGTAGTTTTCTTAACTATAATTGAAAAGAGAACAGTCTATTTTTACATTCACAAGGACAGTCACATTCAACAATTAATATATTAAATAAAATTCTCCACCAACCCATACAAAACATAGCGATACAAATAAATAATAATAATAATAATTACGCTATTGAATTACAAATCTGTACAAAGCCTATTGAAATCGATATAAGACCGTCCAAGCGACACATATACAAGACCCACCCCCTCCCATCCCCCAAACCCCTTGCACCGTATTGTAACATACATAATTACAGCTGATACAAATTTTGCAGAGAACGCGTAGCCGCGCTGTGTGCGTGCGTGCGTGTGTATGTGCAGTTAATTAATTCACATTTGAATGGACGAGTGGATGAGAGATGGACGGCCAGTGGCGGCCGCGGTGATGCTGCACAAGTGGACAGATAGTGAATGTACAGAGGCATCAGTGGCGTGCGGTAAACACGATGCCAGAGGCTGCGCTCAAGAGTTTCCCCGATGTTAAGGTACGTGTTGTTTTTATTTTATTTAATACTGCATGAAAGCATTTTCTATGTAGAAATTCGGAGATGTATGTTTTAAATGTACCTGTATCATGCAGGTATAGTCAGGAGATGACACTAGAGTGGAGGGGGTATGTCGAAAAACGGAATGTCGAGTGGGCGATCTCTCGTGCTTGGAACAGAAGGAGTCAAGTTCCAAGCACGAGAGACCGCCCACATCGGCGATGATATTCTGACACAAAAAATTGTATTACATATAGGTACACAGAGTATCATCTCCTCTCTCTACCTTCATGACCAATATGTATGAACTGTTATTACTTACTTTATTGACGGTTTGAATATAAAATAGTTAGGCTATTATATCTATACCTATAGATATGTTTAGGAATATATCTTATGCATTCTGTCAAAAGAAATAAAATAACTATACTACCTATGGAAAATATTAATATTAAATCTATTTATATTTGCATATAGGTACTGATATAATAATGTTGTTATTAATGTTTTCATAGACCGGCATATGTGTTATAACATATAATAATACTTACATAAAAACGAGTAGATATGGGAAATATGAATATTGAATATATAATCTATATACCTAGGTAATTATATTATTTATGTTAATAATAAAGTCAGGTAAATTACGTATAAAAATTTCACATTCTTTGAAACCTCTATAGATTCAACTGGGTTAATAAAATTAATGTATTTTGCCGATGTTAATAATATAAAATGTTTTTAGAAATAATTGCATTGTTATACAGAAAAAAATACATTCTTATCAATTTTTAAATATGTCTGTCTGAAAGCTAAAGATTAAGCCTTAAGGTTGCAGTAATAGACTAAATAAGGGACTTATTATTTAGAGATCAAAAATATAATTGCAAAATTCAGCATCGGCCAAATTTGGATAGAAATTGCTCATTCGGCCAAAATCAAGCCGAGGCTATATCGGTGAAGAAAGAAAAATTGATTGTTGTTTTGCTTCAGTTACTCTTATGAATAAAATATTTAAAATATTAAAAAAATAAATACATTTCTACTTGATTCACAATAACTAAAAACAAACAAAAATTTTATCTCAAAATAAATACATTCAGCTAAAAATAAATCTTTTCTCATAATTTTACATTTTACAATTCCTTTGACAGAGGCCTCAATCAAATAACGACCTTCGGTAATCATTGATTTACTATTTATTTACATTGAAATAATTAAGTAAAGATAATTGACCTGATGTGTGTATAACAAACGTTTTAAGAGTATTTAATTTTTTGTATCCACACGACAGAAACAATTTAAAAATTTAGTATTGACTGGTTATAAAATATCTCCTGAAGTCAGAACACAATACACACGATCAATTTTTTTATATTTATGAGCAACAGAGGCGTAGATACGCGAACCGCAATGTCAGATATTCAGGTACGACCATGTTTACCTTTTTGTGGGTATTTTTTTATTTTCCGTGTTCTTCAGTGAGATTTATGAGCAATGGTGTGCATGATTTATACGTGAGGAAGTATTTGAGATGAAAAAAATGTGCTTGTAATCTGCGGAATTAGCAAATTCTGCGAAAACCCGAAACCATATCGGCTGCTTTGTATTCTCTTTTTTTCTCTGCTTTGTTTTAATTGAAATTTATGTTAAATCGCTTATTTATTAATTACTCTATTTTATTCCGGATTTTTTACATGGATATTTTATTTCGAATTTTTTATATTTGTAAACAAAATTCAAGGTTTCAGTTATAAATGTGTTTTCTTATATGATTGGATTAACGACTAATAATTTATGTTATTTCTATCTGGACATGTTCGATATAGCTCTTTTGTCAAAAAAGTGATTTAAAAAAAGCCAGTTAAATTAAATTAAAATTATTATTTGCACTAAATTTTGTGGCTGCCATGTTTGTCTGCACGGGGTACGTACGCTTTTAGATATACCACGAGTAGTGATATAACGAATTTATGATTTTACACGAATGTGAACATTTGCTATCAATATTCGCGAATGCAAATGCGAATACTGATTTTTTGAAAAGAAAAAAAGCTAAAAAAAGGTTTTCTGAATAAAATAGATTAAAAACGATATTTTTATTTATTAATACATCATAGTATATTCGCAACTTTACCTGCGAATGCAAATAAAAATGTGCGAATATTCGCATTCGCGAATATTCGTTACATCACTAATCACAAGTAAGTTTGTATCTGCAACAGACATGAACAAAAAAATAATGTGCGTGTGTGCCTGTTGTGGGTGCGTACGTACCTATGACTGTTGTGTTTGATTACCTATGTGCCAGTACATTTTTTTATATATTTATATACAACACCTTTGTTCATCATCATAGAGATGATTTTTATTGACACCAATACATTTTGGGCGACACACATCGTTTACGGACGATCTTTAACCCAAAACATTTTTAAATCTGAGTTTAGATACAGATTTAATTTTTTTTTAGAAAATACGAGTTAAAAAAATTAATCATCTCTTTAATAAAACAAAATATTATGTGACTCTAATAAACCAAAAGTATAATTTTCACTTATTTACAATTAAAAAAAACGATAGTTCATAAACCATTAAATTAGGGACTCTTTAGCAACGGATCTGACTAAAATAGTTTAGATAAATAAATGAATTTTGAACAAGAAACTTGAATATATTGAGGGGCATTTAAAACTTATGTTGCCTAGGGCACGTAAAGTTCAAAAGACGGCAATGTGTTTGTACCCAGAAGCCTTGAAGTTTGAAAACAATTAATTGATTAAACAATGAGTTATTTATTGCTTCCAGAGCTACATTCAATCACAAATACACACAGAGATAGATGTATATATACACAAACAAATTCATTCAGCTGAAGGCAAAGGTATAGGTATATGTTGAGTGGTACTCCAAGTCAGTGAGATTTGTTTGATCTTCGAATTGGTTTTGGGTGTTTGTTGGTTAAATTGAGAAACTGCGATGCGCAGTTGTCTTCACCTTTGCTTTTGTTTCAATTTAATACCAGCTTTTCAGCGCCTCTTTGATTTTACTATGTGTAGATATGGGTGTGTATGTGTAGAAAATTGTTCTTGAAGTTTCTGTGTGTTTAGAATATAATTTGATTTTTTATATATATTTTGTGTTTTATGTAGGTACATATTTCACATATACAATTGTATGCATATATTAAAGAAATTACACTTATATTATTATATATATTATATATTATATATTATATATTATATATTATATATTATATATTGTTAAAATGTTATTATTTAGTAAGTATTTTTTATAACTTTATTAAAAAAAGTTTTTTTTTATAAATTTTAATAATTACCTACATCTTCGTTAAAATTAGTCACAGAAAAATTATTCAAAAAACAGTTTGAAGATAAATTTTTACTTTTTAATGTTTTTTTATCAGTTAAATATCTTTCTTAATTTTCAAGTTTTTATAATTTTACTGATACCAACGTAAAGAGAATTTAATTTAGATACGAAAAATACAAATATCCATTAAAATTGATGGATCAGTGCAATAGTAGCGTGAATTATAAACTGGAACCGAGACAAAAATTGAGTTTCACGCTTCGCACATAAACAGGTCAGATTGTAATGGCCGTATCTCGGTGAATTTTCATTGTATTGGAATAAAATAAAAAACAAATTAAAGGTCTAACGCAGAGCTACAAAAAACTTCTGAAATATTTTTCAATAAAATAAGCCACCTTGATATTATTTATGAAAGAACACATTTTCACCCCTTTCACCCCCTACCAAACTACCACTGCACCCCTTAGTCGACTACTCTCAACGGTTTCTTAAAGTTTAGGTATAAAACTACGTATGTACCAATTTTCGTTGATGAAGGAATTTTTATGTTTAAAATGTATATTTTTTACTATTTTTACTGTACTATTTTCGAAAAGCTGAAAACTGCATCCCTATACAAAATAGTTAATTGTATATATTGAGTGCAATACCCAAATATGAACAATATATACATATATTTAAACTATGATAACAAAAGAAAGGTCAAATTCCTTGAATTTTCACCACGCCTTCTTTAATCAACAGCACAATACAATATTACTGTAATTTACAAGAGTCGATGACATAACTTCTCGAGATACAGTCGCACGCGTGACATATTTATTAACCACCTCAGTTACATTTCTATTAGTAATAAGCCACTAATGGACCGTGTCTAAAACCTGTTAATAATTAATAAAATCCAGTTATGTGTAAGTATTTAAAGATTGAAAAGAGAATAAAAGTAATCTTGTATATAAGTGTAAATCTTTATGTATATGGTGTTCCTGAAAAATCATTCTTCTTTATATTCCTGGTGATCCTTTTAAATTCTTATGTAAAAAATGTATTTTTTTTAATTTGAATTTGAATATTGAAATATTATAGTGTTTAACAAGTTTCTCGCACGCGCAGAAAATAAACACCAACGGTATTAAAACAAAGGAGCCACCAATTCTGTCATAAATAAGTTGAAGTACCACTGATCTTAAATCAAAAACTAGTCTATATCACAGATTAAATTGTTAACTAACAAATTTTATAAGCTCCTTTTAGTTACCAGTCAAAACTGTATTTAAACAAATACTGTAACAAAATCTATGATTTTTTTTATTTAATCTACTGTTCATTTTTTGCTCGTTTCATAAGCATGCATAAGTCTTAAATAATTTTTGACATTTTTTTGAAATTATTTTTTTATAATTAATTAATTCTTAAGGGACATTCTGTACAAACGCGTGGCCACACTGTAGGCTTGTATCTCTATTATCTCAAAGAACATAACTTTTAAAAGCAGTACTAACGATCATTATTGTTAATGGTACCACATATAGAAATAGTTATACATAAATCATTGATATTATTAAAATTCTTTGAATTTCTACTTTCAATGTAAATGGATTGATAAATTTGGCGTTAAAAACGTTATCTTCCCACTTTTGAGACGATTTAAAAAACTATGACACATTTCAGTTTGTTGACCTGTTGATTGTGTTATTGATCTTTGCACACCCACTGTTTTTGTAGGTTTTTGTAAGTATTGCTAATGATTAAAAACTCCCGAGAACGTTAACAAAGAAATTTGAAACACAACGCTGAGTATTTTTTGAATTTTAGTAATTTTTTATTTATATTTTTATTTTTATAACATTAATTATTTTTCAATCCAATTTATTAAGTAAAAACTTATTAACATTAGAAAATTATGTTACATATCATGCTATTCATAATAGCACACGAAAAAAAAAGATGATTTAAAATTTGTATCACAAATGACGTAAAAATTCAATGGTACGAGTGGCGTTAGTTTTGCATCGAGGTGATACAAATATTGTATCACTGTGATGTAGATTTTACATCACCGTGAAGCAAATTATGCGTGCCCTACACGCATGCGCGTGCGAGTTACCTGAATATTGTAGAGGTTATATTTGTTGTTGATGTTTGGTGTCACATGTGTTTTTTTTATATATTGAGAATTGTTTAAAAAAGAAGTTTTTAAAATATGGCCGATGAATTTGTGTGTTCTATGTTGAGAAATTATTGTCTTGAAAAATACATTTCAAGGTTTGAGGGTACGTATATCAACAGTTCATTTCAATTTAAAATGTATTGTTTACAATTGTTTAAATTTTACTTACAAAACTAACTACTTTGTAAAACTAATTTTTTGGAAGATATTTTTTTGTTAAATAAAATTAAAAAAATGTGAAATGACTGCTAACTTTAATGTCGCTTAATTTTAGGTTATACATTGACAGCCACTAAATAAACGGTAGTATCTATAGTTTAGTCACCGTCAAGTTAGTCCCATTTAAAATACATTAGATACAAAAATTGTATCACCGGGTGGCGTAAATTTAGCATCACCTCTGTTGACTTCACAGGTGATACAATTTTTGTATCACCTGATGAGATTTTAAAGCCACTTTTTTTCCGTGTAGGTGTAATACGATTTTAAAATTAGTTACCGAATGATTATTTATGCTATTTGTCAGTAAGTCTTTTTTGCTAATATTAAATTGGTTTAAGACAATGTGGCCCGTAAAATAGTCGTTGTTTACGCCTGATGTACATACATATTTGTACAGTCAGACGCCCATTTAGGGGAGGATGGAGGGAAATGATCGCCCTGCTAGGCTCGTGAATTTTATGTTTGAATTTTATATTAAAAAATTGTAATTTACATGAAAAAATAAATAAAAAAGAATTAAAATTATTGTTAACAAAGTATCATTCATGCCTTTTTTTATTTTCTTACCTTTAAGTTGATATTTCTTTTAATTCAATAATAAAATTAAACATTTTTTTTTAGTTTTACATTTCTCTAAAAGTATGTTTATTGTATTGAAAATAATGTGAAAAATTGTATTTTTTAAACCGTAGGTCTATATCTCAAACCGTTCTTGATATACGGATTCTGAAAGTTTTACAACTAAATCACCAGTCATAAAAAATGTCTACCTACTTATTAGAAGAAAAGAGTAAAAAACGAAAGAAAAATTTAATTATGTCATTTGGTGTGTAATGAATAATTAATTTCAAATTAATATTATTACCTAAAGTATATAAAAAGTAATATGAATTTAATCTTTCATTATTGTATAGAATAATTTATGAACAATGAAATTATGATTAAACATATGAATAATAAATACGTAATATTACATAATAACACACATGGAGTAGCACGTTTTATTAGAAAGTATAAAGAATAAATTTTAATTAAAAATAACTCGGCTTGAAGTAAATTTAGAACTGGAGCAGAGTGCATACACCAAAAATCATCTACATGATTTATATTTAAATAAATTTGTGTGAAACTAAAGGAAATCCTTTTTTCAGAAAGACTTAATCAGGGAAAAAACTCTGAATTAATAGCACGCACAATGAAACATGGCTGTCCCATTAAAATCACACATTTTTTAGAATCAACATCAAAATGCCCGTATAATTCATTAAAAACACTACGAATAAAATGGTGATAAATCATGACGGAAATCTTCGCGGTGGCGTTGAGCCTATGCGATGTATTCAGGCCTCCTCTTTGTATGATGTTCGTGTTATGTGGCATCTGTTGTACACATATGTGGTTCTTGGTTTTTGGGCATAAGTCACGTTTTTTATTTTTATTTTATTTTCAAACAATGATTTTAGTTCATGTAGGTTTACTAATATACCATCTATAATGGAAGGTTTAAAAAAATAGTACCTATATATAATCATCAGTTATAGAATTTTGCAATTTTCAATTGCCCTTATTTGATAATTTTTTTGTAGATCAATATTCTTTATTATTTTACATAACATAAAATGTTCTGTTTGATTATTCAACTACTCATTAATGCCAGCAATTTTCTTTTGGTTTGTTTTCTATTTCGGTTCTTTATGACTACATTAAGCTAAGTGACATACATTCATATTTGTTATCCTTCGCCCAGAACGTCTACAATTTGTTTTCAATTTTTAAATGCTATAATTAACAACAGAAAAAAATGTTATATAGGCCTTTTATGTGCATACTTAATTTGAATTATTATTGAATTATTTTATCTTTCGAATAAAATTATGGACAGTAGCACACAGAGGCGGATTAAATGTCGAGAGCGCACTAGGCAAGCACCTCATCGGCGCCCCTCCAGCGGCCATAGAATTTCTTGCAATCAACTAGACTCCTCCCTTCCACTGTTACGTAACTTTTCATATTAAATATAGCAATGAAATTTTCCTCTGGTAGCACATATACTTAAAGTCTAATTTACAATATTGTAAATTAAACAAGAAACTTATAGGTTTTGAAAACTAGAAAAAAGAAAATAGTATGATAGGTCAGTAAGGAATTTTCAATTCGGAATGAAACATATCGAAAATAGATCAGATATTTTTTTCCGAATTTTGGGGTTTGATATATCAACGTCTTATTGTATGTTACAATACTATAATTGATGAATACTTCAAGTATAGTAATAAATTATTCAAAGAGTACCTAATTGACGACAATACTCATTACATTAAAATGTTATATTGACCTGTAGAATATATTTTTGATTTCAAGTTATGACAGTTGAAGACATTTCGACAAAAGCATTCAATATTATTTTTTATTTATGTCACATTTTAATCATGATTTAAAAAAATATATATTTCAAACCATGAACGTTATATAGATTAAAGATTAGAGCGGAAGTTTTACATATTATGTCAATAAAGTTATCAATTGCGAAACATGCACAATCACAATCGGTTAAAAACAATAACAGTGTACCGAAACACGCGGTAAACATAGACTAGACACATACAGTACCCACGTAATTTGCGTGTCAAGCTAAAGTGGCGAATGCTCGAGATAAACCTTAATGACACTGAATAAGGCACATGGTAATATTTCTGTACAGTAGCGCCACATAAAGAATCTTGTTTGTTTTGTGTCGTGACTAGACATAAATTTATTATGCAGAGACGAACGGAGTTGGTCGTTATTTTTTTTTTCTGTCACATTTCTTCAGATTTTCAACATTGAATATACATACATTTAATACAGTATAATAAGTGACAGTTCATCTATACTATTTATCGCCATTTATTGCATCAATTCAGTTATTCCGATTTGTATTCATATACTTGTATTGAAAATTATTATTATTCCTCAACAGAACTGATGGATATAAGATATAATCAATTATTAGATATGGCATGACTTTGAAGCATACGCGTTTTATTATCACTAATCTAAAATAAGTAAATACGTTACAATTTGATATCTCACAGATAATGTTAACATAAACTTAATGTTTATTATAATATCCGACATACGTTTATTTGTCGTAGCATAAAGTAGCAACATACGGGGTAAAAAGTAACAAACATTTAAAATTTAAATTATCTAGTGAGCTACACATAATAATAATGTATATGCCTACTTGATCTTATGTTTACATGCTCTATTTTAATTTTAGTAGGTATCGTAATTAGTTAAGGCTAAACATGCTATTTGAATTGTCATAAGAATTACTATAGAGAAATTACGGTTTTGTATTTTAAGTTCAGCTCTGACCAGTATTAATAAATCATTTAGGAAAAAATACAGTGATAAACTAGATTAATTTTTCTACGTTATGACATACTTAATTTTTCAATTTAATTTTTTTATATATTAATAAAAAAAATCTGAATGTGTATTTTTCATGATATGATAATACTCAATATATATATAACAAAAATTCTTGAAAAATATGGAGAAAAAAATACTACAACATAGATATTTGTTTAAGCTTTCTAATTTTATAATAATTCTGCAATTTTCATTTGAAAATATTGAATGTAAGCCTAAAAACATAAGAACTAGTTCTATCCTTTGTAGCTTCATCTCTGTTTAATTTCGAGAATATCCCATTTTTCATTCGATCGTCAATTGTCACTGAATACCTTGTATCTGTCATTTCCCCTCAGGGCTAGACTTGTGCAAATAATTTTTCTACGGTGGCGACATCTCGTAGAACTTAGTTTCGGAAAAATCGGCATGGACAGCCTTAACAATTGTTTTTATACGCGAAAAAAACAGTTAAATGGTTGAGTATATGGTCAAGCGATGTTGTTTTATACTATAATGACAACAATTCTACCAAAATTTTGAATTTATGTTTACTGTGTACGCCACTGTTCAAGCCACAACTGTGATGCAGCCCAACCGCGGCAGCGTCGTTTCTTCGCCGTGTGTCGCGCCATTTTAGGCTCGTACGACTGATGTCACCATCGCAACTGACAACAACTCATTCGAATTGACGTTTAAACTTTGAGGGGGGCGGGGGGAGGAATTAACCATACATTACAGGGAGATTAATGCTTTAATGTCGGTAGGTGACTGTATGAATATGTTTATAATTTCCTGTTCGGGTGGGAGAGGAGACAATTTGCACGTGGAAATTTAGGCTGTTGATGTGATTAATTTGTTGTCACGAATACTCTACGTTCTGCATAGTAGAAATACGTAATTAAAATGTTGTTAAATTAATTAAATATTTAAAATATTATGTATCATATTATTCTATACATTATCAAGTATTATCGAAAACATTTAATCAGTCTATTTAGCAAATTATAAAGCCTGTTTATAGTTATCGTATAGTTATGTATTTAAATTAGAATATACACCTATCCCCCGATTTACACGGCACTTGTTTTACACGATTTATAAATTGACAATTTTCAAAAAACTAGTAAAAATGTTTATTCCGCTCCATATACGCCTATACAAAGATTTGATGGCATTTTTGATTTTTTTCCTTCGGTAACCTGATGAAAAGAACAGGGAATTCCGGGGATTGTAAAATGTACGAGGGGATAATTAATTTTTAAGAGCCTTTTTTAATTTTTTGTAAAATAAATTTAATATCTACTTATATTACTTTCATATGTTTGTTGTTTTATGAACTAAGAACAATTTTTAATTTTCCAAGATGTCTGACTTTTATTTTACTTAAATAAATTACTTAATCATGCATATTTTGTAGTTTTTTTTCGTTTTACACGATTTTACTTAGCAAAATCCAAGATTTCAGTTTACACGGTTTTGTGCAGAACGTAACTACCGTGTAAATCGGGGGATATGTGTATTTAATATTCGTAGTACATCATTATTATCGATCACTAATACTACTGAGCTACGTATTTAAAAAAAAATTGTTACTTTATTGACAAATAAAGGGTGGTTACGATAGAAATATAATAAGAGTTCATGATGTTGTCAACAATATGTATTTAAAAATTTAAACTTCAAGCCTGCTGACATCAAAGCGAAGAGAAAAGCATATTAACATCATTTACAATATAACTGTCTTCTTTCTAACTCTTTAATGGTGAATTGCAGGGTTAAACAATAATCTGTTTTATGATTCTAATGCAGCGATTCTCAACCTGTGTGGTGCGCCCCCTAGGGGGGCATGATAAAACTAAATGGGGCACGCGAGCATATTGAGAAAAAATATTTTTAAAAAATTTATTTAATTTACTGAAAGAAAAGCAATAAAATACATTCTGACATAATACAAAATAAAAACTAAAATACACGTTTACATTTACACTGATATAATACACTTATAAATAGGATTGTCTCAGTAGGTACTGCATAATGTATTTTATAATTAACTTATCAATATTAAATTAATAGCAAGATTAATAATTATTAGACTCCCTTGGGCCTGTCTTGCAGAATAAAGTTTTTCGAAAGAAGGTTTAATATTAGAAATTGACACTCTAAACATTTTTTTTATATTTAGCTGAGATCTATGATTGAAAATTGAGAAGTGTGATTGAAAATTGGGTCGCAAATCCTAAAAGGTTGAGAAACGCTGTTCTAATGTAAGTGTAGCATCAATTTCGGCAAATAAGTCATTTATGACAATTTGGTAGTTAGGACATGACAGTATATATATTGCACTGCATATTTAAACTATTATAGTACCAGTGTCGTTGTTGGTTAGTGAAAAATTAAGTGAATTTAAATTATATACCTATTAATGTAACAGTAACGTGATTGAGCATTGGAAAAGAGTATTAACTCTTAGTTTCAATCGAAGCATCTATGAAATGCCTCGTTGTATAAAATGAAAAGAATTAAGTATTCTACGATTTATGAAAATATTCTGAAACAGAGACGTTTCATCGACTAAGTGCCCGGAGAAAAATGTAACACTAGAGCAAGACGAATAACGATTTCTTCGGTTGTATAAAAAAGTTTGATTAAACAAAATAATTTTTTTCACTTTCGTCCTTTTACAAACAAAATCATCGTAAACACTGTCTTTGGCGAATCTGAGCTGTATATAGAAATTATATAGTATTATTACCTGAAAATTTTAAATAATGTGCCATTTTCCCTGCCCTGAACTACCTCATTAGTATAATATGTTTCGGTAATTCTGCAGATCTTGCTAATATGATGTAAGAGGGTCTCATTATGCACAGAACATTGAAGTACATACTGCTAAAGAATTATAATGTTACTCTCATACTGAAATCTACTGACGGTAATTTCATAGTTCAGTATTTTAAAAGTTCCTCTGAAATAAGTGGCGAAATATTGGAAAAATATGTAACGATAAATAAAAAATATTTTATTTTTAACATATGTAAATTTAAAATATGGTTGCATGAACAATATGTTATCGATTTCGATACGAAGAATAAAACTGTAATTTATTAGATACTTTTAAAGAAATGTGCTACGAAAAACAAATTCTACCCATTCAGATCCTTTTAGAGAAAATACCGTTTCGTGATAAATATGCATTTTCACTTTCGTCGAGGACATTTGGAAACGAGAAGTAGGCTATAGTTAAACGATATATACATATATAAAACCAAAGAAAAGGAATGTCACATAACATCGTATAAAAATATTATTGTCTTTGTATTGTATCTTATTGCAGCATTAAATTAAAATATATCTGTGCACATCTTATTGATATTATGATGTTTTATATGGATACATTTTCTAAAAATATACAATATTTTATTTAATCCTGTCAAATGTACCATTTTATATACACTGAAAATATTTAATGTTAATTTTTTAACATAAAAAACATGTTAACGGAGGACGAAATTTCATTCTATGAAAAATTAATCGGTAACGTAGTAATATTTCATACCAACAGTATCAAAAATTACTATACCGTATGTTAAAATAATTATAAAACTTAAATAATTATTGTAACAAGTTATAACATTTTTATTTATTTACCATGTGTAGGAATGGGAAAAAAATAAAAAATTGCATAGATTGATGAAAAAAATGTTGATCCTAGAAATTTGTAACACCCGATATGGTAAAATTTAAAATAACGTCTACTAGAATCAATATACTGTATAGCAGTTTCTATGACGGCGATAGGCCAAGTATGAAAAGTAATATAGAAACATGGTAAAATTATAGAGAATGTACGTGAAATTTTCATATGCAAGAAATTAAATGAAAGAATATTACTTTTTCAGAGCAAATAAATTTTAATAGGTACCCACTATATATAGTATAGTATGTCATTGTAATTTTTCTTTTACTTTATGTGTTTTATGTGACTAAGGAGCCACAGCATCTCCGTTTTTTAAATAACTTTACATTATTATTTGTTTTATAACTATTGCTGCTTATATTATGAACTTAAAATATTAATAAATAAGTTATAGCATTAATATTTTCTTAATAACATTAATTTAAATCAGTGCAAGAAGTTTACGAATTCGCGGAATAATTATTAATTTTAACAGCATTTTAAGTAGGTACTTATAATGTCAAGTGAAATATTATTTTATTAATACAGGATGGTTAGTTTCTGGAAAACCGGGAAAAGTCAGGGAATTTTGCTGTACAGGGAAAAGTCAGGGAATTTGGTTGGAAGAATTTTTATAAAAATGCAAAATGACACAAATTCTCGCAAATATTTAAAGAATGGCGTTTTTTTTTTAGGTTTTTTATCTAAATTTTATAAATAAAAAACAGGGAAAAACGGTAAAAATTCTCCTGGAAAACCGGGAAAAGTCAGGGAAATTTATTCCAGAGAAATACTGGTCAACCTGTAATATTCCCTAGATTTTGATATATTTTATTTATAATTTATTAATTCCGTATTTATTTTAAGACCTGACCGATACGTTAATATCATATTGGAGCGCATATTTATGGAGCACATTGGTTTCAATGTTAGGTTGAATGATATGAGTAGTATATTTTTCCTTGTCTATCAAAATATACTATCTCCAGATAGAATGTACATTATTCTAAAACCTCTTTGTCCAGCTAACTCTAATTGTATGACAGCGTACACGATGTGGTGATAATACAACCCATTACTCCAGTTATTTTATATCTCTACGATCAAATATAACGGAAATTATCATGCCATTTAATTATTTTGATTTGATTAAAATATTCATAAAATTTATTATCAAATGTAATTTATTTTTGCACATTTTAGATATCCCCACTTATGGTCATAAATTTGCAATAAATTACATCAAAATGCATGAATAAAATAAACATAATAAATAAATTGACATTCGTAATACACAAAATCGAAATGAAAATTTCCTATTAGGGACATGTACAGTACATTTTCAGTTTCCGTTGCACATTTTTACTGCATCCGATCTTCCGATAACGGATCGACGAGGGGAAAAACTATACCGTCATCCATTGTCGTTGATAACCCCGGAGACAGTCACCTCCCCCGACCATTCCCTGTTCCTGACAATGCAACAACAACCCCCCCTCCTAGCAATCGACCCCTCAACGCCACGTCATCAAGTATCATATTTTATTTCGCACTGTAAAAATCCCGATACGAATTAATGAATTTAAATTAATTTCAACTTTGCGATAACCTGAGGCACTTATTTTTGTGATGCTGGTTTTGTCATTACGTTAAATTTATCTTCGGCAACATGACTTTATGGAAATATTAATTTTATCGGGCTATTATTGATGTGGTTGTCATTGAGGTCTTTAGTACTCTAATGATCCCTATTCTTTTAGTTAGTATTAATTTTTTATGCTTAGAAATAATCACAATATCGTATCTTTTATTCATGAATACAAAAAATTTTGTTTTATTTAATAAATTTATTTAATGTACAAGTCTCGTTGAAATTACCAAGATTGTTAATAATTAATATTTCTTTATCATTCTAGATTTTTTGATCGCATGATAATGTTTGAACTTATAAAATGTTATAATACAAAATAAAATTATAGTTCGCACAAAACCATAAGTTGTTTACATAAATCTTGTCACGTGTGAAGGTAGAGTTAATTATTATGGCATTTGAACAGCTCATGTAGAACCCAACATTGTATTATGAAAATATTGTTAGATACAACTAATAATAAATCGTCCCTACACAGAAAAAAAACTGTATTGGACCAAGAAAACCTTGTTTTGTATATATCGAAAACAATATTTTCTAAATATAAGAAACATACTTCTAATCCAACTACGTTATTCCTTCGTTCAAGAATACTATATAGTTGGTTTTAGAGATTATTGCTTATCTTAAGAAAATATTGTTTTCGTTATATACAAAACAAGGTTTACTTGGTTTGAGAAATCCTTTCTACCAGTGTAGTTTATCGGTTCGTATAAAAATACCATCGGTCTTTGAAACGAAATCTCTTAAGTTTAATCGATTCCTGAGAATGTGTTCTTTTAAATAAATAACGCAATTTTATATAACAAAGAAAAGTAAATTTTTAGAACCTCTGTAAAAAGAACATCCGCATCATTACATTAAATTAATAGGTTTTAAAATGTTTAATATCTGTTTAGTTGGCAATTTGTTTCCCATGTCAGGGCAGTAAATTATTTGTCAATATATATTTTTGATGATAATTAATATAGTAATTGGTATTTTCAATTACTAAACGTGCGTTTCTATAATAAAATTATGTAAATATGGTTAACTGTTATCGCAACTATTTTATCTTATTGTCAATCTTGCAAATATAATAATTTATTAGTGTAATTAACACGATATTAAAATATAATATTTGCTACAATTTTTTTAACTTCTATCTAGTATAAAAAAATATTAAAATAAACGAAAAGAATATAACATAACACGTTGAAACTTGCTCAATCGACCCATTCCTCAGCTCAAGCCGCCCATACGGTTCAGAAAGGCAAACTAGCTTCTAATAATTCTTAATTCAATATGTTACTACTTATATTTATATTTAAGTTCTATGCAATTGCAATGGATAAAATTTGATTTTATGATATTATTATTTAAATCTGATTGTTATTATCATAATTTTATGAATATAGTGATTAATTCAGCGATTCTCAACCTGTGGGGCGCGCCCCCCTAGGGGCGTGATAAAAACTGAATAGGGAGCGCGAGCATACCGAGAAAAAATAAATAAAAAATTTAATTTACTGAAAGAAAAGCAATAAAATAATCTGACAATAAAAAATAAAATACACGTTTACATTTACACTGATATAATACACATAAATAGAATTGTATCAGTACCTACTGCACAATAATTTTGTGTTTAATAACTTATCAATATTAAATTAAAAACGAGATTAATAATAATTATTAGTGACTCCCTTGGGCCTGTCTTGCCGAGCAAAGTTTTTCGAAAGAAGGTTTAATATTAGAAATTGACACTCTAAGCATTTTTTTTTATATTTAGCTGAGATCTATTTTTTAGTAAAAAATATTGTATGAGCGGTAGGGGGGCGATGAGAATTGTGATTCAAAATTGGGTCCAAATACTAAAAGGTTGAGAAACGCTGGATTAATTACATTTTTAATAAAATTAATTTTATTTTTTAAATATAATTTTCATTAAAAATAAAATACTTCGATAGGCGCCTTTTTTAATAACCGTTGGTGGTCATTTTGGAGAAGTCGTACTGTCTTTATTTATTATAGAATAATTATAATGTTAATTAAATCATCGATTTATTATATATTTATTATATATAATGCGACCCAGATAACTTCTGAGCATTGGGATGTGGGGATTTCACAATTAGTGACTTATGAGATGCAGATTGAGTTAAATGTAACGAATTATTTGTAATGGGAAGGGTGGCAATTACGATGTAATATTTTGTAATCCACCCCAAAAAGATGCCATATTTGATTGTGTTTTTAAATTTGTGTATATTCCATCGAATTTCCACTTATTTCTAAAAAATTACAATACATAAAAATATTAAATGGAATTCATAAAATAATAATTTATAAAGAAAAATTTTAATTAGTAGTCATATATAAATATAAAAATATTAATAATGAAATTAATGACTTTTTTATCTATAGGAATAAATAAATTATAAAATAACATATAGTAAAATATATAAAGAAAAATACAAATATTATTATTAAGTCCTACTCGTTTGTATTTTAAACACAGTGTTTCACAGAATAAACTGGCTATATCCTCGTACAGCAAATAAACACAAAAAAGCATTTTGATGCCGTAAGAACACAGAAATCAGAATATGTACAATGGGAAAAATCGCTTGTGGGAATCATCGACTCGGAAAACCACACAATTCGGAGACATCGAACGAAAGCAAACAACTTTAAATACCCCAAACCAAAAATATTGTATGCGGGTGTGTTTTTTTACAGGCCAGAAATAAGGAGCATTTTATTATTAATATTTAGATGATATTTTGAAAACAAATCATATAAAAAATAATTTTTAAATATTTGGACAGAAAAAAGGTAATATAAACATCTTGTAACGATTAAAAGAAATAAAATACACAAACCGTTATTGTTGTATTTTTAAATTAATTTCCGGCCCTGCCTTGTAACTTTGTAATGATATTATATTATAATAACTAGCGGGATCCCGCGGCTTCGCTCGCGTAAACTTCGAAACTAATTAGAACCCTTCATACGTGATAGGGGATGACATATTACATTTTTTTATACTGATTTTTATTAATTACCTATAAAAAAACGTAAATATCTCGGATCTTAGTTAAAAATTGTAAAAACTAACCCCCTGTCTACCCTCGCAATTAGGGGTTGAATTTGAATGTCGAAATTTTTATTTTAATAGATTACTATTTTGCCCGAATTTACCTTTATAAGTAAAGCAGGTATGCAGATAAACATATCTCAATGGTCTAAATCCATCCTCGTCCCCGTGCCATGATATTAGGACTTGAATATCGAACTTTCATGTTTAATTGAATATTAATTTGTCCGAATTAACTTTATTATCATTAACAATTATGAAGATAAATATATAAATATTTCATAGTGTTTGAATTTTTGTAACTGCTGATATTTGTCTTGTAGAGTACCTACTTGTGCCATGTTTCATTCGGTGAATAAAAAATATATATTTTACAAATTTTTCCACCTCCCTATCATTTTATGTGTTAAATTTTGGGAAATGCCGAAATAATTGTTTCATTATTTATATTGTAGAGCACCTATGTTCGATAAGTTTCTATTTAATGCGAACACAAAAAAATATAAACTTTGACACCCTGTTTTAACCCCGTAAGGGTTGAATTTCGAGAAATCCTTTCTTAGTGGGTGTTTACATCATAAAAGGAAGGCACCTACGAAATAGGTCCAGAGGTTTGGGCTGTACATTGATATATGAGTGAGTGGTTAAGAACAAACTCTTTTATATAGATAAAACATATTGAATATTTTAAAGGAACTTTGTTTCTCTCTTGGGGGATAATATTCTGGTCCATCTCTGCTATACTGTATCCAGGAAAGTCTGTATGACGCCGACGTCATCTGGAGTAGACCAAAACTCGACGAGCGACGACGTTACTGCGCGCGCGAGTCAAGCGTACCGTAGAATATTGGATGTGCTTGACAAGGGGTCTTGGATGCTTCTAATGGATTTCCTATGTTCCCACAGTGCGAATGTACCAACGGAAATATTCACAAGCAACGGTGTTATATAATAGGAGGGGGGGAGTCACCCCCTCGCCGCCCTAACCTACAACGCAATCCTTGTTTTCGTATACTGATTGTTTAATTGTGTAATGATAAATTAATGAAGTTACTCGAGCGACCCGAGCATATGACTTCGTATATGTTTTTTTCTTGTTAATCAAAATATATTATTAATTATTGTTGTTAATTACTAACCTTTATGTGGAAAAAACTGCGTCTTTTTATATAATTACTTCTGTATGTAGTATGTTTACAAAAAAATACCCCAGCCATTTTTTATCTTTCTGTTTGAAATATATATGTAAGCTATGTTAAACTTTTAGAGAATATGTGATTCAAAACAACGAATCTACGTTTTTTTGGTTGATATCTTATTACATCATTTTAGTAATATTTCAAATCTATGTTCAATGTTGTAATAAAATTAACAAAACAGGTCTAAAGGGCATAAAATGTAAAATATTTTTAATCTTATAAATCCTTTCAGTTTGTCTATTTTAAATTGATTCAGAGATAAATTTCTTTATGGAAAGTATTGAATTTAATAGCAAAGTCAGCAAAAAGTGAAGAAGCACTTTGGCTCTTGAATATAATCCTTATTTTAATGCGTACTTAATGTATTTATCGATAATGTGTCTGATTTAAAAGTAAAGTTGTTTTAAATCTATTTGATAGTGAAATTAATAATTAAAATAATCCACACTGTTTATTGTCAGTATTACGTATAAGAAAGACCCATGGTACAATTGGCAAACACGTATACTGTTCAGTCTCTGTAATATGTATAAGAAAGTCCCATGACAGATATTTCTTCTGTTATGAACCATTTGAAATGTACTTAAAATGAATGCTTACAATTAGTAAAAAAAAAATTAATTTGTTTTTTCGAAAAAATGAATAGAACATAAATTATAGATAATAATATTACCTACAATTTTCAACTTGGCCATTTTTCTCTAATTCGCAATGTTTCAATGTAATTCGAAAAATTCAAAAATCGATGTAGGTAAACATCCGTTTCAGGTTGAATAATCATTTTCAAAAATAGGTTTTCTTCCCAGACAAAAATTAATCTTAATTATAAAATTTCACCCTTCTACGATTTTTCGTATTTGAGTTACAGCGTCTACAGACAGACAGACACACAGACATCATGACAAAAATAGTCAGAATGGATTCAGGGAAGGTCAAAATTGATTATTCCGTCAAAATCTGGATTTCAAAAAAAATCGCGTTTACTATACTTATACTATACAGGTATGTAGGTATATTTCATATACATTGGTATAAGAAAGTAAAAAGAAAGAATGGTAACGTTCTATGTAGATTGTAGATACTTAAATGTATATTTTTGTAGATGTAAAAAGGCTACTTAATTGAAAGTTTTTAATATGTAAAACTAATTATTCACTTTAACACATTTCACTTCAATGTTATTCTTTAGAAAAGTGGTTTGTGTACTTTATTAACCCTTTACTTACTATTATTTCTTTACAAATATAATTAAAATACTGTTTGAATTTGTAAATCAAATATGTATATTTCATATCTTTAATTTATATTGTTATATACATACGGCAATTTTTTACTTTAACATTTAAATAAATTACTGCGAAGAAGTAAGAATTTATTTATTTGATTTTAAAAATAACTAAAAAACTTGGAGTACAAGCTAAACAAAACAGTTTTTCGTATTGTTTATGAAATATTGAAAAATACATTTTAAAATACCAAAACGAAATAAAGTGTTTTTGTAGTTTAAAAATGTATTTTAGTCACTTTAAACATTTTATCTATAAAAATGTATCATGGCAAATTTCGGTCAAATTGTCTACATTTATTATGAAAATGTATCTTTAATGTAAATTATTTCGATTTTTTTAATTGTAATTTATAATTCAAGTCCGTTTGTTCTTTAATGGGTTAATTAGACTTAAGTCTATAGACTTTAATGAATGTTCTGTAGGTAGAGAATTTACATACGCAATTATTCTTATTTGAAAATGTTGGCGCATTTTTTTTGTGCACAGTTAATGGATTTATAAAGTACTTTAGAAAGAGAAAATGGATTAAGAAATTTCAAAGTTTCTTTTTTTGTTCTCTGCGAGTTTTGCAACATTGTTGTAGTCACTTTCGTATGATAATACATTGAAGTTATTATTGATGTATTTTTACAAAGTTTCACAAACTTTTCAAATGTGTACTTGTATTCATTGATTTTTTTTCACAAGCCAATTGGGAGTTGCGACATTGAAATGTGGGTAGATAAATAAAAATAATATAAAAGGTGTTTTTGTTTTAACTTTTTTTCATAATTAGTTTTTTATGTGTATTTTTTAATGACGTACCTAAGGATCCTCTAAAAATGAATTTTCCAAATTTCAAACTTTTCGTTAATCTACATAATTGCTTATAATATACAGTAAATTTCAACTCTAACAGGGTTAAAAAATTGTTCCATATTATCAGTACAATTATTATCAGATTTTATAAACTATACAAATATTCAGAAAAACGAAACAGCTTAGTCAAAGTCGCTAGTTAACTATATGATAACAACCTGTTATAAAATAATGATAAAACTGTTTTCTAACTTTCAATCAACATTCTTAACATGAAAAACATTTTGCAAAAACGATACAAAACCGCAATTATAACACAAACATGTAAATTAATTCAATATGGGTTTCATTTTACACAAATTAATTATGCATTTGAATTAATCATTATGATATTATTAGCAATGCGTTGCTGACAGATGTAATTGCACTTTACTCCAATTAACACTGTTATATCTTCTTTGACAGTCGACAACAGAACTCACTTTAGCGCTAAATTAAGGTTATTCTGAACTACGCTTTAACTCCTTGTCTACTCCTTATAGATAATAATTATAATGTATATAATAACTATAATAAATAATAATAACTTAATCATAATGTAAGTTTTTATGTTTAATTTCACCAATTTGGTATTGATGAGTTAAAGTTTAGAATTAAAATAAATATTAATAACTTTGAGATTTTTCTAAGATTGGAAAAAATGTTACATTTTCAATAGCAGAATTAAGTTAAATAG
The DNA here is from genome assembly GCA_949319165.1 of Sialis lutaria. Lineage (NCBI taxonomy): Eukaryota > Metazoa > Arthropoda > Insecta > Megaloptera > Sialidae > Sialis > Sialis lutaria. Next base: position 13,727,285 of record OX439239.1, read on the forward strand.
ATATACATTTTCTAGTCAATATTTTACTTCGTTTATTTAAAACAAATGAATGTTGATTGTACATTATCATATCCAACATATGTACCGTTTCTATTTTTAAAAGGCGATTTTAAAATTGTATAATATTCAATTGTTTCAGTGATTTATGTATTTCATTATTTTTTATACTTTTATTAGACAAATATGGAAATAATTTAATGAATGCGTACCTTATTAACTTAATATACTGCTTGTCACAATTAGTGGGACCCTTTATTAATGTAACACAGTTTTGTTAAAAAATGTCATATTAACCCTAAATTATTCGCGCTGGTATATTTTGTACACAAGTAACGAATTTTCTGCGATTAGTAAATGCATATATTTTGTGGGACTGTACACCCCAATCTAACCTTTGTTTAGTCATTCTAGAGTGTGATCGGAATCTGGCAGTCAAAATTTAAGGATTGTAGCAGTTTGTATTAATTTTTTATTTACTAAATGTTGGTGGTATTAACGCACAAATAGCAGCATCCTAAGCGAAGAACCGCGCGTTTTTGAAGACATTAGCGATGCTGCTGATGGAAGACATCTTGTCAAAAGAGAAAAATTAAAAAAATTACCAACAAAAATCAAATTTTCGTTATCCGATTTATTGCAAGATGAATATTGAACAGTTTTGTGTACTTTTTTAGATTTATTTTGGTTAGTTTTTCTTTCAAATCCTTAATTTTTAGTTGGGTTAATTTTAAGAAAATGTTTCTTAGTTCCTCAAAAATAAATAGTATATAATATGAATTGGGCAAAAAAATTAATATAATACCTTCAAAATTCCCAAAAACTAGCTTTTTTATGTGGTGTGTTACGGCATTTCACGCGAGTAATTAAGGGTTAATATGAAAATTCCAAGAAATCATTAATGTGGTGTTTCAAAACCCAAAAAGTAACAACTTTGTCTCTTCATCAACAGGGTGTGTGCAACCCTTCAAGTGGTGGAAAATGGAAAATGCCATTTTCATATTAATGACATTTTTTAACAAAACTGTGTGTTACATTGAGAAAGTGTCCCACTAATTATGACAAGCAGTGTATTAATTTTTTTAAAATGAGTCATTTTTTTAGTTTAGTTTTTTGTTTTTTCGTTTAGTGTAAGTGCTAGAAAGTTTAAGTCTGTGGTGAGTTTACACACAATATTACCTATTGTAGTATTACAAGAAAATTTTATTTTCACAAAAAACTTTTTTTTAATCTATAGATATTGACTTAGTGATCAACCTATTAATACAAATACAAACGTAATAGTACATAGTAGATATCATAACATTAAACATTCATATCAAACTATGGCAGTACAATATCTTGTATTTGGTAAAGAGGGAAGGGGGATCGTTCGACTGCTTTATTTATTCTGGGTAATTGATAAAGTAGGGAAATGTGATGAGTCATGCTTGATATATAGAGACGTTCAAGGATAATTGCTATGTGTGGAGGAGAAAAGCCGAAATAATGTCTATGTAGTCAGGAGAATATCATTTTCTTAATGTGATGCTTCTTCTAGCTTTAAGAGAGATTTATAAGTCATTCAATTGCCAAAAAGAATAACTCATTTCATAGTAAATTTTATAAATCTTTTTATTTTATATATTGATAAAAATTTTCTTTCATAGGTGCGATAGCATTATATCTAATTTACTCTTTTTCGTTTATTTGATAAATATAGATCGTTTTCATATAATCTTAAGGGGCTATACCAGTGTGAACGCTGGAAATTTTGGTGATTTTCGGAATTTTTTTGGAAGAAAAATACTCAATGAAATATTTTACAAAATTAAGAATATATTAAGCTATATTTGAGGTGTATACCATAATTTTTTCACGTAAAAATATCGATATCTAAGCGACCTATGCGCTGTCTTCGGAGGCGCCAAAAAAAATCTCCTCCACTGCGGCCATGATTCTGGACGATGGAGTAGCTGAAATTGAAAAATGAAATAATGTCGTTAAACTGGAAGGTATTTCCTGTACGATGAACTAAGATTTTTGAAATATATCAAAATCTAACAAAATGGCGTAGTTATGAAAAAAAAGTCTGTTATATTGCCTATAAAATGGTCGTATTTTTAATGCCAAATCGTCAATTTTCTTCCAATCAAAAATATCCAAGTACATCGTAGAGTAAATATATTCAGTTCAAATTTCAAGTAAATCGGACAATTGCTCTTTGAGTTACAATGTCAGCAAATTTTAAAAGTCTCATTTTGAGAAAAAACGCATTTAACGTCAGTTCCTGGGCATTTCATATCTGCGAGCCGTCGTTCTTTAGAAGGCTGCTGTTTGGAAAGCATTAGAGATACGGCCTTGAAATTTTCACAGAATATTCTTGAAACTATGAACTCTCCAAAAAGGCAAAAAATAATTGATTTTTTGAAAATTTCACACTGGTATGGCCCCTTAAACAATATTATTAATATTCCAAAATCCTGAGAATATCATATTTGAAATAAAGGGAAACTATAATATAATAGTAATGTTATTCATCAATGTATTAATTATGTTTCTGGTGAAATAATATTGTAATGCATGGTATATACGTACGTATTTTCATGCCAGTAATAATGTTTTAAACTTTCGCCAAACTTCCGCTTCAATGTCGCACGAGAGCAATACAAATTTGAAACTTTTATATTTATTCACAACTTCAAATTGTTTTAAAACTACATTTATCTAGTTTCAATATGGTATCACCATTTTAATAAGTTTTTCAACGTTATATCTACTTGTATGACAGTATAGAGACAATTTATTTTAATTTCAATTGTATATACTTCGTATAACGTTATTTTATGTGACTTATTGGATTTAGTTTGTCAAACTAATATAATGTTGTTTTTGATCTAAACTTTAATATTTTCGATTTAAATTCATTTGATTCTTATGAAGTTAGAACATATACAACTGATGTTTAATAAAAATATATAGGTACATATTATGCACTTAAAGATTGTTGGTCAAGCGTTAGACTGAGGCCATAAACATATCTGCACTACATTCCTATCGCTTGTGTGCATTGTGAATATGTATTTAAGTAAGAACAATAACGAGCTAAATAGGAATTTGAAAAGCACTTTCTTAGTATTGCTAAAGCGATGTATAAGGGGCTGACATTCCTAATTTGTTGTGCACACAAAAACGCTAAAATAAAAAAATATATATTAATGGCTACAGAGATGATAGTTTATATACATTCTTATTTAAGGAAAAAAATTCCAGGTAACCTGGTAGTTAGAAAGAGTTCCCCCGATAATCACTATTTATTTAGTTATTCAGAGAAACAGATAACATTATGTCATCATCTCATTAATTAATTAAAGATCGGAAAAAAATTCCAAAATTTCTTATTAATAGACGTTTCATTGATATAATCCTCTTGAGTTTAAAATACTTGATCTTACAATTAAATATAATTTTAACTATAAACTTTTATACGATGCCATAATAAATAACGACATTAATAAATACAAATACAAACATACATGACATAAAAAAATTCGACGATATAAATTTTTCCGAAGAATTCTCCTGACGGATATAAAATCAAGCCGAGTTGTGTCCAACTTCGATAGCCGTTAAACAATCGTGTCTTGGAAACGTCATAAAAGGTTAAGCCCAATAAATCACGAGCACGCTTTATGGTCCACTATAGCTCGCAGACTTTATACCATAATTGCGCTATGACAATTTTATTAACTATAATAATCTTTGATATTGTTTCGCGCACGGCTGGACAATTTTAAATTGGAACTAATATTTCTTTATATGATATTAATTACGTGTAATGGACGGTTTAAGTTTGATAATTACAGTTTTGTTATGTCCAAGCTTATTGTTAACAGTCTTGTCTTATAAGTTAATCCAAATTGATACTTTTTATTTGATAATAGCCATAGCTAAAATAACTATGTATAATTTATGTTGAGTTGATAATTTTATACTTCGCATAAAAAAATAAAATCATGCAATTATAATTTTATTTATCAAAATTTAAGTGCTTGTATAGTAAATAGACATTATTTTAATAGTTGGTTTATTATTAGTAGTAGAAAGTTTTTTTAATTTATATTTATGTAAAATACATATATAATATTTTACGTAGATATATGTATTTAACTATAAATTATAAACAATAATAAGATTAAGATTATGCTTGATAGAAATGCGACGAAATATTAGTTGAAAAAATGCAAACAATAAACATATTTAATAAATACAGGCTGATTCATTTAACCTGAAATTTTGTATATCTCGAGTACTAAGCAAAATAATGAAAAATGGTTCAGACAAAAGTTATGAAGTATCGAGAGGGTCAAATATTGGTGACCTTGAATTTCACCTTGATTTTTATTTTCATGGTCAAATGAAGGTCAACTTTGATTTTTTTAAATGACAATCTGTATTTTTTATTGCATATTCGTATTATACAGAAAAAAAATATATAACCTTTGTACGAAAAGTTTTTTTTTAATGTAAATTTTTTATTTCTAACGAAATTTCCATGCACTTGCAATTTACTAAATAATTTTTCTTTTTATACAGTCGATTAATAAACTACTTTTGGCGTAATTCTGGAATTAATCGACCTTATAAAAAGTAAAATTATTTAGTAATTTTAAATTTACGAAGCAAATAGCAAGTCCATAGAAATTTCGCTAGAAACAAAAAATTACATTTAAAAAAAAACTTTTTGTACAAAAGTTACATGTTTTTCCCCGTATATTACGAATACGCAATAAAAACATAGGTTCTTATTTAAAAAATCAAAGTTGACCTTCATTTGAGCATGAAAATAAGTCAAGGTCACCAGTATTTGACCCTTTCGATACCTTATAACTTTTGTCTGAACCATTTTTCATTATTTTACTTATTTCTCGAAATATACAAAATTCCAGGGTAAATGAATCATCCTGTATATATCTTGGACATTTTTTTATTTTAATAATAATTATTTTACAAGATGGGTGATTTTAAAATTTGTATATTATTTGTTATATATAACTTTGTTTAGCCCTGGTATTTGGTAATGTAATTTATATGAAAAGTTTTATATTGAAATTAATGAACTGTTTAACAAACCTTCAGTATCACACGTAATTATATGAAATTTATTTGCAAATAAATTTTATCGTTCTACCATATAATATTTTATATCTAAATTGAAGTATCACTTAAAACATTGAACACTGAATTGTTTAGAGCACCTTTAAAATGATAGTATAAGCAATAATTGTATAATCGAGTTGATAACTTAATTAAAACTGTATTTCTCAATGTTATTTCTTGGTAACACACTTCAGTGAATTTTATTACTTTTATAATATAAATTGTTCAGATGCCAAAATGACTAAATCTACAAAAAATAATTGATAAATGTTATTAATAAATTGAATACTAAAATAGTGATAGTAAGATTCATGAAATATTTTGAATACTTGATTTTCGATTTTCAAGGGTGTTCCCTTCTAATATTTAATATTTGATATAAAGGCTGTTCCAGACCACTCGTTCACTTTGTTTTACGCCCAAAAATTGAAAATAGAGTTTTAGGATAAAAAATTTGCTATACATATACAATATACATATATCGATCCTAAAGAATTTCAGGAAAATATTTTCAACTCTCCAAAACCGCTCTTTTGGGGGTAGTTTGAGGGGTACATGCCCGTTTCTCAGCAAAATCAAATGGAATGGTATATCAAAAAGTACATATTTGTAAAGATCATAAAAAATAAGAAACTTTTACAAAATTTTCATACTTTCAATTTTAAAAAAATATGGCGACTTGTTCGAAAATTTTAGGGTTATACTAAAAGTGCTCTAATTTCGCTAAATATTAATGGAATTTTATTATTTTTTTAAATTCAGAAAGTAGAAAAAATGAACTTTGTAAAGATGTATGATTATTTGAGATTTTAATAATATCAAGTGTCATACACTACATATCAAAAATTGAAAAGTTCAATTAGGGATAATTCTAAATTTTTAAATACAATGGTATATCAATTAGTACTTTTTTATTAAAATAGATATCTAAATAAACAACTTGTGTTAAGATAATTTAAAATGTCAGTTTTCAATTTTGTATATATACATTACAATTATACATATATATTTTGTATTCATTAGGATAAAGATATTTCCCGTTTTACGATTTTGCCACTCATTTACTGGAAATTGTTTCTTACATTACGAGTTTACGTTTTTAGTTCTTTTTCAATAGCATATTCATACTTGAGAAATTACACTATTAAATCGATCAATATGTAATAAAAATTTTGTAATTATTGGTCAAGATATTTGATGAATTTTTGTAAAATAATTTGAAATTTAAATTAATCTATAGAAAAAGTAAACTAGGTCGCAACAGCAACCATGTTACTGAAATAATTAATACAGTATTTCAACTAATAAATAATAAAAAGAAAAATTTTAGTTACCCCTTTAAAGGATAACCCATTTTTCCTACAACACAAAACAAAACTAAAACAACCATAACAAACTATAACATCATCAGCAAGTACATACAAACAACATTAAACTAGCAATAGTAATAATAATAATAGCTGAATAATAATACTATGAAGGCCTTAACAAAAAGAGGCTTAGACAAGCCTGGGATTTCTTGACCGCGTAAGGGATTAGGGATCGCTTTGCGGAGGCTTATCAGCTGTCGCAGGATCGGGCTGGCGAATACGAAATGTTATCTGACACGGTAACCGCAACGTGGTGGTGGCGATGGTGGGTACCTCCCCCCTTTTTCTCCTCCCTCCCCATCCCCTTCTACTGCTGAGCGAGTTCGGGTCTATCGCGGTTTATACTACACAGGTATCATGGTGAAGGTGAACGCTTATATTTCATAGCGGTTGTGTTGCCTGTGTGGTAAGTTGTAAGACCCACGTCTTCTTAAGAATGTAGATAGTTTATGAAGTTTGCTTGATATGGTGGTGCTGTGGAAAATTTGGGTAGGATGTTTGATGAGTGGTTAGATCTTAATTTCAATGGTATTTTTGTGGTTTTATTTTTATAGAAATCATTAGAGGGTTTCTGAATTTAACTGTTGTTTAATAAGATGGTTAGTCAACTTTAATAAAATAAAAAAAATATATATATATATATATATATATATATATATATATATATATATATATATATATATATATAATAAACTAGTCTGTTTTTTACTTCAAGTTGACTTTTGTGTAAATTTGATGGTTATAAAGAATTATGCTTACTATAAATCCTTTATTACAATATTTTTATTTTTTATTTAGACATTCCTTTTTTCAAGTCTTTTAAATTAAAATTTTAACTATTTTATTTTGTATTTCATTACTAAATTAATTTTATAAAAAATACATTTCCGGTTAAATTATCCATTTAATATTGTAATAATTTTTTAGTGATCTGAAAAACATATAAACTAAATTTTATCCAGATCGATTAAACCACTAAAAAGGAATTCAGATTACTTTATAATCTGCTTTTACATATAATATACACTCACCGCTTGATAAACCGACGAAGTTGGTAATTGAACCGCTTGAATTGCCGACGTCGAGAGGGGCCCCCACCACCGTGCGAACCTCAACGTTGATTGGCGAATTTAAATTACACGCAGAGATAGCAATCACGGTAGTATTATGGAGAGGATTGGAGAAAGTCGGCATCTCGCGCGTTTGGTCCATCGGTCATTCAAGCTGCCGGTTAATCAAAGGTCGGTTTATCAAGCGATGAGTGTATCAATATTTCAATATTGACTCATGTTTATTAAAAGTTGAATTCAAACATTAAATTTAAAATCCTATTTTTATTAAACATTCAATTGATTTTTCTTTTAAACACGGTACCTAACAATTATCTAGAAAAGAATAAATTATAATAAATATTAAATTACAACCATTATAATATTCATGACGTAAACAAGCAGTTACACTTAACAATATCAATTTCTTGAGCACGTTGAAGGATACCAGACATAATACACATAATTACCCCCAAAATCCAGTTACAAATACCTAATTGACATTAACAAACACCGGGGAAACAGTTTCGGGTAGGTATTAACAAGTGTACAGGCATGTTAAACATAATATAATGATCAGGTATTACAATCCATCATCAATACACGACACGTGTTTAAATTTCGCGCTATCACGCAATACGATTATCATGCTGGTAAACAACTGTTACAAAATTATCAACGAACATCTGTTTGCTAATCTCTTTACCTACTGTACATATTTGGCAGATTTATACAGTTTTGCATTTTTTTAAAACTATTTAATTTATATATCAGCAACCAAATTGTATATCTACTATTATAATTAACATGGGGGGTAGAATGGTTAAGAAATGCTCTGGGGTGATCAGGGGAGAGAAGATTCGGAAGATACATGTACTTTTTAGAAGAACGATATCATTTAATTTCTTACTTATTTGTTTTTAAATTGGGAAACATATATCTATCTCTCCTTTTTTTAACAAGCGGTTCAACTAGCGTTGCCTTGGTGGATGTCGGAATGTCACCAAACCAGTTATGATTGCGTGGAAGAGGACTACCAAATCATTCATTACGAATACATAGTTTGGTACTTTTGTTCACGATTTTTTTCCGACACACATTTTTTGTTATTTAATTTTACGTATCCTATTTTACTCGGGAGTTTATAAAGAACACGTTGTGGAAGTTCCATTCAAATCAGTTTTATAATTTCTGGAATTATAAGCGTTAAGAAACAAATTCACAAAATTATTTACGATTATTATTTTTACACTTTTTGTTAAATTTATCTACTAAATTATTTTGATTTTTTAACAACACGGATAAGACATAATTTTAATATAATATTTAAAGTATTAAGATAAACACATGGATAACTAATATCTACCTACTTATTTCATTATTTAATTTGGTATTAATTTAAACAGTATATTCACACTGTCCCTTATCAGACGTAAAATTTGGGGTAAGTAACAAACATGAAACCCAGATGGGTGAATCAATAAGGACTTAGCTTAACTTAAATCCTGGCTGTTATGTACAGATTAATATTGCAATCTTATCTTAATATATATAAATTACGTGTCACATGTTCCTCCGCTATGGACTCCTAAACTACTTAACCGATTTTAATCAAATTTGTACACCGTGTGCAGTTTGATCCAACTTGAAACATAGGACGCCTCCTATGGGAAATGGGGGGGGATTTGCCCCCCCCCCTTTTTTTAAAGAGAGTTCCCATTTTTTTACGGTGGTGGTGGTGGGGGGCTGTAAAGCTTCCTATGGGAAAAGGAGGGGGTGCCTTCCCCCTTTTTTTCGCCCCCCCCCTTTTTTAAAATAGTGTTTCCACTTTTTACGGTGATGGTGGTGGGGGACTGTAAAGCCTCCTTTGGGAAATGGGGGGGGGGGCGAACCCCCCCCCCCCCTTTAAATAGTTTACAACAATGTAATATGACAAAAACGTTAGCCACAGCAACGCGTGGGCGGGTCAGCTAGTATTATATAAATTTGTATATGACGGGAAATGTTTCAGTGTCCGCGAAGTATTAATGATACTTTAGCTAAGGGGAAATATCTTTATTTTGATTAAATCATCTTGTAGAACTTATGTATGACTATTTGTAATACGAGCAGGCGAAAATCTAGCGATTGTCTCCGATTAGTATCTACTACCTACTAATTTGTAGTGCAATCAAATTAAGTGTATTAATAGGTATATATTGAATCTATTAAAAGTTAATTGAAAGAAGAATATACTCCATTTAGGGTTATAGGAATATAAGAATAATAGCTTTAGTTATAAATAAAATCCTTTAGTAGAATGTATTAAACAAAAACTATACTGAATATTCAATGGATAATTCTAAAATCGATCCACATATTTACGATATCAGATAAAACAACAAGAATGTATTTCAATTACATATAATTTCCAAGCGAACAAATTCACTGGCAGTGAACACATACATGAAAATAATTACATCGTGAGTAAAACTCGCAGTAGGTAACATTATTTTAATACAATAGAAACGTTAAATCAAAAGCTGCACCAACATATGTATATACATGGGGAATACATAGATTAAACAAACGTACGCCGGACTCTAAGCTTATTATACAGACCATCTCAATGAGCACAGCAGCTATGTTTTTGCGGTTGGTCGTGAAACAGATGAAACGTGCATCATTGGGATGCACGTCGAACCGCACAAATGAGATGAATGTTTCTCAACTGTGTTTTCATTGACCTTTGCTATGAAACTGGATAGAGGTGGATTGGGCATTATTTTTAATACGTATTTTGAAATTCTTTAAGTAGAACATTTTTTCAAGAATTAAAAATTTCGATTAGGTGCTAGTAATCTTATTTAGTTAAGTGGCTTTATCCTTTTTATGCTGGTTCAAATAATTATAAATTAAAGCCAACGACATACCCAAAAAATTATTAATTAATAAAATATCTGATAACGTGTTATTTTCAAATTACTGTAACATAGGTAGAATATATATAAACTTGGTTGACTGATCTTCCAAAATTACAAAGAACAACAGCTTACCTTTATTGAAGCAACGTGGATCACATATACCCCCTTTTATCAGCAATAGGAATTTTTGGTTCATGGGATTGCTTTAATCAGAGTCCCATGTGATTTGGGGCCCTTTTATACAGGTGGCTGCTTATTCCCTGTTATGCGGACGCTACTGTTGCAATTGTAAATATAATACACAATATGTATAACTCAACATTTATATAACTTAAATTAACACAATTCTGTTTCTTTAATATATTTAAATAAATTAACGATCACTGTCAATATGTTAGCCTATGTTATTTACTGTTTAGTATGATTACACTTATATATCCCTTGTCTACAACAGACGGATGATAATTATATGTTTAACGGCCTGGAATTTTAACCTACAATACGTTACAATAACTTAATTGCGGCCGGACTTGGCATCACCAATAATAACATCGATTTCACAGATAACAATTAAAAACGTATATTATGATCCCTAGAACTGGTGTTCACTAAATTGTAATAATATAGGTGGATCAAACGGAAATATCAGCAAATACATCTATTATCGATGCAATATTTAATGCAAGCGGTTAACAAAACCTGTGTATAAGCGATCACACAAAAATTCAAAACAAGCTATAACTCATCTCAATCAGCTGATTGTTTCAAAACTAAAATACTTATGTTAGACACAAGGGGCGCCACCTGTCAAACGTGCAATCGTAAGGACAGTGGCGCGTCCATTTAGAATAGAAAAACAAAATAAAAAACATCCCAAAATATCTACATTGTTGGAATAGGCATTTAATACCGCAAATGTATTTAGGTATAATGCAAGTCATAAAAGAGAACCTTATATATAATTAGTTAATCTTATTCTCTATTTACTGCAACTTAAAACAATAAAAAATGACAATACAAGTAATCTATCGGATCATTTGAGACTGGTTTAATCCCACCCCTGTAAATAGCACTTGTAAATCAACGTCTGTTGGATAAGTATAATAATCCATGTTGCAAAGATTGTAATACATTCTACTCGTATGTAACGTACAAGCGTGTGCACTCTGTATTCATTGCTAGTTTATATAAGTGATTCTCTTCCTGTCCTCATAAATGATATTTATGGATTTTTATTGCTTAAAAAACGCTATAGTTCTATATATAGTTGTCGTTATTGAAACCGATGTTTATTTTAATTTTATTTAAGTGAAACTTTATTATTACAGAAGGCATTTTAAATTACAGTAAATATAAAATTGGATAGAACTATTTAGTTTTAACATTTTCGTTCATGTTGCTATACCGTCCCATTACTATTACTTCTGTAAGTTCTTTTTGTTTGTGGTGGATTTTTCGTTTTAGAAGCCTCCAAGTATCTATAATAGAGCCCAAGCTTAGATAATTGCCTGATTTTATACCTATTTATACCTATTGATAATGGTCGAATCTTAAATATGTATAGTGAGAAAATTATGCACCTAACTAATAATTTGTTAGGTGCTTCCGTAGTGGGGTATGTGATGCGTTTAGAGTAACTAGTCACGCAAACTTTCACCGTAAAAACTCAAGCATTTTAATGTATATGTAGTAGAAGTTATTACGTCGGAAAATACAATTAACAATATTGAACTTTGAAATTGAAATAAATGTCAGCCAAAAAGTTTATTTAAACCAAATTTTCTTCTATTCAGTGGGCATTTTTCCAAATTGTGTAACAAAGCTTTTCTTAAAAAATAAATTCGAAAACATTTCAATTTAAAACTAATCTTTACTTCAATAAAGTTTTTCTTAAAGCCAATGCAATGTACGATGAAACGATGGACAAATAGATAAACAGAACAACGCACGAGTTTTCAAGCTCATTAAAAGCTTTCTTGAAATAGAGCTATTTTAGATCATAAGTCAAGATATTTTATAATTACTTCTTAGAAAGTGATTATGCAATTTAAATGTTAACCGTCATTAAACAATAAAATAAAGACATAAATTCATTACATATTAATATGTAATAATTCATGTGTACATTCATGTAATTAGAAAATACAGCAAGTACGTTCTTAGATACATGTAATATGCAAATTGATATATGTATGCTTGGTGCAAAACGAATGGCATTGCATGAGAAATGCATTAAATACTATCTGCTACAACTGGATATATTTTAACATAAATGCTAATACCTACCTTAAGAATACGATACTATACGTATATATAATTTTTGTATCGTATTTATAAGTAGGTACATATTTATTACCGTTTTAAGTAATAGGATATTTTTTGTTATTTTCTAAAATATTTTATTGTTTAAATTTTTAAGGGGGATGTGAACATTAACAACAACGATTTTGTTTCAGTTCAATCTATGTATGCGTACCGATTATAGTATGTTCATTAGGGTGTGTCAAAAAAAAAAAATTTTTCTCGTTACGAAATACGTTAGTTTTTGACCCAAAATAAATCCCCCCACGAGGATAACCCTGTAGTTCAATATTAAGAGGTGCCACAAAGGGGGTCCCGTTTCCCATTTAAATAACATAGGAAAATGATTCTTTAGTACTAAAGTTGGAATTACTGATTCATGATAACTGATATCAAATTTTTAAAGACATCATTTTGTAGAAGATAAAATTCTCTATAAAAGTGTCTACAAAGTGGTGCCTCTCAATTCAACGTATCAAAAGTTATAGGTATTCAAAGTGATTATTTGTTAAATTGTACGTCTAAAAGGATTTCACGGCTAAACTATTGTTTCTATAAAAATTATTTAATGGTATTTTGTAGGAAATTTAATTCTCTATAAAAATAGTTCGGAGAGGTGTAAATGCAATGAGTTAAAACTTATAAGCGTTTAAATATTTATTTTTCAACAAAAATCAACATTTAAACGTCAATTCTCTGTAAATATCTATTAAATAGCAATATATTACCCTGCTACTGAGCTGTCGGAAAAGAAATGACCAAGACAAAAAATATAATTATTAGTATAAAATTTTATGCTCTAAAAAATGGCGTCCTTAAAAAAATCAGTTACCATGAATCAGTAATACCAACTTTAGTACTAAAGGACTATGTTTCCATGTTATTTAAATGGAAAACGGGACCCCCTCTTGCTGTGTTTGGAATACGGTGAACAAAAAAATATCCATATCATTTTCTACGTTCAAAACATAAGCATTTTGTACAAATTCTGGTAAGTGAATAATATATAATTGTATGATAATTTTAAGGCGATGTTTTCCAAAAACTAGCATCTGCAGCCCCGGGCATGGAGACGCAACGACAAGACCCACACCAGCCAGACACACTGCATTAAAACTTGTAAACTGCTGCTGGGCGTGTGGTTACACTCTTGTACACCACCCCACACTTCTTCTACACTCCCACCCAACACTACATGTGTACGTCCAGGATCGGGTCTCCTAACATTTAAAATAACGCGCTTAATATTGTTTAAGGGAGGATATTGCGGAAAATTTTAAAAAATTTTATAAAAAATAAGTTATTTTTTTTCGAAGTCTGTCGGCAAAAAACGCCATTTATGGTCTACATGATTTTCATATTATGATATAGGTCAGGGTAACCAGTTTCTGGAAAACAGAAAAAAGTCAGGGAATTTTGCTATACAGGGAAAAGTCAGGGAATTTGGTTGAGTTGGGGAATTTTTTATAAAAATGCAAAATCACACAAATTCTCGCAAATACAGGTTGAGTCCGTTTTTATCCGATTTTCATTTGTTTTTAAGTTATAGCGTAATTAAAAATTAAAGAAATTTTAATAATTATTGAAGTACAAATAATGGATAAAGTATAGTATACTATGTTCCAGGCTCGAAAACATTTGATACATTTTATTTACATATATTATGAGAATTATTAATTTTTAGTTATTATGTATGAAATTTGGTTAATTCTTAATTACTCTATAACTTAAAAACAAATGAAAATCGGATAACAAAATTTGGGTTTTTGCTATTATTTTCACGTGTACAATACATTCCTGGAGTATTACAGATTCCTCCCGACTCTGTATTTAAAGAGTGACCTTTTTTAGTTTTTTTTTATCAAAATTTTAAATAAAAAACAGGGAAAAATGGTAAAAATTCTCCTAGAAAACCGGGAAAAATCAGGGAAATTTGTTTCAGAAAAATACTGGTCAACCTGTAGATGTTTAAGAATGGGGCTGAGTAGAAGAATATATCGGTTTGACATGTTTTTTCTGTTATTTTGTATAGATAGTACAGCATAGTACGGCTTAAAAATAAAATAAATGTACAGAAGTAGTCAACTGAAAATAAAAATACTGTTTTTTTTTTGTTATCTGACATTCAATATTTTGTTCATATAATAAATTATATAGTCTATACTTATTTTTTGCCAAGCATATTAAATAAGAGAAAATTGAGTGTTATGTTTTTTTACAAAATTAGAATTTAAGCATAGCGTTTTTTAAAGACAAATATTTAAATCCGGTCCTGCGTATGTGCGTCGCTTGGTTTTGTTCAAAAACTGGGCTGAAGATCGCAAGGATATGGTTATGTAAGTATGTATCGACCACGCTGTAACCACTATCGAGTCCCCGGGAACTGGAACATCCACAAAAACTTTTAAATCTCCTAGTTATTTATTTATTGTCGTATTGCTGAATAATACGCAACAGAAACTTGGCACTGTTGACGCTTTTATGCTGCGGTCATTGGCTTTTTGGGATTTCATTGACATATAGTATTTGATGTATAAATCTCTTAATCAATTAATAAATTGTAAACAGAAAGAACGATGAATATAACAAAAACATGTACTGGCTAAACAAACTATAATGGAAAGCTAATAAAAATTTATATTTTTTTACCCTGTGTAAACCAAAATCTTAAAAATTTAAATTATGTTGATAATGAGACAAGTTTAGGCATGTAAAAAAAACACGTATTTTTCAGAAATATATTTATTTTATATATTTATTTTACTTTTTTGGGAGTGATATTACTGAGTTAATCGTAAAAAAACACTTATGTGGTATGGCAAGATTTGAAACAATTATTTTGTTTGTTGTAGTATAATGCTACACCGCATTTTTCACAAATTGTTTGTGAAACGCCAGTACACTGGGGAAAGTTACAACGTATTCTTTTTTCTACCTAAATCGGCCAGAGTAGCCGATCTGGTCCTGCCTTACTATCAATAGTTACGTAATAATACGTAAGTCAATAGGTTATGCCATCTGTGAATTTTACTTGATACTAAGTTATTCAGTGGTATGTTACAGTAGTGTTACACATATTTGAATGAACTAAATATATTTAGTACGTATATTAGCGGGATTATTGAGGTTTGTTACAGAAATGTCACATGAGGCTACAAAGGGTTAAAATTAAACATTTTAATACTTATTTTATACAGAGGTAAAGCGAACCATAATAAAATAATTTTGTGTGGTAAAAATTTTTAACTGCTTATATCATTATGATAATTCTCTTTATTTTATAAGGCAGTAGACATTTTCTAAACCGATGAGTTATGGAAGTTGTCGTTTATGGAATTGTAAGAGGTTGGTTTGAAATGTTTCAGACGTACATAGCTATTTTAAAAGCTTTGAAAATTTTAATCTTTAGTTAAAGATAAAGCAGCTCTATATGAATGATAAACAAAATGTAAATTGTATTTCCACCCAATTCAATTAGTATATATAAATTTTGTCATCCTACAATAATTATATATAACGTTACAAATATAATTTTTTTGCAAAAATATACTGATTTTGTCTTTAGCACATAAATTCATACTGCACAGGGAAATTTGTAAAAGAAAAATTTTAGATTTTAAGAAATGTTAAAATTGTGTTGATAGATTGACATAAAATTCAATAAACTATACAATTTTCAATACAATAAATTGCATGTACTTATAATTATAATGATATGTATATAAAAATTCCAGTGCTGAAAAGTAGAGAACATAATATGTTATAATTTCTACCAAAAGCACAAAATATTAAAAACCGCAATACAATTATACAAAACACCATACGTGATAAGTTCTTAAACACATAATAATGTAATAATGATTGCGTTCGACTGTTGAAAATAAAATAGGGAATCTAATTTTCTCGATGCGTGTATGGCCGTTGAAATCAATTTCCTAATTACAATGCTTGCTCGTCCGTTCCACTATCTCCGTCATGCACCTTTATCTCTCTCACTCTCTTTCACTCCCGATCTGCTGAATAATGTTCTGTCTCATTCGATTTAAGGGTTGGTTGTATATGGGAGAATTTACCAGACCCGTATCAGAACCTATTTATGTGAATTATTTTTATACACAATAACTTGTTTTTATTTGCAATTATCATTAATTATAGTGAGTAAAATGGATTTTTTGTGTGATCTTACTATATTATATTTATGTTATAGCATCAGTAACCACATGGGATTTTAATGCGTTTTTATTATACCAACATTTCGTCATACCAGTTAGACGAAGTATCTATAAAAAATAAAATAAATTTCGAAATAAACTTTTATTATTATGTGAGAAATTCAAAAGACAAAATAATTAGCCATAAGACTACATATGTATATGAAAGCATATCAACCAAATAAGTTACATTTGTCAATTTCGTTACCACGTTGTATTATGTACTTTTTAAGTATAAGTATAATAAAAAATAAAGTGATCTGAATAGATAGGCGTACAAAAAGCACTTCTATCAGCCACGTAAAAAAAGAGCATTGCTTTAACCTTAATTGTTTTGGTAAATACTCGTATATCTCTTATATTACTCAAACAAAACGTTAAATATATAAAAAGATAAAAATCAAAGAAATTTCTTTGGAAACAATTTAAATATTATCTTATCTGATATATTCAAACAAAACATTGTTAAATGTTAAGAAAAATAATCTTTTATAAGTCATAAGAACATAAAATAAAATCTATATGAAAAAAAGCAAAATATTATTTTAAATAAAAAAAAACTTAATCTTTATGTTTTTCTTAAGCAGATTTTATTTTAAAGAATAATTTCAAAGATCTATATTCTTATTGTTCGTATAAAACTAAATTTATCAAGTTCTTTTTTTTGTCTAATTAAGTCAAGAATTTTCTTTTACAACTCAGACGCTAGTGAATTTTTATTTGATGTTTGACTTCTTAAAAAAATGAAATTGAATTTAATCGACATTGCTATTTTTTTATTTTATTCTGCTGAAAAAATTTTATGAAATTAAATTGTATGAAAGATTTTTTGTCACTATTTAAACTGTAGTTACTGGTGAAATATTATATTCGAACTGCGCTGAGTAAATTTCAGCTTTGAACAAAATGTCAAATTAGTTTATTAATATTTAATATTTTATATATTGACTCATAGTTTTTTATTGCTAGAATATTGAGAGTTAATTAAGCGAGACTTTCTTAAAACAATTTTGAACTTTAACGTTAATCAAATAAACGAACGAAAGGAGAATTAATGTTTTGCCTAAAATCGTTAAGTTTCATAAAATATTATTTAATAATATTCATACATTACTATGCCCATATATTATATACAATTATACATACATTTAAAACAAAATTTTTAATTTTAAGTTGCGTTATGTGTGGAACCCAAAGCATAGTTTGATTACCAACATGTTTAAGGGGTCAGGCTTCTCTGGAAGGTCGAAATTAAAAAATACTATGACGCAGCTATTTTGTAAAAACAGTCATATATTGCGTATCTTAATAGAAAAAATACAAAATGATTTTTACAATTTTAGTTTATTTTTACATAACTAAACATATTTAACGATCTTGATCTTATTTTTAAGACAGTTTTATGCTCTATAAGAAGCTTCATGTGCGTAGAAGTGGAAAATTGTGACAAGTTCATAATTTTTTCAAGATGCCAGTAGCACAGCTTGGATCAAGTCAAATTTGTTGTAGAATAATCAAGGAAACAATAGAATATTTATATCAATTAAGATTTACCTCTTGATGTATTTTTCTATACTAGTACTTTAATAAAATAAAATATTTCATTTATGTATTTGACAGTCCCTTATAATATGCCCTATTTAATTCCATATAAACATGTTCAAATATATGAACATTGTTTCTATAATCACCTATCTCCTATATTTTGTTTGGCAGATCTTTGATATATTTCATTGTTACTGTAATGGCAGCCTTATACTTTTTTGCATCTGATTGTCTTGTATTCAATAACTTGAAAACATAATCAAAATCTATTCAAATTATAATTTTTAATTGAAACCATTCCAGCCCTGCTTCATTTGCAGACATAGCATGTTGACCTGACTTCCATGAGCGCTTGGCGTGATTTAATATTGAATCTTAACCGTAACTTTTCCGCTGAGATCTTGTATAATCGACCTGAGTATGGGTTAGCCAAGTTAAATTGATTTTAAAAGTATCATATTTCCCTGTTATCTATAGTTAGGTTACTTTTTAATTAAAACCATATACAACTGCAGCAATTACTTTCTCACCTTTTGATATGAAGGAAATGTAGGATAGTGATTATTTTATAATTGAATTTAAGACACCCATAAGTTTTTCGTAATAAAATGAAACTAGTGAGTATTCTTACACGAGATATTGGTGGAAGGTTGCACAAAGAATTGTAATTCATTGTGTAACCTATGAGGTTGAATGGATTATAGGTATTTGAACTATTTTATATTACTGTGGTTGATAACAAAATAAACATTGAGTTCTCAAACTTGAGTATTCATGGGTCACTTGAGAAATTATTAATTTAGAAAAAAAAACAGTTTAAAAATAGTTACTTTTCCATAAAAATACCAGTTGCTGTTATAATAGGAAACTGTTTCAAAATCTACATTATTCTTCATACTGATTAGGTACGTGTAAATATGTATATAACGATTAAGGTGCTATAGAATTGTATTACAAGCTTGCTAATTGGACATCATAACTATTGAATTTATATCGAAAATAAAAAAATAATATTGAGTTCAATCAACGTTGAACTACAGAGAAAGTCCAATTACTGAGCGTATAAATATTAAAAACGATTAACAGTACCTAAGCTCAAAAACATCTAATTACTAAACATTTTTTAATACACAGGTAGAGAGGTTTACTTGAGCCAAGTAAACCTTGTTTTGTATATAACGAAAACAATATTTTCTTAACATAAGAAATATATTCTTAAAGCAACTAGTATTCTTGGACGAAGAAATAATGTAGTTGGATTAAGATTACTTTTCTTATATTAAGAAAATATTGTTTTCGTTATATACAAAACAAGATTTTCTTGGTCCAATACAGTTTTTTTGTGTGTAATGAACATCTGATTAATTTTCTTCAACATTGGATATTATAAAATTATTTTACTTGATTAATAGCGATGACAGATATTTATCATACCCAGAATGGACGTTAATTTAAAGTTAAATATTAAAAATCAAATTAATAATAATAATTAGTGATGGGAATAAACTAGCAACCCGTAGTTTTATTTTTATGCGATTCATAAAACATGAAAATCCGCGCAGCGCATTTACGTAGAGTGCAGTATAACAAAGGAAAATTAAAACAAATTAACGCACAAATTTCCCCAACACCACGAAGTGTTAATCTATTAATATATGACTTCATAACATCATGTCATTGTGTGTAATCTTTATTTTGGTTTCGCCATCACAGAATATACGAAAAGTAAACATTTTTCGCACATAACAAAAATCCACTTACAGATATAATGAAAATATAGCTGGAAAAAGTGGGAAATTATAATCCTCCAGCAGACAGTGTAGATTTATATGACTTACCTTTGTGGAGCTCCCGTCTTTGTGATAACACAACTGTCCCGTTTACCGTTTTTATTGCACCAGAGGTTTTCCTGCTCACACACACTCGTATAAAAAAATCTCTACGTTTCTTTGCGTTTATCTATTTAAATCTCTAAACGGTTCCTTTTTTTCTCCTTGATTTGTGTTGGCCTGTGTTTGATAAAATTGAAGCAAATTTGCATAATGATTTTATTACATTTTTTTTAAATTGTTTTCATTTTGTTTATTACTGTTCTTGTTCTAATTAGTTATAAAATGTTTATGTACTAATAGGAATGATTATAAGAAAGGCATGGGGTTTATTTATTTTTTATTTTGCTTAAAGGGGTTAGCAAGTCTATAAACGTCCTCTGAAAATACTCAATATTTGGGAATTTACTGTGGTCAAATGAAACAATGAATTAAAGCTAAATTAACACAGCTGTTTAATCACTATTTAAAGAACATTTTAATTTATTTTTATGAATGAAAATTAATAATCTCTGGGCGATGGTAGGTTTTCATCAAAATTTGGAGTTGACACCTTCCGTACTTGCTTTTAGCCAAATGGTCAGATCTGGAACAATTTTAAATAGTGATTTTAGTTTTTGAAACTATCCTCTATGGAATTAACCACTTTTACACAGCTCAGAGTTATATATTTCAATAATATCATTATAGGTTTGTTTATACTCTACAATTTAAGCCTTATTTAAACTGTAATTTTCGTTGGCCATACAAATCTACAGGATTTTTTGTTTCCAACCAAATTGGTTCATTCCATAGAGGATAGTTTCAAAAACTAAAGTCACTTTGTAAAATTGTTCCAGATCTGACCATTTGGCTAAAAGCAAGTACGGAAGGTGTCAACTCCAAATTTTGATGAAAACTTACCATCGGCTAATAATTTTCATTCATAAAAATCTGAAAAATAATTTGAAATGTACTTTAAAACAGCTGTGTTAATTTTGCTTTAATTCGTTGTTTCATTTGACCACAGCAAATTCCCAAATATTGAGTATTTTCAGAGGCGCTAGACTTGCTAACCCCCTTAATATAAAAAAGAATTGGGAATGTTTTATACACGCATCAAAATAGGACGTTTGCTTATAAAAATAGACACAATTTGCATTTTTGTATCAATAGTCGCACAACGATCATTAAAAATATATATTCTATTTTAAATTCAGTCGATTTCTCGAAAAGCTGAATAACAATGAATCAAAATCGAAAAAAAATATTTTTCATACATTGTCAAGTTTCCGTAGAAAGATCTTCTTATTCTGTATTAAAACTTGAAATTTTTGATTAAAAAAACTTAATAGTAAAAACAATAACGACGAAAAAGAAACTGTCATTAATTCCGTTTTCTAAAATGTTCATTACTTTTTTTAAACTCTTTCTTTAAAGCATTATATATTTGGACGTATAAATAAAAACAGTTTATCTCATATTAATATATATTTACAATTAAAGTGTAATAAAACAATATTATATAGGTTGTCATTTTATAAAAGACCTTATAAACATACCTCTTGTATTATCATTTTGTAATTAAACGAACTTTTTATGGCCAAAGTTAGTTGTAGTTCAATGTTAGAATATATCTAATACTTGTCTATCTAACTCCCCTAAACATTTTTCTTCCTAACAAAGGGCTAAAGTTATATTTATGTATTGTGTATCTTATCCTACAACGTTTTAAGCAAATATTTGTATTGCAGATTTGCAACGCTTTCTATGTTAGGGTGAGGTTTGTATTATAAATATAAGGAAAAATAAATTTAAAATATTTTGTTGGGAATTTTTCGAATACAAATGGTAATTTATTCTAAATAAATAATAGTGAAATTTAATTTTATATCTGTTTGGGTTTTATATTGCATTTAATTTTTTACGCTTCTGAAGAAAACTGCGGAACTTCTTAATGCCATGTTTCATAAAAGTCAATATACGACACAAAATAGAATTATAAAAAATATTTAATTAATGTAAAATTTCACACATAGACTATTACAGTTATAGTTGTGAATGTTTTTGATACTAAATTCAATTTCCCAAAGCACTGCTTATACTTATAAATCACAAATATAACATAAATATAAGTCAATCCATCTCCGGCTTGGCCATCGGTATTCGGTATGCATGTTGCATCTATAATACAAACACAGAGGTGTCTTGTAGGTACTCTTATTATAGGTTTTGAGGAACCTACTGTAATTATTCATTTCTTACAGTTAGTATATTTTTTGATTCATTATTAAAAGCAGAAAATCGTTTAAAATGAAAATGTACTGTTCTGAAGCTACAGCCTTCTGAAGTTATCGAATCCACGTGCTCGCGATGAACAAAAAATCCACTGATTCACGGGCATGAAAAAAAAATTCATTATAAAGTGGCCAAGCCAATGTTTTTTTATGTATTTTCGTGCACTGAATGCGAATACGTGGTCAAAATAGATGCATATCGTCCTTCAGTCTTCAGAAAATCACTGAACCACCTTAAGAAATCTGACGAATGGCGATATCGGTACATACTGCTTGAGCGACATATGACATAAGGTGCTTCAGCGATTTTCTGAAGACTGAGGGATGCTGCCATTCTGGTGTCGGATAAATGTTCGACATGCGTCAAAACATAAGATGTCTTATGTCGCTCAAGGAGCACGTACGGATATCGCCATTCATCAGATTTCTTAAGGTAGTTCAGTGATTTTTTGAAGACTGAAGGACGATATGCATCTATTTTGACCACGGATTCGCATTCAGCGCACGAAAATACATAAAAAACAGTGGTTTGGTCACTTTATAATGAAATTATGAATCAGTGGATTTTGTGTTCATCGAGCACGTGGATTCGATTACTTTAGAAGGCTGTAGCTTCAGAACAGTATAGTTTTTCAGACCTAGGTCCCATTTTCTTTTTACTTTTTTATACATACATGGTAATGTATAAATATAGTGATCACGAAAAAAATCGAACTCGAGATTTTAACGGAATTACACGTTTTGAGGGTCCCTGAATCATATACAACCATTAACTCAATGACGTCTGTGTGTGTGTGTGTGTGTGTGTGTCTGTGAACGCTCTACAGCCAAAACTGTAATACTTACGAACGTGGAATTTTAAACTTAAGGTTCTTGTATACTCTAGATGTGCACCTCCTATTTTTGAAAACCATCACTAAACCGGAAACGGATGTTTACTGGTGTCAATTTTTGAACTTTTCGAATTATTTTTGAAACGGTGCGCAGTAGAAAAAAATATTTCAGATTAAAGTTGTAGACGGGACTTTTATCTATAATTTATGTTCTATTCTTTTTCTCCCCCAAAATTTTGTTTAGGAAATAATCGATTTTCTAAAAAATTTAAATTTTTCGATTTATTTTTTAAACGGTAGGTATTAGAAAAAAATGTTTGAGATACAAGTTGTAGAGAATACTATTTTCTATAATTTATGTTCTATTCTTTTTGTTGTATCTTATGAATTGACCAAAAAAAGAATAATTTTAGTTTTAAGTTAAAAATGATATCATAATACAAAAAATCTAGTTATCTATGAAATTTTTGGAATTTATTTTTAGAACTGTCAAAATTGAAATCTAGGAAAATAAATACATGTTAATACAATAATCACTAATCTAAATTGATTTCGTTTAATATTTAATGTCAATATTAAATAGAATGTATCAATTTCATTCACTAAAAATCATTTTGTAAGTAAAAAATTTTAAAATCGATTATTAAATTATTAAAGTAATTACATATTAATACTTCGGTGTCATGATGTATAAAAAAGTTTCGTGCCGACCAAGGCAGTTTATTTGATCTACACATTGAGGACTATCATTTAGCAGAGTTTCGTAACATTTGACCGAGACCAGTTTTCCATAAGGAGTGTTGCGGAGTCCTTTTTCACTTCGTGAAATTGAAGGGTTTGTGTCATAACTTCATAACCAATATTCCTTAATCCGCCACTGATTGAAATGTTTAGGTACTAATAAATCATGGTAAAAAATATGTTTACTATTTTATTCTGATTTGTAGCAAAAATAAATAAGCACATTTTAGTTCCAATTATCAAATATAATGTATTGTTTAAATATGATAATGAGATGAATTATTATTTAAAAAACTCTACCGTTTCTACTTTTCTTCTCGGCGTCAATGTAAATAAAATAAATACAATTTATTGACTGATTTATATAATACGCAGTGTTTTTACAAGTTTTCTATTAACCCGCGTCGATACAATAGTAAAATACACGTCACCTGGTATAAATCTACGTCGTTGCTGATCTCATTCTGCAAGCGCTCTGATAAATTACAATCCACACATTCTCTACTTTATATTTCATTATAACATATGTGTGTGTTTATGGCATATAGTGCATTTTATACAATGCTGAAAGGTTTCAACTGTGATTGGGTGTGTCAAAGGAATTATGGTGTTAGAGTTTTAAATTGAATTTGTTTATCGACAAAGTAACAGTATTTTAGTTTAACTTTAAGATGGAGTGCTCACAATACTACATGAAAATTTATGGATATTAAATTGTATAGAAAATGTTACAAAAAATTTATCTCATATTTTTCATGATTTTTTTTGCTAAAGTTCCTTTTATTTAGTTTTTATTATTCTAGATACACAATTTTTTTCGTAGATTAAGATTATTTTACTATTGCAATACTATTGGGACTTGTAAAGCTTAGATTTGAAACTTTTGTAAAAACAATAATTATGTATTTTCATATTTTGTAAATATAATCGTTTTGTCTGTAGAGATATTGCTGGCAAACAGTTACGGTTACGAGTATGGATAGTATATCATTGATATACAGGGTAACCCAAGTAAAACGAATTACTTAAATAATAATAATACTTAAAATAAGATTTTGAAAAAAAATCCTGAACACATCGATTTTGCTATCAAGGGGGGCATCTTTTGCTATAAAAATTTTCTAAGAATCTTTTCAACCCTCAGCGCTAAGAGCACAACCCTTAAAATTTTAAATAGCATGATAGGGCAAGTGATACCTAATTTGAAAGGTTTTGTCATTCTTAATGCGGTGCTTTTTGATTTTTTCAAATCTGTTTAGTTTTAGTCAAGTTATTTACATTTTGAATTCCAAAAATGCAATGATTTTCTGATAAAAAAAATATTTACAACTAAAATTCAAAATAAAGTAGGCTTATTTTCTTACCTATCAAATAATTTAAAAAAATCCAATTTGGACATTTATTGAATTAATTAAAAAAACTAAAAAAAATTAATAAGAAAAAATTTACTAACATCCAAAACTTTAATTAATTCAATAAATGTCCAAATTGGATGTTTTTGAATTATTTAATAAGAATATGTATAAGCCTACTTTATTTTGAATTTTAGTTGTAAATATTTGTTTTTTGATTAGAAATTCATTGCATTTATGGAAGTCAAAATGTAAATAACATGACTAAAATTAAACAGATTTGCAAAAATCAGAAAGAACCGTATTTAAAATGAAAAAAACCTTTCAAATGAGGTATCATCTGAAAATTATTTCATCAATCAAATTTCAACAAAAAAAGTGGGGTTATATTAGCCAATTGCTCCTTTGTAAGATAATTGTATACGAAAAAAAACTTATAATATTTCAATTAATTTAAGCAATGTTAATTACTATGCAATATTTATCACAGAAAAGAATTCAAAATTACCACGTTCTTATGCATTTTTTACAATAAAACTGAAATTAGTAGATTAAATTAAGCTTCATTTTTTATTGAAAATATTTTCTATAAATAAATTTTATATGTATTGGAAGTACTATATTATAATTATAAATATAGAACGAACAAACAGATCGAATTAATTAACAAAGCGTTCATACCCCAATCGGTGAGTTCAAAGTTTCGAAATTTAATCTGAAACTCTTTTATGTGCGATTACAAATGTTTGACGAAAAGGTAATTAGAATATTTATCAGAATAAAATGAAACTTTGTAGACTGTTTTGCAATTTGTATATAATTCATTTGGGTACGTAAAAAGGTACTTTTAACTGAACAAAAAACGTGTATGCGATAAGCAGAATAATATAAATGTAGGCCGTTTGTCTTCGTTTCTCAAAACCGATAATTTAATGCAGATAAATATTCTAAATTTTTATTTAACAAATCTAAAAGTTGGTATTGTAGAAATAAATTGCGAATTTATATTATGCATTTTTGAATGATATTTTACATAAAAAATCCCAATGACAACTCTTCTTAATGGAACGGGGTTGTTATCAAGGAGGTATAAAGGCAAAACGTCGGAGATAGTACAATGGGCCTATGGCGTTTGTGCTTGTAGGAGTAACTGCTTCTAATAAAATAAAATACAATAAATAGATTAAAAAGTCATCAAAATACCTATAAACATTTTTTACCTCAAAAATATCTTATAAATAGTACCAGAGACGGATTAAATGTCGAGAGCGCCCTAGGCAAGCACCTCTTCGGTGCCCCTCTAGCGGCCATATGACATTCAGCTTGACCACTCCCTTCCACTGTTACGTTACTTTTCATATTAAATATAACAATGAAATTTTCGAAATTCAAATATTTTCTTATTGTTGCGTCTATATTTTGTTTGTTAAAAATTATCACATCATCTTTTTGTGCACACAAGAATCTTTTTATATTGTGTAAGTAGGTGCATAGGTACTTAGTAGTACTTACTTACTGACACAATTAGTTTTTGTTATTTCTCAAAAATTTCGCGCGCACGCCCTTTTGTAACCTCGCGCCCTAGGTACGTGCTTAGTTTGCCTTATGGATAATTCGCCTCTGAATAGTACAATATTTTGGTTGTGAGATCAATCGATAGTCAATGTTAAAATACATTATTATAGTTTTCATATTTGTAGAATTGCAAACTGGTAAAAATTTGGTCCTCATTATTGAGATAAAAAACTCATTTTTGATATTATTGATGTTAAATGATTTATGCCTGTTATTATAAAGAATTATTTCCAGACCAAATTATAACCAAATGTTCTGTACAGTTGTATTTGTGTAGAAACTAAATTATTCGAATCCATAACATAGTTGTCAAACGCACTGATAATACTCCGTATAGTGATTTTGGCCGCGAGCATTTTAAATGTTGTGTCTAATATTAAAACAGATAATAACACTTCGCTTGTATTTTGAGAATTCCCATAGTTACAATTTTACATTAATAATTGTCTATTGAAACACATGCAATGGTAGATCGCACAATTGCAAAGACATGAACGTGACAGTTAATATTTTAATTAAATTGTTATTGCAATATGATTCGCTGTAACTGTAGATATTAACTCAACATTATAAATGACTTTCTACAGGAATTTAATTACTATTTCCAATGAACAAAACGTATCGAATCGATTCATCATTTTCAATTAATTTAATAATTGCATTTAAAAATAATATCTTCAATGTGATGATATATTTCTATGCAATAACTGTTACATAGTCGCGATTAAAATAGTGAAATATGTAGAATTTTTGGGACGTTTTTCTTTTGCACAACGCGATCGGGTTGATACTTGACCCTCTCCTTGTTTGATTACCACTGTGTGAAAGTACATGTTTATTATTATTATTTAATCCTGAAATATTCAATAAACCAAACTTTAAAAATATCAAAAAAAGGAAACTGAGATCTTTCAGTCATCTTAAACCGGATTTTAATTTAAGGGGGATATATTCATATATTTGTATACAAAAAATAGAGTTTAAATTTTGAAAATTGACGGAGTTACAGTCAATTTAGTGAGACGATGTAGCCGGTTATGACATATGTATATAACAAAAATATTAAACACGTTTATCTCGGAATGACATTTTTCGACCTGGTCGACACGATTCCTCAAAGACTAATGAACCAATTTCAAATTTTTTTTCGTAATTGTAGTAGCTATCGTTGCATGTAGCCGATTTTTGAAATTTTGATAATTACTATTTTTAAAACCACTCTAATAGACAAAAATAGGTATTAAAAATGAAAAAAAAAATTCAAACGATCGCCATTTTGTGAAAAAATAAAATAAACAAAAACGGCTACGTGCAACGATAGTTACATTCATATTAGACCAATCAAATTAGATATTTAGATAAGATAAATATTCGCCAGGATAATTTTAGTGCCGATCGATGGGTAATAATGTCCTTAATAAAATATTGAATTTGCAAGGTTGTGGGCCCCCGGGAAATACACAAAAAAAATAAACATAAAAAAAATTGACCTCCGCTTATGTTTAAATCATCGATGCAGCGAAAACGATGTGAGCTAGAGCAAAAATGAACAGGACCCGTTTGATAGAGAATGAAATTTCCAATAAAAAACAACAAAATTCATATTTCTAAAGTTAATATTTTTTGTGTGATGGTCGTCGAAAATCACATGACTTAAATGTAAATTTTGAAATATGTTGCTATATGCCCCGATCAGCTGTAAGAAGGAATATTGGTATTTAACGATTAATAAAAAATTTCAAAAAATTTACTGTTTAACTAGATACTATAAGGAAGCTATTTATAGATTCAAAAATGGTTTTCACCTTGAATTGTATTCATAGGGGCAACATCAAGAAATTTTTTTTTGTAAATTTTTGCCTTTTTTTGGTATTACGTATTTTAAAAACTATCCAACATAGAATAATACAATGCAATGCGTTTTATATGTGATTTTATTCTATACAAATTGAATCTCTTGATATAAAGTTGTAAGTATCACCGTTTGCCCACAATATTTAGATAAACACAAAATTATGCGTTTTACAAGTTAAAGTAATATAAAAATAAAGATTGCCATGGACTATATTATTTCACAAGTATATTAACAGATATTTTTACAGTTTTTCACTTGTATCTTTTAAAGTAAATGTTATATTATAAATTTTACTACATCATTGATTTCACATTTTAAAATGGCACAATTTGGGTAAAAAATGGGTATATTTTCTTCTATAGAGCTAACTTTTCGGGCTGTTGTCCATGTTGTTGTGTTATTATACACTTGAGTTTCGACTCTCATGTCGGAGTCTACTTCAAAAGTGATTCTGAAACTCGACAGGAGAGTCGAAACGCCATGTGTAATAATATGACTATGTGGAAAACAGCCCGAAAAGTTAGCTCTTATTGACAACGGCCACGAAAGCCTATAGAAGAAAAGAAAAGATACCAATTTTTTACCCAAGTTGTGCCATTTTAAAATATGAAATTAATGATGTAATAAAATTTGTAATCTAACATATACTTTGAAAGATACAAGTGAAAAACTGTAAAAATATCTGTTAATATACTTGTGAAATAAAATAATCCATGGCAATCTTTATTTTCATATTACTTTAAACATGTAAAATGCATAATTTTGTGTTTATTTAAATATTGTGGGCAAACGGTTATACTTACAACTTTATATCAAGAGATTCAATTTGTATAGAATAAAATCACATATAAAACGCATTGCATTGTATTATTCTATGTTGGATAGTTTTTTAAATACGTAATACCAAAAAAAGGCAAAAATTTACAAAAAAAAATTTCTTGATGTTGCCCCTATGAATACAATTCAAGGTGAAAACCATTTTTGAATCTATAAATAGCTTCCTTATAGTATCTAGTTAAAAAGTGAATTTTTTGAAATTTTTTATTAATCGTTAAATACCAATATTCCTTCTTACAGCTGATCGGGACATATAGCAACATATTTCAAAATTTACATTTAAGTCATGTGATTTTCGACGACCATCACACAAAAAATATTAACTTTAGAAATATGAATTTTGTTGTTTTTTATTGGAAATTTCATTCTCTATCAAACGGGTCCTGTTCATTTTTGCTCTAGCTCACATCGTTTTCGCTGCATCGATGATTTAAACATAAACGAAGGTCATGTTTTTTTGTTTTTATTTTTTTTTGTGTATTTCCCGGGGGCCCACAACCTTGCAAATTCAATATTTTATTAAGGACATTATTACCCATCGATCGGCACTAAAATTATCCTGGCGAATATTTATCCTATTTGTCATATATACAAAATTTTTAACTTGACTGGACTATATTGATAAAAAAAATTATTTATTTTTTTCATATAACCCTTCGTGGTTTTCACTTCGAGACTCATAACTTTGTAAATATTTAATATTTTTTAATAAAAATTGATATTTAATAAGTTGAATATATACTTAATAAAACGTCCTTTACCTGATTCAAAAATAATTAGTTATATCTGTGAGAAAAATTCCCAAACATTGACAATTTTTTGACCCGTCACAGTAGCTATCCCCCTTAAGCTAATATTTATACATATGTAATGAGGAAAAGTTTACGAGTTTATTTGTCAAAGCTATACCCTACGAAAGTACTGAATCGATTTAGAGGTAATTTTCACCAATATGTTTCGTATGATCCCCGAGGAAAATAAGATATACATATCTTAGATATATGTGATAACTTACGCAAGCTGAAGAAAAATTTCATTCAGATCACATATATATCAAAACTATAATATGCATAGAAAAATTGGAAAAACATGTACTTTATTATTTTGTAGCTTTCTTCTATATACAGTCTTAATAGCTTATATTCAAGGTTTGTAGTAAAAGTTGTATGTTTTAAAAAAAACATCACGAAACTTTAAAAAACTTAAATCACATGTCTAAAATTGTACAAAAAATTATTAATTATTAATATTTCATCACATTTTACTTTTACTCACTATTATGATTATTAATTAGTTAAAATTAATGCTAATGCAGTTAAAGGTAAAATAAAAATAAATAAACACAAAAATTACTTAATAAGAAATGACATATTTACCATCAATCAATTGATATTTGATACTTCCTAAATTAATTTTCATTCGCCTTTACTGAATCCCCAAGGTTTAAAAAATGAATTATAGCTCATTAATTCAGGTAAATATGAATAATTAAAAAGCAGGACGGTATTTATAAATAAGGTAACTTTTAATGTGAGTTAAGATATATAAATGAATAATTCAGCAGCACTAAACGTGTTTTAACGAGTTTAAAGTTTGACGTTGTGTGCTTGAACTTTGTTCTGTCAAAAGTTAATTTTGCATTAATTAAATCGTATGGATATTTTTAACGCTGGATTAATATGAAAAATGACACTTCTAATTTTAGACAATATTTACGTGGTATTTATTAATATATTTAAACTATTTACCGTGTTTTGTTAACAATTACTTTATACATCTTATTTATAGTTTTGTTAAAAGTATTTAGCAATTTTGATAGTTGATTTTCGCGGTTGTTTTAATTTTTTTGTTTTGGTGTTTATACCGCATCGTTCTCTTGCTGCACTTGTGGTCTTTCTTTTAAAATTGAATTAAAAACTATGCTGAATAATTCCAGAAAGTCTACTTATTTTCTTTTATCATCTTAAACTGTTATGTCATTCTAACAAAGTTCAATTGAAAATGGCAACATTTTTTTGGTGAATTTTCAACTGCGTCCAAGTTAGTGAAGTATATAGCAACTATACCTAAGCGTTATTTGAATACCGCGCGCGGTGAAAGCAAGAGTTCAAATGTTCCTAAAACTTTAACGTGTTTTTAAACCTATCTCATCGCACACTTACAACCGAACCTACTCCATCACAAAGAATAACAGCTAGAGGGAAAACTTGACGATTTGGGAATCATCTATCTTCCTTCCTAATCTCATTTCACTACGCTGAACATCTGCAAAAAAATCGGCTCTCACATCACGATAGAAAACACACACACACACAAATGTACTTTTGTTCAGTGGTGGCTCGTTACGATTGAAAACAATACAATAAATAGAAATTATATGTATAAGAAATCAAAGATTTTAAAAAAATAAATAAGAAATTTATATATATGTTAGATAATTAAATAAATAACATTTCATCTATACCTAGTCTCGTTAACGAAAGTAACCTAGCATTTATAACTACAACCGATTTCAATTTTATATAAAATCATTCACGTAGTATATAACAATATTGTTACTCCAACTACTTAAATCTCTAGTTTTTTTCATTTATATGGGTTTTAACTTCATTGAAAAATTGGAAAATATAAATTGCATTACAAACTTATCATTATCAAAATAACATTTTTAAACATAATCGAAGAAAATTAACTGTCACCATTTCCCTTGAAATTACTCAATTAAACGGTTGAAGTGTTATAGATAATGTAAAAGCGAAGGGAAATGCTTTGTCCAGGACATTTTTAATATTTTTGTTTTGAAATAAATTGAGTCGTCCAGATGCAAAACCTGCTATCCACATAATTTTAAGATTTTAAGGTTTTTGTATCTTTGGATTCTACTCATCTCAAGCTACAAGTATTATAATAAATTGGTCTGCAAACCCGGCAAAAATCTCTTAAAATTAAATTTGAAAGATTAAGTCGGTTGCAGAAACTGCTATATTTTTGGTGAAATAACATAAAAATTATTTTAATAAAAGTAATCAATTTTGTATCGAATTGAGAGAAGAAAAAAACATGGCAGGTTTTGCATCCTTTTGCATAAGGATATTTTACCTGAAACTGCAAAAACAGTTTTCGTAATTTTGCTAGAAATCTGTTTAAACACTCATAGCAGGTTTTGCATCTGGCCTACTCAATTTAAGTCAATCTCTGAAACTAGGAATATTACTCCCTGGCACCCCACTTCCTCCGGATATTAATATCATAATTTTATCATACACTGTACAATAACTAGTGTAAATACTGTACTTAAAATGTAACAAACAGACTCGATCTTTGCCAATTATAAATTTCAATCAATTATTAAGAAGTCATTTGCGAATTAAAAAATTAGCTGCACACCACTGTCCATCTGACATGTTGTGTGTGTAAGCGTGCTCATTTGCGGCGTTATTTGTCGACAATGGTTTGCTCATCACTGGAGCAGCAGCTATCGGATCGTGGTGTTGCGGAATGGCTCCGCTAAACCACAAACAATTGCGTGCGACGTCGTCGTCGTGACGTTTCATTGTTGTTGTAGTTGGCGATAAGAGATGGCGCTCTCGGATTGTGCATCGATTATTACCATATTCGAATCGTTTGCATTGTTTGTTGTTGTATGTGTAGAAAAAAAATATCGCCACGGGGTTTGGGTTTTGTGTTTTGGATGTGTGCTGAAATAAATCAGTTCTTAATTTGCTTTATGGTTATAGTAGAACATTTTCCACAGATCGCTAAATATAGTTGTATGAATGAATTTATGGGTTCTGGGGTGCGATGCGACATTTCTTTATACTCACAAGGGAATCTTTTCAAGTCGAAAATTTGTATCGAGTTTAAACTTCTTATATAGTTAGAGGAGATCAAGGTAAGGAAGAAAAAAATTATCACAGCTGCGGTAAAACGGTTTAAAGGGGTAAAACACCCCTATGAAAATGTGCAAAATAATCATATTTTTTCAAATACCTAATGAAAATTCTAAAAAAATCTACAATACAAAACTTTCATGATTTTTTATGCTCTTTCGAATGGCGATAGTCAAAATACGAAAAAATTAAACCTATGGAATGTTGAGGTTAACGGTTTAATGTTTTAGAAATTAGACTATCGCTATTCAAAAGAGTATAAAAAATAATGAAAATTTTAATATGTTTTAAATTTTCATTAGTTTCAGTTTCAGTGTTATTTGAAAACATATGATTATTTTGCATATTTGCATAGGGGTGTTTTACCGCAGCTGTGACAATTTTTTTCTTACTTACCTTGACCTCCTCTAACTATATACGAAGTTTAAACTCGATTCGAATTTTCGACTTGAAAAGGTTCCCTTGTCAGTGTGATCTTATTTAACATTGAAAATATAATAACATAAAATAAAATATATTGACTAATAATTAAAATAAGTTCTTGATAAGTGACAATATCAGGGGCTATATTTCAATATTATAATACGAACACGAGACAAAAAATGATATATAAACGGTTCTTTAATTATATTTTAAATAATTCAATAGTTTTCATCATCTTCGATTAGATGAATAAAATCGACGCAAAAATCGAGTTTCAAATACGTATGTATTAATACTAATTATTTTATCAATCAGAAAAGTTCTTCATTCCTGATTATGTAAAAAAAGAATGTGTGTTATTGTATATAATGTTTTCCATATTTCCATTCTTCAATTGATGAGACTAAAACCATTTAAAAAAGATATATTTTCTTGTATTCTCCTGATGTATATTTGTGGTTCACATGTACAATGATACATCAAAGTTTGAGTTTTGACAATATAAAAAAATATGTATACAAGTAACTCATTGATCATACAACAAGCGATATGAATTATCGATTCAAATATCAGAACTAGTACATACTTCAATACAAAATGATTGATAACGTCTTTTGTATTCCCTGATTCGCTCTCGTCAAAATTGAACCCCACTGGACAGAGACGGAATAAGATATATATTGAATCATTTGTAATTATTATTATAGACTAATTATGCCCACGGCTTCGCTCGCGTGGACCACGGTATTATTGTTTAGTATTTTATAAAAATATAGTTGATAAAATGTTGATCTTTTTATTCTACAGTTTTTTACTACCTACATTATATTGTTCAATATTTAATGGTTTTCTATATTATTATATGTCCGGTATTATGACGAAATTGAATAAAATTTGATACCATTCTTAATTTTGGTAATTTATTTTACTTCAGACATCTATATCTATAAAAGAGTTTGTCCTTAATCACTCACTCACTTATTCACTCACTCACTCATATATCAACGTACAGACCAAACCCCTGGACCTAGAAACGTGAAATTTCGTAGGTGCCTTCCTTTTATGATGTAAGCATCCACTAAGAAAGCATTTTTCGAAGTTTAAACCCTACGGGGTTAAAACAGGGTGTCAAAGTTTATATAAAAATATATATTTTTTGTTCGCATTTAATTTAAACATACAGAACATACTCTACAATATAGATAATGAAACAATTATTTCAGCATTTCCCAAAATTTAACCCCTAAGGTGTTAGGGGGGTGGAAAAATTTGTAAAATATTTTTTTTTGTATTCACCGAATGAAACATGACACAAGTAGGTACTATACAAGACAAATATCAATTACGAAAATTCAGGGTTTGTGTTTTTGATATTTTTATCTGCATAGCTGCTTACGTTATAATGGTGGAGCCGGGACAAATAATCTGCAATAAAAAAATTCGATATTGAACCCCTTAATGGCGAGGGTTGATTGTTAGTTTTTACAATTTTTAACTAAAATCAGAGATATTTACGTTTTTTATAGGTAATGAATAAAAATCAATATAAAAAATATATCATCCCCTATCACGTATGGAGGGTTCTAATTAGTTTCGAAGTTTACGCGAGCGAAGCCGCGGGATTCCGCTAGTTAAATATATAGATTTAATAGGTTACTGTACTATTTTCAATACTGCATTATCCTTTTCATTATACTATACTTCTAATAAATAAAAACTAATATCCTTATTTCAATCCAGTTAATTAACATAGTATTTCCATCCGAAATCCGGCGCTGTGATTCTCACACCCAAAGGCCTCCTGCAAAGTGAAACATCTTCATATAGATGCGTACATTTAGTGAAAATGGAATGTTTGTTCGGCTAAATCGTTACGGGAGTATACGTAATAACCGTAATCAGAACGGAGACTTTAAGTGTTCTGTACCGCCTCTTATACCCCGTCACTTATATCTATGCCCTTTTTGCTTCTTATTCTTCTCGGTGTTGGCGATTCAAGTTTAATCAACTCGTTTTTGTTTTGGATTTTTTCCTTGTCCGATTTTAAAATGTTCTTGCTATATTGCTATGTTGCCTGTTACTTAGTAGGTATTTATAGTAAATTGCATTTGTTGTTATTGGTTTTATTACATACAGCTTGACAAAATTTCTTCTTTGGTTAAAAATAGTTCGATTAAAAGAATAAATATTAAGAATGATTATCTTAAATTAGTTTTTGGATGAACAGAAAACATATAAACAGGTTAGGGGAGCGCGGGATTGTAAGTGCCGATTTTGAGAAATCGCTTAAATTAAGTACTAAAATGAAATGTAATATTGTTAATTTTTAGTCCATTTAGTGTTAAATTTAATATAGATTTTTAATATATATTAATATTTTGCAATGTTTTAATAGTTTTTAGCTGAGATACAAATTAGTGGAACAAATCGACGAGGCACAATTGACCCCGCCGTGGGGCGTGTTGTTCCGACACTGAGGTTGGTTGTCCGTTCAGAAAATGACACATTTTCAATGAAAATAAATGTTGTTTTAGTAAAAAATGACATGAGCATTATAAGTTTATGCAATAATTATTTTATTAAAATAAAAACTACAAACTTTTTTTGTAATTATAACATATATTACTACGTGAGAAATAAAAAATAAAAGTAATCAAAATTTCTTCTTGCTCAAATAAAATAAAATTAATTCTTTTTTGTAATTTGTTCTTAAGAATAAACCTTCTTGGTCTTATACTTAAACATTTGGTAACATTATATAAAAATAATCAACTTTTTTTTTAATTTTTTGATTATCGTTCCTTAGGTTATAGTAAGAAATACTTTGGTGCAATATTGTTGCATATAACATGCATGAATGTAGACGTTCTGCGACGCAGTATAAAATGCTGCTGTCTCTTTTCGTCTTCAAGATATTCCCATCGGCACTACTTACCCCCGGCATTTCCAACCCCGCGCTCCACTACTCAAAACTTTTGATAAAAAAATCATGTTTGCATGTAGTAATAGTTTTGAATACATATAGTATATATTATTTATCTAAGTTAGCTTCTATTGAAGATGTATTCTTGGAAAACCAATTTCACATAATAACGTTATCAAATTAATGTAGTTGTGGGCGATATGGTCTTGGATTTCTGTCATGATTTATAATGATAAATAACTAAGTAGGTTTAACATCTATAATAATTGAGGCGTCCAAAAGCCAATACGATTAAATTAATATTTTCGATATCTAATATTAGCTTTTACCAATAACTATGAAATGTAGAGACAGGGTTAGCCTTAGATTTTGCGAGTAACTTAGCTTAAATCTAAAAAATCATTATAAAAATGAAATTCTACGCTTCCATCAAGCAAAATCTTATATCTAGTTTTTTTTTTGTACAATACACTAGTTATTAGTGGTTCTCAAATAAGGTGATGAGAATGCGTTGAGAAATAATTTTTAGAATCACTTGGAAAGCAAAGTTTTATTTATATTTTAACAATCTCATATTTTACAAAAAAATTGTAGTGTTAACAATACTGTTTTTTTTTTCGTGAAAATGGAATAATCTAACAGCGGGGCCCTAGGATGAATTTTTTTTTAGTTTTATAATAAATCTGACCCTGTATATATATATGTAGTTTTTTAATATGTTTACTTCACAAGAGCATCTTAAATTTATAAACCTTGCCAGAAACGACAAAAAACGACTCTTGGACATACATTAAATCTACAATAAGTATAATTTAAGTTCATTTTTTTTAAATCTTTTTATAAAAATGTAATCAAACTATTTTATTTTATTTTGCACTCAGCACGCAGAGATAACTACGTCCATACGTATGTAAAAACAGAGCATGATACTCATTTCGCTAACAAATTGAACACCCATCACCCTACTTACACTAACCACTCGTGATGGCGGTAGCGGGTACATCGAGTGGCCAAACAATTGAAACGGAATATTCACTCATTAATCACACAAACAGGTTACCAGGCGTTAATATGTGTGTGTGTGTGTGTGTGTGC
Source organism: Sialis lutaria (assembly GCA_949319165.1). NCBI lineage: Eukaryota > Metazoa > Arthropoda > Insecta > Megaloptera > Sialidae > Sialis > Sialis lutaria. The sequence goes on from OX439239.1 coordinate 13,765,429, forward strand.
GTGAGTGCGAAAACGTATATATGTATGTATGAGTAAGGGAAAGGTATCTAATATGAAAGTTTTCAAATATGGAGCATGACTATATTAAATTAATTAATAACTGTATTTTTATTCTTATCTTATTGTTAGTATACACATTAAGGGGTTACATACAGTCAAAAGGTCCAAAAAAGGGTTTTTCAAGAATTTTTTAAGAGAAGACTTTTATAATTTATTAATGTAAAAATTTGTGCACATATTATGGTAACTTTAAATTGTATTTTAACATTTTTTATTTGTAAAAATTATAATTTCGAAAGCTACTACAGCTGTTCTCCAGGAGGTCCTCTCAAAAATGGCGCCTTGCGATGACCACGATATCTCTGGACTGCATCTTTTAAAATAAAAAACCCAATTGGATTTCGTTAAAGTAATGTATAATCTTTTACTTAATCGAAGGAATAAGCAAAATAAAATTTTTTGACAAAATGGCGGATTCTCAAAAAAAATCGATTTTTGACAAAAATTTTGACCTTAAATTGTTTATAAAAAAAAATTATCGGTGAGAAAAAACCTTCGATTAATTACTAAAAAATATTCTTATGAAACTTGTGTTAAAATTTGAGACTGATCGGTTCAACCGTTTCCGAGGGATAGTGGTCATCGACTTTAAAAACACAGATTTGAGAATAACGCGCTGCCACTCCGACCTCCTACATTCAAACGCTCTGAGACGTCTTTACAAATATGGATGTAACTTCGAATATAATCGCCGGATTGACTTGAAATTTTCTGTGTACTTAAATGTATGTACATTACGAAAAGAAATTTTAAAAAATCGATTTTTTGAAAATTCTAACTGTATATAACTCCTTAAATTGTGCACTGAGTTCTTAAGTCCCATTACGTGTTAAATTAAAATTACTTTTAATTTAACACCTTCTGATTGAATTAAATCAAAAGGAATTATGTTTTGAAATTATTAATTTGAAATGAATTGAAATCTTCTTAAAAGTAGGTACTTAAAAACTTACATATTCGGCACCTTTCCTCTACATTTAAACGTGTATGTATATGTGTCTGGGTTTGTGTATTGTGTGCACTCCATATTGCCTAATGACGCCGCACGGTGTGTATGTGCTCCATTAATGTAATGTTATCTATGTATGTAACCCATTCATGCCATCTTTGTAATAATGATATTACTAATAACTGTGATGTGATGTCTTATTAATTCATGTCACATTTATAGAGTTGATGCTATTCTGTTGCAGTTTTTCGGTCACTGGGTAAAATTGGTGTCTTTCGAGTATACTAGAAATTCGCTTTAGATTCGATTATTCAATATAAATTGTTGGTTTAATTGTATCAATATTATAGCTTCATTTTATTTTTCTTGTAATTTATTTATTGTTTTATTTTAAAATTATAATTGCTAATTTTCCTTAACACTTGTATAACCTATTTTAATTATCAAAGAGCTTAAAACAATTCTAGGGTCTTATATTTATGAAGCAGTGAAAGTCCTATCAAAATCGATTCAGTAGTTTTTGTATCAAATCGAAACAGTTTTAGATTTAATAAAACTATCCTTCAAAATTATACAAATCTAATAACACCAATATCCTATATGAAATTTTATTATAATTTTACATACTAGGTAATATACATCCACTACAAATAATGTGATATACGAGTATACCTACTAGAGATGTGTAATTCATGAACGATTCGTTCTTTTTGAACGATTCTTTTCGGTGAACGAAACGACTCGAGTCAGTATTTTAAAAAAGATTCGTTCTTTTTTTATTATATTGTAAAATATAAAAGAAAATAGATTCGTACACTATTTTTTGTGTTAGTTAAAATATTTATAAAGAAAACAATCGTTATTATTGATATTAATAAAATAATCAATTAAAAAATATTTCTCGATAAATGTAATTATAGAAGTGTATTTTTCAACAACTAAGTAAACCAGAGACAACTTTTTAAATTCGAATTGTTGCAAGGAAAGAAACTGTTACAGTTTAGCTCTGAATGGCAGCGGCGTATCATTCGTGTATTTAAGATACATATGTATTATTTTGAATTGTAAAATTGTTTAATAAACAATTTAGATTTTTATATAGCCGTAGTTCTTAAAATGTGTGTTATTACATATTTATTACCACTGCTCTAAAATCCCGAGAATATTAATGCATTTTAAATTTAGCATTTGTTTTCGAGCGAATTATTTATAATACCTGACATTATAAATCAATTTATCTATAAAGTTTAGCATGATAAAACGTCTGAGAATTATGTTATATTAAATATCAAAGTCAAAATAAAACTATCAGCAGCAGTTATTTTAAGTAATATGATAAATTTACACAATTATTATAATAATGAACAATACTAAACATAATTTGTACGCCACTGATATATCAAGCAACGTACGGCGGCCAAAAAGTAACAATGTATTTATTTATCCATTCTGTCAGTGATCGGATACGTTCGGATTTTGTCGTATCGACTTGCACTCACTGACTCACTTGTATACAAGTCCCATACGAACGATTCCTGTACTGAACGATTCAAAACACTCGTCACTCGCCAATTCATTTTCGTAAGTGAACGACTCATTGAACGAATCAGTTGGAACGAATCTTTTTACTGAATTGTTTCAAATGACTCGAGTCACTAAAAGACTCATTTTTCCCATCTCTAATACCTACACAAAATTCCATTATACTAAATTGTTACTAAGCGTAGTAAAAATATAAATTTAATGTGTACAAAACAAAATGATAACAAGATTATATTTGATGCATAAAATCCAAATTTCATAATATATCATTCGGACATTTGGTGTAAACTCCCAATCTGGATTTCCAATTACAAAGGATTATTGAATTATATCAGCGAACGTAACAAAAATGTTTTCGATTTGCGCATAGCAATATAAATAATTCCGAGCGTTGCGTTGAATTAAATGAAGTGGAAAATTGAATTTAGTACCTTAAGTTACGTAGTCAGATATGCAAATAAAAAAATTAAAACAAATGGACCTAGCGGATGTACAGGATGTATACAAATAATTGTTTTCTGCTGTATCAAAATAGAGAAATCATTTTTAATAGCAACGTATATGTTTTTGTTTAGATTGAACCGTTCAGAAGCCAAATCAAATAACTCAAGCAATCGATTAATATTATACGATGTTTTTATTTCAATCCATATCCAATTGATAATTGACTTTGTTTAAATTTACAATATTTTCAAAATGTATTTTTTCAGCATATCTAGTTTCTTATCAGTCTCGTCTCGGTTCCGGAATTTATAACCGATTGTCTGCCTCTATAACATTTAAAGAATATAACACCCTTCCCTCTTTTGAGGGTTAAATTTTAGAAAATATCTTCTCTACGGGTGCTTAATTTATAAAAGAAAAACACTCCAGTTTCACGTTTCATGTATTATCTCTTTATATTTAATAAATATTAGCTTATAAACTAATGTTTAAAATACAAAAATTAGATATAATTAGTAGATTCTGCTAGAAAATGAATGAAATTGTATTCAATGAATTTTGTATTTGATTAATTTAATCCATTTTCGATTACAATCTTATGCTTATTGTTAGTATTGTAATGTAAGCACGCAAGAAAAGACAAACAAAAATTTATCTATGAGGTATTTACAGTCCAGACTAATCAACTTATTGTTAGTATCTACAATCTACACAGATAAAATTCAAACACTTTGGTTGTAAGCAAATTCTTTATAATATCGCACATTAGAGTTCCTATTTTAATTAGAGAATAGAACAATCGAAAAACACAACATCCTTCTAAAAGTTCTAAACTGTATTTTAGAGTTTTCCTTCAAAATCAACAATCTTTTAGCACATATTTGTCTTCTTTCCTATCTCGTTTAAATTAAACAATCGAATAACAAACGATCTAATATCTCATTAAAATTTCTTTGTTTATCTTTAAACATCCGACGAAAGTATGCACAAAAAGAAAAATGTGGAGAGAAAATCAGGACTGAATTACATAATTTAACTTTCGTTGAAGTCTTTAGTGAAGTGTAAAGTTATTAATTAAATTTTACAAAAAATAATGCACGTTATAAAATTTTGTTTCGCTCAATTAGCGGATTTCAATATGCACATTTTTAAAATTTATTTGATAGAAGAATTTATGATATTTTATAGTTGATTGGTAAAGTTTATTTAATCATAGTTTGTGTGCTTCTTTTATAATATTTTATAAAACTTTTAATATTTTTTTCCAATTAAAATTGCATAAGTACTATAATCAGCGATAAGAGAACTGCATAAGTTGCTTTATTAAAAATGTTAGTAATTGCATCTTTGAGATACTTAAATACGTATTATATTTTAAATTGTATATTATTTTCTATTAGAACGGTAAGAAAAAATAAAATTTTATTTTAATGATATTTTCGCATAGTCTTATTGTAAAAGAAAACAAAACTTTTTTAATTTTTTTTTAAATGGATGTCAAGACACTACCACACATAGTTAGTAAACCATACATACATATTTTAATATAAAATATATATTGGTAAGTACTTTTATCAGCGTACCTACCGATTAAATGTGATAAGAGTTAAATTTTTCTATTTCACTTTTTTACTACTTTTCGCGTGAATATAATTTCTTATATCTATCCATGTTAGTGATGTTTGGCACACTTAATTGGTGAGAGCCAACACGGAATTGGTGAATGAGACGTCAACCACGTTATTAAAAATATCTGTAATGAGTTCTGTAACTATTCGCAGCGTGCGCGATGACAGCGCCAACTAGCGGTTGCAACTAGGGTGGTCTTTGACATATTAATTGTTTACAAATAATTTTAATAAAATATCGTAATATATACATTTTAGACGATTATTTATGACTATAGGGCACTGAAGGCTATATGCACGAAGCCTACTAGCACCGCTAGCGGATAATAGAGAAGGATTGAACGGATTGACTTCTCTTTTTATTATTGTTTAATACCGCGATTTTTTTAATTAAAAAATATAACTTAATTTAACTGTGTGCATATAATATAAATAGCGTAGCATAAAAGGTACGTGAAAATTATTTATCGTGGGTATTTTTTTTCTCTTTAATTTTGACGTATAATAATAAAAGAATTAATTCATTTACATTAACAGTATAACCTCAAACTATAACACCGATGATCATACAATGGTGCTCACCACGATCACTCGCATCGACATTATTTCTAACTCCACTCCCTTGCACATAGCCTATAGTGTAGTTAACCATGTTGACCTATCTACTTTCAGTTAAAAATCAACGAATAATATTCATAGAATTTTATGTAGAATACATGATTTTAATTAAAATGTTTCATTAAAATTAGTAACCTTTGATATCTTCGAATATAAAATATCAATCCTACAATCTCTTACTATTTGTTTAATATTGATATAAAGGATTCCATTTATAAATGTATACACATTTATAAAATATTTATACATACACTTTATATAAGTGAATTTTGCTCTCCAAATTAGTTATCACTTAACACGTCATTCTCTGTAATTCTCTCAACAGAACCCGTTTAGTGATAATAATCCCCCCACATTGAAGGTACAAGCAATTCTCGCGATAGTATCTTGCTTTTGTACACAGCGTCAAAAAGAACAAACCCACTATAGTATTATTGCAGCGTGAAGCCAGAGGCGCTTTTTGATCCCGACAGCGAGAACAAATTGTCGTTAGACTTAACGTAGACGACATTTCTTTGGCTGTTTTTCCCCCAGATGGGCGTACTGATTTTCGTATAAATTATCGAAGCAAGATTAACTATCGTTTTTTAACATCTAATTGTACAAACCACCCCAAACATTTGTCTCAATGATTTAGGTGAGTTCGCTGCGCAACGAGTTTGTCTTGGGGTTTAACAAATCCCTCGAAGGTACATCACAGATTTTAGACTCTAAATTACTTAAGATCTCTACTACTTACTCTAATTAAATGACTCTCACTGGAGGTTACGGGTCGCTGCTTTAATCAAGTTTTCTTCCTTGTTCGTCTTCCTTGTTTCGTTACCTATATTGACATTTTTTGATAATTATTTTATGAAAGTAGAACTAATTTTCATTGCAGATAAAATTAATAGAAACGGAGTTGCGTGAATTGAATATATTAATACTATATCGTGTGTCAAATTTTATATCTGAAAATTATTTTTCGATCAACTGTAGGTACACTAACCCTGAATCACCTTGTATTATATTACAAAAAAAAAATTATAAACAAAAAATGACACAATTTATTTTTATATTTAAAATTTCGTCTGCCACTTTTTTCATGTATGAAAATATTTTAATAAATATAATATTTATACAAAAATGTATACTTCATAGTAATCAACTTATACTAATTTCCTAATTTTAGAACCTTAGTATTGAAGATTTTTTCTATTGCTTACCAATAATTTTACTCTAAAACTAATTTCCTATAAGTTTGTTAATATACATAATATCTATTATTACATTGACTGTTACTCGTTTTTATTTCAGGAATTTAATTCACACAAAAAAATGCCCTTATTTTTATTTTTGATGTACCTTATACAAAAGAAATTATAAACTAAATAAAAAAAAGAATTTTTACTTTCGAGTACTTTCTGTAATTAGATAACTCACTTCCTGTGTTGAACGGCTGCTTTAATCAGTGTTATTATATAATTATAATAAATCTATCTCTCTTTGGTCTATACTTTATCTACAGTTAACGAAAAAAAGTAATTTCATTAACTTCCTTTTTAATAAAGTAATTTGATACGCGATATTAAATTCTTATGACTTTTTCATAAGCTAAAAAGTGTAGATTCATTTCCTTAATAGATATACATATTTCTTATCTATGGATATTTGAAAAGAAATAATTCTTTTTATTACAAATACTTATCGTTCCTTTTTTCATTATTCGGGCTTATACGTTTTTTATGATATAATAAAAAATACTTATCAAAATATATTATTGTGTTTATAGATCTTCAATTTTCATTTATAGTTTATATCTTAGCCACAAATTAAACTGTAAAGTACTTAATTAATAAAGCAATTTTATTCAATAGAAAAAAGTATTCCGCATATATGTGCAAACATTAAAAACTAAAATATATTATTTAGGTACTGAAAAAATACTTTCTCTATTGTAACATTGTATGTAAGTCGATTTGGTAGAAATAATCGTGTACAAATGGACATTTTACAAACAGACAGACATATAGACATATAAGAAAACCACTAACGTTTTGAAGATAGAACAATCAGAATCTGACCTTATATTGGACACAATATTGAAACTTTTCTACCATACTTCCATTTAATTAAAAAAAAAGGATTTTTCCCGGAACTGTTGTGAATGCCTGAATATTAAGTACTTACTTACAATTTCATCACAAAAATGATGAATTAAAAGTACCCTATAGATGTGTATTAATATTATTCTTTTATTATTTAGATACAACTGTATGAAATGAAAACATATCACAACAAGAAATGTATTTTCCATTGCGAAAAAGGCTCAGAGTAAAAATCTCAAGTATGTACCTTGCATAATGTAATTAAACAAGCATAGTCATAGTGGTTTATATCGATAGATTCCAATGCACAGTATGCAATTAGAATGTGACATGTCGTGGATCCATTTAAAAAAGCGTTCGAGCAACAGCGTACAGTGTTATGTTTATTGACCTCGAGTTAATTCAGATCACGTCCTTGTAGAGCAGGTAGCGATGTTACCAATTATATTGTGCAAAAGCAATTATGAGTAATAATGTTCAAACCTTTGTTTTGGTGTAGTTTTTTGTATTAAAAGAATCATTTGTATTGTAATTTAATGATTATATTGATTTCTTATAGAGGAAAAAGTTATCAAAGATGTTACTTACTATTTTGAAACACACTATTATATTTTTTTATCATGATAGCGAATTTACTTCGAATTTGTAAAAAATAGTTATTGTATTTGGCATTTTATAACTTTCCTAATTTATCAACCAACTTCGACGATGAAGCAAGATGAGAAAAATATTCAAATATATTATTATCACATTAAGGCCCGGTTTCTCAATATGAGTTTAAACTTCAGATTATTTAATCTTCATCCTAGGTTTAAACTGAACATAATGTCCAGTTTAAACCTCACTCAATTTCTCAATATAAGTTTAAATGGTGGATTTTTGTTATGTCAAACTAAAAATTAGCCTCAAATTATTAAATTAAATTTATTAAAAATGAGTTAATTCAGTAAAAGAGAACAGGGTACATTACTAGAATTAATAAAAGAATATAGTGTTACTATAGAATGTAAAAGAAGTTGGATAATAAGTTAATATTTGAGCTAGAAAAATAAATTATTTCATCTGTCAGTTAAAAGTTAATCTTAAGATTAATTATAATTTTTAACTAGACATTGAGAATCAAATGCTTAGTTTAATCTTAAATTTAACTGGGACATGTGGTTTAAACTCATATTAAGAAACCAGGCCTAAGTTAACTTTAATAATTTAGTCGGATAACGGATAGCTAAATAAGTAGGTATACAAAAAACAATTCACTGAAAAACTGGCCTGCACAAAACAAGAAAATCTTGTTTTGTATATAACGAAAACAATATTTTCTTAATATAAGAAAAGTACACTTAATCTAACTACATTATTTCTTCGTCCAAGAATACTAAAGTTGGTTTAAGAATATATTTCTTATCTTATGAAAATATTGTTTCCGTTATATACAAAACAAGGTTTACTTGGCTCAAGTAAACATTTCTACCTGTGTGCCAGCCCTGGTGTTCATTGTATATTTTTCAATTACAAAAGAAAAGTTATTAATGTCATTTTAATAAACATTCCAAGAAAATATCTTTCTTGATCAAATTGCATCTAAATTTATAAAGTAAAAAATATAATATTGAATGTTTTTGCATTTGCTGAAAGTTCATTGACACTTGATATTGCACAAGTACTACTGGTCCGATTACAGTGGGATTCTCATTGTTACACAGAATCGAATCAATGATAAAACAAACAAAACAGAAACAAGTATTTATCAATTTGGAAACATATGCAGTCGATATCGCAGATGCACGCTAGTATAACATAAGATCCGTTCTTCGCTTTACATGGCACAAATTGCCTTTATAATTGACAACCAATTCTGTAGTCCATTCTTCATCTTCAGTTATAATAAGCTACTGTCAAGTAAAAAAATCTACCCAATGTATATAAATTAACAAGATGTGTCTAATGATACAACACCATGATTAAACTTGGTCCAGAACGTACGCGGCGGGTCGCCGGTTCATATCCCGCTGCGATCATGCAAAGCACGCTAATTTTGCAAACCCCCTCTTGCGGCGGCGGTACGCGTAGGCTCGGGTAATAGAACAGTCGTGCTGTAAAGAGAGAGAGAGAGAGAGAAGAATTAGGTAGTGATGCATGTATAATCAAAATGTGAATTGTCGTTTTTTAGAGATGCTGCATTGCAGTGAATTATGTTTGTACAGATTTTTTGGGTGTTTTATTTATCTAATTTTTACTGGTGTAGGTAAATCCCGATTCATTTATTTTTTGCTGAATGTAAATGTTTGTATTAATTTTTTTTATGAAAAATAAAGATTATCCCTATATTGGGAAATTCGATAATTCAATGATTGTAAATAATAAAATTTGTAAACCAGGATTCCTTTATACGTTTAACTAAATTGACAAATTAGTATTCACATATTATTTGATATCTCCATATTCGTTAAAAACTATCGCAGCTTTCACATTATCTAATGACTAAATATTAATTTCTATTCTTTATTTTTTCGTATAACTTACCAAGTGGCTGATTTAAAAATTTATTTGATTAATTCTTTCAATTTTGTATGTTATAAGTAGTGTCCGACCGAACATTCGGCTTCGGCTTCGGCTTCGGCCACCTTCGGCCAAAATTTCACCTTCGGCTGAATAATCGGCTTCGGCCAAATTTTGGCCGAAGGTTTGGCCGAAGCCGAAGGTTAAACTATATAGTATGATATTGTACAGTAAATACACAAAAATGCAAAATTAACGGATCAATCAATATTTCAAATATTTTTAGGTGTTTTTAAATAGCTGGATCTCCGCGAAAAATGGTCGTAGAAGAGTTTAAAAAAACTATTTTAAAGCTTGAACGTTCTAGTTTTTGAATCATTTATTGAAAATTTTACTATCCTTCAGGATAACCTCCTTTTTTAAGATGAAACGCCAAGAAATATTTTTATTTTTTTTTACTTTATTAATTTTGAGAGGCTCTACAGGACATGCAAATTTTTTTGTAGTCAAATCAAATAAAGGACTGTTGTAAAATAGACTTTTTTCTTAAATTTAATTAATATGAAAGATATTGGCAAGGACAAAATATTTTTACGATTTTTAAAATTTTTAATGACAAAACGTTTACATATTTGAATTCCTTTAACTACACAGCTTTTATTTGATAGGTACCCCACTTGAATTTTGATAAAATATCGTACTGCATAAAAATATACGCTTAAAAAGAGACTCGACTGTATACTCGTATTCTTATATAGATATTTATATTTTTAAGAAGTGAAGAGTAAAAACAGATCATTCATTATTCATTTAAAAACAATTTGTGAAAAAAAAAAATATAATTAAAGACGAAAAAAAAACCTTCGGCTTCGGCTTCGGCTTCGGCCGAAGGTTACAAGAAAAGCCGAAGTTCGGCTTCGGCTTCGGCTTCGGCCAAAAACTGACCTTCGGTCGGACACTAGTTATAAGTAAGTAGGTATTGGAAATAGAAGTACTTACATGACATAATAAATATGTATGACAAAAATGTGTACTTATTCATTATTGAGATAAGTATGGAATATGCAGAAAAAAATGTCACAATTTATTTCTTATAAAGCGGTATATTTCGAATACACAATTTTTTTTAGAAAGCTGTTAAAATTTTCATCGTAGTTTATAATTCGGTGTCTGATGGTAAAATTTGAAGTACATGGGACTTATCAGTAGGTAATTTTTTACATACTTTATAAATATCTTGTCAGCTGGACTTCTGACAGCTCATTCATGTTATTTTGCGTTTTCATTTTTCTTATTTTTTCTTACAAAATACAATTTTTTGAAAAATTGTTTAGTAGTTTCTAAATGTTTAATCCAAAGAGCGCAGTTACAAATTATTTAGAATGTTTATAAAAAAAATGAATCAGTAACTTATTTTCCCGCCACCTGTACAGGGTGGCCCAAGTAAAACGAAACAGGCGCGCTTTTGCTCATTCAATTCAATAAATGTCCAACTTGGATGTTTTTGAATTATTTGATAAGAAAATAATCCTACTTTGTTTTGAATTTTAGTTGTAAATATTTGGTTTTTGATCAGAAAATCATTGCATTTATGGAATTCAAAATGTAAATAACTTGACTAAAACAAAACAGATTTGAAAAAATCAAAAAGCACCGCATTTAGAATTAAAAAAACCTTTCAAAAGATGTCTCTCTTGAAAGCAAAATCGACGTGTTCGAGCTTTTTTCAAAATCTTGTTTTAAATGACCAAAAGCGCGCCCGTTTTGTTTTACTTGTGCCACCCTGTATATTTAACATTTATGTCAAAATTTTATCTCATATTCTACTTAAATATACTGCGATTAATATGATTAATTTGTTTATTCGCATGCTCTATCAATTTATTTTATAATCGATTACAAAAATAAAACAAAAACAAGCAATGTTTCGCTTGTTTTTGTTTTATATGTAAGCGAAACATTGTAAAACTATTTTTGATCGATCTTCAACTACAGACAGATTAAACGTCGTATTTTGTATCAATCTTTTTTGTAAAAATCTTATAAAATATTAAATATGCGATTATTATTGTACGTGCCATTATTAATAATTCAAAAACTCATGCTTGTAAATTTATTATAAAAAATATAGTAGTTTTCCACGGATACCACAATACATACGTTGAATAATGTTAGTAGGTATTTTTTTGTTGCATTTATCCAAAGTTTTAGTTTGTTTTAGTAATGAAAGCTATAAATCATGCTGATATGCGTTGAGGTGAAAGTCTGTTAAAGTTGGGTGCTGTAATTTTCGATACAATGAAAGTCGTTTACGTTTTTATACGTAGCGTAAGATAAGAAGGATTAGCTTTTTAGGTGTCAAACTTTTTAACATTATTTTAAGAGACATATTGTTTAAAATAACTATACTCTATGGTCTAATCAATTACAAAGAACATACTTATTAATATTTTTATTAAAGTGTCGCTGCAGTTTTGACTTACTTTTAGAATAACAATTTTTTATTTTTAAATTCAAGTAAAATTAAGATGCTTTGAATATCAACATTTTCATTCAATTTAAAATTTTCATATGTTAAACTTATACTTACTTTATTGATATTGTTTTGAATAGTTTTCAGGAAAAAATCAAACTATAAATATTCCAATTTCTTAACTGATTTTTATATATTCGTTTTTATTTTATATCTGATTAGTTAGTACTTCAAAATATCTTTAAAACTAGTTTTAATATAAAACATTCGATCTTAAATACAATCATTTTTCGATTTTTCGATTTTATTGTTAGAGATATTGTTCTTTAAACTTTAAATGTAAATTAAAAATACATTTCCTTGTTAGTTTATTTAACATACAAATGTGTACTTAGAATTTCGAATAGAAAACAAAAATTAAAACGCATTCAATGTTGATTATTAGGTACCTACCTATATTTATAAAAGTTTATTAGGCCAAGACAATCCTTGTTTCATATATAACGAAAACAACGGTATACTAGCAATAGTGCCCAAAAAAATGAAGACATTACAATGACTTCAATTAAAATATAAAATAAAATTATAATAATTAAAATATTCAACCCATATAAAAATATCTAACATCAACCATTCTTTTTTCCAAAGCTTACTTGAGTAGAATTGAATATTGCAATAATTGTTAGTTTTGGCTGACGTCGCCTGGATATAAACATATTTTAGTTTTTCATGGCAACTGTGATTTTTATTCAATAATGAAAAAAAGATATTAAAATAAACTGTTTTAATGATTATCTGTAAAATAATTTTACTGGATGTAAATATAAATTTGTCTATTTTAAAGAATATTACATTTATTCCAAATTTAAACAGTAAATTACAAAGTACATTACAAAACTATATCTATATACATTAAAAGGTCTATTTGAATCATTAAAGAAACATCAAGTGTACACTCATAATTAATTAAACAGTTAAACCTCGACGTAACGGACGTTGTTACACTAAGCGAGTTTAGAATTTTTATGATAGAATAAAAATACCTTAGTAGTGTTTACGCTTATGTAAATTATTCACAAAAAAACTGCCACTTTGGAGACACTAAACTCGAGCTCCCACCTGGGACTTTAATTTAACATACGAGTACACGTTATAAAACAAACTTGTATACTTTGTATCACGATCGTTCCAGCCCAAGAGGATTTCGAAGATTTTAAGTCTTGGGTTCCCACGAGGAAAACAACGTTTCGACAAAGTGGGAAACCCTTTTCAAAATCACGCACTCTGAAAACATCAATAACACGGATGTTCTTACGTCTCGAAATCTCTTTTCTATTGCCAGGGATTGTATCTTTCATAGGTAATCGAATAAGAACTATCTTTAAATTGTTATAAATTTATTTATCTTTGCTTCCTTTTATTATTCAATGGAACAGACTTTGTAGGGTTGGTAATCCGTTGTTCTTGCAATATTGGATCATTTTGTTTTTAAATCTGCATTCAGTCGACTTTATATCAATTTCAGTATTAAAATATTGTTTTTAGTTTTAAGAATAAAATATTAATATTTCAAAATATTTTTTAATTAAATCATTTGTTAAAGAAACAATTAACATTTAACAGTGTACTGTCCGGTTAAAATAAACAAATATAAATGTACATATCTAATGATTTTAAGTACTGCATGAAGTTAGTTGTAAAGGTATCGCTATCGGAGATCAAATTTAAAATAATACTTGACGCTTTTGAATGATATTAATACCTAGATATTATTAAACCTCTTTTATTCTTTCATTTTATTATTTTACAAATAAATAAATAAAAATTCAATCATTTAAATACAATATTGTTAATTTGTGTATGACCATTTTTTATATAAATTAAAATGTTTTCCATATATTTCTAAGCTAGCGGAATCCCGCGGCTTTGCTCGCGTAAACTTCGAAACTAATTACAACCCTCCATACGTGATAGGGGATGATATATTACATTTTTTTATATTGATTTTTATTCATTACCTATAAAAAAACGTAAATATCTCGGATCTTAGTTAAAAATTGTAAAAATTAACCCCCGTCTACCCTGGCCATTAGGGATTGAATATTGAATTTTACTATTGCAGATTATTTTACCTGACTCCACCATTATAACGTAAGCAGTTATGCAGATAAACATATCAAAAACACAGACCCTGTCTACCCTCGCCATTAGGGATGGAATGTCGAAATTTTTATTTTAATAAATAACTATTTTACCCGAATTTACCTTTATAAGTAAAACATATCTAAATCTATCCTCGTGTCCGTCGCATTCTATTAGAATATTAATTTGTCCGAATTTACCTTAAAATCATGAACAATTATCAAGATAAATATATCAAAATTTTACCCCTTCCCCATTCCCATAGAGGTTGAATTTTTATAACTGATATTTGCCTTGTAGAGTACCTAGTTGTGCCATGTTTCATTCGGTGAATACAAAAAAAATCTTTTACAAATTTATCTACCCCTTAACACCTTAGGGGTTAAATTTTGGGAAATGCTGAAATAATTGTTTCATTATTTATATTGTAGAGTTTGTTCGATAAGTTTCAATTAAATGCGAACAAAAAAAAAATATTTTTTTATATAAATTTTGACACCCCGTTTTAACCCCGTAGTGATTGAATTTCAAAAAATCCTTTCTTAGTGGGTGCTTAAATCATAAAAGGAAGGGACCTACGAAATTTCACGTTTCTAGGTCCAGGGGTTTGGGCTGTATGTTGATATATGAGTGAGTGAGTGAGTGGTTAAGGACAAACTCTTTTATAGATATAGATTTAATACACAAAATAATACGGATCATCATAAACAAAATATAAATTATTACAAGAGGTGGTAAGTTTTCTTATTTGATATTCTGGTGCCATCACTTAAAGAAAAACTTTGAAAACTAGTCTACAATATAACACATAATAATAAATATATATTGGCTTATCGGTGAAAAATACCAGTAATGAGCAAAAGTTCTTGTAACAACCTGAATAAAATACCAATATCCCACATACAAAAGCACGAATACAATATTCGGCCTGTAAAAAAAGGTAAACTAAAAATTACATTTCCGCACATCCAATTACGTACGTGTCAACGGATCGGAAACAACAAGAACTAAGGTGCAAAGACAAACCTCTTAACAAAACAATACGTGAGATAGATCTCCACCATCAGGCAGCTATCTACAACTGCCATCACCTATTTCCCCCAAACACCCACACATACACACGCTACCTACCTTTGGTCGTGCTTCTCGATCAATCTCCCGCTAATGCCGCTGTATTAGTCCTGCCAGTAAATCACGCTGTCCTGTTTTATTTCCTCGTTAGCACCATCATGCGGTAGGATGCTTGTGCGACATCAAGGAATTTATACCCAAGTAATAAAATACACTATTCGATACCTTACCTGATTGAAGCAGGAATGAAGTATAAGTGATCAAGATGACGTTAGTAAAAAATATAAAAAATTCTTCAAACTAATAATAGAACGTTTATTAATTTGTAATGGTATTTTTTAATGTGGTTACTCAAAACAGATTTGCACAAAAGATAGAATTGGCAATTAAATTATATATTTAACTCTTTGTAGCTCAAGATCTTAAAAATGTAAATTATATTGATAAAGAGACAAGTTTAGGCATATAAAAAAACACGTATTTTTCAGAAATTTTAAAATATTTATTTTTTATTATTTATTTGATTTTTAGGAGTGACATTACTGTGAGTTACTCGTAAAAAAACACTTATATGGTATGGCCGGATTTGAAACAATTATTTTGTTTGTTGTAACATTTTTCACAAATCGTTTGTGAAACGCCAGTACACGGGGGAAACTTACAACGTATTCCGATCTGGTCCTGCCTTACTGCCAATTTTACTTGATACTAAGTAAGTTATTCAGTGGTATGTAACAGTAGTGTTTGAATGAACTAAATATATTTAGTACGTATATAAGCAGGATTATTGAAGTTTGTTACAGAAATGTCACAAAGGGTTAAAACTGTCTTTCATTAGTTACTTTTATAAAGAAGAACACATGATTTGACGTTACTGCATTTTCTCTCTCTTCTTTAACAGTTTAATATACAGACT
This sequence comes from Sialis lutaria, assembly GCA_949319165.1. Lineage (NCBI taxonomy): Eukaryota > Metazoa > Arthropoda > Insecta > Megaloptera > Sialidae > Sialis > Sialis lutaria. The sequence goes on from OX439239.1 coordinate 13,781,858, forward strand.
CAAAAACTAGGATTTTTTTTCGAAAACTGCTTAACTTAGAAAGCTGAAACAAATACAATTTTTGCCATTCTTCAAATGCAATATTTTTGTCAAATCTTAGATACTTTATTTGACATCAATGTCTAATCGCTAGGCATCTTATTAAATGTCTAATAACAATTTATTTGAATCATTTAAAACTTACGAAATACAGATTTTTTTTATAGTAAAGCTAAAGAAGCGTCTTTCTCGTGTGTAGTATTGCACAAGGCGACTTGAGTTTGGTCTGTGTGCGTTAGAGCACTGTGAAAGGACGAGCGTCTCTACACGGGTCGAACACAAGCGCGGATTCGTCCTTCTAAGCCCCATACATGAAACGGGGCTTTTCGCATTATATCCCCATTCCGCCGATGTAAACAGGAATTAGTGACGGTGAATGAGAGTGGAATAGTTCTTGTGTTTCGGAATCGTGACAGCTGGATCAAAGGTCATTGTAAGATTCCAATAGATAGCTCTATAGTTAATGAGAATAACGTGGTGGCCGCCGCTACGGTGCGTATTTGTAAGAGTTGTCGGATTTGTTTAAACTGAAGTAATTATTTAAATTACTGTTTAGTGGATATTTATTGATACTTTGGGTTAATCGAATTCTAATTTTAAAACTACAATAGACAGATTAACAGACTCCAAACCATTTATCTGTATATAACCGTTCAGTATCTTATAATAATTAGTTACTGTTGTGTATTTAAAATAAGATGTCACTTACCAAATTGCAGAATGCACGCGTATTTTCACTCGTTTTTAATATATATTTTGATTTAGTAATAACACACCACTTTATTTATGAAGAGCACTTATAATAAGTATATCTAGAAATGTATACAGGGTGTCCAAGATAAGCGTGCAATGCATGGGGATATCCTAAACGGTAAGAGATACAGATGTGGTTAAATGAGATGAATTATTTGTAAGAAAGGGGTGAGTATTACAACATCAAAAAATATTAATAATTTTATGTGGTTCAGGCGGTATACCCAAAAAACTGAAAGTTCTGAATTTCTTTAAATGACTATAACTTCTTTGGCAAAGTAGATAGGTACTTTTTGTTTGCGGTTTCTTAAAGCACTTTTTAAGTCGAATTGTTTGGTGTATTTAGAATTTTTATATCACTTTTAGTTTCCTAGTTACAAGCCCTAACTTTAGTTTTTCTTATGGGCCGCCAAGTTGGTTATATCATATTTGAACGTGTTTTTACTCTACTTTACAACGATATATCACATGACATACTTATTATAGAAAATAAGTCGACGTATTAAATATCGGTGATATTTATAAAGTATTTTATTACAAACATTTAAGTAAGCCATGAAAAACAAAAATTGTTAAACAAAAATCGCAATAACAACAATGAAAATAACAAATGCATATTTAAAAACAATAAACTATTACAAAAAAATGTTTTTACTTTTTTTTAATAATAAGTATGACATGTGACATATCATTGTAAAGTAGAGTAAAAAACACGTTCAAATATGATATAGCCAACTTGACGGCCCATAAGAAAAACTAAAGTTAGGGCTTGTAACACGGAAACTAAAAGTGATATAAAAATTCTAAATACACCAAACAATTCTACTTAAAAAAGTGCTTTAAGAAACCGCAAACAAAAAGTACCTATCTACTTTGCCAAAAAAGTTATAGTCATTTAAAAAAATTCCTAATTTTCAGTTTTTTGGGTATACCGCCTGAACCACATAAAATTATTAATATTTTTTGATGTTGTAATATTCACCCCTTTCTTACAAATAATTCATCTCATTTAACCACATCTGTATCTCTTACCGTTTAGAATATCCCCATGCATTGCACGCTTATCTTGGACAACCTGTATATGAAAAATCATTAACAAAATAAAATTATTATTAAAATAAGTAACGCTGTTTACTCTTAGCAGTCTAGAGTCATTTTTCAATTTTTTTTTTATAAAAAATATTTAAACATTTTAAATAAATCGTTGAGTATATATAAACGTTTCATCTAAATTCAATATACTACCGAAAATAACAGTAGCACTTCTCCAAAAGTCAGCTAAGGAGATTTGAAAACAAGAATACCAGTAATTCCTTCAATTCTTTCTCTATACATGGGAGTATCATATATATGTGATATTGGGGGTAAGAGGGACGATACTAATGGAGGCGATTGTAAACTGATGTACCTACGAAGTAACATATTCTGTAATTCTATTCTCTATACGTTAAAAGTACATTGGCGGAGTAAGTGAGGAGTAATGAGACAAGTTTTATTTTATACTGGCAAAGTTAAGACAAATAAAAGGCGGAAAAAGATAAATGTAAATCGATCAATTTTGTGGTATCGAGGGGTATCAGCTATTTTACAATATTATTTATGAAAATACGTATACACCTATCCCCCGATTTACACGGTAGATACGTTCTGAACAAAGCCGTGTAAACTGAAATCTTGGATTTTGCAAATTAAAATAGTGTAAAACGAAAAAAAAATGTGCATGATTCAGTAATGTATTTATGTAAAACAAAAGTCGGACATCTTGATAAACTCAATTGTTCTTAGTTCATAAAACAACAAACATATGGAAATAATAGAAGTAGATATTTAATTGATTTTACATTAGGAACAAAAAACTACAAGCCCGAGAATCCCCTGTTCTTTTCATCAGGTAACCGAAGGAAAAAAATTCAAAAATACCATCAAATCTTTGCATAGGCGTATATGGAACGGAATAAACATGTTTACTAGTTTTTTGAAAATTTTCAATTTATAAATCGTGTAAAACAAGTGCAGTGTAAATCGGGGGATATGTGTATTCGATTCGTATAAAAAAAGAAAATCAAAAAAGTAGCAGGGATAGTAAATGCTTAATACTAATCCTAAAAAAATTCTAAAATTATTTAAAATAAATTTTATCATTAGTCTCCAGATATTTTTAAAACTAATAAGTATAATATATTGATGGCGTAAATATAGGGTAGAAAACAACGAGTATTGTTTATACCAGTGTTTCCCAACGAGGGGCAATTCGATTGTTAAGGGGGGCAATTAGAAAATGAACTCATCCAGAGTTTAAGTTAACCGTATTACAAATCGGGGAGACTTGAGACTGAAGTTAACTAAATTGGAACCTGACATAAAATCTCTTTACAGCAAGCATCAAGCGCAAGGATACACTAAATTCAAATCATAAATAATTACCTACTAATAATTAAAATAATATAATTAAAAAAAATTTTTACCTGAATTTCAGTTCTCCATTATATGTTTTGAAAATTTACTTACTGTGTATATGCTCAATAATTTCCTAGTGATTTCTTCCTAAAACCTATCATTCAAGTTTCTTTAGTGAACATTTCAATTTTTGAATATTAAAATTTATGTATATATTGTGGGGGGGGGGTAATAAGAATTTTAGAAAGGCTTAGGTGGGGCATAGTACAAAAAAGGTTGGGAAACACTGGTTTATACAAACTAATCTGAGTACATGGGCGTAGCACTTGTAAAAAGAAAGGATGCAAAACGATATTTGAAAATAGGGAGGTATCAGTAATTGCAGAATTCTTTTCGCAATGCGATAGGGCTTGTTAGAGGAGGAGAGGGGGATAGGGGTAAGTGTAAAGCGATATGTGAACTGTCGCCAGATTGTGGCGTAAGTGTGGCTGATTATTGGTCCATTTGTTGTTGAAAGCAATCGCGATGCAATGCGACGCGGCGCTAACGACGTTTCAACGGCCTATTTAATGACTGCAATGATTCTTCAAGTCTCCCTTATCGCACAACTATTCTCTCTAATGCCGTTGTAAGAATAGGATATTTATGTTTTTGCTCAAACCGTTCCTGATAAAATAATTTATTTATACGTGTATGTGCACATTGCAGTTCTATTGTTGAAAGTAGGTATAGTGAGTTTCTATCTGTGTTCGGAATTTGTTTTACTTTGTTTTGGTCATTTGTGCAAGTCGTTAAAGATAAATCATATTTGTGTGTTAGATGTAGTTATTTGATTTAAATTGAACTGTATTTTTACTATTATTCTGCTGTTTTATTTATATAAGACAGATAAAATAAATGAAACTCTTAAAAAGCTATTCTTTTAAGTATTTACTTAAGTTCAAACAACAAAAATATACTGTGGCCAGTTAGCCACCACAAAACTTTTTATATAAATTACTATACAGAAATTAATATCGGCGTATTTTTCAAAATAGTTGGTGAAACATAAATTTTTTCAACTAAAATAGTTATTTAAAACATGTTTATTTTTTAATATACAGGGTCGTCCAATAGTGCGTCCGGCATTGTTTTACGCCCAAACTATTGAAGATAGAGTTTTAGAGTAAAAAATGTACTATATCGAAATTATCGAAACTAAAGAATTTCAGGATAATATTTTAGGGCCCCTAAAACCACTCCTTAGGAGGTAGTTTGAGGGGTACATGCCCGTTTCTCAGCAAAATCAAATGGAATGGTATATCAAAAAGTACATATTTGTAAAGATCATAAAAAAGTACATATTAGTAAAGATCATAAAAAATAAGGAACTTAAATTAAAATTTTAAAATTGAAAACTGAATTTTTTAATTTTTAATTTTCTTAACAAAAGTCGTTTGTTTACATATCTATTTTAAGAAAAAGTATTAATTGATATACCATTGTATTTAAAAATTTTGAATTATCCCTAATTGAACTTTTCAATTTTTGGTATGTCGAGTATGACACTTTAAACTATTAGAATCTCAAATAATCATACATATTTACAAAGATCATTATTTCTACTTTCTAAATTTGAAAAAATTATAAAATTCAATTAATATTTAGCGAAATAAGAGCACTTTTACTAAAACCCTAAAATTTGCGAACAAGTCGCCATATTTTACAATTAAAAGTATAAAAATTTTTGTTTTATAAAAGTTCCTTATTTTTTATGATCTTTACAAATATGTACTTTTTGATGTACCATTCCATTCGATTATGCTGAGAAACGGGCATGACCCCTCAAACCAACCCCCAAGGAGCTATTTTAGGGGCCTGAAAATATTTTCCTGAAATTCTTTAGGGTCGATATATATAGTAAATTTTTTACTCTTAAACTCTATCTTCAATAGTTTGGGCGTAAAACAATGCCGGACACACTATTGGATGACCCTGTATAATTCATAAAAAAATTTACATAAATTATTATAGTGTTCCATTTTCCTGAAATTCTTTAGAGTCGATATATATAGTAAATTTTTTATCCTAAATCTCTATCTTCAATAGTTTGGGCGTAAAACATAGAGGACGGGTGGTTTGGAACACTCTGTATATATATATATATATATATATATTACAATTTATTTATATCTATTTCAAAACGAATACAAAATAATTAGCAAAATTAACGCAAGAGTATATCAAATACTTACAATAGCTTTACATTAAAAATTATGTTTGTAAGTTCTGCAATTTCGTTTGTAGAGTATTCATACACCAACAGACAAATACACATCATTGAGATAATGATTGTATTCGTTTCAAGGACTCAAAAAGTGTAATTTGTAAACTCGACAAGTAAATAAACAGTCATTAAATCCAAGAATTTTCTTATTTATAAAATACATAATAGATTTACTTGTGAATTATTTCTTCAACAAATTATGAAATATTTTTTCGCATAAGTATACAGCAAGACAGAACAATATTACTAGATTATTTCTTTCTTGTAAATAGATGTTATTAAACAAACTGAAGTATAGAGTTAAAAGTTTAATGATAAATTCCAACAATTGAAACATGCTTCTAGATCAGTGGTTCCCAAAGTGGTCCCTACGGACTCCAAGGGGTCCCTGGCATCGTTCAGGGGGTCCGCGCACATTTTTATTAATATGGAAGTTAAAATAAATAATAATGAATAAATTATTAGCGATTTTTACGTCCTAAGTAAAATATAAATATAGCCAGGTGCATAAAATACAAGTAATAACAGGCATCGCGGTGAGTCGAGTTTGAGATTTAAAAATTGTTGATTGTTGTAACGGTTTGTGGGAGTGGCTTATGTTTGAAATAAAATGTTCTGAACAAGTAACATAATCAGTATACATTCTTCTTAATAGTTGTTCTGTGGTTCTGTCTTATGCGATTCATCCAAGTCATTAATTTTTTTTTGTATTTTAAAACAAAAGTTATAATTTCAATAAATACTTCTTCAACAAAATGTTTTATTTATATTTTATTTTTACGTCACCATTTACCATTCGTGACATCAAAGTTAAATTTTTAATTTTTCTATTATTCATTTATGTAGTTTTTCACACAGGGTCCGTGGGACAGTTTTGACTATGAAAGGGGGTCCGTGGGCAAGTTTTGACTATGAAAAGGGGTCCGTGGGCCAAAAGAGTTTGGGAACCACTATTCTAGATGATATTAAATGCCTTTTAGATTGTAGGGGAATAATTAATTTAAAATAATAAATTTAAAAAAACAATAATGCACAATTTTAAATGCAAATGAATCAACAGATGGGTTATGTATACATATTTTTAATTTTTACATCGTATAAAACATATGAACATATGGTATATTTTTATATAAGTACAAAATGATATACAAAAGATTCAAAAATGCGGATTTACCATAACAATAAACATACATTTATAATTAAAATGTAATATAAAACTGCAAATATAAAAATTAAAAATATTATCACGTTTTCACAAAAAAAAAGTATCGTGTGCATCACCACAGTTTATTTAACCGGTCTGTTTTGGACATCATTATTGTAATAATAAAATTAGCATTTTAAAATTACATTCCATGGACCTTTTTTTGTAAATCGCAGATAAATATTTTACCTTTGAATTCGCGGAGTTTCTGCCGCGTGCATTTTCCAGTAAATGAATTTATCGGGATGGGAGTATTTGTTAAAAACACATATACGTACGTACACACGGTGTTTTTCAAAACAACGTTCTGTTTTTACCTGAATTTATTTGTTGATCAATTATTTATCGTATGAGTTGTCGTTAATTTTTTGTGAAAATATATTTTTGATTTGCTCATACGGCATATTTCAAAATATACTTTTTGCAAATATGTTATTCATATCATACACCCACTGCAAACATTATAACCACACCTTTTGTTTTAAAAATTTAAACGGCATGTAATAATTTGTGGTGTCTAAAATGTATATTGTATGTTTTATATACATAAATATCTTGTAGGTGCTACATCCTTTAGTTTAGCACATTTTCCATTATTGGTTAGTGAAGGATAAAGTGAATTTGATATTTATTAAATGGACTACACAGAAAAAATACTGTATTGGACCAAAAAACCCTTGTTTTGTATATAACGAAAACAATATTTTCTTAATATAAGAAACATACTCTTAATCCAACTACGTTATTCCTTCGTTCAAGAATACTATAGTTGGTTTAAGAGATTATTGCTTATCTTGAAAATATTGTTTGCGTTATATACAAATCAAGGTTTACTTGGTTTGAGAAATCCTTTCTACTAGTGGTTTTAAAAATTCATGCTCTTTGGAATAACTTATTCAAAGAATAACATATAAATATAAATCAAAACGTAAAAATTAAAACAAAATTTGGGGGAAATCGCAGTAAAGTCCGTTCTTTACGAACGGGAAGTTAATAATGGTAAAAGTTACGAAATTAGAAAATTCTTTCTATTATCACATTATTATTATTTTTGTGAAACGGGCATTTTATCGATAAGAAATTAGGCGAGAATTAAAAAAAATACAATAGGATGTCAAATAAGTGTGACATTTTGGGGAGATGATCTGCTGGAAATTTATATTAAGTAATAGTTATATTGTGAAAAAAATTAAGTTCGGCGTTGATTATTTTGTTGAGAGTATTTATTGGTTTTTAATATAAATATTTCTTAAAATTTCAAATTAAAAGTTATTGGTTATTGATGTAATTTTTAATAAACTTCTGTGAAAAAAAATAAGTTCTGCGTTGATTTTTTTGTTGAGAGTATTTATTGGTTTTTAATATAAATATTTTTTTAAAAATTTTAAACTAAAAGTTATTGATTATTGTTGTAACTTCTGAAATAAAACATGTAGGTAGATGTACAAATAATACATCAAATTAAACATTGTTTTTTGCAACCCGTATTCTTTTACATCCAGGTCATCGTTCGTCAGTGGAAAGTTTCTTGATCGCCCCAAGGAAATCTTCTCATCCATCTTCCGTTCGGTGTCCCTAACCCCAAACTAAAATGTAATCTCTTATATCCAAAAATGCTGTTTGTTTTTGGTGTGTGGAAATTACAAGACAGACACATAACCGACAAAATACACCTGATAATTAATTATTAAAGGAAAAAAATGCGGTTATGTTAAGTTAGTTTTTGTTTTATAAGAAAAATAATTATAAAAGCACTTTAATGCAAAAAACGTGTAAATACTAAATTATGAAGTAATGATCATTTATTAATTAATTTATTTTTGGATATTTTTTACATCTAATTATTGAATCCACTTAATGGAATTACTTTTTAGTTATTTGCCAATAACAAATGCATTTTACATATTCCAATCAACTGTATGGGTGTTTTGAGATCAAATTCATAGATAGGATATAGGCAGGCACAAATAGAGGGGGGGGGACTAGGAGGGCTACTAGAGTAGTAGAGTAGTAAAAAGCAAAAAATGGAAAATTTTCTTAAAAACCTCCCTGATTTTTAATACACAAATAATATCAGGAAGTTATAAAATTTTTACTAGTATGAAATTTGTTTGAAATATCCTTACGTTCGAAGGGGGAGGGGGGTATGGAGCCCCCAAAATGTGGGTTGACCAGGGCGCCGTTGAAGCTGTCTCAGAGCCTGGGTATAGGTATATGTATGTAAATATCTAAAACCTCAACTTAGGTCTTTAAAACGTTCACTTATTTGACTTTATGTAAGATTAAATCTCCATTAAAATCGGTTAGGAGTAATTCAAAACTTCTGTTCAGTCACTATTCAACTTTATATATGTGTCGTCCAGATGCAAAACCTGCTATCTTATTTTGAGATTTTTGTATCTTTGGATTCTACTCGTCTCAGACTACAAGTATTATAATAAATTGGGCTGAAAACCCGACAAAAATCTCTTAAAATTAAATTTGAATGATTAAGTCGGTTGCAGAAATTGCTATATTTTTGGTGAACTAACATAAAAATTATTTTAATAAAAGTAATAAATTTTGTATCGAATTGAGACAAGAAAAAAACATGACAGGTTTTGGATCCAGACTCATGAAAAAGGCATAAGGATATTTTACCTAGAAGCTGCAAAAACATTTTATGCAATTTTGCTAGAAATCTGTTCAAACACATATAGCAGGTTTTGCATCTGGACTACTCATATGTATGTATAATGTGATAGTGATTAGTGAGAGATATTGGGTTTGCACGCAATACGAGATTTAGGTAAATCTTGTTTCATTAAATTTTTTGTGATTAAAATATTGTGTTTCTAATTTTGCAACTGAAAGTCCCATCAAAATCGATACAATAGTTTTCGAGTTCAGTCAAAAGAATCAAATATAGACTCAAATAAAATAAATTGTTTGCATAGATTTCATACAAAAATCTAAAATTTCAATAATTTGTGAATTTTTGTGTACGCAAATTTTTCTCGTGTGCTTTTAAACTAGATAATGGTGTTTTTTTTTACTATAAAACAGTTTTATCGTCTGATGATTCTCTTATTATGATTGCAATGATATATAAAACATAATGTCTTCACCACTGTAGAAATAGAGAAATATCTCTACTCGAGTCATTCTGCTCGCTGCTATTACATATCATAATGGATATAAGTGGTTTGTTCATGTTCCCATTGAAAGATGTAGAACTGCTTTTCGAATCGGTATATGGCTTTACATTTATTACATCTAGGTCGATAAGTTTTTTCCCTTCTTTTCAAGAAAAATGATTCTCGTGCTTAAAATGAGATAATGATATATTTAAAAATAGATGATTTTTATACGTTTCTTGTTTTCTTTTTGTAAATTACAAAGCATTGACGTAACTAATGGAGATCAAATAAAACAAAAATGTTATCGTGTCAATGGCACTATACCTACTTTTTTTGTATTTAAAAAACATAACCAAATTAGTAAGTTCATTGTTTCGCAGGATAACTACTGAAGCGTTTTTAATGGTATTTTACAGTAAGGATATTTAAGACACCAAAGTTAGTGTCAGAAAATTATTTGTGAGGGGGCTACAACCGTTCATGTATTATGCCCAAAAATTGTATTTATTCATTATCTGGAAAACTCATTGCAATACAGTTATTAAAGATAATCGGTTAAAATAGTAAGTGCTATCGATTTTTAATATCAACGAATAATCTAGTTTTAATGATGTCATTTAACTAGCAATTTGTATTGATGTTAAACAGGTAGTATTGGGAAAATGTATTTTTTTCTTATCAATACTGAACATTAAAAGGATTAGAGTGTAAATCTAATAAAACGTTGATTTAACTGAAAATTTGGTAGGTATTTTTACATAAATTCTAGATTAATTTCAAAGAAAGTTGAATCTGAAGTTACAGATTAATTTACTACATCAAATTTCATTTTAAAATATTCATACATATTTAAGTTCTTATATAAACTAAAAAAATGAATACACAAGTATTGAAAATATTTTCACTGCATCTTTTTTTGGGATCGACAAAAAGACAGCGACATATACGTCCCCCTGTTTCTTGCAACGCAATTTTCGTATTCATTATTCGCGTCCCCTGCAGTTTTATTTATGCGCTTGTGTCCGTACTGACTGAAATATGATACGTGCAACGCCATAAGCTATCGGCCTTGGCTTGTCCATTATAAGCTTCTGGTTATTCCACGGTATAATGAAATTGCCTTTTATTCCAAAAATTATAAAAATAACAACTGATTTCGATTTAATATTAGTTGACTTAAATTTTTATTAGATCTCAATAATCTTAACCCTTAATTACTCGCGCTGGTGTATTTTGTACACGAGCAATGCATTTTTTGCGATTACTAAATGTATAAACATTTTTGGGACTGTACACCCCCACATAACCTTTGTTTAGTCAGTCTAGAATGTGATAGGAATCTGGCAGTCAAATTTTGAGGATTGTAGCAGTATTTATTTTTTATTTATTTTATTTTTCATTTACTAAATGCACAAATATGTAGCAGCGTCCTTAGCGAAAAACCGCGTTTTTAATGATATTTAGCTATGCTGCTGATAAAAAGACATCTTGTCATAAGAGTAAAATTAGAATATTTACCAACAAAAATAAAATTTACAAAATTACACAGTTTTGTGTACTTTTTTAGATTTATTTTGGTTAGTTTTTCATTCTTATCCTTAATTCTTAGTTATGTTAATTGTAAGAAAATTTTCTTTGTTCCTTAAAAATAAATAGTACATAATATGAATTGGGTAAAAAAAATTAATATAATATCTTCAAAATTCACAAACATTAGCTTTTTTTATGTGATGTATAAAATACACCGCGCGAGTAACTGCGTTACGGTATATCCCGCGAGTAACTAAGGGTTAAGAATGACATGTATATTTATCTTAATATAATAAATAAAAACGACTTGTTTTATATAATAATAGATATGATCACTTTGTCATTTATACATTCAAACTTTCCAAAATTCAATCTTTATCAAAATGCAATTGTTATTCTTATTTAATTTTTGATTAAAATTATTTTCATATAATAATTGCAATAACTAAATCATTCCACTACTAGATATAACTGATTACTGACAGATTAGAGTTTTGTATACACACATACATATATTATAATTAGAGCACTAATCCCTAAAGTATACTTATAGACTGACCGCACTAAACGTTTTATCACTCATCAACCATCTGCCAATATTATAATCCTATACTCATTACATCCTAGCGTCCAATTATAACGATTTTGATGAAGATATCAAGTGTAAAAAACAGTAATTGAATTGTGATAGGTACCTATATATGCATGTACATTTAGGTTTTATACATATATGTATATTTGTATATGTAGACATAAAGTTCGTTACTATATCCACTAGTGTAGATAGTTATTGATTTATTTCGTAAATTGAATGGATATAGATTATATTTTCTTTATCATGTAGTATATGATCGTGTTATCAGATTTATGAATAATATAGACATACTCTAAAATGATATGTATGGAGAGCATTTTGTTGAAATATTTCATTTGTAGATACATGCACATACATTATTTGAGGTAAGTCTAGTGGCATAGGTAAATCTTAGGGAAAGATTTTATAATATTGAGTTGAAGTCTTATTTTTTTTACTATTCTATGAGTTTTTATTTAGTTTTAAACAGTTCTGATTACATTTCTTTGCACATAATTATAATTTTATAATTTTCCACCAACTAAAAATAAAAAAATAAATAAGATTAGATTTTTATATTTTGATTTCCGTTGTGTACATCTCTTTTATTTATACCAATATATGTAAGCTTCTTTTGATAATTCTAAATTTATAATATATAACTATAATAACATTTTTTATCGTTTCACATATTGGTTAGTAGGTATTAAGAAAGGAATGAAGTTTGCAATTGACAGTTGGACGGCTGCTAGTTATAATAAACTACAAAATTAAAATTAATATTTATATTTTACTGAATTAATTAAGTGTTTTGGTTACGTTAGATTTAAAATATAACTATAATAGCTATCTTAAATAAAAAAAAAAAAAAAAAAAAAACATTATTGCATTTAGGTAATAACAGAAAAAGATGAAACCAACGAGCGAAAAACACACAATACAACTATGTACCTACAATGTAGATATAAAAACAATATTAATAAATATTCAATACCGCACTCCCGTTACAATATCAAAAACTCGTTCTTTTATTCCGTATATATTTGAAATCTGTCAGTAATACTGCATACCAATTGTCCATGTTGTTTGATATCATCATACGGCCACCCCCACCACCCCCAACTCATTTTCCTGTGGGGGTCACGTCTGCTATTTCTATATTGCAATGTGTACTTCAAGACATGACAAAGAGTATGACTTTTTGTTTGTTATGTGACGAGAAAATTTTATTCATACACTATGAGTCGTTTAGTGCATAAGTACCGTTTGTCTCTATTTAAATATGTGTATACCTATGTGAAAAATGTAAAAGGGGGAGGGGATATACTCTTCTTTGTTGATATGTATTTTTTTATGAAAAATAACTAAAAAAATTTGAATTTATAATCTTCAAGTTTCATATTTTTATTATTATTAATAATATATTATTGATATATTTGCCATTTAAAGTGTCAGTTATATCTGTAGATAAAAAAATAACTCATTATCATGCTTGTAGTAACTAGTAAAGTAGTAACCTAATTTCTTTCAAACCTTTAATAATTAAAACCCTAAATAGCTAAATATAATAATATTTGAACTGTATTTCATAGTTCTTAAAAATGTTACTCACTATTATATACTATTTATTAAACATAATAAAAGCCGTAAAACTATTCAACTAAATAAACATGTTTCTGTAGTTTATAAGCCTGCAGCTATTAAGTAATCCTAGATTTGTGAAAATAATGACATCAGAAGTACTTTTTCATTCAAAACAAAATAAAATACATTAGGGCTTCATTCCGATCATGGCATAAATATACTTTTTTGATAAATTATTTTTTTACAAAAATGTTGTTTCTTCTCTAACTAGTAGCCGTTCGTTTTATAAGAGAATAAAATATATTATAGATACACCAAATATAATCATTTAAAGTAAATTGCTCTAGCTTAAAAATTGTTTACACAATAAACTGCGTTTAAATAACTTCCCCAAACTGATCTTGGACTTATACAATTAAATAGACACATTCGCGTAGCCATTTCTAAGTATTCAGTTGATTTTTTCCACGCGATAATAAGAGCAATAAATTTGTAAACAGTACGGCAGGCGTCCGATTCGCCCACCTGTTTTTCACCGGGCTCGCGATTATCTAAATGAGTTCCGGCATAATGCAATCGCGCCAAAACTAGTGCCATTAATTATATCTCTTAACGATGCTTCCGCGCAATTAGCATTTATAAAATTGTACAAAAGCTGGTAGGTGCCCGAAACTTTTAATGTAGATAATGCCCGATAAAAAACACGGATTTCTACTGTAATAATAATCGTGAGAAGTTCAAGCTCTTCATTTTATTTTCACCTATATTCTGTTTGTCTAAATTTGCATGAGTATTGTGTATTTATACAAATATTTTATAAGTATACAGGTATAAAGAAGTTCTTATATTTTTACATTTTTATTAATTTGTATATTGCAGATAGTAAATGTACATTTTTATGATAAATAATTAATTTATTGTAACTGTATAGATAAATAAATACAATTATGTTATGCTCTTTTGAAACGATGTTTTATTCTATTGACATTCAATTGTAAATTATTTTTATTAAATGAAATTGAAGTATGTATACTTACAATAAGCAAACATACAATTTTTAATACAAGTTTTTTTACTTGTGACTTATTTTTTTTACTATTTGCGGCCCGTTTTCTTTTATATAAATCTTTATTTTTAATGAAATTTGAATTTTTTAATAAATTTAACCCACTATTGCTATTACATATAAACGTAAATATAAAACTCGCCGTTTTTAATATGAATTGTACTTAACAATAAGTATATGGATTTCATTAATATTTTAAACTAGTTTTGATTTTTGGTTAGATGACATCTCTATAATTCTCTTCAAATGGTCTATATCAGTGGTTTCCAAACTTTATGTTACTACGCCTCCCTTTACATTTTTTTATCTCTTACGCCTCCCCCCTCCCCTTTATTTCATAAAATTATACAAATATATTTTAGAAAGGTATAAAATGTATTTTTTTGCGTTATTTTTAATGCGATGAATGTGCTTGTTTATTATTACAAATTTCAATAAATTGTTATTAAGGGGAGTGCTTTCACTATGAATTTTTTTAAGAAGTATCGCATGATAATTCTATTAGTTTTGCTTTTTCAATAATAGTTGTCAGTCTAAAATTACACAGTAACGTCCCTTTCAGAACATATAATATATGTATACAAAAATAATGTTATGTTATAAAAGTTTATTTATATGTGTATATATTTTTTATTTATACACCATAATGTGATGTTATGAAAATTTAATTTCTGTTAAACTTTTCGCGCCTCCCAGTTTGGAAATCGCTGATCTATATGGATTACATATTGCAAATCAATATTTACCTATAAACGCTTACCTAATATAAAATATGAAATTTTGTGGGACCTTATATTAAGACCTTTTGTGATTTTTATATATTTTTTATTAATAATCGTTAAATGTTAAATTAAGTCCTACCATTTGGGAATCGCTGGAATAAGGTATTTTATAAATCATTTAGAAGTCAGATTGCTTAAGTTTGTATAGAAAATTTTTGAGATAATCGATTTTGTAAGCAATTAAATAAGTAGCACTGTATATATTTTTTCGATCTATTACAAAATATAAATGTATACGTAAAAAATCAGGTTCTCTAGTACCAAAACAAACAAATCGACAAAAAATGCTAGAACATAAATTTTTTTCAAAATTCGCGTGCATCATAAATCATTTGATAAAAGTTAACGTTTTTTATTTTTATTTTTTACACTAGCACCATTATATTCATAAATTTCTATACGAACGCAATTGTGTGTATATCTTAATTAACACAGTTTGAAATACGTTAAAGCCATCTTGTTATTTTTGCAGGACACTAAATTATACTTGAAATAAAACGTGCCCGGTCCGGAGTGCCTCTTCTAACGGTGTAAAGTTCATTAAAACATTCTATTGTTCACTTTCTGTGTAATTTGCTTGTACAAGCTCAGTGTGGTGTGTACAAAAAGAATGCCCTCTCGTTATTTTATTCAGCTTCTTATTCTGTAGATTTTTTTCGTGTTTTTGCCGAACCAGTAGCAGATGGTGACAGCATATTTGTTTGTGTATGCAATTCAACCATTGGTTTCCATACAGGAATTTCGTAATCTCACAAAATTTTGTTTAAAAAAATTATATAACAAATATCCATCCCTGTATATTTAATTTATTTTATGTTATTATCGACCATAGGTGGGCACAGTTAATCGAAAAGTTAACTTCGTTAATCGTTAAAGCGTTAAAATTCCGAAAATTTAACGGAAGTTAAAGTTAATCGAAAATTTAACGAATGTTAAAGTTAAGAAAGTTTGAAGACCTTTTTTTGCTATTTCGACAACTTTCTTATGTAGGTACTTGTCATCAAATAACCAATGTAACGGACTAAAGTTAACGGAAGTTAACAAAAGCGTTAACATTTTTTGAGTTAATTTAAAAGTTAATCCGTTAAGCATTTTGTTAACTTCGTTAATTAACAATTAACGGATTAACGAGTTAATGCCCATCTATGCTATCGACACTAATTTGTTGATGACTGGACTTACAATAAAGAATCAATGTTATTATGTAAGTAGCTTTTGGCTCCCAATGTAAAGTTATTCTCGATAATTTTTGCGTAATTTTTATAGAAAGAAAATAAAACATTCAAAGATGATTTTCTTATCCCCATTTTCACCAATCTATATTAACAGTTTGTTTCTACTAACAGTTTGGTACACATTACTTCAATAACAAATTCTGAACTCTGATTGGTCTATTTGTAAATTACAAAGCTGTTAGAAATAACAGACTTCGGTGAAATGGGGGTTAATATTTATTTTAATTTTTAATGTAATTATTTGGGGTGTGACCGATCCTAGAATGAAGATTATGTCCCTCAAAAATGTTAAGCTGTATTCATTTGATCTGTTTGAAATCTATAAAGGATCTAAAGTAAACTTCTAGAAAGGGTGGTTATTGAATTTAAAAGGGCAATAATTTAAATATCGTGCCTGTTTCTTCCTATGAAATTTTTACAATTATGCATGGTAATTTATTAGAGTTTTTTCAACGTTTGTTTTTCCGGAATTATAATTTTAAATGTATACACATTCCACGGATATTTTAATCTGTATGTACCTATATTGTATGAAATGACGTCCAGGTGTAATTGGAAATAGAACGTTTGCATATCAATAACGACGTGACTGCCATGAATTTATATCATTATTGTAAATTAAATAAAAAGTTTATTTGAAATTATTGTGAAAATGGATTGTTTAATTTGCATATCGATTAAGCTATTTTATTTCAAATTGTAATTTATATTATCTCTGCTACTATATTATAGATAATATTTGTGGAAGGGACCTATGTATGTGAAAATTGTATTCCAAAATCGAATCAAATCACTACACTAGAACCATTTTTATTGTACTTTATCATTTTGGTTCCTGAATTGGTCAGTTTATGTTTTAAATTATTTTAAGAATTAATAATAAATAATGTGTGCCAGATAATTTAATAAATTTACCATAATTCAGTTAACTTTTTTTGCAGTAAAACACTCGAAGGGTTAATACCAATTTACGAATATGAAATTGTTTTGGTAATCCATACGTAATGCAACGATTTATTCTCTATATCTGTAACATATGAGAGAAATTAATAAAACGATAAACTCAGAATCTGGTCCTATATAATTAATTGATGAAAATTGACCTTTTTATTGCAAAGCCATTCTCGAAATAAATTCTCATCATAACTCTATAATTGACGATTATATCTGTACATTTATATACTCACAATTAGTAGATTATGTATTTTCTAAATTAAAAAATTATTTGATGATAATTAATATTAGCCTAATACGATTTTGTATAAACAAATCTCAAATTAGTATAAATATGGTATTTAAAACTAATATAAATAACTTTGTGTAGTAAAATCCCAGTTTTCCATAAAATACATTAAAAGCGTTAATCTTTGAGATGTAAAATCGAACCGGAAACGCGCATTTAAATGAAATAAATAACTGGAAATCAAAAGAGCACGTAAAACAAAATAAATCTGAATAGTTTTTGTGATCGTTGCTTATTTATTCCGCCATGCGTATAATTACGGGCGTACCAACTTCGAGAACATTTATTTAAACAGACTTGACAGGAAGATTGATTTTATTTGTAAAAGGAGATTTTTGTGAGAAAAGTTACGAAAACTTTAAACTAGGCTAACTGATAAGCAAAGAATAAAAGTTTCGAACAAATTACAAACTGTTTTTATATTGAAAAATACCAACTTTGAACGCATTACTCCTTTTTTTAATCAATGTTTGAATGGAGTCCCATATGCAAATAATCTATTAATGTCAGTGTCATTTTTTTCAGATTGTCATTGTGTTTATTTTTACTCAATAATTATACATTAAATTAAATATTTGTTTTAATTTTTACATACTTTACGGTTAGGAAAGGGCATTAATCGGTTGATATCAGTTCTATAGGTCGATAAATGGAAAGATATTAATGAGTAAAAAAAGGTAACACGATCGATTTCGAATATATCGTCTAAACTTTATTATAAATATGGTAGATAATGGAAAATACATATCGTTCTTTTATAGAACACCAAGAGCTTTACAATACATGATCTAAATTTAATATACATACAAAATATATTCCTGTATTGGACCAAGAAAGTCTTGTTTTGTATATAACGAAAATAATATTTTCCTAATATAAGAAAATTACTCTTAATCACATTATTTCTTCGTCCAAGAATACTATAGTTGGTTTAAGAATATATTTCTTATCTTAAGAAAATATTGTTTTAGTTATATACAAAACAAGGTTTACTTGGCTCAAGTAAACCTTTCTACCTGTGTAACCAGTGTTGGAAATAAAGGACCAAAATGTTTTAGTAATAAAACTACAATGATCTTTTCCTGTCTTCTAAGTGTAAGTTGCGTCATTTTAGTCATTGTCTTAACCAACATTTTATCGTTTGGTAGTGAAAATCTTCAGAACATCTAAAATGACACGGTTTACATGTAAAATTCGGAATTTTAATTTCCACGTGGTTGTACCATGAACGCGTATAATATTGATCTACAAATTTGTCAAGCTGTAAGTAAATAAATAGTAAACAAACAAAACACTGCCTATATTTTATTCATTGAACTCGAGCTGATTTATGGATATAGATTAGTACCTTTTCTCTTGTATTAGAACTTTGTGATTAATCTTAAAACATAATGTTTTGTACATTAGCTTTCTCATTTAAAATTTAACATAGAAATCATTTTTTTAGTATTCATTTTACATTTTTTTTTTATATAAATTTGGAGTAAAAGTATTTGGTTAATGAAACCCTCTCAATAAAATTTAATAATATTTGAATTGATTTTTGAAAATAAATCAAAAACTATATTTGAATCGATCATTTCAAAAACCTTATAAGTCACACATTTAGAGTTTTTCAGGAATCAATAAGAACTGTTTCATGCACAAACAAAGGAGTTTTAAAGGACTTTTTTATGCTTAATTTAGTATTTGAGTTGTAAAAAATTTAAATATCGAATAACCTTCACAGTTTATTAATAATAATAATGAAAAAAACCTGAAAAACTGTTCTTGACTTATGTTGTTTTAGCAAGAAATAGGGTTAGTGGTATATAATATAATTTAACCAAAACAATCGTAGTAATCATATTTTTTATTGCTTATTATTGACAATTACACTTAAAAATTAACATTTCACATGTATTAATTTGTCATGTTTTAATATCTTTAAGGAGGCAGACCCAGTTGTGACTTCCAAAAAAAGCTCTTTTTTAGGATTTTTTTTGGCCACGCTTTAAAATAGGTAATCAATGTTTTTTCATATGATAGATATGTATTTACAGAATATATTATAATTTTTTTATGACAAAAAATATTAAAAAAAAATTTGGATACAGCAAATTTGGTGGGAGGTCCAAAAAAAAGAGGAAAGAATGTATTTATTTACGTGATTTATACCCAGAATACGCATCTAACTTTAAGAAATCATTTTCAGCAAAAAAAAACATGTTAGAAAAAAATGTGACTTAAGAGGTTTTTGAAATGACCGATTCATTTGTAGGTATTTAACATAAATACATATCTCTAAAACATCAATAAAAAATTCCAATTCTGACAATTATTTATTTTAAAATATTTTACATTATACAGTACTTTTACTTTATTTTGCCATCAAATATAAAATCTATGAACGATCATTTTTATCAACGCTAGTTACAATGAAATCAAACAACTCATCTCCGCCAATCAAATACACAGAAACCGTCCGAACAAAGCACTAATTACAAACAAATATTTGAAGAATCGTTACAAATTATGTATCGACTTCCGGAGAGTTTACCGAAAGGGTATAATCAAATAGAGAAAATTGATCTTACAAGAGATCAAACAGATCGTTGGGGGCTCAAATTCGGTCATAATTACTCCCGAGCCTATTACGTACAGTGATTTGGGAACGAACCGGCTAAATGTATTCGAGTATCGTACCGTCTGCCGCACTATGTATGCAATACCGTCTAGGTCACTCTCAGAGATCACAGATGCTGTGTATTTGTATCAGTGGCGTAGATATTATATAATATCCATGAAATTTCATCTAAAGGTTACAAACATGTATATTTTAAAAGTGGTGCAAGTCTTTTCTTGAATTCAAATTAGTTTTAGCCAAATTCTTACACCATTAAATATACTCAACACATTAATTAAGGGGACACCTAAAAAATAGCCTGTTTTCAAATGCTTGTAATTTGGTCAAAAATTTACTTTTTTAAAACTTTTTTATTTTTAAATGGAGCAAATTTACTCTTATTTGTGATAGTCTAATTCCTTCCTCAACATCTTTTCAATTTTTAACTTTTTTGTATAATTATATAAATTTTGAAAAAAACTGCATATTTTGACACTTCAAACTTTCTTGCATTACAATAGATATTCTAAAAGATGTTAAGTTAGGCTTCATTTTACTTTTTTGTTATTTTCTGTACCACCAAAATTACTCCGGCGTTGTTCATTTAAATTATTTTTTCCTAATTTTCACTAAAATTGTGATACCTTTCCGAATTTTTGTTGTAAGAAAAATTCCATGATATCGATTTCAAGGTATTAAAATTCTCTGCAAAAAGGTTACTTTAAAATTTCATTTTCTACATAAATACACTCCGCGTCAAATTTCAAAATATGCAGTTTTTTCAAAATTGATATAATTATAAAAAAAGTTAAAAAATGAAAAGATGATGAGGAACGAATTAGACTATCTGAAATTAGAATCAATTTGCTCTATTTAAGAATAAAAAAGTTTTGAAAAAAGTTAATTTTTGACCAAGTTACAAGCATTTGAAAACAGGCTTTTTTAGGTGTCCCCTTAATTAATGTGTTGAGTGTATAGTGTATATAAAAAGTTGTGTAATTGTTTACCATATATTGTTTTTTAATCTATTGTAATCAAACTATCAAACCCTTAATTATCTTGAAAAAATTACAAAAAATACACTTACCCCACTTTTAAAATAAATGGTTCATTTACATAAATATAGTAAACTTAGTTACACAATCATTTTATTATATAAAATTAGATCTCAAATATGAACTATTTTAATAATTAACGTTGAAAATATTTTTTTGAAATTTGATTTTTGAACGTATGAATTTTAGCTACGCTACTGGTATGGGCCTTGGGTGAGTGTGTGGTTTTACACTTACAAGAAGTTTGTCAATGATTTGCTAAAATGTGTAGGAAGGTAGGGTTATTTGCTGAAATCGAGAGTGTATTAGATGTAGAAAGTGTTAGAAAGGGTTTACATTAGTAAACATTATATTATATTTATATCATATAAAAAATGCCAATTGTTTTGTTAGCTTTCTATATACATTATAATAACGATTTATTAGACTTTCTTATTTCGTTAAAGTAGACCTTTTGACTTTGGAATGTATCGAATAGCAGTTTTTATTAATAAAGTAATTATAAATTTATAATTAAGAAGTGTAAAACTAATTTTAATCATAAATACTAACCTCTGAATCTATTCAACTGCATTATTTTAAATATCAAGACTCGAAATTATAATAAATTCAAAAACTCAATTAAAATACTAATAAGAATTAGAACACAGTTTTTTCTCTATAGAAGATTTTTTTAAGTAATATAAACTCTAACCAAATGCATATATATTTTATTTTAAATCAAATTTATTTTACAACGTTTCATATTTTTAATTGTATCAAACAGCAAATACAAATAAATTAATAATGTTAAATATTTATTATTATTATTTCTAAGTTTTTCTAAGTGAACAATTTAATAAATTGTTAATTTTTTGTTGCAGGTACGTAAAGAAGAATTAAATATCAAAATATAACAGGTAAAAATATATTAATAAGCTTATTCATAAATTCAAAATATTAATCCTTCTCAAGGACTAAAACATTTTTTACTTTTTCTGATATTGGTTTATTATACCTACTTGATCTTCTTCTAAGACAATAAAATAAGTAAATTTATCGTAACCATACAAGTAAAATTATATAATACCAATTTTTATTCTTACAAAAGTTAACTAAATACTGACCTTTAATCTACAATTCAAATATATTACTGTAACAATATCAAACGAGCGTTTATATCTCAAATAGATGATAACAAATTGACAATTATAATTTTTGTAACATATATCGGTTTTCCAATTTGTATATCGGTTTCAGCGTAATAGAAATTTAAATAATAATTACTTTAATAATTGCTTTAATCAGTGCTATTATCATACATTCTAATAATTTTTACATATTGCATTTACGATTATATTAAACATGTATATAAAACGAATCGTATTTTTAATTCAATATCTTCAATTTTGTTACACCATTGCCTTTTATATCTTCATTCAGAAGTATTGATATAAAAATATTACCACAAAAACATGGGATGTTGAAAAAGATTCAAAGAAATATCGTCAAATATTTTCCTACATTAAATAAATAATTAAGTAAAATACAATTACATTAATTTGCATGAAATACGAACGTATTTTATAAATATGATAATTTTGTTGGTATTTTAAATAAGCAAGGATTATCACAATTAGCCAAGAGTTAATATTAAATGCAAAGCAACTGCAATAAGCTACAAAATCTAAGTTATATATAAAGTTTATTTCTGGGCTTGAATAATGCACTAGGAATTCCGTACCACTTTATACGCATTCATTTATAATTTAAATCCTTTTTATTTTTATTTTTTTTATTAGAAAATATAATTTATATTTTTAGAACGTGCTTTTGACTTTTCTCTTAATATTTTTATAAGAAAATAAATAAATTATTGATAATTCTAACAAGGGAACCTTTTCAAGTCAAAAATTCGTATCGAGTTTAAACTTTGTACCTAAATAGTTAGAGGAGGTCAATGTAAGTAAGAAAAAATTATCACAGATGCGGTAAAACGGTTTAAGGGGGTGAAACACACATAATAACAATTTCAGAGTTATTTGAAAAAATATGATTACTATTCACATATTCATAGGGGTGTTTCACCCTCTTAAACCGTTTTACCGCAGCTAAGATAATTTTTTTCTTACTTATCCTGACCTCCTCTAACTATATACCAATTTTAAACTTTTAAATTAAATAATTTTTTAGGCTTGTAACAATAAAAATTGCTTAAAAATGACAAGTCAGAAAAATGTAACTGTCAAGCAAACACAAATTCTAAAAACTATCAAAATAATTTGACGATAAAAATTAAGGGTAAACTTTTTTGAAGCTATATAACTGCTATACATATGACTCATACTGAATTATAAATCCAGATGTTTTTACCCTGTTTTTTTAACAGTAACTCTGTACGTCCGATTCATTGAAATAATTAATGAACTCAAAATTAATATTCAAATATCATCCACGATTTTTTTTAAATTCGCGCAAATGAATATGTGTTGACATTTTAGTCTCTAAACATCCATTAAGGCACTGAATACTGTTGATGCCTAGATTTATTTTTGTTCAATATTTTGAAAATATCTTATTCAAAACTAAAACCATTACAAATAAGAAAATATTTATCATTTTTTCCAAATAAAACATATATATCTAGATTGATCAGTTTAGTGGTGGATTTCACTTCTTAGCTCCCCGGAACAAGAAGGATTTGTTAAAATCAATCATAACCTCTATATAACAAATCTAGGATGATCCGTGCAAGCTTATGTATCGTGTATATGTAGCCAGTGAACCGTCACTGATGTTGTGTCCGATGAACAAAACTGATTTCGCAAGCGGTCAGGCCATTGTGCTGAAATAGACATAAAAATAATACCGCGCCATGTGTACTAATATTCCGATGAAAATGGAACGATGAATAACTACGTCAAGGGAGACACAATATCTTTATAAATGATGACGGTACAGTGCATCTTCTTGGTTGTGGTAAAATTAGTATATATATAAAGCAGACGAAGATGATATTTATGATTCTGATATGAGCGTATTTTTTCTTATGTTGTGAAAATAGATGTATGGTATTAAATGATAAAGTTTTCTTTATGAGTGATATAAGTTTTTCTAATTAAATTTTTTTCTTTGTTTTCTTCTATAAATGATATAGAAGATAATATTAAAAAAATGGGTTTTGAAGATACGCTTATTTAAAATATAAACACACATATAAAGTATATACTGCCTAATAAATAGAAAAAAAAAGTTTAAAGAAGGAAGCAAATTATATTTTATAGTTTAAATTTTATAAAACATACGAATATTTGACGTGTGTATAATTTTTATAAAAAAATAGCCATATTTTATATATTATACACACTTCAATAACCTCAGACTACATTAAGTTAATTGCCTGTAAACATTTTATGCCAACTAATTCTATATAACGATCGAAGTTATCCTGTATCAAGACGAACCCCTCAATACAAAAAGAAGACCCTCTACTACCATATCATGTACAGTACAGAAAAAAGTTAGACAAATATTTGTTTTATCATAATTATATACAGTAAAAACCGGTTATAACGACATCGGTTAATACGACGTATCGGTTTTAACGACTCAAAATAAAAGTCCAACTGAATTCCATTTGAAATTGCAATTTTTACCGGTTATTACGACTATATTCACTTTTTACGACCTATATGACCGGTTATATGTCGTTAAAACCGGTTTCTACTGTATATTCATAAATAGACCAGAACATAGTAGTAGCGCAGTCATTCGGAAAATTTACCGATTGAATTTTTTACTTTTATCTTATTGGAGAGATTGGTCTGATTGAAGTGCAAGGTGATTGTCGGAACCTTTAAACGATTTAAACAATAGCTGACTATTGTTTAAATCGTTAAAAGGCCCTACAATATGAAACAACAAATATTTTTTGAAATCAATTTTTTTTATATCATCTCTTCCCATAAAACGGTCCTTACACTCATAACTGTAACTCTACTCCTTTATAAGAAAAATAAAGAATATGATAATCACATGTATTCCCATAAACAAATAATATTAAAGTTTTTTGCAGATTATTTTCATACAAATGAAACAATATCCATACTAATATTATAAATGCGAAAGTGTCTGTTTCTCGGTCTGTTTGTTACCTTTCAATGCAATGTGTGCCATTTTTGAACGCGCAACCTATTTTATCATAACAAAAATCTGCATTACCTAACCTTATTTTTCTTCTTCATCATCATCTTGGGTTTTATGTCTGACTTCCACATGAACGAAATCTTCCTCAACGTACACCAACATTATTTATATTTATATTTTGTCAACTAATTTTAACTTTTGTTGGCAAGAAAAACCTAGTTCTGAATCGGTACTTCAAATAATATTTTTGGCATCTTACGTACAAAATTAAGTTGTTACATACATACGGAATGAAACTCATTTTTGTAATCTCCCCAAAACTTTCTTTTAGAACTGTACTAACATACATATATTGGTCGTAAATCAATCCATGCAGAATGAGTCGCCTACGTTGATAGCCTATCATTCTTGTCTTTCTCATACCAATACACATTGTAGGATCTACTTCTTTGTCTTCTTATTCTTCTGATAACAGTGACGCGCCGCACTCACCACCGCTTTTGTTTGAGATATGAGACTCTCAATTGTTCCCCATGTGCGTCTTGCTATTGCTACTATGATCTCGTTCGGATAAAATCCAGAATTATCTTTGGGGATGCTACACATTGAAATTTTATTTTGGTTTGTTATTGTTATCTGCACGAATATGGGATTTTTATTATAATTGTTGCTTTTATAGATTTTATTGATTTTAAAAGTATTTTTAATAATGTATATTATTTTAATTATTCGGGACATCTAAATTATGATAAAATAATAAAAATGAAAATTTTGTGAGATTTTATGTTTGTTAACAAAAATATCAGAAAGTATGAACTGATTTAGATAAAACTTTCATAAACATATTCCTTATGATCTCCCGAATAACAAAATAAGATATGTAACATAAGACATCGTGCTAAAGATATGTTTGTCAAAATTATGTATAGATAAAAATAGATAATACCCTTGACGTTTATTTTTATTACATTTTATCGTTGATTGTATCAAACATTGTATATAGTATGTTACCGGCAATGTATGAAATCCCGCATTGTATAGAATTCCTAGGTATTATATACAATGCCTAAAAATGTATGAAACGAATTTTATTATATACATTTCCTAGGCATTGTATAGACTAGAAATATAAACATAAATAGGGTGAAACAACCAATTTTGGTTCAGGCACAGATATTGGTTTACTTTATGTAATAAAATACTAAAACACTGATTATTTATCTATCTTTATTTATCTTATTTAATACTGGCTTAATATGTTATTAAATGACTAAATAATATCTAATATTTTTGTATGATTTTTATTTTAACAATTTTAAATCATATACTAAATATTCGTCTGAACTAATATTTTATTTTAATTTTTATAACAATAAATAAAAATTATTTCATACTTTGCCTGAAATCACTAGGCATTGTATAGAATTCCTAGGAATTATATAGAATGCCTGAATTACATACTTTGCCGGTAACATATATATTAAATATACAGTAGAAGACCAATACATTTGTTAAAAATTATCATTTTTCAAGAAATATTTTTTCTGAAAATTATGATGTCTATATCGTTATTCCAATAAATAATAGTAGGTATCCATTCCAAACAAATATTATATATTCGTTAAAAATAATCACAACTCTTAAACTAGAAAATGCATACAATTTTTTCATCGCACTTGTGTTAAGATCACTTAAGTGCTGCAATCAACAAATAAAGCAATTGTTTGGATACGAGAGAAAAAACGCCCCGTCAAACGATGTTAACATCACGTACATATGCCTGAATTGTTTTCTCTCGGCAACGACACTCCAGCATCCAACAAAGTGCACGATCTGCATTTACGTCCAGTGGCGGAGAATGTGTGAGGATTAATATAACGAATTTATTTTGTATTTTTCTTTGAATGGGTAATTTCTACAGAAATTGCCTGAATTATTTTATAAAATACATTTTGATAGTCTTTTGATATTTAACTTGAATTAGAATATCTCAATGTCATATGAAAAAAGATTTAAAAGTCATAACAAAAATAAATTATTTAATAAATAAGTGAAATATGGCAAGACTTCAAAAATGACTTTCTGGTAACTCAAACAATTTTTGCCAACTGAAATAACCAATTTCGTTTTTTTTTATAAGAAGTAATAAGCATGTCCTTTACGGTCGAATAAAGATTTATTTTTATTAAAAAATAACCTCAAAATATGACAGTGGTTTAAACAATGAATTTAAATTCCCATCCCCTCAATGTTATATTTTTGTTACGCTACTGTTAACATTTCGCCCCATTACTGCACGGCTACACATTGTTAGGCAACAGTTCATTTTAATTATGTCACGGTACTCGAAAGATAGGCGAGTACCTGCAAAAAATAATATGATTATAAATTCTCAACGGACCCGACGATCGATTCTGTAAAATAAAAAGAAAACACCGGTAGCTATTTGGTATGTAAATTCCATTAGAATAAACAGTTTTTATTTAACTCATTTTGTATACTAACCGAGGAAGGGTACAAACAAATACAATAATTATATTTGAATTAATTAGGTTTATTTTAGTAAATGAGTATTTAACATCAGTTTGTTAAAATTTAATGTTTTTCTTTTTTTGTAATTTTTCGAATTTCATATTTTCTTCGGTTCATATACTTCACCTTTCATGGTTTACATTTTGTTTTAATTTGAAAAAGGTACGTAATGTGCTATATACAGGTGAATAAAAAGTCAGGATAGTAATAAAGTTGAATAGTTTTATCCCACAACTGGCCACAACTTAGCTATTAACTTTTTGCTTCCTCGCAATATCGAAGATACGAGAAGCTATGTGATCGTTTTAAAATGAGAAAAAAAATTTGTTTTCCAATTTTTAAAATTTTACCGGATCTATCCGTTTCAGGTCAAGACAAACACTTTTTGTTCCGTGTCTGTCTGTCCCCCAATCCTTATTACACGCATAACTCATGATTCACTGAACCGATATTGATGAAACTTGGTTGATTGGTTGGGTCTGGCTTGAAGACGGTCCCATTTCAAAATTATTAAAATCGTGTGTAAGGGGAAGGAGTGACATTCCAAAAGATTTATTTTTTTAAAGATATCTCAAGGAAGACACACGTTACGTGAAAATTTTATAGGACCTTTTTGTAGAGCATTCAATTTCATATAATATAGATTACCTATGTTTGTTGTAAAATATTCCTTTACAAAGATTTATCTCAATTTGCTTTAAAAAAATCGTCATTTTTTTTTTAAATTGCTATTTACTTTTTTTACGTTTTAAATGTCATTTTTTACGTTTTAAATGTCATTTTGACATTTGTATAGCAGAAAAATAATGATATTGATTGAAACTGTCAAAAAATTAAAAATATACGACATAATAACGAGAATCGTATAAAGAAAAATGTCAAATTAATATTTTTTATTAAAATTGTATGAAAATTAAATGGTTAACCAACGACAGGTAGTTCATCTGAATACTTTATCGGTTTTTATTAAAATTGTTCAATAATTAACTACCTTTGATGAATTTAGCACGAGGAAGTACTGTGCATTTATTTGGCAGATGTATTTTAGTGATATGTCTTCACATAGTACTAGTTATTTTTTTTACTTTTCATTTGCTTTTATCTGTATTAGCAAAAGCGATAATTATTTGCATTTTTTTTGTTTTTTTTTTGAGAAATTGAAAATTTTGAATTTTGGACAGTCGTACAAATAATCATATAGGTTTATGGAATGGCAGAACTATAAAAAATACCCAACAAATTCACTGAACATAAATAAAAATAAAATGTTTTGAAGTAGGATTTTTCAAATAACAATTTTAAGGCGCTAGTAAACAAAAATACAATAATTTAAGTACATCGTATAGAATAAAAATACTGTAAAACAGCATGTCTGTATTGTACAGTAGCATATGAGCGGGGGTTAGGTAGAGGGGCTATAAAAGATTCTCTAATATCCCGAGTAACGCATTCATATGCCAGATAAACATTTATATAACACCCTTGGAATCGTATAAACGGCCAAACCCTTTCCGCGGATAACATAAAATGCTGCGTGAAATAACGTAAAAACTGTTTATTCTAGTTGAATTTACATACAAAATAGCTGCCAGTGTTTTCTTTTTATTTGTAGGAATCGATCGGCGAATTACGACCCCGTTGAGAATTTATAATCACATTACTTTTTTGCACGTTCGAAGTAATTAAACTGTACTGTATATGTAATCGTGTAAAAATGGTTCCATTTTGAAATAGGTGTTTCTTCGTTTGTATGCTGTTTGTTTTAAATTTTAAACGTGTATTGATATTTTATTGTTGATTTATGTTAAATTATTTATATGTAATGGATTTTCCAAAATTAAACAGGGCTTCATACGAAATGAGAATTAGGTAGTTCTTGTTATGTTTCAATTTATAACTAAAAGTTTCGTCTTGGTCTCAGTTAAAATTTCGATTATTTTAAAGTCTTCTTCTGAATTCAAATATTGTAATATTATTAAATAATATATCTACCAATAAAAATATTTTATCTTCTAATTTATTTTAAACTTTAAAAAGTTCAAGCTTGGTAAAATTGACAATGTTACATTACTAAGAATAGCCATTCCGTTTACATGACTAGTTAGCCATACTTACAATTATTGGAAATGGGAACTATCAGGCTTCTAACGAGAACTTCTTGTGGAATTGAAACACGTGTCCGGTGACATTATTTTATTGTGGTTAAGGTGTAAATTTTAGTTCAAGTTGCTAATAAATAATAAACCACAGTTACTTTTTTATATAAAAATATCCTCATATTGAAAATAAAATATTTACGATAATATACAAAAAATAATAAAATTTGTATTTTTTCAAAATTAAGGGGGATAACCACTGTGGCGGATCAAAAAATCGGCTACGTGCAACGATAGCTACTACAATTACGAAAATTATAAAAAAAATGAAATCGGTTCATTAATCTTTGAGGAATCGTGTCGACCAGGTCGAAAAATGTCATTCCGAGATAAATGTGTTTAATGTTTTTGTTTTGTCATAACCGGCCGTGCACATCGTCTCACTAAATTGACTGTAACTCCGTCAATTTTCAAAATTTAAACTCAATTTTTTGTACACATATTTATGAATATGTATACATTAAAAAATCTAAGAAAAAAAATATTTTTTTCCGTCACAGTGGCTTTCCCCCTTAAATAAAATCATTAAACGCCCCAAATTTCATAAATGTAATAAGTATATGAAGGTAGGTATATACATATTAAATTGTACATACATATATGTATGTATACATACATGTTAGTAAGAAGTACCTGATTAAATTCTGAGCACTTTAGTAAACATCGAGCCAAGATATTAAACTCTCGAGATTTGTCAAGCCTACAAACAAAAGGTTTCCACAACGATCTAGCATTTTTCAGATACATTGTTAGATGACATACATACTTACTATGATGGAATGTAAAGAAAATGCTGGAAGAATAACCGAGAATCGGGTAAACAAGTATGTAAATATGTAGTTACCTACATACATTGCGGGTATGTTTGAATATATTTAACATATATGTACAGGTATGTATATTATTGTATATACCTAATCTATACAACATTGTATTTCTTTGTATAAAGGAATTCAAATAAAAATAAAATAATAATTGCTGAGTTATTTTAAAATTATTTCTTTTTTATCCATGCACAAATCATTGGTGTATATATTAACATGTTAATAGCTGCAAAGAAAATATACTTTTCTAAAACAATAAAACAGTTTGAGATTTAAAGACTAATTAGTAGCAGCTGGGTCTTTTAGAACTGAGGCGTTGAAGTTAATATTTCGTTAGAATCATTTATCACAGTTTGATGATTGCAGCATAACAAGTGACTTTTGTTCAGGGCCGGTCTAAGTTAGTGTTACTGTATGTAAATCAACTTTAATATACACAGTCTTGTCTCATATCGAAGAAGTCTCTTCTTGAACTTATCTTATCTCATGATAATTAAACTATCTTGTTTACAATCAGTCTTATTCTTATCTCATACACAAAATTCAATTTTGTATATTCAATTATACTTTTATAATAATATACAAATGATTTATTTAAATTGCTGCTAAACCCTGTTCCAGTAGGTACATTCTTTAAAGAATTATTTTTTTTTCAAATTTAATCAAAAATTGTAATGCCCATAGTAAAAAAAATCCGATGAAAATCCTAATGTAATATGTATGATTTTCACAAGAAAAAAGAATTTCAATTATATATTATAACTACAGAACTGCGTACATTTAAAAAAAAAAACATATGCAAAAAACTTTTAATTTAAAATGTACCTATGACATTTTTCTTTGAAAAAATAATTACAAAATATAATTTAAGTCAATATCAATTATACGAACCTCAACTATATTTCATGTATTTACACAGCAGAACCTAAATAAACCTAACCCCAGTCCACACCTGTGACGCCTCCCCCTCGTATAGTGGGATAAAACTTATTTTGTGTGTTTTTAACTTAAAGTTCGGCGACGGATTGCTTCACGGTACACTTGATTCACAATTGCTCCTACACACGGCCAACTTGTGTTTTAGATGAGGGCGCGGATTTAAAGTTGTTGGACACGGTAAATGTCAAACGACTCTATATATTTCAGACACATTTTCTTGTAGCATACTCTTCACGTTATACAACCAGCCAATTTAAAGATTTTTTAGAAAAATAAACGTTTACAGTTATTTCTGGGTTTGTTCAATCTTTTTTTGTAAAATTGATTTATATTTTTGAACGACTTCATGCAAGAATCGAAATTTAAAAATCTCATTTCTAATTTAGAGATTGATAAATGAGATCGAATTTGAATTCTTCAGTTACATTTTGTGTAAAAACAACTTTAGATATATGCCATGTAATAACTTAATGTTTCAGTCGAAAGTTGTTTTTTTAGATTTGACACTTAATGTTTGGCCAGAGCTGTTTTCCCTGTTTTTTTGTAAACGATTTTTATAGATTTTGTCTATACCTACACCTATTTAACCTTGTACACCTTAGACAAAATATACAAATCTATTTACATTTTTTTTGCTTACTTTTTAACATTTAACTCAGAGATCTTAAATCGTGTTTACCATTTTTTCATAATTGTTTGCTTATGTAATTATTTAACAATAAAGACAATGCAATAGTACGTGTAATCATTAAACTAATTTCCTCATTAAATAGATACCTTGATCTCATTGAAAGATATCGAGAAATAGAACCCATTAAGTTAATTAAATATAAAAAGTTTATTAAACTTTTTACGAAAACAAACAGTATGTACTATGTACAAACTTATATCTGCTAACTTACACTTTTAAATAGTTGAGAACGTTCTAAACTCTAGAGACTCTAGACAGTATCCATTTCCGTAAATGACAATAGCGTCATGATCTTTTATAGAATAAACAAGATTTCTGTCAAAGAACCGGCCAGTGAAAGAAAAATAACAGTTATTTAATTAATCTAATGTGTATTTTCTGTATCAGTAAAGTTTAAAGTCAATGATAATGATGATAATATCGTTGCCAAGCACAATTGTCATGGATTTTGTTGTAGTTACTTTTTGTTATCTGTACAATGATTCAGAAATCAAAACGAATAAGTTCACTTTCTAACCGAACCAGATTTACCTTAATATACATTTTAAGAAATATATATATCATCTTATTTTTAACTATATTTCTGTCAATTAACTTGAACTTTAAAATACCTAAAGAATTTAAGAGAATGGAGCTATAAATTTTCATCCTTCTATTAACTTTTTGACGATGAATTATTAGATTCTTTGAGTTTATATTTACATTTTTAATTTAAAAATTTATGAGTAGAAAAAGTATGTTTTATTTTATTACACTTTTTATTGATTTTTGATTTGAAGTTTTAATTAATTCATATCAAATATTTTTTACAAAAAACATAAAAAAACTTGCTAAGAATTTGTATAAAATATTTATAGGAAAAATCTGTAATGTTTTCATTATAAAAGTTTTTAAAAGTTAGAAACAAATAAGAAATAAATAATTTTATAAATAAACTACCAAAATAAAGTAAAACGTTTTATTTCCCTTACAAATATTTGTTAAATGTTATTTTTAACATTAAATGTTCAACTATTTTTATCAAACGAACCACCAGTCCCAGAATTCCCTCTCTTTTTGTTATATCCCATTTGAAAACAAATCTGATCTAAATTAAATAAGGAATTAAAAAAACGCGCCTCCTTTTTTGAAACAGGATCGTACTTAACATAGCCATATACATACATCATACATTACTATTATATAAACATAGTGAGGTGTACAACGTGAACATCTAGAGAAAACTCGAAAAATCACAATAAATTACTTAATGATTGTTTATACACTGTATATGTAGGTACATTAGTCTTAATGAAATATCCATTTTAAAAATTAGCTAATATTAACTGTCACAAAGTAATTTAATATCGATTTTCAAACACACACTGTCGTGTTTTTAAGCAATGATATACCTAAATCACAAAATAAAAAGATATTAACTCTTTATATTATTTTAATCATCCATCATCGTTGACGCTGACAAGTTTTGACGGGTGCATTGTGGTGTAAAGTGACATAAATGTAAATTTAATACTCGCAGAACATAAACATACATACTGCAGTATCTATGGCAGATTAAACTGCATATAAACAATATTCACATCATCATTTGTTATTGTATAGGTATAGTACAAATGCATTTGTTATTTACTAATACCTATATTAGTTTTTAATTTTCAATAAAATATTATTTATTTATTTAATACTTATTAGAATTTATTAAAATTAAAATTATTATTTAACATGTATGGGTTACTGTCTTATTTTAGTATAATGTACGTTAGTTTTGTAATTTTCTGTTTTCATTACACGGAGAGAATATTTTTAAAAAAATTAACAAAAAATGCTGTGAACCTGAGGACAGAATCAACTTCTGAAAAAAATTAACAGTCGGTAGAATTAAAATAAAGTAAATGAAAAATTACAATGACAAACTGGTAAATTTTAACATAGTATCTATTAAAATTTATTTACTCTGAAAAAGTAATATACGCTATTCTTTAATTTAATTTCTTACATATGAAAATTTCACGTAGGTACATTCTCTATAATTTTACTATGTTTCTATATTACTTTTCATATCTGGCCTAACGCCGTCATAGAAACTGCTATACAGTATATTGAATTGTAGTAGACGTTCTTTTAAATTTTACCATGTCGGGTGTTAAAAATTTCTATGATCAAAATTTTTTTCGTCAATCTATGCAATTTTTTTTATTTTTTTTTCCCATTCCTACGCATCATAAATAAATAAAAATGTTAATGACATTTTTTCTACTGACTATTAATATCTTGTTAAAATAATTATTTATGTTTTATAATAATAAATCTCATCTTTTCACATACGGTATAGTAATTTTTGATACTGTTGGTATGAAATATTACTACGTTACCGATTACTTTTCACAGAATGAAATTTCGTCCTCCCGTTAACATGTTTTTTATGTTAAAAATTAACATTAAATTTTTTCAGTGATAGTAATGTAATATAGCTACATTATTTCATTTAAATTTAAAAAGACATATTAATAGAAAAACAAAGTGTGTACTATTTGATTTCCACTTGTATTAATTTATATATAATTAATAAGCTAAGGAAAATATTTAAGTAAACAAAATAAATTAATGTTATTTTCATCATTGTGAAAATTCGATAAAACAAACGGGAGATATTTAAATTTCGATGAAGAGAATCATTTCAAAGTTATTATAAGTATATTTATTTTGTTTTCGATTATATGAGAAATCTTAGAAATGTCATTAAAATTATTTTGCAATACACATTTCTTTGAAATGTACACACGGAAATAAATTAAAAGAGCACCTGGAAAAGTTAATAATTTATTTCATTTCTGTTTATTTTTTAATATTTTATATTAAACGATTGTTGATATACTCGAAGTCATTATTAAAATATTCTTTGAAACTGGCATTATTAAATATGTTTATTGAAAATAACGATTGCAAGAAACATGCTTTTTAAATTAAAAGGGCCACCATATATTGATTATTTAATTTTTTTTAATATGGCTATGAATAATTTGAGGAGTGTAAGAAGTCGATCTAACTCAACTAAAAAAAGTGGTATGTCTCGTACACATAAGCGTACGATTGAAGTAAAATTTCTTTTGTTTTTCAGTAACCAAGCGAATTAAATAAATAAAGCTAAACGTATTGAGGGGGTACATTTACATGAACGCATCGAAAACGTACGTTTTTTAACCCATAATTACTCGCGCTGTTGTATTTTGTACACCAGCAACGCATTTTCTGCAATTACTAAATGTATAAATTTTTGTGGGACTGTACATCCCCACCTAACCTTTGTATAGTCAGTCTAGAATTTAGCAGTATATATATTAATTCTTTATTTTCTAAATGTAGGTGGTGTAAACGCACAAATAGCAGCATCCTAAGAAAATAATGTTTTTGAATACATTAGCAATGCTGCTGAAAGACATCTTGTCAAATAAACAAAATTACAAAATTTACCAACAAAAATCAAATTTTTTTGGTCCGATTTATTGCAAGATATATTGAACAGTTTTTTTATACTTTTTTAGATGTATTTTAGTTAGTTTTTCTTATTTATCCTTAATTTTTAGTTGTGTTAATTTTAAGAAATATTTCTTAGATCCTCAAAAATAAATAGTACATAATATAAATAGGTCAAAAAAATTGATATAATACCTTCGAAATTTTCCAAGAACTAACTTTTTTATTTGGTGTATAAAATACACCGCGCGAGTAACTGCATTAGGGTAAACCACGCGAGTAACTAAGGGTTAAGAATTTTTTTGTGGTTTACAAGCTTAAGAATTAAATAAAATGAAAATGGTATGTTATTTATTGGTATGTATTTGAAATTTGAAAAACAATTTACAAAATATGTTTTATAAAAAATAGGAAATTCGAGAAAATAATAAAAATTTTTTTATTATTTACTTTATTATTATTTTGAATTGAACCCCTAATTCTCGAGATATTTTTAATGAAACATTGTAGAATATAATAATTATTATTATTCTAGCAACTAGCCCTAAAAACTAAGCTTCTGGTCCAACAAAATGTTCCCATCCTTCAAATGAAAATCTGAAAATAGATTTATTTCGGTGCGTCAAAGAAAACAAATATGATATAAATTAAGGTTGAAAGATTACTTTACATAAAACCACTGAATATAATTAAATTCTGTGAAATTTTTATAGAAATGTAATTGTTTGCAAAACTGTCAAAGAACGTTTTTGCTTCTACGTAAAAAACGGATTAAATGAAGTCAGTCCGATTGCCAACTGTTTAAATAATTATTATATCACTGTCCTCATTAAAGTCTAGTTTATAAGAAATATTTTTGTAATAATCAAACGAGAGACGTTGCTCGTTTAATGTGACAATTAATCCATGTCTGCTTTTCTTGAATGATCATTACAATTATTCGATAACGATAGAGACTGGTAGAAAGAAAATGCGCATAACAGGGTTGGTCCTGTTTTATTTACTGCCACAAGCAAAAACTGTCCTCTTACATTAATCTTTGTCTGTGATTTACACTAATTGACAAAGAACAGTTAAACGGACGATCTAAAAATGTTTTACATTTGTTATTGACAAATATGTGAAATGTTAAAATATTTGTTGCTGCAGTTTCTTGTTCTCGTTCTTAGTTTAATTTTTTTCTAATAAATTTAACTATTTTTATTATTATTAATCTAGTAAAATCATTAACATCAATATTTTTGTTTTTCTGATTCTTACTTCATTTAAACACCGCGTTATCTGTGCATCTTCACTGTAATTTACATCATTTACCAAAATTGCACATTGTGCCTTCCCTACCGCGAATTTTACTGTCGTTTTTTTTTTATAGAAAAATTATCTCCGTATACTCTTCCGATTTTGTAATTAACATCGACTCATTTCGGTGTGCAGTTGCGTAAAAAATTAAATCTTATTTCAAGTACTCATTCGATCCAAAGGGAAAAAATTATAGGGTTGTAGGAGTTCTAAGATAAAAATTTACCCCTTCTTGTAGAGCCGACGTATTTACCATTCTCTGGCCAGGTTATAGGCTATATTTTGTTACGTGAGGTAACATAACAACTAAGCAGTGACGATAATAGTACCTAAATCAAGTCGGAAAAAATTTTGCCGTCGGCGCGCTGTTTTGCAATACGCTGCCTAAACCGTTGAATATAGAACAAAATAATGTATTAAAGAATTATGTAGAATCAAAAGTCCTACAATAAAGTCCACGACACCATATGTCTAACTTTTATATTTAAGCCACAATGACTGCTTATGTTACAAAGAAAACATAAAATATTTGGGTTCTGTTTACATGGACTTATGACCTGCAAAAAATAATTCTTATCGAAATAAATGATTTCATAGTCATAAGTACTTAATGTAGATATAATTTTCCTTTTACAGAATCCAATTTGGTCTTTTGGTTTAGGAAAAAACGTGTAATATACATAAAAATAACATATTATTCGTGACAATTCGTGCGAACTATGATAGTGTCGCGTGGAGAGGGAAGGTACTGCGCTCGGCCAGCAGTTGTTTATTTTGTTTTCAATAATTATCTTTTAAATTTAAATAGAACAAAAATTATTTTTACTTTTTGTTCTGATTCAGTTTTGTTAGATAGGTAATTTAAGTGTTGTTTGGTTTTTATTAGAAAAATAACTAATCGTGTTTATATTTAATTCAACTATGTATTTTTTAAATCCTAAACAATAATTTCGTA
This sequence comes from Sialis lutaria, assembly GCA_949319165.1. Taxonomy (NCBI): domain Eukaryota; kingdom Metazoa; phylum Arthropoda; class Insecta; order Megaloptera; family Sialidae; genus Sialis; species Sialis lutaria. Next base: position 13,820,305 of record OX439239.1, read on the forward strand.
GTCCACGCGAGCGAAGCCACGCGGGCCCAGCTGGTATGGTATAACGAATAAATATTTATATGTGATAAATACGTATTTCTACGTTCTTTGTTTTTGATGAACTTTACTAATGACGTTATTGTCGGAATGGTTGAATTTTAAGTACACAAAACTAGATTTTATAACAGTTCAAACTATTTTGAAGTTTGTTTAGATTATAGCTCAACAGAAAACGTTTTTAGGTTATCCATAACAAAAAAATGTAATCCTATTAATCGCCTATGATACAAAACTTTCTCATATACATTTTTTTTACCATAATGCCGCCCCCAGCTTGCTTTGTTGTGCCTAAAACCGGTCCTGCCTAGTGCAATTATTCTATAACGAGGAAAACGCCTGACTGTAGTGGTAATGTTCTTGAAGAAAATATGCACAGAATTCATAATATTTCAATAGAGATGAGATCTGAAATGTCACGTGCTTTTGCCTTAATTTATCCAATTAAAGAAAAACACGAATTCTATTTTATAATAAAATAAATATCAAAAATGTCAATCTATGATTTCTTATATAATGGTCTTTTTTAACGATTTTGATAGTGAATTATTCTTCTAACTATTTATTACTCTTTTTCAGATGAATACAATGTTAAAAAGTGTTGTTATTTATTAAATGTGCATATTAAGGTACATATACATATATAGAAAACAAGTTATTTTATGAATAATATACTATATAAAATAAAAAACTGATATTTCTATGTATATGTTGTAAAAGTAGTACATGCAAAATATTTATTATCTTTATATGTTTTCAATGTTGTAACCATGTAGGGCTTATTTCGAGGAAACATATTCGCAAAATTTCCAAAGTCAAATTTAATGTAATAATCTCCCTGAAATAATAAATTCATTTAGTATAAAATCATTATTGAACAATCACACAGCACAATATTACGATTCCATCTACGAACTTTATTTTATTTTCGACCCACGTTAAGGGGTTATATATGTTATCAATGTAAAAATTTGTACACATATTATGGTAACTTTTAATTGTATTTTAACATTTTTTATTTGTAAAAATAATAATTTCGAAAGCTGCTACAGCTGTTCTCCAGGAGGTCCTCTCAAAAAAGGCGCCCTGTGGTGACCACGATATCTCTGGACTGGATCTTTTAAAATAAAAAACCCAAACGGATTTCGTTAAAGTAATGTATAATTGTACTTAATCGAAGGAATAAACAAAATATTTTTTTTGACAAAATGGCGGTTTTTCAAAAAAAAATTGATTTTTAACAAAAATTTTGACGTTAAATTGTTTATAAAAAAATATTTATCGGTGAGAAAAAACTTTCAATTAATTACTAAAAAATATTCTTAAGAAACTTGTGTTAAAATTTGAGACTGATTGGTTCAACCGTTTCCGAGAAATCGTGGTCACCGACTTTAAAAACACAGATTTGAGAAAAACGCGTTAAAGCTCCGGCCTCCTACATTCAAACGCTCTGAGATGTATTTACAAATATGCGTGTAACTTCGAAAATAATCGTCGGATTGACTTGAAATTTTCTGTGTGTGTACTAAAATATATGTACATTACAAAAATCGATATTTTGAAAATTTTTAACTGTATATAACCCTTTAATATATACATATGAATCTTACTTACTTTTTTATATGGACATCCTACGTCAAACGTTTTTCCATCTTTCAAACCAAAATATGTATCTTCTTCATCAATGTCTGGATCACACACGTCAAGCAATTCTATATCTTGAAATATATAATTGCATTTTGTTTGATCTTCGAGAGAGTCACATTGTACACAATTTCCGATAATCTAAAAATATAAATATTTAATAATAATTTATATTATTATATATAGGTCTGGTATATACGAGTAATACTTCGTTATTTCATGAATTAAGTTCATTATAGTATAGCTACCTCCATATTTTCTGTAAAATCTTCTGTCATTGTTAAATTTACTTCAATGTAGTATTTATCAGTCTCTTTGATCAAATTTACATTAGTTGAATAGAAAAATGTGTGGTTCATTTCTTTACAAGGAAGAAAGTTGGAAAATCGTATTGGTTTCTTTTCCTGTAAAATTAATTTATAAATCAATTTCATTTGACTCATTTACAGTTCTCCTGAATACTGCGGCATTCTATTTGAGAACCTCTATAATACATATGCTACAAAATGTTTTACTGTTAGAAAACTGCTTTTAAAAAGGCGAATATAACTTCAAAGTCTAAAAGGACATTAAATAGTCAAACGATACAGAATAAAGAATGTCATCCTTAATATAAAGCTCAACGTCCCTCTGTCTGTCTATCTATCTGTCCGTTTGTGTACTTATCACTCGAGAACCACTTATCCGATTTACGTGGTTTCTTTTTTAATTCATAGGTACATTCTCTGGCCAGGTTATAGGCTTTATTTTGTTACTTTAGGTAACATAACAACTAAGCGGTGACAATAATAGTAAATCAAGTCGGAAAAAATTTTGCCGTCGGTGCGCTGTTTTGCAATACGCTGCCTAAACCGTTGAATATAGATCAAAATAATGTATTAAAGAATTGTGTAGAATCAAAAGTTCTACAATAAAGTCTTCGACACCATATGTGTAACTTTTATATTTAAGCCACAATGACTGCTTTTATGTTACAAAGAAAACATAAAATGTTTACATGGACTTAAATAAATAGAATAAAAATTATTTTTACTTTTTGTTCTGATTCGCTTTTGTTAGGTACGTATTTTAAGTGTTGTTTGGTTTTTATTGGAAAAATAACTAATCGTGTTTATACTTAATTCAACTATATATTTTTTAAATCCTAAACAATAATTCCGTAGTCCACGTGAGCGAAGTCGCGTAGGCCCACCTAGTTTCATATAAACTGTACACTACTTCCCCTTTACCATAATACATAAACGTTATTTTAGGTCAAGTCGAGTGTCTTCTAGTATCAAAAATATTTGTAATTAATAGCAACATTTAAACTAAATAAAATACAACCACTTAATAATTGTAAAGTGTAAATCTGTAAGTGACCATGGAGCAATAATTCTTTAGTGGTGATTATTATAAAAGTCATTTAATGTAATAATAGGTATTTGCCACAAAAAGTTTCTCACTACAGTACATTACAGTTTATTGCACACGGTTATTAGCGAAGTATATTACATTCACCGCGGAGCGGTACTGGGAAACAAAAACACGGAGTCATTCATTGTCCGATTTTAACCCTGCAGCGGTAGCGGCACTTTACAAACCCAACTAATAAAAACACTTATTGTTAGTGATGGATGGTGCTAGACAAGTGTTACTCTTAGACGCTCTTTATTTTGTTGTAAGTAACATAGTGTGGTGTTTATTTATATGCAACTATGTATAATACTTTATGTAACCACAGTTTTATGTCTTTCATGATATTATGTCTTAAAAATATATTTTTTTCGAATTTTAAAATGATAAATAATAAAAGTGGTTAAGCATTACTCGTTCTGTAAATTTATGAGCTAATATTATCAGCAAGTATTTTCACCAACCTCTAGCATTTACAAAATGCTATAAAACCTGACAGACTTAAATGGCACTGCTATAAGTGTTATGTGATAGAGTGCAACCAGAGCAGGGTTAATAAAATATACACCTGTGTTGTTGATTAATTGTAAACAGCTTTTTCCATAAAAAAGTGTCTATGTATTGAATACTGTAAAAAAAATATTAACTATAGAAATTATGTTATTTTCTATTATTTCTTAGGTAAGTCTCTCTAAAAAACAAATACGTATATAAAGTATTAGGGTTTCAAAATGGTACTTTCCTTCGTCTCGTTACTTTTATTAGACTAAATTAAATTTTAAATTTTTAAGAAGAAAAACTATTATTAATTTATTTTCTATTTGTTTACAAATAATAATTATTGTTAAATGTTCTTAATAATAAATTAATAATAATGCAATGATGGTAATGTAATGAAAATAACACGATGTTTTTGTCCATTTCCAAAGTTCCAATAGCCGCTCTAGATTCGCTGATGATGATGTAACACGACGCAAAGAAGAAAACTAGTTAAAACCCCTGTACAGAATAGAGATGACCTAATAAAAACTTTTTGTGATTGTCTGATATTTGATGTTATTTACGAAACTCTGTTATTTTACTTTTTTCTTTCTATCACTAAATAAAAATTTCTATTTTATATGGTGTTATATCAGTGATAAAAAACTTTTGATGTTTTATTAATTTTTTATTATTTATTATTAGTATTAGGGAGCGTCCATTGATAACGTAAGAATTATAAAGAGGAAGTGGGGCATTAAAAATCCCTACGTGCTTGTTAGAGAATTTTGTAAATTACTTAAGTGTATTTGTTTTATTGTTTGCAGTCCACTGAAGTGACATATTAAGTGTTCTTGTGAGGTCCGTTCATATCGGTTTCGCATATGTTTTATGTTAAGACCGTAATGACTGACCCTAGTTTACCATTAATATTTATGGCTTATTGTGTGAATATACTTTGCAAGTTGAAAAAGGGAAACATCTCAAGAGCAGTTCATATGTCATTAGTTTACTTAAATTATTGGTTTTTGTAAATAGTTTAAAATAGATCTCAAAGTATGTGTGTGTATATATGTGCGTGCTTGTGTGTGTGTGTGGTATATAATATTGAACAGCCCCTAAAAGAGGGGCTGAGTGGAAGTGCAATATTGCTCATTGTGTATTGAGCAGAGTGGAAGAGGACATTACAAAATCTTAATGTGTAGCAAATCAAATAGGTAATGTCTTCATGTGTAGCAAATCAAACAAAGTATCGTAGCCAAACAAATACATTCTCAATTAACAATCATTGTATATAATCTTTGTGTGTGTAATTATCATGTGTAGCAAATCAAATAAAGTCTTGTAGCAAAACAAATTGTGTGTGTAGCCAAACAAATGAATTATCAAGTAACAATTATTGTGTGTAGTCTCAAATTGTATGTGTAGCCAAACAAATATATTATCAAGTAACAATTATTGTGTGTATAGTCTCAAATTGTGTGTGTAGCCAAACAAATGAATTATCAAGTAACAATTATTGTGTGTATAGTCTCAAATTGTGTGTGTAGCCAAACAAATGTATTATCAAGTAACAATTATTGTGTGAATAGTCTCAAATTGTATGTGTAGCCAAACAAATGTATTATCAATCTTGGTGTATGTGAACAAATGTGTTGATGTACAGTCGTGTGTTGTAAATAAACAATAAATAGTAGCAAAACAAATCAACAAAAAAAATTGTATATTATTTGATATCACCACATTATAGGTCCCAGTTCCCGTTTATTTATTTTACAGTGCTTCTTGCGTGGATTTCCTCTTTCTAATTATTTATTTTACATGTTAAAATTGAAACCAGCCATTGCTAATAGACGATCACAGTCGGTTTTTATGTGATAATAGAAAAAGCAAAAGTTTAAATTCTTAAAATTCTACGGTATACTGTGCATTAGTCTCTCTTATTTTTATATTCAGAGGTTATATACAGTCAGAAGACCAAAAAAGGGTTTTTCCAAGAATATTTTAAGAGAAGACTTTTAAATTTATTAATTTGTACAGATATTATGGTAACTTTTAAATGTATTTTAACATTTTCCATTTGTAAAAATAATAATTTTGAAAGCTGCTACAGCTGATCTCCAGGAGGTCCTCTCAAAAAAGGCGCCTTGCGGTGACCACGATATCTCTGTACTGGATCTTTTAAAATAAAAAACCCAAACGGATTTCGTTAAAGTAATGTATAATCTTGTACTTAATCGAAGAAATAAGCAAAAACACGTTTTTTGACAAAAATGTTGATCTTAAATTGTTTATAAAAAAATATTTATCAGTGAGAAAAAACCTTCGATTAATTACTAAAAAATATACTTAAGAAACTCGTGTTAAAATTTGAGACTGATCGATTCAGATTTGAGAAAAACGCGTTAAAGCTCCGGCCTCCTACATTCAAACGCTCTGAAACGTCTTTACAAATATGCGTGTAACTTCGAAAATAACGCCGGATTGACTTGAAATTTTCTGTGTGTGTACCTACTTAAATATATGTACATTAGGGTGTCCCGAAAAAATTTTTTTTTGTTTTCCTTAACGCAAGACCTCTTGAAATTTGTGTAATTGATCGTAGATTACCAAAATAATTTTAAAAATAAAATTAAACTATATCTTTAGGGTTCTACCGATTTTCAAAGTTTTGAAAATATGTCATTTTTATGGTAATATTTCGTTATCTTTAATTTCGGCTCCTGAACCAAATATATATAAAAAAAATTACTTTTGTTCTATGTAGGTGTATTACATACACGACGTTTCGATTTGCATGCAACAACACGTTACCAGCGACTTCGAATTTGTTAGGTTTCAACCTGCAAATTACCTAAAATTTTATCTTGTTTCGAGGATTTTACTCGCGAGTGTTTTCTTCGTAGCCAAAGTAATTTTTATGCTATAAAAGTACAATTGCGATTATTAAAGTGTTAAAAGCGGATTTTGTGAATTTTAAATAATGAATTCGATGCGTAATGAGACTAATTGTGCTATATTGGGACCATACAAAGAACTTGACGATCGGCAGCTACCAATTATAAGGGACGCCATTAAATTTATTTTATTTGTCAAGAATGAACTGAAATTAAAGTATAATAGCAAAGATCCATCCAATTCAGATATATACGCGATTGTTTATGAAGAGATCAACAATATTTGGACCAAAGCTTCGATTCCAATTGTAACTAAGGAAAGAGTTATTCAATTACTGAAATCCTATTTTGAAAAGTACCTCAATTTGAAAAGATACCCCAAAATCAAACGAAACGATAGTTTTGAAAACAAACGAAGTTTTTCGACGTTTCTGCTTGTAAATGCATTTCATTTGAATCTTATTCGTGTTTAAAACCTAAAAAAGTTCCCATCGACGAGAGAAGAACTAACACCGGTTGGAAGGGTGGCGTGATTCAATATTAGAGGAGTATTTGGAGAGACCGTTACAATGGTGTGTTTGTATGCTTCATGCCAATGAGTTACCTCTTCGTCATTTATTTTTGACCTTAGATGGTTGCACTTCGGGTCCTAGAGAATATTCCGGACCTATTGGTAAACAATTAGCTGATTGCGAAAATAAAATGATAACCCAAGCGCGTGGCTATCCAACACGTGCGGTTCACAATACCACGATGTCTTTTTGTGCGGTGGCTGGTAATTTGTCTGACTTGCCGAAAAATGTGGTCGATGAACTAAGTACGGATCAAAAATATCTTTATGAGATATGTCAAGCTGTATCAACTGGTTTCTGTAAGATGGCTTACTTCTGCTAACCGTGTACTCAGACTTTACGTAAGTACTCTTAATCCATCAGAAAATTTGCAATTGCTTATCAACTACGAGGTTAAAGTATATGCTCCGATTTGGTTCCTAATCAAGCAAAATACGAATTTTAAGGACGGAGCCAAACATATTTTTCAACTGATTATGTACTGTTTTTACCCGAAAATCTGATATCTGTTATGGATTCTGTTATCGAAAGATATGCTTTTTTGTGCATCCAGAAAACCTACTTGTATGTTGTTTGATGATAGAGACCACATTCGGGAGCTGGCATTGCAAAGAATAATTAAAAGCTAGAGAAGCTAAAAGTAGCACTAAAAGTAGGATATTTAAACCACCGAAAATTAACTTCTCTGCTAGAGATTACACCGAAATTATTATGTGGTACGTGAGTCAAGTTACAATACCGCCAGTTCATCAACATATTTCTAATGAGGACCTTCAAATCATGGTAAAAAAATAAGAACTTGGAAATTTTTGACTTTCCTTGTCGCACACAATCTGTGGAAATATGTTTTAAACTGGTAACAGAGGCCTCACAAAGTGTAACTGATGCTACTTTTAGAGATGGCTTCATTAGAACCAGGTTGCAATCTCTAGCAGAAATGCCAAATTTTGGACACAAAAAAAAGTTTAAATTCTAAGTTTTTTTTCATTGATTATAAGCTATATTTTGTTTAATTTGTTTTCTTGTGCTTTGTTTCATTAATTTTTATAATAAAATACCTTTTAAACTTGATTTTTGTATTATTTTAGGCATATGGTTTAGGTCTGTAAAAACGTAAAATTTACAAAACTTCAAAGTGCGGTAGAGCCCTAAAGATGACATGCAATTCTGGTTTTTGAATTTTTTGCGTAATCTGTGTACAATTACACAAATTTTGATACCTCTTGCAATAGTGTAGCTCGAAAAAAAATTTTTTTAATACATTACGGGACACCCTAATGTACATTACAAAAATTAAATTAAAAAAAAAAACGATATTTTGAAAATTCTAACTGTATACATATAACCCCTTAAAAAACTTAAGTTTCTCTATTAGAGATTTCAGTATGAAAACGACAACCTATTAGTATAGTTAACATCAATTTAAGATACATATTACATATTCAACTCAATATTCTAAGACAAAACAATCGAAAAAGAAAGATAAGTTATAAAATGATCATTTAAATGAGTTATTATTTGAAAGATGGAGAAGAAATGCAAAAATGTCATTGAATAAAAACGGGACTAATTTAAATATGAAAATTAGACTAGTAACAGCTTGCACTGCGGTGTATAGAATTATTATGTAAATTCCGTGAAACTATACTGTGATGCAAGTTGTAGTTAAGCATTAACAATGTAAACTTTCTTACGGGTCGGTTACATTATCTTCGTCGAATAAAACCAACAAAGACCCATTTCTTGGAGTATATTATAAATGATGTATGGAAATTATTATCTCGTGGATAACTTTATGCTGGTTTACGATTTTGTACTTTTACAAAAAAGTATACATAACAGTAGAAGACTATAAAGTTACCTGAGTTATTTGTAATGTGATATTGTAAACTGCATGTATGTACATGGAACAATAATGTACATATTTAAATAATGGATATAATTAGTTTTATTGATTTATCTTGTGATATTACCATTTTTACTTTTTTATTCTTGCACATAAAATTCACTGTATGAAAAATTACTTATATAGTAATCATGAAAAAAACAAATAAAATTTTTAATGTCTTCGAATCAAGCATGACTATGATATCGATGGCGTTCGTCTGTCTGTCTGTGAATGCTCTACATTTTAGTATATTAGCATCTCTGTTTTTTTAAGGGCATCACTAATTCAGAAATTGATTTTTACTTTTTATAATTTGTAAACTTCTCATTTTTTGATAATATTTTTTTAAATAAAAAAACGTTCTTAATAAAAAATATATTTTAAATAAAAGTTGAAGGGAATATTATCAAAAAAATATGTGAATGATGAACCGTTGACAAGGTATTCATTTCTGAATAGTAATGACATTTATTTTAAGATTATTAAATGATTTCTCTGATTTATAGTTCCAGAGTACTATGTCGTTAAATAGGAGATTTTCTCTAATTAAACTTAAGAAGTAGACATAAGTTTATAATACATACATATTATTTATATACATAGGTGGGCATTAACTCGTTAATCCGTTAATCGTTAATTAATTAAGTTAACAAAATGCTTAACGGATTAAGTTTTAAGTAAACTCAAAAAAATGTTAACGCTTTTGTTAACTTCCGTTAACTTTAGTCCGTTACATTGGTTGTTTGATGACAACTACATAAGAAAGTTGTCGAAATAGCAAAAAAAAGGTCTTCAAACATTTTGGACAGTTAACTTTTAACGGTTAATTTTAACTTTCGTTAAATTTTCGGTTAACTTTAACTTCCGTTAAATTTTCGGAATTTTAACGCTTTAACGATTAACGAAGTTAACTTTTTTATTAACGATTAACGAAGTTAACTTTTCGATTAACTGTGCCCACCTATGTGTATATATGTCGAATTCAAAGAGAGTAATTGAAGAAAATGTTCGGTTAATATTTTTATTTATAGATATATAAAATTTTTATATAAAAATTACAAAAAAATTAACAAAATACTGTTTTCTGAAAACTATTTCATTATTAATGTAAAAAATCTACAAAAGTTAATGTTAGTTATTTATGTTTCTACAATCTACTCTATAGTTTAATAATCTGTAAATTACCAACATTAAAATATATAAATCAACTTTAATACTCGTTAAACATAATTAGAAATTTAATAAACCTGACATCATAAAATCAAAAGTAAGTACATACTTGAACCGCTTGAGCAGCATTCAACGACGGTGGTACGTTAATAGCGACCACCGCGGCAAAAACAACAAGACATATATCTGTGTCGCGCATTTTATGACAGGCACTGGCTAACTTCCGTTTGTCACTCGAACTGACCACTGCAGTCAATCGGGATGATAAATGGCATTTCCCCTCTAATATATTCCTCGCAAAAATGTCTGCTAATGGCGACCATGATACAGATCTCTTCATCTGTAAATGGTCCATGTACTGATGATGGTATTGTGTTATTAACAGTGTTGCTATTTGTATGGGGGGTAAAGGAAACTATTATTTTATATCAATTATACATTTATTAATTTCAGAACGTTTTGTAGAGCGGAATTTCTTATAGGTACCATTTTTTCACACATAACTAATAAATTTAGTTAAAATTATTTATATGTGACATATATGTTGTCATATTGCTATGTATTTTTGTATTTTTCTATTGCATCTTTTAATTTTTTGACTACATATTAATTAAAATTAAAACAATGGGTGCGTTTAGCGAACGTCAGCGGCTGAGATACTGACCATATCGGTTTCGCTAAACGGACCGCTGCGCAAACGCTTACTTCAAGCTGTTGAGTCAGCGCAACAAAAATAACGCTGCGTCAATCAATTTTTAGCTGGCTATTACGTGACCATTTCCTTAACCTCAAAACTTGTTCATAATTAGACAAGTTTAGACTATAAATGTAAATTGTTATAAAAAATTCACATATCAATGAAATAGAAATAGTTTTTGTAGAAGAAAATGTATAAACCATTTTTTTAATGATTTCGTTATTATAAACAACATGATCGTTTGTAAAAATAGTAATATTTGTTTTTTATGATACTATTTGTATTAATAAATGCCCCTGTGGCGTCCTCTTACCGTATTCATAGTAGCTAACCATTATAATTCGAATAAATCCCATATTTACCATCACATGTAACAAATTGAAGGTGGCTTGCTGACTGTAAGCGCACAGTTTAGAGAATTTGGAGCAGTTGACTCAGTATAGTTGACTGCTGACTTTCAACCGCTGAGCTCGCTAAACGCAGCCATTGAGTTGTGTTTTGTTGTTCATAGCTAACCTACGACCTTAAATCATAACTGTCACTCTAATGCCGTGTTTAGACCAAAAAGACATAACATAGTCTTTTTGACAAAATAGCAACAAACCCTATACATTTTTAAATACCTACGAAATGTTTTAAAAACAGTGTTCCTATTTTGTCTTTTTGATCTAAACACAACAATAATTCATAATCAAATTTTAGTTTGAAGTCCTAAATTCGTTCACAACACCAGGCATTATTGTATTGCTCGTATAACGCGTTATTTTTCCCACACAAGCGCCACTGTGCACGAGAATGTATTTATACGCTTGGCCAGTCCTTTAAATTGATCATGCTACATATCTGTTTTGGCTTGTTTGTGTTATTAATTTTGTATACAATTTAATGATGTTTTCACTCGTGGCTAAGGATACAATAATAGAGCTTTGTGTACTTGTTTTGTTGTGCAATTTTTGTTCTTGTTTGTTTTTCTATAGTAAATTGGAAATTGGAATTTAATTGGGCGATTAGTGGACTTTTATCATATCGATAGCTTTTGTCATTAGAAAACACGTTTTTTTATGTACGGATTAACGTGAAATTGAAAATATGCTGCACATTATAGTAGATAAGTCTAAATTGCAAATTTGGCCTGTGTCAAAAATAATTTTCAATATTTAAATTTTTGTCGGCTATAACTAAAAGTTTTCAGATCTTTATTTAGTTTATTTTTATTAGTGCATTTTTATGTACCTATATCTAATTCATTTTAGATAAAACAAATACTTTTGGAGGTAACTAGAAAGCTTAAAGTTTGGAAAAGACGTGATCAAGATAATATCAATTATATATGACTACAAAAAGGACTAAAGCAGGGATGGAACCGATATCACTATTAAAAATACTATTTTTATAGTGGTGTTAAACCTATCTCAATTTTAGTCCTTCTAGACTTCTCAGTTGATTGATTTAAATCATTAAAGTGAGATAACACTTTTTAGTGTACTATATATATTTTTTGGCCAAGCCAGTCTGAAACTATTAAGCTCCTAATGAGGACTTCTTGCGAAGTCGAAATACGTTTCGAGAGACATTGTTTTATTGTGATTTTGGCGGCTATTACACTATCAAATAAATGTCATATTTCTTTAATCAAATAAATTTTAGACACATTTCCTTGTTAGTGTAACATTCGCCTATGTTAAATGTGATAAAATTTCTTAAGGTAGTTGGTCCGTAAACATGTTTTCGTCAGATTTTGTTTAAATTGCACAGGAATATTCCCTAGATTAATATCTGAAAAATAGCCCATTTTTATTAAAATTGACCATCTCAAAGTCATGAAAAACGATCTCAAAGTTTATATTTTTAACACAGCTTATATGGACTAACCGGACACTAACGTAACGTTTTATTAGATAAAATTTAAACGTAGCGTCAGATTTTCATAAAAAACTGACATGTTGTATATTTATATGAAAGAAAACAGTATACAAAAAATTGGAATTATTGACCATCCTGTTATTAAGATTTAACCAGATTTAACTACCAAACCATCACATAAATTACAGTATTGTTGACAATGTGGCAACAACGTATTCATTTGATTATAGTAAAAAATACACGAAATGATGAAATAATTTTTTACAAAATATGATAAGTGGATTGAAGGGAATTATAATCGATTTCATTAATTATTAATATATTCTGTGGTAGTTTAGATGATAAAATATAATCATTTGACAAGTAGTTAATAGTAGATAATCTACAGCGTTGCCATGATCATTTCTCTAAATTAAAAATATGTACTCATGGCCTAATGTGATCACATTATGATGGACCAACTACCTTAAATTAAAAAAATATATTAGTGTATGTAATAAGTCATCTTTTATAATAATTATAATATTTCTCTGATCATAGATAATGACAATCTCAATATTTGATCAAATCTTTGTCTAATATCTTTCACATATTTATTTGATAGTGTAATAGCCGCCTAAGTTGGCTCTCTCACCGGAGCATTATAGCCACACAGCCATAAAGTAACAACTAATTAGCAACTAGCAATATAGCGATATCATATTTCTTTGGTGTGAAACAATATGACCGATTCAATGTATATTGACCGATAACAATAATATCGCTAGTTATAAGTTGCTAGTTGCTATATTGCCCCGGTGTGAGAGCCCACTAAGGTGTACCTATATTTAGTTTTAGTAATTTATATCATATATGTATATTGTATATGTATTTTTTAAATCCTAGTATCTTTTTACAAATCCATCGGTTCTCTCATCTGTTTTCAAAGTTAATTCCAATGAAATCCAAACATCACATCATGTCATTGGTCACGCATACTAACACACACGCATACAGCGTAAATTCATATATTCATGTATGCATGCATAGAGATCATATTCAAATAGCCGGAAACCACGTTTGACATTGTTTGATGTTTCCATCGGCTATAAATGAAGGGGCTGTATGTAACGTCTACACCATAGGCCGTTTGTAAACAGCGAACCGAATCGAAATGCACCACTGACATTATTTTATATAATACGCAATCCGTGATCGTGCAATATATCGTACAGATTTACTGCAAACTGGTTAATGTTGTTGTAAATGTTTTGTTAGACGGATTTTGGGAGATTTTGGAATTTGTGGATATATTTGTTGTATATATGAAGCTGACATGATCAACTCTATAAAGTAAATCGTTTAATATACAATTTTATCTAAGGGATATGCACGTTTTAAATGGTAAATTAATTTGGTTTAAATTTTGATCTTTACAATGAAATGATAAAATTAGTTAAAGTTAACAAATACGTTTATTTGAAAATATTTGCTTCAAAATACTAAATGCAAGATGAAAGATATAAATCTGAGATGTAGCTAATATTCATGGCCTATTTAAACAATTAATTTTATTTGTTGAAATAAAATATTGATTCGAAAATATCTACTTGTAAAAAAAATAACTCTCAATACGAAAGTGTATTTTTTGTTTTTATATAAGACTAGCTGCAGCAGCTAGGCCCGCGTGGCTTCGCTCGCCTGGGTTACGGAATTATTGCTTAGGATTTTTGAAAAATATAGTTGAATAGTTAGTGCTAATTATGAGATAAATAATCATTAGACAAATATTTGAATTTAAATATACTTTGCATAATGTTATTTACTGTTCTTTTCTCTTTTTCTATCTAAAGACAAATATTTGATCGCAGTGCCTCTTTGGAAACAATATTTCTCGTTTTAAGATATTTCCTAAACTATACGACCAAATTGGATGCTGTAAAGGGCAAATTATATCTAAATTAAGTACCTACTTATGACGATGAAATCATTTATTTCGATAAGGATTAAAGTTTTGCAGGTCATATGTCCATGTAAACAGAACCCAAATATTTTATGTTTTCTTTGTAACATAAAAGCAATCATTGTAGCTTAAATATAAAAGTTAGACATATGGTTTCGCGGACTTTATTGTAGGACTTTTGATTCTATACAATTCTTGAATACATTATTTTGTTCTATATTCAACGGCTTAAGCAACGTATTGCAAAACAACGCGTCGACGGCAAAATTTGTTACGACTTGATTTACTATTATCGTCACTGCTTAGTTGTTATGTTACCTAACGTAACAAAATATAGCCTATAACCTGTCCAGAGAATGTACCTATGAATTAAAAAAGAAACCACGTAAATCGGATAAGACAGACAGAGAGACGTTGAGCTTTATATATATTAAGGATTCACCAGTAACTTGTCTTCGCATTTTGGCCTCCCTTCAGAATTGGCAAATCTTTCGTTTGTTTCTTAAGACTTTTTAGTGAAAGAGGTGTCTATTTTTTCTAGTGAAACTTCTAAAAGCTTTTAAATAAAGTATTTGAATCTTCTTGATAAATAATAGATTTTGTTAAATACAAAACAATTTTTTCTTGTTTCTTATAAAATGTTTCTCTAACCTAGTATATTAATGTGAAACTAATCGACAAAGAATGTATGCCTTAGTTATAACAATAGAGTTCTTCATTTGATATCGAGTATGTTACCTTTTTCACAGCACCGTGGATCGCGGTGAGCCTTGATGATGCGAAGTAACGCAACATTAGGTAGACACATTCTGTCTATGCAGGTGATTCTGCAGTTAGCAGACGTTTTTGTCCATTTATCACCGCACTGATGCGTACGTACGGTTTGTTAGTTCTGTTTTGATAAATGGTACACATAATTAATATAGTGGAACTTTAAGCTCACACTCACTTAATGAAAAACCTTGCTAACATTTTTCATCTGTATTTTATTCGTGTTGATTTTGTGATTAATTGTTTTTAAACATTTATTTAATTATTTTTACCACTTATATGTATTTATTAATAATTTATAAGTTTTTTATTTTTTAATTTTTTATTGGTGCTATCAGTATCAAATTAGTGAAGACTAACTGATATAACATTTTTACAATTTTATCTAACCATAGAAAACTTGCATTTAATTGAAATATCTATTAATTGATATATCAAAAAAATCTTAGATTTTTTTCTTAATTTTCTTATTTTATGTTTTACAAAATAACTTTCTCCTATACTTATCGTTAGTATTTTTTTAAAGCACTCGGATTTTTTTTAATTCGTTTAATTCAAGAATATTTTTCAACAAAATACAAAACTTATTAGTACACAGGTAGAAAGGTTTACTTGAGCCAAATAACCTTGTTTTGTATATAACGAAAACAATATTTTCTTAAGATAAGAAATATATTCTTAAACCAACTATAGTATTCTTGGACGAAGAAATAATGTAGTTGGATTAAGAGTACTTTTCTTATATTAAGAAAATATTGTTTTCGTTATATACAAACAAGATTTTCTTGGTCCAATACAGTTTTTTTTGTGTGTAGCCGAAAGTTAAATAAGTAAGTTTATGTACATTAAAATATATTTAAAAAATTGTCCATTCAACAATTTTAAAGCACAACAAATCCGATATTTTCCCGAATTAAAAAGCCAATTATTAAAATATGTACTTTACGTGCTTAGTTCTCTTAAAATCATAAACAAACAAAAATATAAAATTAAAATGTTTAATATTAAAAATACAAAAACCAATAATTCCAACATCTGAAATCAGCGCCGTCCAATATGCATACTGTGCACAAACATCTGTAGTATGTTTTCACTTGATAGAATCACAATATCGTAGTTTGCGTTTACTTTCCACGCCATTTCTTGCACCTGTTACGCGGCGCCACGCTGCGGTCTAACGGCTCACACATATTGTCAAAATTTACTCATAATAAACTGAAAATTGCCTCATAAAAAGCCCAAGTCTCCGTAACATATGATGTCATATTTTAACTGTATCAATTCTACACGTTAGTGTGAAATATGGATTTGTTTTTCATGTTCATTACTTTCAGATTAATATTGTTGTTATAAATGGATGTTGTTATTAAACCTTCATTTAATGGATAACTAACATACATAAGTCAAGAGTTTTAATTGATTTTGCTATTTATTACAAAAATAATAGTATAACTTAGTTTCCTCCGCTGCTTCGCCCGCGTGTATTTTCTTGTTTTTATCTATACCTATTAAAGAGTTTGTCCTTAACCACTCACTCACTCATATATCAACGTACAGCCCAAACCCCTGAACCTAGAAACGTGAAATTTCAAAGGTGCCTTCCTTTTATGTTGTAAGCACTCACTAAGAAAAGATTTCAAAATTCAACCCCTATGAGAATGGGGAGGGTGGTAAAATTTTGATATATTTATCTTCATAATTGTTCATGATATTAAAGTAAATTCGGATCAATTAATATTCAGTTAAAAATGAAAGTTCGATATTCAAGCCCTAATAGCATGGGATGTGGACGAGGATGGATTTAGATATGTTTATCTGCATACCTGCTTTACTTATAAAGGTAACATCGGGCAAAATAGTCATCTATTAAAATAAAAATTTCGACATTCAACTCCTAATGGTAAGGGTAAACAGGGTCTGTGTTTTTGATATGTTTATCTGTATAGCTGTTTACGCTATAATGGTGGAGTCGGGCAAAATAATCTGCAATTAAAAAAATCGATATTCAACCCCTAATGGCGAAGGTAGACAATTTTTACTATTTTTAACTAACGATAAGATCTGAGATATTTACGTTTTTTTATAGGTAATGAATAAAAATCAATATAAAAAATGTAATATGTCATCCCCTATCACGTATAGGTGGTTCTAATTAGTTTCAAAGTTTACGCGAGCGAAGCCGCGGGATTCCGCTAGTACTAAATAGATATCGGTTCAGTAGTTTTTGTGTCGTGCGTGATGTTATGATATGTGACAATAATAAATAATTTAATTATTACTTCTTCTTTCATGTTTTCCGATCATATTGTATAATCTAATAAATATGTTGATAAACGACATAGTTATAAATTATATCAATCCATTGATGTCCAATTATTTTCCCGTAATTCGCCAACTAGTAAACTAGAAATGACACAAAAGTTGCGTAACATATGACGTCATATTTTAACTGTTTCAGTCCGGGAGCTTTTATCATTTGAAATATAGATTCGTGCGTAGTTGGTATATTATTAAAGCGGTTATTTATTGTTTAATATGTGTTGACATTTCAGTTATCTTTAGATCAAATATCCACTGTAATTTATAAGCCTACTGCTGTTCACTGAAGGATTGATTTTAATTTATTATGCATTACAAGTTTGTTAAAATGAGCACTGTTGATATATGTCATGATTTATTGAGAGTGATATTCATTTGTTTTCGAATTTGCTTGGTTATGTTTGTATAATGGATTGTTTACACACTTGATTTTTGTATCAGTTTATTAATATTTGATTTTAACTACTTTTTATGATCTTTATAAAAAATACCTTATTTATTTATTGAGGTTATCTAATGTTGTTGTTTTTTCTAATCATCCAGTAGTGTCGCTCTATTCCATGACAGTAGTGGTGGCGTAAAGTAATTAAAAAAAAGTAGAGTTGGTAATATAAATCCATTACTATAATTATTTTTAAATTCTTTAAAAAAATATATAATATCGTTATGAATAACGAACATTTTTTGATAAAACATTCTATTACGGTATTACTGGCACCGACACTAGTCTGCCACTAACGTAGTTTTCAAGTTTGACAGATAAAACAATATTTTCATAAAAAAGCAAAGCTACTGAGAAGAACTTTACAAGTTTAAAACACTTCCGAATTAGATTTTTTTTTAAATCTGTATCTGACAATGAGTATCGTGACTTGGCACCACCATTGCTGGGTTAATAGTCAATATAATGAAAATTTTACTATTATTTATAATAAAAAAACTGTTGCTCATGAAATGGTCTTTGCAGAAAAATTTTATTTAAAAAAAATAAGAAAAAATATAAGTTACAATGTAACTGCAGAGATTTTATTGGAATACATTTCATATGGTTAAAACTAGATGGCCTCTGATTTGTAGTTATTTAAATACGTTTAATTATAATTGGACTCAACGTGTATACAAATCATAGCTTTCTAAAATAAAAATATTATTGCCTTTTAAAATATATGTAAGCATTTATAGTATTTGTAGTGAATGGGTGATTTTCAATTTAAATAAAATTTGAAATAGTTGATCAGGCACTAACAGGTTAATTTTAATAATTAATTGTTGCTGATACTTATTCATTTTGTTTTTTTGTTTGCTCAAAATACTGCTTTGTAATATTTATTTCCGTTATGACATATTTGTTTACTTTATAGATTAGTTAAAGCCATATTGGTTTCATATTAAAATGAATTATTTGGGGAAGCTTTTCATGCGAAGATTTTTCCATTAACAAAAGATTATTGGAGATGTAATACAATTGAATACAATAATGATACATATTCGCTTACGGAAAATTGAGATAAAAATAATTTAATACAATTATTATCATACAATATCAATAAACATAATAAAAATATTTCGTTTTTAGGCTTCCGTGATGCTCTTGATATGAACCATGGATTTTTGTTCATAGTACATATGTATTTACCGGATCATTTTGGTCGATCTTTTGGCCAACGTTTCGTTGCATATTGCAGTGGACTATATCTTTAGGGCTCTATTAAAATGTGATATATTGAAATAAGAGAATAAAAAATCTTTTGCATATTCATGTTACTCTTTTTTCGGAAACTACCTTATTCATTAATTATTTTTGCAAAGTAAAACTGCGCTTTTGTAGAAAAAATATATATAAACCCAAGTAAAATGGTTGTACCTATTATTATTTTCTTTTTCAACTCGACGTTCATAACTGAGCACCGTTAATATTTCACCGCAAAAAAAGAAAACTATAAAATTGAAAAATAAAAAAACGTATATTATTCAGATTATGCCGAGATATGCAAATTAATCACGTCAATTACAATTAAAAATTACTCTCCCTTCATGAAAATAAACCTATGTACATTAAAATGAAAAACGGTGCGGGAGGAGGACAAATTGACGTGAACGCGTCCGACAGAGACGAACGTACAAAGTGAGCAGGTTTGCAGTGCGTATGTGGGAGTGAGAGAGCAGGTGGAATGTCGAGCTCGTATCTAATTGTGTAACTGCAAATGATAAACCGTTATCTTCCGTGGAATAGCCGGGCTCTGTTGAAGAGCGAACAGAAAAGCACAACCGATATCAAACATTGCTAATACACTTTTTATACGCTTATTTCAACAACTGAATTTTCAACACCGCATGCCTGGTTTTTGTTTTTCGGTTCGTGCCAAATCCAGTGGCGGCTCGTTAAGTTTAATTGTAATGTATTTGCCCGAGAAAGAAGAATGAATAACAAAAAAATACGTTTTTTTGAATATATTGTCTGCGTATATATGAAAAGTATAAAGATTTTCTTATAGTACTTTAATAAAGTAAATCTTACTTACTTACCTTGTAATGTAATATACTATCGAATGGATTGATTTGGATATTGAATTGTTTTTTAATAAATAAAACATATAACGAAATACTAGAATTTTCTTGTAAAATATTAACCCTACGCCTTAATGTACCAATCGATTTGGTATAAAATATAAAATTAACAAATAGTGCTGACATACACATGTTTTATAGGCTTTGCTATGCGATATGTTTTTGTAGATTATTTGTATATGTTATGCCACTGGTTGCGTATGTGCATATGTTAGTGTGTGCGTGAGAATGTACATTTGTTTACATACATATGTATGTAGTCTATGAATATTCATAATTGTGAAAGGCATACATGTGTTAACAACAATGTGTAGTGTAGATGATCGAGAGTGTGGCCAGATATTTAATAAACATATGAACGTTTGCAGTCGTAATTAACTCGGATCACTTTTTAAAAAACTCAATATGTGTGCATATGTGCGTCATACACTCACGGTTGTTTATTTGGAGATTGTTTGATAATGATTTCAAAACAAATGAATATTTTTTCAAATTCAAAATTGTGTATCTTAATATATAAAACTCTTGGTGCGTATGTATGTACCACGGATCATCAGACCTAAACCACTGGATGTTTCAAAGCCATATTCACACCATATATCTGTTTGGTTTTTTGAACCCGGTAGGTGACTGTGGGGTCGAGATATTTAGGAAAATGAGAAAACCCATTCAATGGCTACTATGTTTTTATATAAATAACAGTGACATCACGAAAACAAAACACGATTTTAAAATAAAATATTTTTAGTATTTTGACGTGAATTTGACGTTTAAAAGTTTATCAAATATTAATAGCTACGTACTAAAAAATTATATACCTATCTATTGGTGATAACCGAATTGTAATCGGTACGTTTTGTTGTATTTCTTAAATTCAGTTGTTTTCAATTTAAACAGGTATACTACATAATTTTATTATTTTATTTTATCTATTCAGTACGTGGGACACGTGTTTTTAACATAACCTACGATGCAGTTTATTTATATTCTTAAAATATAGTGAAGTTACCTATACAAATATGCATACACGACGACGTTTAAACATCGGTCGAAATACTCAAAATACACAAAATAACCCTAACAAATTTAACACCATAACAATGAGAAAGAAAGAGCATGCTAATTATCTTTTGGCAAAACAACGTTTGCCGGGGTAACTAGTATTATTATATAAATGGAAAAATATACACAAGACCAAGATTTTTATAGATCTCCTGAACATATAAGACCAAGACTTTTTACGAGATGAGATCGATTTCCCCTTATATAATTCGAGACTTCAGTTTCAAAAGTCGAGACGATACTAGACATACTTGTTTCATCATCTCGTCTAATGTGTACCCCTGCTTATTATTTAAAAAAAAACTATGACGCTAATCAGATACTATGTTTAATGTTCGAAAAGTTTAAGAAACACTACCCTCAAAAGAAAAACCAGAGTGTAGACTCTTTTGAGCAAACATAACATGTGAAAAACGTGCATACATTACACGTGTGTGTACGCCGGTCCATGGCGCGTCCTGTGGCTGCAGAACAAACACTGTCAGTAAATCCGCAGCTGTGACATTTACCTGCCACCCACCCCACCAGACCCATAACGCGCTTGTCGTCCTTTCAATGACGCTCTTCGTTTGTACCTTCAAAGTACTCAAATTTCAAATATTTATACTGCAGAGCGGGATCGGGTTATATTTTTTCAGTAGATGATTGATTGAACCTTTCTTATACAGATATAAATCTCTATATGTAGTATCTCGGATGGCCACTACTATATATCAGTTTTATATATTATTTATAGGCTTACTACTTTTACAACTTATTATAATTGCTTACAACTTTAACAACTTAATTTAATTATAAAAATACTACTTGACAACTTAATAAACACAATTTAACTACTTTACAGCTTAAATCAACTTTACAACTTAATTCAACAGTACAACTTATTGTTAGTTCGAATTCCACTGCTTTCACCATCTTGCTGCTTCTCTCCCACTACTCCTTCTTCTTCTTCTTGTCTACCTTTTTCAACCCTTTGACTACTGTTTATTTTTCCCACCCTACATATATAATGAACAATTGGAAATGTTGTTTAATAATTAAAAAAAAAAACAGGAATTACAATAACATTAATAAACATTATTTAATAGTACTCATGGGTAGAACATATCAAAAAATAAAATAAAAATAAATGCATCTAAAAAAAGTTTAAAAAAAGTTAAATATACTTATCGCTAATATTTTGACAATACCTGCTTAATTTTACATCTTAATAGTTTTTTCCCCTCCTTTTTGGCATTACTATAACTTGATGCAGTCAGTTATAACCGGATGAACACAACCTGCTTCCGACGTGGATAACATATAGGAAGGAAATGTGCTCGGGATTAATCAAGGCAGGTGACACTTAAAAGACCATTCGATTCACGAATAATATTTTAAAAGTTACACGATAGAACATAGTCTTAATAGTATTGGGCTGTCAGGTAGCCGTATGAAAATTATTTGTTTATATTATTCCACCTAAAAAATCACTTTCAATACCAACCGATTCATTTTTTTTTGCTCTCCTGCAAAAAATGTAAATATGTAGGTAGTTAAAAGGTATTGTCAGATAACTTTTAAATCATTAAGTTCAACATTTTCTTCTTTCTTAGTACCTACACCTACATACATTTTCAATTTAAATATTAAAAATTTTTAATTAAAATCCGATTAAAAAATGTAATCAGATATCAGACCATTAATGGAGATCTATGTTTCCAAACATCTTGAGTGTATATTTTGTCGATTTTCTATTTTTATTTCATTATTATTTTCATTCTTTATTCATATTCTATTTTTTTTAAATCAAAAAGGTATCAAAATAATCTACCACATAAAGTTAAGTTATTCTTTAAATAATAATATACTATTTTCTTTTGCATGACTAATTATTTAATTCACCTTAAAAAATCCAAACCATACAAAAAATTCAACTACCTTTACGTCATCTTTTTACTGCATACCTACCTACTACCTACATCACGATAACCACCCAAAAAAAAAACATTATAAAAAATATATCCCCACACAATAAACAACGAATAGGACCACTGTAACTACACGTTTCCACCTCAGTGACATTTACCTGCGTCGCCTCACACTCGTCGCGATGACCTACGCCCCTGACCTCAGCGAGTGGAGATGTTTGAACTTGAGTGCTGACATCTGATAGCCCACGAGTTGATAAAGAATGATGTTTATAGACTTGGTCAACTCTCCGACAGTTTTTTCTTCTTTCTATCTCCTTCTCTCTCTCTACTCTTATGTGCGCTGTATGAATATAGCGTACATTTAAAACTCTATGTGTGTGTGGGTATGTATCTGTGTGTTTTACCTCTCTCAAGAGTTGAAATAAAAAACATGTAGAGTAATGTAGACGTCTTGAAGGATTTGTTAACATGATTGTTTGTTTAAATAAAACTTGATTTTTTTTAACATATACCAGTAATATTTTTTGTTTCAGTTTTCATTCTTTATTTATTTTCCTAGATATAACTAGAAAATGTGTATCTTTGTTTTATAATGGTTTGAACATTTTGAAATCCTCGGACATCAATCTAGAGTTCCATATTTTTAACGTGACCTTTTTTTACAAATATATTGAATTTATATCCCCATTTATCAAATTGAAAACTTACATAATCAATTTGATAACAATTATATTCGGTAGAATCTGTGTTACCTTACTATACACTGATAGAAAGGATTTCTCAAACCAAGTAAACTTTGTTTTGTATATAACGAAAACAATATTTTCTTAAGATAAGCAATAATCCTTAAACCAACTATAGTATTCTTGAACGAAGGAATAACGTAGATGGATTAAGTGTATGTTTCTTACATTAAGAAAATATTGTTTTCGTTATATACAAAACAAGGTTTCCTTGGTCCAATACAGTTTTTTTCTGTGTACCAACTTCAAAAGTATTATTATTCTAATAACGATTCAATATTTTTTTAACTTTCAATTTTATGCAGAAAATAATTTTTGTAGAATCAATTAACATCTGATATTTATATTTTTCAATTTATAAAGCAGTGTACGATTGAATGAAATATGCATTTATTAATATTTTGTATTTATTAATAACAAGTATATATTGTACACTGTACAGTGTATAGGTATCAAAACGAAATATGTACTTATATAGAAATAATCCAATATGAAAATATGCAATAAACAATAATATTCAATTATAAATCTATAACAGTGGATATAAAATATTCAACAGACATTTGAAAATTTCATTTAGTATTATGAACACGAAACACTCAACAGCTTTCAAATAAATTCAGTATGATATATTAAACATTTCTTTTAAAGCAATTTTTTAGCTTATAAAAGATCACAAAAAGCGCATGCAAAATATAAACAAAATTTTACAACCAACCCGAACTCGATTTATATCAATTACGTGAAAATATATTCAGATATTCTAGAAGATACTTTCCAGACGCGCTTTGGCGTACCTCTATATACATTTATTCAATAGAGCCCTCGGTATTTGTTATATGTATATATGTTGAATGAAAACATTTACAATGGGTATTAGAAAATAAACCGAATTAGCTTTTCTTGGAAATTTCTCTTTGATTTGTGATTCAAAGGAAATTTGCACGTAGATACGTGCTAATTAATTGGAAAATTTTACTTTAAAAGTTATTTTCAATAATAATGTACACAAGTTGATTTAAAATCATTCACAAGTTACAATTTAAGATATTTAATTCTATATATATTAGTATAGTTTTTACTTCATGTAATGTTTTTTGATACCTTTTTATGATATTTATTTGTATTTATGACGACTTTACATTATGACAGTTTTTTTATCATTTTATGACCATCATTATTTATTTTGTTATTTTATGTTTGACCAAAATTTAAAATAATGGGCAAAAAATGTTTTTTTTTACTATCCAATATTTATTGGAAAGATTGAATAATACAATTATTGTTTATTTTTCAAATAATATTTTTCTATAAGCATCACATATTATATCTAATCCATTATCAATCCGGAGTACCTCTCTAGAAACAGAAACACCAACTCTGATGCCCGGTATTATAAAGGACCTACCAAATTTGCAAGCTTGCTAACACTCATAAATGAGGTTATTAATTTTGTTATAGTATCTATGGATTAGTTATGGAATTTAGAGCAGTGACACTTCAACGTATTGTAACACAGTTGGCGACTCTGACTGTATAAAATAATTTTCATAATAGCACAACTGTTTTAATACCGTTGGTGTTTACATACAACGCTTGCGCGAAATCTGTCAAAGTCATCATAAAACGCCAAGAGAACTGTCATATAAGTTTGGTATCTCATCTGAGAGTGTTAGCAAGTTTGCAAATTTGCTAGGCTCTTTATAATACCGGACATGAGACATATGTATATTAGCTCTCTTCAGTCAGATTATTCTACATATATAGGTAACGTCTTATTACAAACTGATTTAGATTCACAGTCGACTATTTTCTTTCTATAAACACCACACAATATATATAGTATTACCAATCCGAAGTACTTAACCCATATAAACAGAAACTCCAACCCTGGGACTTACATTACACGTTTCATTGCAAGCCGATTTAGATATACATATACATACGACTATTATCTTTCTATAAACAACGCACAATATATCTATAGTATTATCAGTCCGGAGTGCCTCACTAGAAACAGAAACCCCAACCCTGGGACTTAGCTCTCCTCAGTCAGGCAATTCTGGAGAACGTCTAGTTGCAAGCTGATTAAGGTCCACAGTCGACTATTATCTTTCCCTATCTGTATCCGGCGCCATCACTCTTGCAAGGCTTTGCGGATATTTTTCCACAGAGGAATAACATCCAGCTTTACCACGCGGTCAGATAAATCTGTTTTCGTATCGAACAGTAAATATCAGATCATCCACTCGTTATTTGATAAGATTACACGATTAGCTACTGTGTTCGCGCATCCAGATCTCCTTATTGATTTATTTCATTCCGGAAATCAGTTTTATATTGTTTTAAATTATATCTATACACTCATATGCTTAGTTATCCAGTTAATAAACTTGTTGATACAAAAAATCGAATGGGTAAGTTATCGTTATTCGTTAATGAATTATTTAAAATATAAGAAAAACTTCTCCTGCTAAGCGACATGGAATAATAAATCATAGAAACTTTGGTATTGCTTAAAGCAGTTCCCTATATCTAAAATGATGTTACAGTAAAAACTGGTTATAGCGACAACGGTTAATACGACGTATCGATTTTAACGACTCAAAATAAAAGTTCGAATCAATCCCATACAATTGTATTTTTACCGGTTATTACAACTATCTGCTTTTACGACCTTATATGACCAGTCCCTCCGATGTCGTTATAACCGGTTTCTACTGTATAATTGAAAATAATCATTAAGTAGTTACAAACCTTTAAGTACCTAAATAATATATTAAAGCTAACTAATATTTTCATTTGACAATTTTAATTTTGGCAGAAATTGTTAGTTACAGTTCATTTATTTTTATTTAAATCTATTGGTTCATTTCTTCTATTACTGAAAATAATTTTCTGTATTTTATAATATAATTCTTTAGAACTTATAAGTAGAAAATTTAAGTTTTTCAACAAGTTTTATATACTTGATCTCCGTATGCCGATGTTTTTTATCCACTTTTTTTAAATGGCTGTTTCTAATAAACGTTTGATCAAATTTATTTTAAATTTTAGTATACAAAACTCTATAATATGTGTATTGATGTCGTTAAACAGAAGATATATTTTATGATCAATTAAAACGATTTTTTGTAGTAACCATAATTTAAATGTTAAGTAGTTTTAATAGTTTATGTTTATAATACAAAGAGTATCTATATGTTATATTGTGTATGCCCGATATAATAGATTATATAATTAAAAACTACCGGACTAGAATCCCGGATTAGTTTGAGTAAAATAATTTTACCCTTTTCCAAATGAAGCCTAAGAAATCCAACATGACTTCGAGATATATCAGGCACATATAAAGGAGGAATGAGTTAAGAGATAGAATGTACAATTTTTCAGTATCCTCATCTTTAAAAATTCTAGATACGGGCCGAATACAAAATTTAACTTTGATCAAAAATACGATCTTCAACCAGAACTCATACAATCACGTTAAATTAACAAACAGAAAATATTTGCAAATGAATATTTGAAAAACAAATAAAACAAAAATAATCGAGTATTTCATTAACCCTTTGGTCATACAATAATTACTGGGCCCGTATATAGTCGATCCATGTTGATTGAAATGACAAATTGTTTTCTATAGATTCACGTTAATTGTAGATAGTAGATGATAGTGGCATTCTGGGCGAATGCTATTCAACAGCCAGTCCAAACAGTCTCTGATTGAATTATATACAAACGCGGGTAATGGTGTAATTGTAATGTACACAGTTTTTATTTGCGTTTGCTATCAATTACTCAAAACTTTATAATTACTGTACCTATCATTTAGATGGTTTTGATCTTGGTTTGGGAGTGAGTAATAAAAAACAATATTAGTTATAGACAGTGGCGTACGCGGGGGGTAGGGAGGGGGGGGGGGGTCAGAACCTCCCCCATGCCATCTGTGATCTTTTTTTAAATCAATATTAATAGATATTATTCCCAAAAAAAACTATTAAATTTTATTAATTCTAGCATTCTATATTACATTGCAAATTGCAACATTTACTTTATTTATAGTTCGTTTTTTTTATTATCATCGAGAAATTGTGATTACAGCAGATCAGATTTTTAATGAATTAGCCAAGAATCCAGGAAAGCTTGAATTGCGTTTCTTACTAATTGTAAGCTGTAATGTATTGTTGTATATTAAATAAACTTGGTTTTCTCTTTGACTCCTCCCCCCATAACAGAATCTTGCGTACACCACTGGCTATAGACCATGCATGTTCTCTAGTTTTTATACAGTACCAAATTTAATTTTTAAACTTACTCAGTTCGGGGTGAGGGGGGGGGAGGAAATCATGATATTTTAATGTGTAAATATTTTTTTGTTTTTTATATGATAACTTTGACTTTTAAAAAAAAAAATTTTTTGTTTTAATTCTCTAATTCTACATGAAAAATTAAGAATCTTTTGTTTGAAATATTTTAGAATACCTATGTTTTTCAAGTGATTTTTTTTTTTTATTTAAAATAAATTAAGTTAAAAAAGTTATTGGGAATTTAAATGCTGTTGGTTTCTTGACTTTTGACATTTTTCTCACTTTATACTTAAGGGAGGTAATAAAATTGTTAACATATTTTTAAGTAAAAGTTCCCTGACCCATACTCTACCTACCAGGTAGGTACGTAAATATAGCGTCTGATAAAGAATGAAAAAAAATGAATAAATATTGATTTTTAATTAATGAATTTTGTAAATATATTAATATTAATTTATGAAGAAAGCAAAACAAAAAATCCTAATTATCTACTATATAGAGGCACTGATTTGATCTTAGACATCACATTTTAGAAATATGTTTTATTTTTTATACTCTTTAATCATTATTTCACGACTGAAATGATTCCAACAAATAAATTTATATAGGGCATATGAATAGAGTTCTTAAAGAAAATTGCCGATATAATTACGTCTCTTGTAATTTTTGCAAACCTTCCATGCATTCAAATTCATCTTAAATAGAACCGTTCGTGAATGAACTGTTAATTAGGAACAAAAAAAAAATATTCTGCAAATTGTACGTAGCTAATCGATTTTCAATTAGCAACTTTTTTTATTGGCCTAAAATATGCGCGATTTGATTTTTATGTAGTTTTAAAAATTAGAGTACCAGCTTTATCTGAATTGGGGTTTTCTTTTATTCTTCTTCTTTCTGAATGCATTGTTTAATTTTTACCCCTTACAGGACTTTTTAATTGCTTCTTTTTTTATTCTAACAATAAGTTTTTTTTCTAGTGAAACTAATACTGAAAGGAAAAGTATAAAAACTGTAAATAAATCCATAAAATGTATTATTTAAATTTTTGTATTATTTAAACTATACGTTAATGATAATTTTAGATAATATAACTATTCTAAGATTCAATTAAAAAAAATAAAAATAAAATCAATACAAAATTGTGTTACTGGAAAATTATTTATAACAGAAACTAAAAAAGCATCATTTACAAACAATTGAAAAAGTGTATAAATATTACTAATAATTAATTAGAAAATTAAAGTAAAAAATATTTAAAACAACATTTAAATTAGTTCCAAGAATCCACTCAATTTGCATAGCTTCAAATAAAATAAATAAAAAACATCAACAACCGCTTCTTCAGCGTATAAATGAAATAAAAACACACATACACGCAGTTCACCTATATTTTATACATTCAGATCATCATCACCTATTGTGCCGGCAATAATGACTAACACAAAAACCATTTTACGAGTTGAAATAAAAAAGCATATTGTTGTGACTTTAAGGCAAACTGTAGGCAGGGATGTAATAGTGAAATATTAGCCCTGTGCATAAATTATTATGTTTATTTTGATTTCATTTTATAAAACTATTTTGTCTATTGATACGAAACCTTAATTGAAGGATTCAAATGCTTAAATGAATAACTAATTTTTCTGTCAAATACATAGTTCTTGTGACATATTTTTGTGTATTAAAAAAGAGATAATCGCATTGTCAGTTTTAAAAAATTGCAAGGAACACGGCCCCTTACAAGGCCAATATAAAGTTTTAATTTTATATTGGCTTAATATAAAAAACTTAAAACGTTGTGACAATCAAAATATCTGTTTAATATCTAACTACATAAAAAGGTCTTTCATTAAAAAAATTAAAGAAATTAATAGTTTATTTACTTGAAAAGTTACGTTTTGCTGTGAGCGCGTATTATAATTTTAACCACGACGACCGAAGTCAATAAAGAATAGGACTGCACAGACAAAATAGCGGACTGAGTAACTAGCCACCGCGTCTGTGTTCTTGAGTTCGATGGATGTTAGTGTGAGTAGAAGGAATTTGTCATCATATGGCAATAACTACGACTTTTTAATAATTGGCTTTACAAGGAGAATGGCCTTCCATAGTCCACCCACCTTACTTTAAAATGGTTTCACCGCTAGTCGTGTCACATATCTAAAAGTAAAGAAAACATATCTATACCAAGAAGCCTAGAATCAAAACATAATCAGGTAATTGAAATTTACTTTGCAAAATCTGACGAAACGTTGATCAAAAGCAATAATAAGAACACATTATATATTTATTTTAATATTTTTGTGCAAGCTCTCCTATTAAATTAGTCCACCTCTGGATTGGTATGAGAGAGAGAAGAAGAGAAGAGGAATGAAAGTTAGATACTCGGCCATTGTTACCCTACACCCAGCTCGGTGACAAAAACATTGAATATTCATAACAGACGGCGGCTGCGATAGCTCTTGCACACAAGAATATGGTGCGAGAAATTGTGGAGGGGATGGGGAGTGAACTCGAAAGACATTGGTGTGACAAGTTTGCGATTAAAGAGACAGGAACTTGATTATTTTTGTACCATGAAATTATTTAGGTACCGTAAATAATAAATATAACTTTTTAATAATTTAATTTTAATCATAAAAATTAACAATATTTTTATTTTTTTAATCATGAAGTAACTGTCAAAAATTGGTTGAGTACCTAAAAAAAGTTATGAAAAAATCGAAAATAATAGTAGGTTAACCTTAAAGAATCATTTAAAAAACAAATGTATAATTAATTTGTTTTCGTAATTCTTCCTGCTAATTGAAATATTTTACCTCAAAATTAACTGTAGGTGTGGTTACGATTTGAAAAAATATACATTTTTCTATAATGAAATTAGCTAAATAATTGCTTTAATAAATAACGTAGATATAAAAAATATAAAAGATGTGGATATTCAAATATGAATTCCGAGTTCGTCAATTTACCTAAAAAGTGGAATAACGAACTTGTAGCAATAACTCCAAGATATATTCAATAACCTCAGCCATGTTGTTATAAAAAATAAATATTTTCGTATCATATACTTTTATTCAATTTCGATACAAATCGGAATCAGTTTAACCCCGTACAAACGTGCCTATGTTGCAGAACAGGGTACAAAGTGGAGCTAAAAGGAGGCAAGCTGACGAGGATAGGACTTATTATTATTGATACAATAAAAGCTTGTTTTCAACTTCATTTTCATCGCTTCTTAAATATTGTGTTTAATAAAGTTTTATGATGAAAGGAACACAAGTAAACAAATTGTTTTATTTCTAATAAATATATCACCTGTTATTTTGTTACATTTGTAATGAGATATTTCATCTTGACATTTTGACTTAACATTCACCGATTGTTTCAGTTTAATTGTAAATACTTTTATAATGATTACAATATACTAGTACACTGAAAAAAATTTAATTTTAATTTTTAACATAAAAAACATGTTAAAGGGAGGACGAAATTTCATTCTGTGAAAAGTTAATCGGTAACGTAGTAATATTTCATACCAACAGTATCAAAAATTA
Organism: Sialis lutaria; assembly: GCA_949319165.1. Classification (NCBI taxonomy): domain Eukaryota; kingdom Metazoa; phylum Arthropoda; class Insecta; order Megaloptera; family Sialidae; genus Sialis; species Sialis lutaria. Next base: position 13,852,129 of record OX439239.1, read on the forward strand.
CTATATAGTTTATGAAAAGATAGTAAATGCAATGCTATATTTTATTATTTATTTATTTATTATTATACAACTTAAATAATTATTTTGACAAGTTATTAATAGTCAGATGAAAAAATTTCATAAACATTTTTATTTATTTACGATGCGTAGGAATGTAAAAAAAATAAGAAATTGCATAGATTGATGAACAAAATTTTGATCCTAGAAAAACACCCGACATGGTAAAATTTAAATGAACGTCTACTACAAATCAATATACTGTACCTACAGCAGTTTCTATGACGGCGATAGGCCAGATATGAAAAGTAATATAGAAACATAGTAAAATTATAGAGAATGTACGTGAAATTTTCATATGCAAGAAATTAAATTAAAGAATAGCGTATATTCCTTTTTCAAAGTAAATAAATTTGAATAGGTACTATGTTAAAATTTACCAGTATATTAATTGTAATTTTTCATTTACTTTATTTTAAATTCTACTGACTTTTCTGTTAATTTTTTTCAGAAGTTGATTCTGTCAGGTTCACAGCATTTTCTGTTAATTTTTAAAAGAATATTCTCTCCGTGTAGATATGTTTACCATAGTAAAAAAATACGCGTGTCCTCGTCAGTCGCAGAAGTGTGAAAAATATTAATTTTTGCTTATTATGATAGAAAATTAATATAATACCTATAAAAAAAAACAAATAACATATAAGTATTACGACATGGACCAAATAGAGCTTATTTAAAAAATCTTAGAGTGTATAAGTACTTACACACTTTTTATTTTTGAATTTTACGAAGTATTGTATATACATATACCAGCACCTTTTATGCTAAGACGAAACTATCAGTCTCGTCCCATTTACGAGTCTGAGATCGAACTGTAGTATATTATTTCAAAATCCAATCAAAACTGCATGTGAACTATATACACATTGATCTTGACATGCGATTTCTGCATTGAGAATAAAAGCGATAGGTAAAGAATTGAGTTGTCGGAAGGGCATGTATGATAAATGTTGAAATTTGGCGAATAAAAGTGTCAATAATAAACACATTTCACTGTAACGGCTTTGAACAATCGCCGATACCCGGGACGCCGCCGTCGCCATTAAATTGGATTGGGTAGGCCGGGATTCGATTTATCAGCACATATAAATTTTTGACCTGTTGTCACCGAAATTTAATGCGCCCATAGAAGAAAGTTTATTGGAAGATTCTTGAGCTATGTTTTTTTTTTCAAGTGGTATGGAATATAATATAATTCTTATCATTTTAAACTGTTTATTTTGATAAATGCATTTATAGAGCTTTAATTGTATGGAAAATAATATGAGCTGTTTCAAAACCAAATGAATTTATATCTATAGTTTTTGCATTTAAGTATGGTAGATTCTTGAATATACTTTTTATTTTATTTTTGAGCTATCATTCAGCTTTAGACTGATGTATTATTTTACTATAAAAATATAAAAGTAAACTATTCCAATTTCTTACGAATACATGTATCGATAGTAATTTTGCTGTAAATAGAATTGCCATACATGTTGGAACACAAAGTAATAAACTCGGAGTATGAGGACTTCAAATATTGTAATTGCTTATTTATTAATAAAATAATAAAAAAATTCGGAAATATTAAGGCTCTGCTGTTTGTGGAATGCCTAATAAAAAGTTATTTTGGAATAATCCATTTTTTTAAAACCAATAGAAAAATATTAAAATTTAAAAAAGTAATGTTAAGATCAAATGTTTTTTCATTGATTTTACTCATAGCTTTTATAAGTATTAAAATAAAAATAAAAAATAGGTTTATATCCACAAAATATCGTAATTATTTATAATTTCTATTTAATAAGTAATTTTAATTGAATTTCAGTGAATTTTAAAATAAACAAAAACACCAAATTGGCTACAAATTCATTATCTCCCCATCACCGTAGTTAGTAAAGTTAAAGTCTGGACTGCGGATTGATATAATTTTATTTTTTGGTCTTCTATCGTAAATAAAAGTATTGTCATATTTATAGACACTTTTCACTAACATATATAACATTCACATACATATTTCATTTCACATACATATACATTATTGTCTATATAGGTACTCTTTATAATGCCAGTATTAACTTTGAAAAATATTTTATAATTTTGTTTATCAAAAATTTATAAACTTAATTTTTATCTCTAACCAAAACCAATACTCACATAATATTTTCAAAAAACCTCTCAAACATAATGATCTAATTATAACCGGTACTCATTCATTGAAACTCTTTTAATTTGTTTCAATAATACCGCAACCACTACCTCAACCCACGAACCCAGACCCACCCGACGCACCGCAAATTGGATAAGGCCTGCCTCTGTCGCAAACCTATCGAATAAATCACATAAAACACATTTGTTGATAACGCACACATGTGTGTATGTGTGTATGTGATTATAGGGGTGGATTTACCAAATGCTGGGCCTTTACTATAACTTTTTACTGAACATTATTGTCCAGTGTTATAGATATGAACCTGTATAAAAAATAAGATTTTGTTTGAATAAAATTTTTGAACAGGCTGAATTTTTTGCTTGGAGCATGTTTTCGGTATTTTAAACAAGATATCAAAATCACTTATAAATAAACCCACTGTCTTTATATATTGTAACATTTTTAAGAACGTGAAATAAGTTATAGGTAGAGGGAATTACACTTCAAGAAGGAGTAACTACGGGCCACAAAAAAGTTTTAAAATATGCTACAATTTCTTTCCTTATTGTTAGTAAGTATATGTTAGCGTTTTTCGGTCTTTTTACTTTATCGAAAACCTTGAAATAATATTCATGTTTAAGGAAAACAAATACGACAGTAATTTTTTTCTAAAAACTGTTTTTAATTTATTTATATTATATTTTTATACTCAAAGAATTTGCTTGTTTTAATTTTACGAGCTTCTCAATGTCCGATGCTTTTTACTTTTTTATACATACATGAAATGTAATGTATAAATAAAGTATAGTGATCACGAAAAAATTCGAACTCGAGATTTTATCGGAATTACACGTTTTGAGCGTCCCTGAATCATATACAACCATTAACTCAATGACGTCTGTGTGTCTGTCTGTCTGTCTGTCTGTCTGTCTGTCTGTATGTCTGTGAACGCTCTACAGCCAAAACTGTAATACTTACGAACGTGGAATTTTAAACTTAAGGTTCTTGTATACTCTAGATGTGCACCTCCTATTTTTGAAAACCATCACTAAACCGGAAACGAATGTTTACTGGTGTCAATTTTTGAACTTTATTTTTTAACGGTGGGCAGTAGAAAAAAATGTTTCAGAATAAAGTTGTTGAAGGAACTTTTATCTATAATTTATGTTCTATTCTTTTTCCCCCCAAAAATTTGGTTTAGGAAATAATCGATTTTCTAAAAAATTTAAATTTTTCGATTTATTTTTTAAACGGTAGGTATTAGAAAAAAATATTTGAGATACAAGTTGTAGAGAATATTATTTTCTATAATTTATGTTCTATTCTTTTTTTTTGTATCTTATGAATTGAACAAAAAATGAATAATATTAGTTTTATGTTAAAAATGATGTTATAATACAAAAAATCTAGTTATCTATGAAAATTTTGGAATTTATTTTTAGAACTGTCAAAATTGAAATCTAGGAAAATAAATACATGTTAATACAACTATCACTAATCTAAATTGATTTCGTTTAATATTTAATGTCAATATTAAATAGAATGTATCAATTTTATTCACTGAAAATCATTTTGTAAGTAAAAAATTTTAAAAGCAATTATTAAATTATAAAAGTAATTACATATTAATAATACTTCGGTGTCATGATCTATAAAAAAGTTTCGTGCCGACCAAGGCAGTTTATTTAAGGTAAATTGAGATATATTTAACCTAAAAAGATTCAGAGAACTCGTCTTTAGCAACTGATTATGAGACAAGTTTTCAAAAATTTCTCCTGCGTTCAGAAAATAAATTCTTACAATTTTTAAAACAGGATTGTCAAGAAAAATAATCATTCATGCCCTCCCCCCCTCCTTGTATATAGTAAAATTACTTTAAAAACAAATTAAATTTAATTGTACTAAGGGTCAGTCCGCAGTAACGGGTGTGACATTTCAACTCAGATTGGAGTTCATAATTTCTAAATAATACTAGTTAATAATATGGATTTACCATTTTTCTGTAGATTTTAACGTAATAAATGTATATTGAAAGAATAAAAGGTTTATGGTTATTTTACAAAAAAAAAAAAAAAATGCCAGCATTCAAAGCCTTGTGACGAGTGTGACGCCAACTATTGCAAGTCTTGCAACCACTATTCAAAATCTCAAAATATTAGCGAAAATATTGAAGTTACTTTATAATAGTCATACTTTAATATGTTACGAATAAATTATTTTTTAGTAACACAAGAGCATCAGGTAAATACGTAATCTATTTAACTGATTATTACTCAATAAACATTGTGACGGGTGTGACAAGTTGAATAAAAAGATACAATAATAGTACTATTTTTGTGTTAAATTGCTTATTGATATTGTGAACTAATACTTATAACAATTATTTATCAAATACATGAATAGACTCATTAAATTTATAATCCCTTAGTCATTATTGTTGATCAGAGTAGATTTATTTTAATTCGGTCAAACGTCACGTTTGATATGTATTTGTCAAAGACTTTTAATAGTTTGCCACGAGCGTCATTTATTCTTAAGTAAGTTATTGCGATTGCACATTATTTGTTGTCTTTTTTGAAATTTTTTGTAATATTTTTAAATTTTCTTTTGGTTCATGAAAATGTTAAATAGCTTGTTAATTTTATATTTTAATATTCATTTTCGTAAAATATTTTTTTAACTATCTGGTATCGATTACCGCCGACTGACCCCTAAATAAATTAACTTATTAATAGTTAATTCCATACAGTATCGAAGTTAGAGTCATACGAAATAAAGTATTTATGTAACATAATACCATTTTTTCTGAAAAGAAGATTTATATTATTTTTTTCCGAACGGGCAGCACAAAGCATTTACTATGTCGTCTAATAATAAATCCGCCACTGTATTCATGTATGTATGTGCGTGCGTTTATTTGTATGTGTGTGTGTATCCACGCTGATTTATTTTCATGTGTGGTAGCTTTCGCAAAGCCATTCGATGTAAACACGTTGTATTATAGTCCAATTTGCGGTTAACAAGTTCTCACTTTATCTGCCTCCTATCTGCGGTACTCTACATCTCTCCCCACAACAAGGACAGGGGGACAACACTTTTTCATTTTTTAATAAGTATCAAAATTCGTGAATCGGAGCCGGTGGTGGCGGTCGCTGAATGATGGCAGTTTATAAATTGGCGCGGGATTTGTGACGAGGTCCGGTTATGTTGGGTGTTTTAAAAAAATAAAATAGGGATGTCCAATTTATTTTGTCGTTGATATACTTATTTCTTAACACTGCACCGGTTGTATTCTAACGGAGAGCTACAAAACGTCAAAAATGTGCTGCGAAATTTTAAGTTAAACTAAATTCAGAGTCGTAGTAAGAGGTTGGCAAAATATGTCCCCGTCGGAGATGCAGATCCTAGGACAGTGGCAGATGATAACCAAAAACATAATTATATTACTAATATAATTATGTAGTAACATATAAAGGGCGATAAAACAGACCCTTGCTACAATGAATTTTAGATCTTTACTAAATGAATAACTATCGATCACAAAATCACATAAAGTTAAATCTAAAAGCTTTAATAGCAATAAATCATTGTTCTACACATTTTTTATGGGTAGATGAATATTTGGAGATCTCCAAATACAAAATTCACTCCAAGTTACTACATATAAAGAATGGTTTCACTCAGGTTGATATCTGGTCTATTTGCACTTGTTTTTAACTAAACTACCTTTAAATATATGTATAATGTATAGTTAAATCTAAAAAATACAAAATGATACTCAAGCCTACAATTAGAACATATGGCATAATAGATACAGCTATAATTGTCCATTTTACGTCAATATGTAGATGCATTTGTATGTACATGAATATGAATAAGAACGTTCTATTATATATGGGTTGGTAAATCATTATTATAGAATCATTAGTAAACACTCGAATTTAGTTTAGTTTGGGGAGAGTAAACCGATTAAAGTAAATTCCTACCATATAATATGTCCTGTAGCAAAGAAAGTTCAAGTCAGAAATCTTTATGTCAAATATGAAATATACGAAAAAAAAATTAGGTTCCACAAACATGAAATTTAAATAAATATATTTTTATTGTTAGTTTGGTAAACCCTGTTGTATATATAAATGTATAGATTGGTGAAATATCATACTGTTCTTTTTCTAACCGTATGAGATTTTTATTCAGTATAATGAACCTTTTGTTAGGTAGATATCTATATTTTTTATTCAGTACCGATATGAAGTATGAAGCATGGAGATAGGTTACAAATGCACATTTCATATACGATTGTATCATTATTAAAATAAATTTTATAACTTGATTTCAAAGTATATTTTTCTCTGTGTAGATTTTAATTAGAATATACGCAATATTGCTTGCTAACAAATAATATATGTAATATGTATGTAGGTAGGTATATAATAAGCAATAATAATTTCATACTGAATCTAAGAAATAGATATTTAAATTTTATTTCCATTTGACTTCTTTTTTAAATTATCGGTTAGATCGACACGTGAATAAATATAATAAGGTAGACATTGGATAAAAATAATTTGATTTATGTGATATTTTGGCTAAAAAAGTAGTCATTCCAAAATTAATGTTTCTACATAACAACTTTTTTCTGAATTACAAATAATATGAATACATAGTTTTTTATACCTCGTATTTATAAATACACTTAAACGATTCGTTTTAAAAAAAAAATGACAGACATTTAATTCTAAACGATACGCCATTAGTAATAGAACAGGTCCCCCTTTTTACCACGACAGACAAATGACGGATTATCTTAATAGATGATATCTATGTCGTTAGCCAAGAACATCCCCTAATATTTAACCCTCGAGATAGATCATTTACTTAGGGGTCCTTGAAGTCACTAGACTCTGAAGGAATGACTAACAATGAAAGCTATTCTCTTATCGAATACTTCAGTCTATATCCATGGCAATAAAAAAATAGATTTAGCTTAATATTTTTTTCGTTTTTTTTTATACATACACTAACGGAATCCCGCGGCTTCGCTCGCGTACATTTTGAAACTAATTACAACCCTCCATACGTGATAGGGGATGATATATTACATTTTTTTATATTGTTTTTTTATTCATTATCTCTGATCTTAGTTAAAAATTGCAAAAATCCACCCCTTGTCTACCTCCGCCATTAGGAGTTGAATATCGATTTTTTTATTGCAGATTATTTTTTCCGACACCACCATTATAACGTAAGCAGCTATGCAGATAAATATATAAAAAAACCCTGTCTACCCCATTAGGAGTTGAATGTCGAAATTTTTATTTTAATAGATAACTGTTTTGCCCAAAGTAACCTTTATAAGTAAAGCAAGTTTGCAGATAAACATATCTAAATCCATCCTCGTACTCGTCCCATGCTATTAGGGTTTGAATATCGAACTTTCATTTTTAATTGAATATTAATTTGTACGAATTTATTTCAATATCATGAACAATTATGAATTTTTAAATTGTTAATACCTATACCTTTTCGGTATGAATATAATTTTATCTATCTTTGAATTACACTTTCAAGAGAGTTTAGTTAAAAAAAAGTATACTGTTACATTTTCTTATAAAACTGTGTACATTTTAAAATTACTTCTTACATATTTCATCGTCTAAAGAAAAGTAAATAACACCTATAACTGACATACTCTTTTACAAAAACAGTAAATAAAAATATACTGTGTAGAAGTACCATCCAGCGTTCTTAATTTTTATACGAAACATATTTTTCTTAGAATTTATATTTTCGTGGAGAAAAACTTCCAAACGTATTGTTTTTATATCTCTAGGCCATGCACTTTTTACTTTTAAAAATCTTTTTTTTTAAGATTTTATTTTGAATAATTCGAAATTTATTTTTTTATTTGAAAATGATTAAGTTTTTGTTTTCAATAATATTTAATTCTAGAAGACCTAAAATATTATTGATTTACGAAGATACAATAATTATCTTGATTGTGGAAGTAAAAACTATAAAAATTAGAACATTAAAACAAAATCTCAGATTACTTATTCCATTTTATGCAACGAGATTTTGCTACCACAAGATCTGTTGACATTGAGCTTTATTTAAGATCATAGTTTTTGTTCAATATTATTTAATAATGTATATGTATATGTTATTATACATAATACAAAATAATACATATATACATACATATGTATATAGTAACGTTACTTACATGTATATTTTTCAGTTAAAATTTTATACACATTTTATGAGTATCCATACTAGGGTGTTCCAAAAAAAGTCGATAATTTTTTTTTTCGATTGCATGTGAAATTCTTGTTATATATGCTATAAAAAAAATTCTGTAAAAATTTGAGCCCTTAATATCAACTTGAAGAACTCCATCACCGAATTTGAAGATTTACCATTGATTTAACATGGAAAAATGATTTTTTAACGTTCATTTCTCCTGCAAACTATGTAGAACATTATTTTTCGGAAAAACCATGACTGATCCTTCTTCAGTATTAAATTCTGTAAAAAAAAGCTCTGGTCCAGTCTCTAACGTCAACCCTCTCGTTTTTATTTGCGTTAAAAAATACAGATTTTTTGAAATTTAAAAACGAGAGGGTTGACGTTAGAGACTGGACCCTAAGAGCTTTTTTTTATAGAATTTAATACTGAAGAAGGATCAGTCATGGTTTTTCCGAAAAATAATGTTCTACATAGTTTGCAGGAGAAATGAACGTTAAAAAATCATTTTTCCATGTTAAATCAATGGTAAATCTTCAAATTCGGTGATGGAGTTCTTCAAGTTGATATTAAGGGCTCAAATTTTTACAGAATTTTTTTTATAGCATATATAACAAAAATTTCACATGCAATCGAAAAAAAAAATTATCGACTTTTTTTGGAACACCCTAATCCATACTTTTTTATGAACTCGTGTCAAAGAAGTTGAATCAAATAAAATTTTGTCTAGAAATTTTAAAAGTTGTAAATTTGGCAAATGTCACTCAAATTAGTGGTTACAAGCTTAAGGTTAAGGGTAAACTTTCTATAAGAAAATAAAGTTATTAAATTATACAGAATTAGAAACTTGTAAAAATTTGTTTTCTTTGTTTTGTTTATTGTAGAGCTTCATACGGAATGAAATACATAATACTATAGATTTAAGTAAGTTTTGTTTCGTGAAAATTTAAACCGAGTTCGTCCTGAAAACTTGACCGAGACCGTAGAAAGTCTTGGCCTAATGCCATAAAAATAATTCAATTTTACATTTAAAACATTCCTTAATGCTAAATATTATATGTATTGTATCTTAATCATCAAGGAACTTAGAATCATGTTGAATTACAAATAATTTAGAATCCATTCAATCTGAGACTCTTAACGAAAAAGTCACCTTCATAGCTACCTTTATATGTACATTCTTAGTTATAATGATACATATATATTGCGTCTTTGAGATCTTTTTTAACATGTAGAAAGAAAGAAAGATGTACAAATGTATCATACATATACATACATACATATATTCAAAATTAAATAAAAAAGAGTTTTATATGTACATAACTACAAAAAAGTTATATAACCTTTCATAAAAAAAGAATATCATATCACTAAGCACTATCAATATTTCACAAGAAATAATAAAAAATATAAAATTGCAAACAATAAATTTGATTACAAAGGCTTGAAACATAAAAAATTACAAAAGTACAGTGGACGGCTATCTTCGTCCAACAACGGATGCCGTCAATGTTACAGTAGGAGGGGGTGGGGGATGAACTGTAGTGAAGGCGGATTGTCCGACCCTTGTGATCAAAATGGAAGTCATAAGCGGCGATTTATAAAGCTGTCATGGGGCATATGTTTCACCAGCGGAGCATTTATACATGTTGTCCAGTGTGCTCTGATAAAACGGTTCGATTTTATTTTGAATCAACGAAGCACTTAGAACGTAATGTTAGTTTATAGATTGAACTGTTCACGAGCGTAGTCGATTATTTATGCTATGACGTTTTATCAATTTCTTGCCAGTTGTATTCTGCTCGTAAACTGTAACATATTGTATGCATTCGGTGATATTTATTTAAAACTATAAAACAAACACACTTGCTGCTATAATATACTTTTTCTTGTGTAAAATAAACGGAAATGTACTCTGCCTTTGTGGAATTTCAAAATTTAATGTTCAAGAATACAATACTATTGAATTGAAGTGTAAATCGTAAACACTTCATTTTTTTAAATACATTAGAAAACATACATACCTACATAATTAAAATCTAGAAAAATAAAAAATTTGGAAAACGAGACGATACCAACTTTTTTTATGTCTTGCTGAGAAACTTGGTTATTAAAGGATGTCAATAATTAGTATTTTTAAATGCTTCTACATTAGGATTACCAGATTTCTAAATTGTTTCGGGACATTCTTCATGTGCGGGTTGATAGGGGGATAAAATAAAAAAATTATTTGAAAAGCCTTTTTTATCATTAATTTTTAAATCTCGCCAAACCAGCAAGAGGAGGGGGTAATAAATAATTTTGGATTTCACACTTTTACAATTGTTTTTCATAAAAGACTCTATTCAAGAGATAATTCAAAATTAAATATCGGAATAACGCAAGAATTATTTTGGTATGAAATAATAGAAACCCTGTTCTAAATCGTTGATTATAACTATTAAAACATTTCAATGTAACCAATATTTATCATATATTTAAATTATGTACGAAACGAGACCGATACGAGAGCGGCTTAAGTTTCACAAGACGAGACCGAATTTTGATTGTAATGTACCTAAATTTAGTCTCGTCTCATCTCGTGTTATGTCTTATTATACAAAAGAACCTTTTTAGGCTTCCATATTGTGTTAAAATCAAGTAACTATAAAGCTGTGTTACTATGTAACAAAACTTCCAGAAGTCAATATACACGTACATACTATCTCTATTAGCAAACAAAATTTAAAACAGTGCTAGTAATATATTAATGAAATTAAATAGAACTTATGTTGCAATTTAATTTATATCTTTAATATTTAAAATGCTTATTTAATTGACCTTTTTGTTAGAAATATATGAGTCGAATCATGGTTAGGTATTATTTATTACTGCATTATGTAAATACCACATATAGCATAAAATAAGAAGAAGGGTTTTTAAAAGGTCAATTTATTTGCTGTTTATTATATTTTATAATGTACAATTGAATAAAAATGAACTTAATTTAAATAAATTTTTCATAAAAAATTAAAAACTGATTAATGTCTCAATTGGAAAAACATCTTAAATTGATTTCGATTTTCTTTATAAAATAATTAAGGAGCATTTGATTTTTATTTATTGTTTTCAATATTTTTTGTATATTATAATAAATTGAAAAAGTTGAATATTTTATAACATTTGCTATTATTATAAAATTGTTTTTTGGTTATATTTCCTGAAAACGTATATGCATTGTTTATTGAAACTACATACAAAGTAATTTCAAAATTTAACGAAACAATATATCAAGAAAGTTGCAATTACGATCAATACCAACTTTCAGGTATCCTTTTTCAACAGTGCAAGTGTTTTGTTATCCTTGTATAAGTAGCACCATCTGTGAACAGAAGTGAGAATTTATTTTAACAGTAACGTACATACATTTAGTACACTGTAGCGCCTGTAGCGGAACTTATTCTAGATATGAACCGTTGGTATGTAGATGACTGTGTACATAACGCCATCTGTTGGAGGAAAATTATGTTTATTGATGTTTTTGAAAAGAAATCTAGAGAAAATTTGATCAAGTTTTTAAAAAGTTATCTGAAATGATAAGGATGGAAAATCGAACCAATGCAAATGTGAAGTTATTTTTATATATGTAACTGAATAAAATACTGTAATGCATAATTGGTTGGTTTATAATAACAAGACAATTATTAACCCTAAACTAATTAAATTTGCATATAATGTTTGAGCTAGACACCAAATCTGTTACACACAAAAAAAAACTGTATTGGACCAAGAAAATCTTGTTTTGTATATAACGAAAACAATATTTTCTTAATATAAGAAATATACCTACACTTAATCCAACTACATTATTTCTTCGTCCAAGTATACTATAGTTGGTTTAAGAATATATTTCTTATCTTAAGAAAATATTGTTTTCGTTATATACAAGGTTTACTTGGCTCAAGTAAACTTCTCTACCTGTGTAATATGCTACTTCTTGTAAATAATAAAATAATTCGGTATAATATTTAGCAGTGTCCTAAATTGTCCACGAAATATTAAGTTAAAAATTCAAACGGTGCAACATTATTGTAAAACAGGTCCGGTTAAATTTTAAAAATTGTTAAAAATCAAATAACTACAAAGAACATCGCAGAAATCTTGTGTAACAGTAACATTTAAACAAAAGGTACCTTTTCATGCGACGCTCGACGCTGCGTCAAATCTAGTCACGTGACCGATTTTGAATTTTGGAATTTTAGCTGTCAACTACTGTTTGACGTTTATGTGAGAAACAACCAATAAATTACGTTCAGTTATTAAAAATTGATTTACATTTCATTATACTATTCGTAAAGACGTAAACTCACAAAACAAACAAGAATACACAAAATATTAAAACTACTGTCGTAGTCACGTGATTTCTAGCGTCAATGCAGTATGAGCTCATCCATGTTGAGCTTTTTTCACTTGTCGCTGACCAATAGCAAGCATTCAAAATTCAAAATCAGTGACAAAATCAGTCACGCAGCGGCGAGCGTCACCTTAATAAAATTTTTGGTATGTTTAAGATATTAGGTCACACACAAGCCAAGAGTTTGAATAGGCGTATGCCTTTGAAATAAATTCAACTTTCATTATTTATTAAAATCGACTATAATTCAAATATGTATGATTATACTTACAGGCACTTTTATATCGACTATTTTTTAGTACAAATTCACTTTTTGTACTAACCCTGAAAAGGCTATTTTTAAGTCTATTATTCGTTTTTATATAGTCCTTATAAAGTTTTTACGATATTCTTTAAAAATATTATCTGTATAGAAAATGCATTTTTCCATAATGTCTTGTCAAAAATAATTACGAATAGTCCATAATTAAACATTTCAATATTCGTCCGGAGTGACGTAATATCTAAATCCAGCTCTGTGTACATTTTCATAACGATTTACATAAAAGGCGTTCGGCGTACATCGGTACTTACTCTAGGTACTACATTTTACATGAAGTACCACGGCTGTTGTTTCCTCAACACGTCATTAATCTAACAAAAGCGCCATTGTCGTAAAATTGTCATCAAGCATCATCCATCCAGCACCCGCCGTTAGTAATTAAAATTTTGATGTGTATTTTGTTTGCGTTTACTGATACACTTGTATCTGCCGTTCGTTTAACTTTGTAGATAAATTAGTAAAACGTTTGTGTAAACTTTTTACAGTTATTTATTTTACTTAATTATGACAAAAGCTAAATGGATCGGGTTAAAATATATAAGAAATATATTTACAATATTTACAATACAAAAGTAAAAGAGATACTACAATAATTAAATTCTTATTATTATTTTCACAACTAAAATGATTTTTTTTAATATACCTATTCACGGCGTTTTTCTGAGGCAAATAGGTTTGAAAAAAATGTCTCCAAAATGTGAAAAATGTGTTTTAAAGCGTATGTCACATACATTCCAAATCTTTTTGAAAAAAAATCGTAGCTGCTTCGATGGTTAAAATATCGACTTTCAATGATTTTGCTATATAAAAACATGATTTTTCGACTTCTGTAGTTACCGTTCGTTTTATCCTTCCTCAAATATTTTTGTTTGAAGGAGATAAAAATTATTAAAACAAGACACTTTCATTTATTCTGAATCTCTTAATGAATTATGTTACTATTATAAAAGTTATAAAACTTATTTTATTTTTGGGATTAATTTTTGTGACATTAATTATGTCACAAAAATATTTGAAAACATAAAATATAATCTTATAAATGAAAACATGGAGTATCTAATTTACAAATGAAGCGAGGAGAATTCAATAACTGTTGCTTTTAAATTTTTTGCATATGAGGCTGAAGAAATACAGTCAATTTTACGACGTTCCCAAAATTTCATAAAATCTTTGTGCACCGATTCCCCAGGCTGTTCAAACCAGACACCTAATTTACTGTTTTCTAAAAATTATAAACATTGCAGTAAATGTTTTAATACAACATGTACATACTTCTAGAGTTTCTGTTAAATTAGTGCTTTTCAAAGACTTTTCAAGTTCTTGAATGTAATTACATAAATTCTCAATTGGTTGAGATTGTCTCACAGCAAAATACTCATGAACAATTTTTTTATAGATTTGAATGATGAAATGAAAGGTACCATTGCTAGTGGTCCTAGATCTCCGTGAATATCGATATTATTTAATTTATGCGCTTCTTTTAAAATAGTTCTGCATGCATTTCCTTCGAAACAATCACCATAAAAACTTTGAGAGCTGATATTTAAACTCCTGGGCTAAATCATTGCTCTTTCTTTACCGACAAGTTTCACTATACCATCCCAAAATAAATGATTAACAAGTCCCAATAATACGTGCAATTCTGGTATAATACATTTTTGAATAACGCATTTCATCTTTTTCATCTACAAGAGGATTATTAATAGTGTTGTTACATTCTTTTGCTAATATTTTTTTTACCAAGCGTACAATAGCGGTCATAATCCTTTCGTAAATCTCCGTAAGTTCTTAATGTATCATTATTAACACTATAAAACTACCATCACATTTTCTCAAGGCTTGCAAAGGAATAAAACAGTACGGACATGGGTAAGAGGATGTTGCTGTTTGTTGTCCATTAATAATTAATAAAACTTTAAAATCAGCAACTAGCTTAAATGAAATAACGTTTAAATTGATTAATTCAAATAAAAATTTAATATTAATATATAAGTTTCTTTGATCAAGGGAACAATACATAAAATGATTAACTTATTAACGCTTGAGAGTTTAATGCTGTGATCTTCACTTATACATCGATTTCGACTGTGTCTGTGTTCTGAAAAATGCTCAAACATATTAAAAAAAAACGTTTCCACCATCGATCATAATTTTAATAGAATAATCGCCTATTAAATATCTTTCAGAAACCACTGTTTAAATCATTTCATGAGTATTTGTCCATACTATAGGCCTTTCTTCTTGTATTGTACCATATTCATTAGTGTCAAAACTGTGCTTATCAACTTTATAAAACATTTATAATTTTTTCGATTTTTCTACTAATTCTATTAATTATTATTGTTTATTTTTTTATTTAAAGTAAGTTTATTATTTAAAAAAATCAATATATTCAGGTTCAGAGATAAAAACAATTAAAAAGAGTGGTAAGTTCAGAAGTTTTTTATAACAAAATAGCTACAAATCATTGAAAGTCGATATTTTAACCATTGAAGCAGCTACGATTTTTTTTCAAAAAGATTTGGAATGTGTGTGACATGCGCTTTAAAACCCATTTTTCACATTTTGGAGACATTTTTTTCAAACCTATTTGCCTCAGAAAAACGCCGTGTATTGTGATAGATTGTATTCTATATATGAGAATATCTATGGTTTTTATTATAATACATTAATCAATTACTGTAGAAAATCCTGCAATTTTTTCTACTAAAATGTATTTTTTGTTAAAGTTTTTGTTGTTGTTAATTTTAACCCTTTGTAGCCCCATGTGACATTTTTCTAACAAACCTCAATAATCTACATATTAATACTACATATGTGTAACACTACTGTAACATACCGCTGAATAACTTACAATTAGTATCAAGTAAAATTCACTGATGGCATAACCTATTAACTTACTTATTATTACATAACTATTGGCAGTAAGGCAGGACCAGATCGGCTACTGGCCGATTTGGGTAGAAAAAAGAATACGTTATAAGTTTCCCCAATGTATGGCGTTTCACAAACAATTTGCGGAAAATACGGTGTAGCATTACCTATGCTACAACAAACTAAATAATTGTTTCAAATCCTACCATACGACAAAAGTGTTTTTTTACGATTAACTCACAGTAATGTCACTACCAAAACAGTCAAATAAATAATTAAAAATAAATATTTTTAAATTTCTGAAAAATACGTGTTTTTTTATATGCCTAAACTTGTCTCTTTATCAACATAATTTAAAATTTTAAGATCTTGAGCTATAAAGGGTTAACGAATATGACACACGTTTTCTATAAGTAAGATAAACGTGGTCATAAAAATAAGATCAACGAGATTTTTAGCCCCAAAATACAAAAACAAACATTAAGTACTATTCTTTTGTTTTATATGCCTTTGTTATGTTCCACAGACAACAAAGTGTTAATATTGGAAAGCTTCTAATTAAAATCTAAAAAAGTATACAAAATCGAAGAAAAAAATATCGCCCGAGAGCAACATCACAAATTAAAAATTTTCTCTCATCAATATATAAAGAAAAAGGTCTGACTCATTGTACCAAATAAAATGAAATGTAAAGAAAACAACTTCACTGTGTTGAATTGTTCGCTTTGAGCTCGAGATGACGTGGTGTAACAATTCCACGAAGGTTTTTTCATCTTCAATGCTATAAATTATATCAGATATTGTTGAAATACTGTGCGCAATCAATAAAAACAGCGCTCAGTCTATCACGTTTTCTAATTTCTTAATGGAATTTTATGGATTACAATATAAGTTAAATGTATATGTATATAAAAAAACCATTTGTAGTAGTGTTATTGCGGTTGTGTCTGATGTAGGATTATGGTCGATCTTTATGTGTTGTATATATTTTTCAATAGTATTTTTAATAACAACTAAGACTTACAACAAGATTAAAAATATTGTTAATAATGTTATTTCATAACTGAACGGAGGATAGATTAATAACTGATTTCGAAATTGTAAAATAAAACAAGATTTGAATTTGATTTTATTATAATCCATCCAAAAAACCTAGCTAAACAAATAAAAATTTTATTTTTATTTTATTTACAGTACATGGGTTCGTTTCCAGTAAGCGGCCCGGATCAACCAACGAGAACAGAGTTCGTGAGAAAACAGCTGGAGCAAATGAGGGTGAGTTTAAATTATTATTGAATTTATTATTGTTAACTTAAACGAATCTCTAAAACTATAAATTGTTTTAATAGAGTATACATTTATACATACCAAAAAAATGTTTAGATTTATAGTAAAAGATTTTTGGAATTCATATTTAACAGGAAAAACATCTGCTTCCTATGAAGTAAGATCACAAGCAACAAATAGATAATTATATTTAAAAATATAATTAAATTATATTTTCTAAATCATTAGAAAATTTTGTTATTGGAAATATAATAAGAAAAATATTTTTATAATTTTTACGATTTTATAATAAAATATTAATGTAATTGTTAAATCAATAATAATATATATAAATCTATAGGCACTATTTGTGTAAAGGACTTTTTATAGTCGAAACGTTGTATTACAAGTGTTATAAATTATTTATAATTTATAACCCACTTTAGTAGTTTCTAAAAGAAAATATATATCTACTTTCTTTTTTGAGTTGATACGAAAACTAATAACCGATTTTAATGGGGCTTTCACTATTAAAACGTATAAAATCAAAAAAACATTTTTTTTTGGCTTATGCTTACTGAATTAAAATAATAAAATATAAATGAAAATTTACAATTAATATTTTATAATTGAAATCTATAAAATATTAAAAAGGATTTGGTGCTTTCGTGATTTTGAATTTATTCTTGCCTTCTGAATATTTAAAACCATATCCAAATTTACTTGAATTTTATATCCAGTTATTAATATGCGTCTTTTTACATTTTCACGTAATTAATTTCTTTACATTAAAACAATACTCACTCGACCACAAACACAAGTATATTTCTACATGATCTAATAAATCCCTCGGCCATCTATAAAGGCTGACGCTAATAGCTTGGATATGTAAAGATCCTGTTTATATATTGTAATGGACGAAATTAATGTAGTGTAAATGTGTTTGCGCCTGGCAGAAAAATTGTTGTTGTGTACATTTGAATTACAAATTCTTTTAGCACGCGTTATTTTTTAGTCCGGTTCAATTTTTCTTCTTGCACGCTCTCTGACGTTTAATTTTTCATTAATGATTTCTCTGTGGGTATTTTTTTTTTGTATATGGGTGTGGTATAAATCAGAAATTAAAAGGTCATTAGAATTTGCATAGATTCTATTTTTAAATATTACTTAATTACATTTATAAGGGTTCCTTATGACTTTATGACTACGATCAGAATCTTATTAATATCATTTTTTTGTCCCTCCATTACAGTAAAATATCTCATAAATTATAGAAACTAGAAATTTGAAATTTCTCTAAATATACTATGATATTATGACTCTTAGACATAGATATATTTTTTAACTATATTATTTTTTCTAATTCAAAAAACGTTGTTTAAATAAAAATTATTTTTAGAAATGTACTTATTTGAAAAAATTGTAAAATCGGAATAAATAACATCTCAAAATACACTAAATTCATAGAATTCATTCATAGAAAGAAAAGTAAATATATACAAAAACATTTTAAAATTCAAACCTCATAGAAAGAAAATTGTTTGAAATCTAGTATTCAATTTCGACTGCCTAAAACAAGACAATTTTACAAAAAAAAATATACATGAGCAATTTATTTTAGATGACTTTTACTCATTTCGTATTCCATGAGGTTGGCTGAAAAAGAAGTTATTATATTGTTGCGGTTCTTTGCCAAATTGCATACATACTTGAACTTTTATGGTATATTATACGTTAGTAAATAATTGCAATGTAAATATTTTTGCTTTTAATATATTTTGAATTAATAAATAATGATAACAGGATGCTATATCATTGTTAGTAACTACCTATAAACTAAATGTAACTAGAATTTATCTATACATATTTTTGATATATATTTTTATCTTAAAGGCTGTAAAGTTAAGAACATTGATAAATTCATTGTAACCATTAAACTGTTTTATCAAGTCCAAATTACTATTTTCATAATCATAAATAGTGTTGATTAGCAAATAATATTTTATGTCAAATTTTCATTTCTATGAATACCAATTTTACGTGAAGAATTGAAACAAGAGTTAAAATTAAAACAATTAATGCTAGAAGATAATTTGAATGAACTTTTCAGCACTGACATATATGAAAAACAATACGTAAAAATACCACTGTATTTAATTCATATAGAAAATATTAAAAACAAAATACAAATTTTCAAACTGTCATAACCCTAATCCAAACACTTGAAAACAAGAAACACGACGTATCTATTGCCATATAGACGTTAACATCTTATTTGTATTCCTGACAGTTCCGACTTATTATTTTGTCATATGGTTATTTGCCAGACTGCATTGCAGTGCAGTTCATCAGATAGCAGGATATGCAAACTCTGGCTGCTGTTTGGCGATTCAGTTAGGGTGGGGATCTATATGCAAGCAGGTATAGACAATATGGTCATTGTATGCGAAACCATATACGATATTACTTGTATTGTACTGTCCTTCGAAATGTATCAGGATCAATGATGGTATTTGCAGTCAATTACGGTGACCTATTTATTAACAATGAGTAGAATTTTCTATTTATAGTGTGAATGTATTTAGATAGGTGGGAGTCAGTCACAGAATTATGAACTCATTTCAAACATAAATTATATGTGTATAATATACAATGCACACATTAGGTAGTAAATTATCTATTGTTGGTTTAGAACAGTATATTTGTTGGATTTTTACATAAAAAAGTGCACTTAATCTATGTCACTACGAATAAAAATATAGAACTATAGGTAGAATGCACAGAAAGAATATAATAATATAACTTTATCTTGCACCTATATATATACTTATCAGTCAAGTACCTTATATTTAAAAATTAATATTGTTGAAATACACTAGCTCAATAATGTTATATTTTAGCTATCCGTTGACAAAATAATTCGTCTCTTTTATTTAAAGTATTAATTGAAAAAAATATTTTTATACCTTCGAATAAATTGTATGTAGGTATGTATGTTTGTGAAACTGTTGTTAGTCATGTGTTTCAAAATAACAATGATCAATGACTCAATTTCAAATTAATTTATTTATTTTTATAAAAAATAATGCTTCAATAAATTACATATAAAAAAATATACATAATACATTCAACTAAATTCAAATAGGAAATAAATATACATGATTTAGTTTATGAACAATGAACGTATGTATGAGATATGATAATAGTTTCTTAAAACGATTTAAATATAAAGTAACTAAAATGGCAAACTTTATTGTTATTTTAAATTGAGTTTGATTTTTATTAATGAAAATTATTCGAATACGTATGTAACGTAAATGATAATTTTATATTTAATGAAATTACTATATTCTATATATGCATCAATACTTTTAAATCGTGTTTCCTTTAGTTTATTGACTGTGTATACATTGACGTTACATCAGATTGAACCGAAGTGAATTTGCAGGTATTGTATGATACAATAATAAAACGCCATCACTACTGTGTATGGGAATCAGAAATTGATTCAGTTCTGAATGGTATTTGCTGATTGATTGATTAATATTTTATGTGCTTGCAAGTTACAAAAAGAAAATTCAATTTCTCTAGTAATGTATGAAAAATATGTGCACGTCTATGTACCTACCTACTTATATATTGTGTAAATGTTCCATTATTTGTATAAAGTAAACGAAAATATGTATATACATACTCTGTAGTTTTAACTTCACTATAATAAAATGTGGAATCATTATAACAAAATGGGTGAATACACGCCCAACTGTCTGCTTTTAAAACGTAGTTTTCATATCCCCATAAATTAATTTTTATTATAAAATATCAATTTATTATTTTTTCTCAACACATGCTTGTAATGATAAATTGTCGTATAGCTTTAATCAATTATAGGGTCTTAAACTTTTTAACAGTGTAAGTTTCATCAAAATCGTTTAAGTAGTTTTCGTGATAAAATATTCAATTAAGGGTTGATTCAGACTATCGATCCGGTCTCGCTCCAGTCATATTCAGTTTAGTAATACTGTATTGGATTGTGATTTGACCAAGACCTGAGCGATACCTATCGTGTGAACGATTTAATTGTTTATTGTTTATTTATATTTGACTAGCGGAATCCCGCGATTTCGCTCGCGTAAACTTCGAAACTAATTAGAACCCTCCATACGTATAGGGGATGACATATTACATTTTTTATATTGATTTTTATTCATTACCTATAAAAAAACGTAAAGATCTCAGATCTTAGTTAAAAATTGTAAAAATTAACCTCCTGTCTACCCTCGCCATTAGGGGTTATAATATCGATTTTTTTTATTGCAGATTATTTTGCCCGACTCCACCATTATAACGTAAGCAGCTATGCAAATAAACATATCAAAAACACAGACCCTGTCTACCCCCGCCATTAGGGGTTGAATGTTAAAATTTTTATTTTAATAGATGACTATTTTTCCCGAACTTACCTTTATTAGTAAAGCAGGTATGCAGATAAACATATATCTAAATCCATCCTCGTCCCCGTCCCATACTATTCGGGCTTGAATATCGAACTTTCATTTTTAATTGAATTTAATAACATGAACAATTATGATAATAAATATATCAAAAATTTCCCCCCCCCCCCTCCATTTTCATAGGGGTTGAATTTTCTTAACTGTCTTGTAGAGTACCTACTTGTAGCATGTTTTATTCAATACAAAAAATATATATTTTTTCACCTCCCTAACACCTTAGGGGTTAAATTTTGGGAAATACTGAAATAATTATTTCATTACTTAATGTTTAAATTACTAGCAATTATTATTATACATATCATATGTATTTAACTTATTCAATAATACTTTCTAATACAAAAACATTATAAAATGTGTACTTAAAAAGAACTAAAAAACAAATCTATATCTATTAAAAAAATCATCCCCTTCTATTCTACTAGACTAGATTTTTTATTGTCCATTCCAGCACTAACAAAACCAAACATTTTACGATAGAACCACCGAAACTCCGTTAAACTTAGACCGAAAGACGGAGTGTAATGGCAATAATAATTACGTTGTCCGTTTAATATCTAAGATTTATGTTGCAACTCGAGCGCCATCTCTTACATTCAAAGTGAGTCGTTAAATGCAACCCCAACTCGAAATAAAATGCCATCGCTGGCAATAAAGAAGTTCCCGGCATTGTCGAGGTTGTCAATGGGGGTCCCCCCATGCAATCGCTAAATAGATTTCTTGAGAAACTATATTATTTATCAGCTGCCGGTCGATTCTCTGCTACAGATTTGTGGAATTGCTTGTAATCTAAATATTATTCGATTTACTTGATGTATAAATAATTCATGATATGCGATTTTTTTTGTATATTGGTTCTTTGTTATTTGAGATGCACTACATCATATTTTCTTTAATGAATATGTGAAAATTTTTAATATTATTTTGCCTATTTCAATTTATGATATACGAAGCATAAATATTGTTTTTATTTGCTAATTTTCGTATCGAAAACACTCGAGACGAAAAATACAGTTCATATGTAAATACTCTTTCTTATACTTATTTGTGTGTCATTTATTTCCAAAGAAAAAAATGTAATAAAACATCTAATTATATTAACTTCTTATTTAATAACAAAATAATAAAATATAAAATAAATAAATAGATAAATAATTTAAATGCAATACTTTTACATAACAATCCATACAACAGTCAAAATAACCAAACTTCTTATATCAAACGCGCACCAATAATAACTAGCTGATTTTACTGCTTCCCCTTCTTTCATACTCTCTTCATCCGTATCTTGTGTACTAGCAGTAAACTTCTCATAATCATCTGAATATTCTTTCTCATTTTTAATACCAAAATCGCCATCGTCTTCTTCCGCATCGTCACCAGTATCTTCATCGTCGTCTTTTTCATCGTCCGGTTCTTCTTCTTCGTTTGGATTTTGGTCATCATTTTTATGATCTTCTTCAGGTTTATGATTAGGATCGTCTCTTTTATTGTACCTATTAAAAAATCAAATATGTATGTTTAGGACTTCGTGGTAGAGTTTAATAGTGCAAAAATATAGTTAATTTTAATAGTTAAGGTAGTTGGTCCGTAAACATTGTTTAAGTCAGATTTTGTTTAAATTGCACAGTTATATTCCCTAGATTAATATCTGAAAAACAGCCCTTTTTTATTAAAATTGACCATCTCAAAGTCATGAAAAACGATCTCAAAGTTTATTTTTTTAACACAGTTTATATGGACTAACCGTACACCAACGTAACGTTTTATTAGTTAAAATTTTAACGAAAAGTCAGTTTTTCATAAAAAAAAACTAACATGTTGTATATTTATATGAAAGAAAACATTATACAAAAAATAAGAATTATTGACCATTCCGTTATTAAGATTTAATCAGATTTAACTACCAAACCATCACATAAATTACAGTATTGTTGACAATGTGGCAACAGCGCATGCATTTGGTTAATGTAAAAAAAAACGAAATAACCAAATATTTTTTTACAAAATATAATAAGTGGATAGAAGGGAATTCAAATTAATTTCATTAATTATTAATATATTCTGTGGTACCTTAGATGATATAAAAATATAATCATCTGACAAGTAATTAATAGTAGATAATATGCAACGTTGCCATGATCATTTCTCTAAATAATAAAAATGTATTCATGGCCTAATGTGATCACATTATGATGAACCAACTACCTTAAGTGCTCATTAGTGGCTCCTGAGTATTCAGCTTATTGTTAGTTAACCAAATCGAGAGATTTAAATAAACTTTTAACTCTATACCTATACATAAGTAGATCACGTTTTCTAAACACCATATGACTATTATCCTCAATATGATCCGCCAGTGGTTCATTTTCAGGAATAGACAGAAACGAATCATCTAAATTATCGTCTATCAAAAACGGTTGGACAATTGTTTCAGTGTTCTCCTTCGGTATTTTACGTTCTTCCGGATCTGCATATTCTAAATAATTACCATCTCGGAACGGTATTGTACCGAGTTCATTATTATTACGAACTTGCGGTTGCATAGAACAATTTTTCGGTGTTACGTCATATCTTGTTGTAGTCATGTAAATCTGTAACACTTTGAAATATTTAAAAATTAATTAAAATCAACTTTAAATTCTAATAAATTTGAATTTATTTCAAAAACAGTAGTAGGTTTAGTAAATAATAATTAATTCAAAATAATTTTTAAAATAAATATGATAATTTGAATTTACAAAGTTATTTTTCAAATAATATATTAATAGTAACTTACTTAATGACAAGAAACATAGAAATGAATATACATACCATCTTCAAACTTATTTTTCTTTTCGCATAGCTGCAACACACGTCTGACTTTCAAACCATATCTCGATGTATAAATTTCACATATACAATTATTCATTAGAGGACAGCTAAATCAATCAAAATAAAACATTTAAAACCAGTAGATATTTAACAAATTAAAATAATAAAACAATTACCAAGTACGTCCTGGTCCTAGACAATCAAATGCAGGCCCTCGTCTGTAAAATTTAATTTCATTAGAACTTAAAATAAAAATTAATTGAATATGATACTGACATTGTAGGACTGATACATGTTGATTCGGATATCAAGTAACCAGAACCAGCCGAGGCGTTACAAAACAGTGGAGACCATTCAGACCAAAACGATTTTAAACACATAGGAACCGTAGTTTGCGGGCCAAGTTTTTCACAGAACTAAAATTTTTGCAATCATTTTAATTATTATTTATTTTTAGTTGGGTGATCAGGAGCACTGTATGTGTTCTTCAATCACTCGTGCTAGACGCCAACTTAATATTGTCTAGCTAGTTACTGTTATTTTGTTTTAAATACTTTTATTTATTTAAAACTTCAATTTAAAATTCACAAATTTATGTATGATGTATATAATGAATAAAACACTAGACATGTATATGTGTATGTATATATGTATATGTATTTTTTATTTGTATTAATTTATAATGTTTGTATAATGTATAATGAATCTTGTTCGTATAAAAACTTAACTAACACTTGTATAATGTACTTTGTTCGTATTTGAACTGAATTTGCACTTATATAATGTATGTATTATGTATGATGAATTTTGTACTTATATAATATATGTATAATGTATATGTATATTGTTTGAGTACTATATAAGAACTCTGTATAATGTATGATGAATGAATTTTGAACTAAATATAATGTATATGTGTATTGTATGAGAACTATTTAAGAACTGATTTTACATTTTTCTAAACTAAAATGTTTAAAATTTTAAGTCATAAGGATAAAGGGCGGAGTTTGAAATTGGCTAATTTGATTGGTCAAGAAAAGGGATAGTATACAGTGGGAGGAGATGAAATTGGTTTCTGTGGAAAAATACTGTCTTCACACATGTTTTAAGTTCACTTGAAATTCGTATGTATCTTTAACAGAAAATAGTAATAAAATTTATTTAAAGTTGTAAAACACCCTAGAAAGGTTTTGTGCACTTGAAACTTTTTAACTTTAAAATTATTGGAGATAATAAATGTTATTGGGGTCTTGAAGTTAAAATTTTAACTTGTCGATCCTTTTTTTAACTAATAAATTATGTATAATATATTATGTGCTTGAAGTGAAATTTTAACATGTGAATTCTTAGAAAAAATAAATCTAACATGAAACTAATCTGTAAGCTACAGAAAAGAATGAATGACATAACAACTATGAATAAATTAACTAATAATATATAGTAACAATAATAATAATAATTGATCAATGATTAATAATAATATAAAAATAAATAAATAAAAATAAAAGAAAATAGATAAATAAATTATTGTGATTGCGTTGTTTGACGACGTAACATTAGTATCTATTGATCTTCAGTAATTATGAATAATAGTGACGGCATAAGCAAAACATCCTTAATTTATCCTCAGTGATCTAATCCAGTGGTTCTTAACCTTCCTATACCCGCGTCAAATAGAGTAACACATATACCCGCGCACGGTCTCTGGGATCGAAAGTTCTAGACCCTTTTTTTATCTTTTTTGTTATGACAACCTAGTAAAATGAATTTTTATTAGTAGTAAAGGATGTGTTGAAATAAGTAAATCAAAGTTATAGACAATATTTTGATATAATTAGTGACTAACAGTTTTTCATTACAGCCTCTGAAAAAAGTTACTTTTTTAACGAACTACAAAAACTTGAAAAACAAAAACTAAAAATAACTCTCAGAACCTTAAGATAACAATATGAGGAATAAAATATTATAAAACTATTCTCAACCCATATCTCACCATGCATTCGGAGCATAATCAAAAGTGTAACACCTATACCCACGTCGGTCTACAGACCAATTGATGTAGTGTACTGGTACATGTCCTATTCGCACGAATGCTCGTACTGCACTAAATTGAAGATCGCGACAAATCATGAAGCTACCAGTAAGCTCATTGTCTTAGCATTCTCCGTTATTGAAAAAATTAAAAAAAAATTATCTGTCGGTCTGACAGACCAATACGCGGGTATAGGAAGGTTAAACTGGATACTGCAAAAGGATGTTTAATTTTCATTTTTATTTTAACGATTCTTTATGTTAAAAGTTAATACATAAAGAGTTTGACATTTATATACTTATTGATAATGAATATTAAATTAATAAAATAATGTGGCACGCGCTCTACTTAATTTTATAAGTACGTCCTTTACAATAATGCGGAGAGCTTGCAAAAGTATATAGCGATATGATTTTCCAGTAAATTGTACAACTACTTGTTGTGCGGGTATAAGGACATAAAAGTACTTTGGCTCGCGATAGTATTATTTTTATGATACCGTGAAACAGAACTCACCGGTTGCTGATACATGCAATCGACTGCACATTTAACTGTGGCGATATTGTCTTGCCGGATGCGGGAGGTACATTGAAACACGCCGCACGCGCTACGAGGTGTGCAGATTGTGTCTGGGAGCGGTGCTTGGAAACACGTCGGGAAACCTATAAAGTTTGGTATAATGTAGTAACATGTTTGGTTATTTAATTTATTATATTTATTATTCTATTCTTAAAAGTATAACACTTTGAGGTGTGATGTTGAGAATAAAATAAAACTAAACTAATCACAATCTCAATATACCGGGTGTTAAAAAAAGAATGGAAAAAATTTAAAGAGGTAATAGTATGGACCAAATAAAACAAAAAAGTCTTAATAAACATGGGTTCGCAAAGTAACGGTTTCGGAGATATGGAAGGTTATTCTTTTTTGAAACATTTATTTGCAAATATTTATTACTTATTAATTATGTTCTAACAAACAAAAGAACCTTATAGCAAAACCAAAAAATAAAGTTACATAATGTGTTCAAAGTACCCTCCTTCTATTTCGAAGCAAGCACGACATCTTTTTACTTGCAAAAGCTTGCATTTTCTGATCATAATTGGCTGATGTTTTGTGAAATAGACATTAAGTATTTACATCAAACTTTTCCACGTATATGTAGATGGGTAGGGAGAGGTGGATCTGTATTATGGCCTGCAAGATCGCCTGATTTAAACCCATTAGATTTCTTTTTTGCGGATATTTGAAAACATGTTTCTATGGTACTCCTGTAAATAGCCTCGAGGAGCTGTAGCTACGAATTAATCAAAAATGCCAACAAATCCGAGCCAATGAGAGGATTTTAAAAAGAGTTTGAATATCTTTCAGACAAAAATGTCGTGCCTCCTTAAAAATGGAAAGAGAGCACTTTAAACATCTTATGTAACTTGATTAAGCTAGAAGCATCTTTTGTTTGTACATCATAAATAAGTTTACTAATACTTTTTTGTTTATTTTGGTCCATACTATTATCTCTTTTTTTTTAAACCCGGTATTTTAAATATTATTCAATTGTGATTATTTTAATTGGGAAAATTCAGTCACGGGCATTGATTAGATATGTAGATAATAACTATATAATAAATCAGATACTTTACATGTGTTTGCATTTCTAAACACGCGTCGTGTTAGACATTTATTCTAATATAAAGATAATCGCCTTACAACGTGCGATGAAACGTTAACAAGGCAAGCTAACCCGCGATGAATCCTTCAAAGATTACCACAATATTACATAATTTATCGATTATATTTATCCATGCAAAAGTACATTTATTATAAGTTTACCAGGGGTGACCAACTAAATTTATTATTTATTCATTTAAAATCAATAATTCTAATTTAAAATTCATCGTAATCGAACTATCAATTACGCTCTCATTATATAAGATATGGATAAAACGTAGCCGTAGAGTTTATTTCATCAACTGCACATTGCGAGAATAGAGTAAAATTATACGTAGCACTAATAAATCAGCAATTCAAGTAATAATACCAGTAACCGGGTACATCCCTTCTCCCGCTAAGACCGCTTCGGAACAGCGACAAGTAGTACACTGTCGTGCTATCCGCGGTAAATCGCACAGACGGCGGTGCACGCGCGCACTCGT
This sequence comes from Sialis lutaria, assembly GCA_949319165.1. NCBI lineage: Eukaryota > Metazoa > Arthropoda > Insecta > Megaloptera > Sialidae > Sialis > Sialis lutaria. Next base: position 13,880,931 of record OX439239.1, read on the forward strand.
CGTCACTTTAGCCGTGGCTTCTTGGAACCTGCAGTCAGCCGGCCGCACCCGTTCCAGTTCCTCCGAGCACAACTTCCATGTTCGCATCGTCTTGCACTCGCACACACCCAGGAAATACTCATCGGCATCGTAGCCGCTACTTGAATGAGATTCAACGAACAGCTATAAGAATTTAAAAAAAATATTAGTAGAGCTTCACACGAGACTAGGTTAGTTAAATATCGTCTCGTTTCGAAGCAAAATAAAAATAAGTTTTAATTTATTTTCTGAATACAACTATATTAATTAACATTTAGAGACTCGCGCCTTGATTTGTAACATAAATACTCACTACCGGGTGCGCTGGACCCAGTTTAATATCAAATGTTTATTCCAAAAATGCTGCATAGAAGTGCACATTTATTTTTTTATAAGGATAATTTGTCAATAAAGAAAGACAATATTCAATCATATACTAATATTATTTAATGTTTTTACTTAATCAAACAGTCATTACAAAAATAAAAGGAATTTTTCAATACTTTTATGACAAGATTTAGACTAATTGTTGAAAATTCTGTAATTACTTATTTTAAACAAAATCTTCTATATTTTCTTACACTACTATAATGTACTTATATGAATTAACAATGAGAGATGAATCATTATATAAAAAACAACTTTGAAAATTAACAAAATTAAAATATCTTCTTTGGGATAAAATCACATCTCAGTCGCTTTCTGTATCAAATTTAGTTATAACAATTTGAACAAACTGACGACTATGACCGTAATCTGCCGTGCTATTCTATCGTTGAAAGATACTAAAAGCGGCAATGTCGCACACTTCAAACTTTAAAAGATTTTAACCAAAATACGAAGGACTGGGTCCGTTAGACCCATTAGCGAGTCCCTAAGTGTTAAGTATGTATTTGATGTCAAAATCAACAAAAAAGTTAATTTAAAAATGTATATTAATAATTCTAACCAAACTTACAATATAAATTTTTTTTTTATAAATCCTTATAATTTTTTAATACATATATATTATATATGTATGTACTGTATTGTATTTACTTTATAATATATAATTATAGTGCTACGTACAGTTATATAGAAATAATTTAAATTTTAAACTTAAAATAAAACGAACTGACAGTTACTTACTGAACAATAACCTTCTCCAATTTCGACAATAACACACTGCTGTAAAAACAAATCTGATATCCATTTACTAACGTCGTACACTGGCTCTTGTTGGTTCTCAATGAACACGCTCAATGCATAAATATACCGACAACAGAAAATATTTACTATAAAAAATGTCAAAATGACAAATTTGAACATTTTAAAAACAAAAAATATCGGAAGAATGTCATGTGCATGTTGATTAAAACGTAATTTGAATGACAGATTATATTCAGTGGTTCTTAAACTTTTTTAAGTGACAACATTCTCAAATTAAATAAAAGTGATTCCAAAGTACCTACTCTATTTGTCAATATGCAGTAATGTGCACCTGATCAGAACGAACCAAAACTTTTGCTAATTCGATTTTACGTTTAATTTTAGGTTGGGCCAATTCGGTTGTCAGGGTTTAAGATAATACAGATTATCATAACGTGGTACACTCAACATTCTGCTATACGACGGCATCGGTAATTAAAAATTGCCATTACACGACGGATAGAGGGGCACCTACCACCGCGCCGACATTAACGTTGATTGGTGAATTTAAACGCGCAGAAATTATAGCAAGTAAGGCGGTATTATGGTGGGGATGGGAGAAGGATGTTGGTTAGAACTGTCGGCACATTGTATAACGGAGCGGTTGTGTAGTGGATGGTCGTATAGCAGAGTGCTGAGTGTATCTCTAATTATTTATTAAACTGTAACTCTAAGTTAACTTTAAGTCTTTTTCGATGATTTTTACGTTATAAGTATTTCTTAAATCCAAAAAAACGAATGATATAAAAAATGCATTATCATTGATTCTACGGACACTAAAGATCTTGACAAATCCACGATAAGCTCCAGGAGACTGCGCTCAAGTCTACAACGCGTAATTCAATCTTCGACGCATTATGTAATTTCAATCAGATGTCAACAGTATCTACAGAATCAAATGTGAAATGACTGCAATCGTGTCCCGTCAATACCAGATACGCTACAAAATGTGTAGGGGCGTCCTCCACATACACATTCACATACACGTGTCACACCCCCGCCGTGATTGTAAATAACAAATCGTGACAACGAAATAATCATCTATTCATCACGATTTGAGACCATTATTTTTTCCAATTATATTTTTTAATTGATTTTGAAAAGTGGTAAAGACCGGTTGGTAACTTGTCTTTCATTTTAGTTTTATATAGATTTTTTTTCATGGTTTTGAGGATCGTATAATTCTCGTAGTAAATTGCATGACAATTTATTTATACAGTATGTTCAAGATCTGTTATTATTATGCGGTATCGTTTCTTGAGGCCTGAATTTTTTTAGTTCCTGGTCCCTCGTTTGGATACTAAAGTCAAACTTTCAATTTATCTCCAAAGTACATTTAGTGCAAATTATGTCGTATATGGCTTTTTGCAACAAAATTCTTTATGCATCAAACAAAATTAGGCAAACATGATTATTTTTTTAACATGACTGTTACGTGTAACTGTAGCTTGAAAAAATCAACTTTAAAAACTCGAGTATTTTTGTAACCAATACCAACTCGAGAACAACAACAACAAGAAAAAGCATTCATTTGAAGCAAAAGAGATTAGAAAATGTATCTGTAACTTAATTTCAAACAAACGAGACAGAAGAATCGTAGAAATAAACGTTGGGGACGGTAGATTACATCCGCAATCTCAAGACAAGTTTGATTAATGCGCGCACCAAGTCAGAACAAGTTACTGTCGATGTACACACACACGGAGTGGTCTTTTTCCTGCCGCTTCCACTCCATTTCTCTACCCCCACCACTCCCCTCTCATCCGTTGCTTATCCGGGGGTTATCTGATTAATCGACCAGAGCTTTCGGCATGGGCGGGGAACTATGGATGGGTTGTAGTGTGGGTGCTACAGGAAGCTGCATATGTGGTCATTCTTGTCGTTTTGTTTTTGACTCTCATTTAACATGTAGTGTGATATTTCTATAATTTATTCAGTTAGTCAGATATAAGAATTTTTACAATTTCTTTTAGATATACATAGCAATACATCTTTTTTTTTGTTAACATGAGTTGGTATTAAGACGTTTATATCAAAAATAGCTCTTTTTTACAACTGTTACCACAGGTAGAAAGGTTACTTGAGTAAACCTTGTGTTTTGTATATAACAAAAACAATATTTTCTTAAGATAAGAAATATATTCTTAAACCAACTATAGTATTCTTGGACGAAGAAATAATGTAGTTGGATTAAGAGTACTTTCTTATATTAGGAAAATATTGTTTTCGTTATATACAAAACAAGATTTTCTTGGTCCAATACAGTTTTTTTGTGTGTACGTGTATTACGAACTGCTCAGCTCATTGATATAACATGGTGGTATATGGTCTAAATATACTTTCTAATATACCTAATGGTAAAAAAATCACTGAAATTAGTTAGTTGTTCTTTAATTTTGCAAACAACACCTAATTCTGTTTTCACACGGTAGATACGTTCAGGAAAAAAACGTGTAAAAAATACATAAAATACGTAGAAAAAGGGGAATTAGTTCCATATCCTTCAACCCTGTAAAAAATAGGTAAAATGAAATGATTCATACAAAAAAAACTATAAATTAAATTTTTATGTGCATTCATTCACAGTTTATTTCATAAAAATAAAAGGCAATTCAATTCTTAAAGTAAAAGTAACATAAATATAAAATTATCGCAAGTTTAGGAACTGAAAACTCGTACAAGACTAAAATATATACTTAAGCTACAATGAAAATAAATTAGAAAGGGGAATTCCATAACTACATATTTTATGAATAAGTAACAGATAGAAAAAAATTCCTAGAAGATTACGGTTAATAAAAATATTTTTCTTTAAAATTTAAATCAAATAGCTTTTTTAATCGTACTAAATCGAATAAAATCATGTAAAAACGGAATCAATTTTTTTTCTAGACCATGTTAAATCAAAACCGTGTAAAAACAGAATTGGGTGCAGGCCCAGATAGAGGGGGGGAGGGCTAGGAGGGCCACATGGCCCGGGACCCGACGTCCTGAAAATTATTTATATTTTATATATTTTTTGATACTTACACTATTTTTAACAAAGGTTATTTAAAAAACATAAATACACTACAAAAAGTACAAGTAGAAAGCAAAGAAAAAAAAAATTAAAAAACCCCCTGATTTTTAACATTAAAATAATATCAGAAAATTATTAGAATTTTACTAGTAAAATTTTTTTTAATGCCCTTACGCTCGGCGGGGGGGGGGGCAAAATGTGGTTTGACCAGGGCCCCGTTGAAGCTCTCTCAGGGCCTGATTGGGTGTATATGTACAAAGACAAATATTTAACTATCATGCACATCAACGAACTCATTTTTAGAATAGAGTTAAGAAACTAATACCAGCTCTTTTTCTTTTACAAAAAAAGTACTGCAAATAGTATCTAAATAACACAACTAAATGAGACAAAGTTTCAGTGCTATAGTTTCGGGCTATGTATCTACACCACACCGCACTTGTGTCCAAGGGTAATCTCTGATTAATCTAGCAGAGATTTCTGAGCGGGCTTGGGGATGGGAACGGGTAGGATACTTTGGCTGCATGTGAGGTCAGATCTTGTTGACCATGCATGCTTATACATGCTGTGGTTTGTGTAGGGGTTTACTAGTACATACTCATTGATAAATTTCATGTAATTTGTTTTTGTTGAAAGATAAAGAAAGAAGTATTATACTATATTATGTAATACGGACCATTTAGAAGATAAAATGATTAAATTCACTTTTTGTCGTTTTGTACATTAGTTATATAATTTTGCTGTATTGTAAATAATTGATTTTTAAATTACATACAGTATTTATATATATTTTTTCTTACGTTTTGTATCTTAGTACTTTATTTCATTTTAAGTAAACGATATTTGAATTGTATAGCCATGTTACCATAATTAGACATTTTTTATATATCGATCGCTATTCCGAAGGTACCATAAAGTTCAGCATTATTTTATAGGGAAAAATTACATTTTAAAACATTTTTAAATGTTTTTAATTTCGTGGAATAACTACCAAAAGTTTGCAATTACCTAAGACCTTAAAACATACCTACCATGGAATAATCGTAATACTAAAATTTGAAAATTAGAATGCTAATCTGTCACTAACTCAATTTACATAAAACGTGGAGATATTACTTTTTATCAGTAACTTTATGATTTATACAGTATGTTAAAAATAATTCAAAATATCAAACATTCCAAACGCAATAGAAGAAGAGACACAAGGGCTAACTACTAGAAGTTTCGTATCTTTATTGACATTTTCTCCCCATCATTGCTGACCACATAATAAATTAATATTTCATATAGAGTTCCATATCATGTCACAAATATCGTATTTTCCCCTGATGAACTCAAACAAAATGCCAAACCATCCCATCATGGGGCGGCTAATGTCAGAAACTAATTCATGTGTAGCCAAGGGTGATTTCCAAGTTTTCCATATTGTCATATGTCTGATGAAGTAGCCCCATGTGGTTACATAATTTAATTATTAATTATTTGCATATGAGTTGGATACATTTTGTAATAAAACATCGGAAAAAAATAAAAGTTATGCGGATTTTTGTATATCATGTATTCTCACTAATTCTCAGAGAAGGAAAAAAAACTTCGACCCTAAAAATTATAGCACATCACTTTTTTAATTATTTAACGAACTTTAGGGTATTCCAAACATCAATCAATATTTTCTGGAAAACAAAAGATTCCGAACCAATTTGTTCTGGACGAAAACTGTAGGATTTTATTGCGGTGCTTACACCGAAAAAACAAAACAGAAACATTGTCTTTAAAATACTTCGTATTTAAAAATGTATAGGATTTATTGCTTTTTCCTCATAAAAACACCGTGTTTCTGTTTTGTTTTCTTGATGTAAACACCGTATAAGAAAGGTCATCAAATATTGCTATCAAAATTATATTTATCTTCAAGTAAGTATGTAGAGGATGGCTTAAAAGTTACTATTTTTTAATTCACATTTATTCTTTTATTAAACACAAATTACACTCCTTGGAAATAGTTTGTATTAGTTTTGAAACGGGTTCTTTGAAAAGTGTGTCCATCACTTGTCATGTTTCTATAGGCTTATTCCTTCAATAGTTTTGAGATTTGTTACTGTATACTCTGGCTGAAAAAATATGTGAGCTTGAATGCTAGTTTCTGGTTGGAGAATAATTTCGTAATTTTCGCCAGTATGTACCACCCTGCATAACTTTTTGTATGCTAATGAAATTATGATTTATTTCAAGTAACTTCAACTTCGATTAAATACAAATTTTACTGAATATGTGCCCAACTGTTGTGCATTCTCATAAACTATCTATACAAAAGTTCACACTTATACAAACAAAACTAAAACAGTTTTAGAACTAATGCCAGAAGGAAATACAACACCCAAGTACTTAGCGCTACGTATTATTTATAGCTGCACTTTCTTCGCTCTCAAACCCCGCGAACAAGTCTTGGGGTTTGCTCAGATATTTCTATATAGATGTTTAATTGTAAGAGGGCACTGTGCAAAGTGAAATATCAGATTCTTAATGGATTAATAAGAAGATTTAATTATTTTTACTGTTATTAATGTATCGAAAATATAAACGGTTTTACATAAATGGATTCTAGTTATATTATAGTTATTAATTAATATCGTTAACAACGACAGGATTTAATATAAATGTGCTAATACACATTGTCATGATATCAATAATTATATTATTAATACTGTCAGAATATCTATTATTGTTTAATGTTTTTAATTATAATATAAATACATATAGTAAATTGTTTTTTATGTTTTATTTTATGATAAAACAGAATAAATAAAAGGTAGGAACTTTGATTCTAAATATTTCTTAGCTAATAAATTGTTATTTGAATAAAAATCTGCGTTTTTTGTGACGTCATATTATCTTTGAAGTCTGACTATTTTTTAATGTAGTCACCATATTTTGTGTTATACTATTGATACTTTTTCGTCTGTTTACAAACTTGTAAAGATGTTATATAGGTAGTCAGACTGTCGCACAGCAATAATTTCAAGAAAGAAGATGTAGAAAATTATATTTTAACATTTAATCATGGTAAGTTATGTAACAGGTGAAATACCTTGAATCTTTTAAGTATGCTATCACATAAAAATGAATTATGGCCAAAATAATTTACCATGACATTTTTGTAGTAGGAATAATTTTTAGTCTGTATAACTAGTGTTCACCTTTTTTTACACTTGATAATTTTAATCATAATCCATAACGCCTTATTTGTAAATACATAGAATATGTTAAGGTCGTTAACAGATATAAAAATGTGCAGTTAATTTTTGTAATTTTATTTTCTGTTAATGATAATTTTCAGTAAGAAATAATAATGTATACACTTACTAATTTAATTTGCAATAAATTAACAAGATCCTTAAACATTACAGCGTTAAAATTATATTAAGGCCAACACAATTTTACGTAAAGCTTCGTGCGGACATTGCGTTTCATCAACAAGATAAAAACTATATAATATAAAGCTGAATAAAGTAAGGATATTCTTTATCAAAATTAATTTATCTAAATTACATGTTTGAGAGGAAACTTCTTACAACGGTTACAATTTACTATTAGCACAAAAGTTGAGTATTATCTATATACATCTTAATGTTTATAAAGATAAGTTATATTATTTTTGCTCAAATATATAGTTTTTTAGAACTAGGCATTAACTTTGAAGAACTTAAAATTAACTAATTAATTATTGAATTTTGGTTACATAAATTACTTCATAAAATTAAAAAAACTTCATACATTTACTAGTCTTCTGTAGTATCTCATTTTTAATTATCTTGTTTTTTTCGTTGGTAGTTTTAGCTCTGAATTGATAAATATGTATGTATTCTTTTAATCGTTTTGTTGTTTTATAAGCATTTTGAAATTGTTGACATGAAAATTACTGAACTAATTTTCATAATGTTCAAAATTACAATACCCTAAAATTAGTTTAGTCTATATCAGTGGTCGGCAGACCGCGGCCCTTTGCACAGGCGTTTGCGGCTTTTCCGTGATTTTAACTAATTATTTCAATTTCATTTTTTATTTGCAAGGACACCGTTCTTACAAAATTTTAAATAAAAATCTTAGAGTTATCACGTTTTTTAATCCCTAAAATCCATATAGTATGACTGTATTGAATGTGAAAAAAAGGAATGACAATTGAATGTCTAAATAAAAGGTCATTACAATAATTGGAGACAGCATTTATATCTATGGCTCTCTGATATCTTTGCAATCCTGTTTCCTTGACAAATTGGCTCTTCTAACTTAAAAGACTGCCGACCCCTGGTCTATATGATAATTAAATTAAGGAAAATCCGTGCTGAAATTTCTAACTATAGTATAATATTTTGCAATGGAAATATAAAACTAGCTGTCGGATCCAATTTTACCCGGGGATATAAAATTAAACTATATAACGTATAATGCTGTGGGGTGCGATCCTTTAGGTCCACACAATCAACTTCCCAACATGGTATGACTTACAATACTTGAATACTGATTACTTATTGTTTCCATAATTAATATTACTATGTTATAGTTTGTAAATATTTTTTTTAATATGTATATGAAAAATTTTAATGGAATTTATCAGAAATAAAACTCATCCTTTGTATTATGAATATTAGTTTTCTAATATCCTAATAATGTTAATAATATAATGCACATTTTTAGAAAAACTAATCTGACAGTTTGAATTTTGAATTGTGTTGTTTCCAAGGCAACATGAATTATTAGATGTATTTATTAGTATGAAATTCAAATTTTGATGGTGGTTTTCATCCCTTTAATGGCTGTTTGGACCCATATAAAAAATAAATACTGAAATACACGTTTCATTATTTGTATTGTATAGTATTTATTCTAAGTTCCGACTAAATTCGACAAGAAAAAAAATGAAAAAAACACCCTTTTTACCCCCGTAGGGGTTGAATTTCGAAAAATCCTTTCTTTCAGATCATATTCACGTCAAGACGCGTCGATTAGCACCCCAACGAAGTCAATAGCATTTTTTGTTCGCGAGATTTCGTCCCGGAAAAAAATGACACGTACGTACGTACATACGTACGTACGTGTCACACACACACACACACACACACACACACACACACACACACACACACACACACACACAGACATTTTTCTAAAAATAGTGTCAATATACTCTAATGCCCTTGAAACATGAAAATATGTTAAAATTTTTGATTTCGATTTTCGGACCAATTACAATAACTCCCTATTGGGAAGTTAAAAATATCAAAAAAAATTTATCAATATCAACTGTACTATTGATTAAATTAAATTAAGAAAAAATTATAATAAAAATGTATGAAAATAAAATATTTCGAAATAAACGTGCAGTGGGTGAAGTGGCAGAGAATTTGTGGTACCAATAATTAAAAAAATATCGTAGTTTATTTGGTAACGTTTATAAAAAAAACATGAAAAGTAACTGTTATTTATCATCAAAGGCTATAAATAAAAGAGCTAAAAGTACAATTTAATGTGATACAATTAAATCAAAAGACATATACACAATTATTCACGAAGTCTGGATGACAATGTCTATATAAATACTTGGAGATAACAGTATTCTTTCATATGAAACATTTACTCTTCTATGGTTTTATTTCTCTCTTCATGAAATGATTTTTATTTGTAAAATCTCTCGTTGTTGTGCGAACCACTCTCTTTTGCAGTACCATATATTGGCGTCTAGGGCTGCTTTCTGAATACATGAAAACGACATAATATTATTTAATATAATAAAAAATATATACTTATTAAAGTTACTCACAAAAATAAGAGGTTTTCATTTAATTTCCTTTTTTATTTTTTTATATTAAAGCATTGATTATGAATTTGACATTTAAAAACTATATACAGGGTGAATCATATCAGGTGGAACAAACTTGAACAGTTAATTGAGAAAAATATTTCAAGGAAAAGAGTTCATATAAACATGTGTCCGGAAATTTTTCGTGAGGGAGCTACAGGTCCCCAAATATTTAGTCTAAAATTAGTTTTATTTATTATTTTAAGAATTGACCTGAAACAGAAGTGAAATTTTAGAAATCGGAGAACATTTTATTCCATTTAAAATAATATCGCAAAGCTTCTCGTATCTTTGATAATAAAATAATGCCCGGTATTATCAATCAATTTAAAGCTCCTTTAGTGCTAAATGCTCCTTTAAAGTAAATTTGGTGAATTACAAACGTGATTTAAATCGATATTTAAGCTCTCAATGAAAAATTTACATAATATACGTTGTAAATAAATACTGCAGAAAATTTAAAATCTATTTAATTAAATATATTATGCTTAGATCTGTTGATAATATGACAGTTAATTAAAGGAGCATTTAGTTTAACTTGATAATACTGGGCATAAGTCAAAGATACAACGCATTTTATTCATTAATGAATAAAAATCACAATTGCCATGGAAAACTAAAATATGTTTATTATTCGTCGAGACGTCAGCTAAAATGCAATATTAATTTCAAGTCAAGTAAGCTTTTTGCCCGTTTCTCAGTAAAATCAAATGGAACGGTATATTCAAAAGTACATAATTGTAAAGACCATAAAAAAGTAAGAAACTTTTGTAAAACAAAAATTTTCATACTTTCAATTGTTTAAAAAAAAAGGCGACTTGATCTCAAATTTTAGGGTTTTACTAAAAGTGCTCTAATTTCGTTGAATATTAATGGAATTTTATTCTTTTTTTAAATTCAGAAAGTAGAAATAATGACATTTGCAATGATCTATGAATATTTAAGATTTTGATAGTTTAAAGTGACATACGCGACATATCAAAAATGCAAAAGTTCAATTAGCGATAATTCAAAAAAATTAAATACAATGGTATATCAATTAGTACTTTATCTGAAAAAAGATACGTAAGTAAACAACATTTGATAATAAAATTTTAAATTAAAAATTATAATTTTCCATTTTAAAATTTTGATTTTTAATTTTTAATTTTCTTAACAAAAGTTGTTTATTTATATGTCTTTTTTCAGATAAAGTACTAATTGATATACCATTGTATTTAAATTTTTTGAATTATCGCTAATTGAACTTTTGCATTTTTTATATGTCGCTTTTGTCACTTTAAACTATCAAAATCTTAAATATTCATAAATCATTACAAAAGTCATTATTTCTACTTTCTAAATTTAAAAAAAGAATAAAATTCCATTAATATTCAACGAAATTAGAGCACTTTTAGTAAAACCCTAAAATTTGAGATCAAGTCGCCATATTTTCTAAACAATTAAAAGTATGAAAATTTTTGTTTTACAAAAGTTTCTTACTTTTTTATTGTCTTTACAATTATGTACTTTTGAATATACCGTACCATTTGATTTTACTGAGAAACGGGCATGTACCCCCCAAACTACCCCCTAAGGCGCAGTTTTAGGGGGTTGAAAATATTTTCTTGAAATTCTTTAGGGTCGATATACATAGTAAAACTTTTTTTTATAAAACTCTATCTTCAATAGTTTGGGCGTAAAACATAGTGGACGGGTGGTCTGGATCACCCTGTATATTAGAATATAAATTGTCATTTAAAAATGATTCAATTGTATGCATGCACCGATAAACAGAAAAATATGATCAAAATCAGGTAATATGTATTATGTATGACTGTATGTATGGAAATACAAACTTATAGTAATTTGTTATATGAATATCTACGTTTATACATACATAGTTTATAATTTAAAAGACTTTGAAAGTATACTAATGATATTTTGATAGTTTAAAACTAAAAAGTCAAGTATATAGTATAAGTACGTGTATATGCATAAATAAATGCAAAATATATGTACGTACAATATACATACATATCTTTTTATGGATGTAAAATGAATTCAAAGTACATACCTACTAATGGTTTTATAATAATAGAGGGTAAGGTATTTAAAAAAACAGGTCGATGTCGTCAGATCTCTGAAGTACATCGTCACAAAAAATAATGATGTAACCGAATCTGTGACAAATTGCTAGCCAGTAACATTTTTGTAAATATTATTTTTTAATAAAGTAAATATTTTAGACCGTGCAATCAATGTTCAGTTTTTAATTCAGCTTGTACACAACATAGGATACAAATAAAATTAAATATTACATATCAATAGCACACAGTGGTGTAATACGGTTCCTTCTTTATGAAATATTGTTTCAACCTTACAGTGCATTTTTATTCATTTCTCAGTAAATTGGAGATCCATAACTGAGTCCAATTCCAGTATATACTTATAAATTAAAAAAATTGCACTCGGTGTTAGAAATCACAACATAATAAATGAGTAGCCCAGATGCAAAACCTGCTATGTGTGTTTGAACAGATTTCTAGCAAAATTATATCAACTGTTTAGTTTCTATAGGTAAAATATCCTTATGCCTTTTCATGAGTCTGGATGCAAAACCTGTCATGTTTTTTTTCTTGTCTCAATTCGATACAAAATTTATTACTTATATTAAAATAATTTTTATGTTAGTTCACCAAAAATTTAACAATTTCTGCAACCTACTTAATCTTTCAAATTTAATTTTAAGAGTTTTTTTACCGGGTTTGCAGCCCAATTTATTATAATACTTGTAGCCTGAGACGAGTAGAATCCAAAGATACAAAAACCTCAAAATCTTAAAATTATGTGGATAGCAGGTTTTGCATCTGAACAACTCAAATTGTATTCTGCAGTTCGGAATTCCCCCCTCTCTCTCGGTTAGCCGGAAATCTAGTGTGCTTGGAGCATGGTTGTGATGACGCACCACTACTACCAACATAACATAAACAGTACGCTCTGTGAAGCCGCGCGCTGACATTTGATTAATGTACATTGTACATAGCTTTCAATTAATTGATATAAAGTTAAGTCCAAAACGAGCACAGTAATCATGATAACATTAGCGTTCGTTACACTCTTACAATGTTTTATTCAGCGAAACAGTTTATTTAGGAATTTGCATAAATGTACATATGTATAAGTAATAAGTATATATAATTTTTTTTATTCTTTTATAATATAATAATTGATATTATTTAAAAATAAAATGTACATATTTCCTAATTTTTTAATATTTTTACATACAGTCTCATCTGCATATCGATGCTGAAACACTGAAAAAAAGACTGCAACTTTATAAATCGGCAATCCTCGCGCGCTCAGCTGCGCTAAATGAATAGTAACCATATTCTATCACGCACCACGGTGGAAACTTTCTGCCACAATGTTTACTAACGTTAGTACTGTTTTTGTTTTGTCACTGTATTACAATGAATATTTCACTATAATCGGTTGAGATTTATTCATTAATCTACGTACCCTTAGCTCATTGATTTTTTAGTGTAATGTTAACTATATTAAACTAATTCTAATGAAAATCCCACAAATATCGGTTCAGGAGTTCATGACAGCATTTCTAAAAACTATCAATCAATAAACTATCAAATATGTATTTTATGTAGGTATACCTCTCTACTAACTACTTATTAGTTGGTTTATTAAGAGCTTAAATCCTGAAAAGATGTAATAGACATTCTATTTTAATAATTTAGCAGAGTTTTTATATAAACACTTGCACTTAAAAGTCTACAAATAAAACGATTTCTAAAACAACTCGTGCCTATTAATAATAAAATACGTTTTAAATAAATTAAATACACAGTAGTTAATGTATGTATGCACTACATTAAATTTCGTAATTTGGCAAGGAAAAATAAAAATATAAAAACACTTTAAAAGTTATAAAAGAAGCTCTATGTTTGGGAAAATAGTAGGTAATGAAATTTCAAGTAAAAAGGGTTGAATTTATACTGTTTGTATTATTAATTAGAACAGGAAAGTTTATAAAAGCTTTGTAAAATAAGGTCTATAAATTTTATAAAAAATTAATTAATAAAATGTTCATCCAAAAATTTACTAAAATACATACACTAAACTAATATAGGTAAATCTTTATACAATTATTATTAATTCAGATTTGATGCTATCGTCGAAGAAAAAATGAATGCAATGTGTAAAATTTAAATATGGTACAGAGAAAAATCAATGTTATTTTAGGTAGATGTAAATATTTTCTCCTCTGCTCATATTATGGAAAACTTAAGAGCGTACCTTTGCGATTTCAAAATCATAGCCACCTTCGTTGCTTTGATTATTAGATAAAATATTTCAGTTTGTATTATTTTTGTTATTCTTTTACTGAAAGTGAAAAATTACTGCTATTCATACAGTATACATAATATTTGACGTTGCAATGTTTAACTTCCTGTAGCTTTTTTACATGTGCACATATGTATGTACTGTACATATGTATACATACATACATACGCATATAATATACAGAAGTTTTATTTACATTTTTGTTCAAATACAGATGCAGCTCAGCGCCACCCTAAAATACAGCAACAAAGCTCTTGCCTTAAACCCCTCTTCATGCTCCGCCTTGTGCACTGTTCAAGTACTCTACGGTTTAATATCTCATTTTTAATATATGAGCTATTTTCAACATGGATATTGCAGTTTTTTCAATGACGGTTGTATGGAAAAGGAGTTTTTGATGTGAACGGTATTATTTATGTCTTTAGTTGTTTGATGTTTGATAATATTGAATCTAGTTTCATTTTGAATGAGATATTTATACATTTTTTTAATTTTAATAAAAAATCACTTTGTGATTGTTTACAATTGCTTAAATTGCAAGACAAACTATTCGGTTTTATGTAAAAAATCAATTAGATATAACTGTAGTAGATATAATTGTCAAAATAAATCATTGTTTTTGAAGTACTACTAAACGATTCGGTAAAATCATTTAAAATTTTAAAACATAATATTAGACTATTTTTCAAACATTGCTCGACTGTTCAAATGTTTTTTTTCTTGTTTGTGACTTAATGTTCCAGGGTCATATGTTACATAAAGGCGTTTTTTATCCATGCGGTATTATATCATTAAAAAATCTGAGCACCTATATCTACATTCTTTTTAGTTTTTAAAAATAGTTATCGCAAGTAAAATCAAAAATTGTGTTATTAAAGTTCGTAAGCCACAAACAAATTGATTGAAGTACTTTTCTAAAAAAAAATTGCCATTTTTAATGTCATTCATTTTCCTCGTATATTTTTTAATGTAACTAATCGCAATGGCTTTGAATGGCCCATTTATTAGAGACATTATCCAAAACCGAAGAAACTTATCGACAAACCGAACACATAATTTCTTAGTGGGGTTTTCCTCAGTACATAAATATTTAAGCCGTATTGATTATTTCTCTATGTGATGTATTTACTGCGGCTCACTTCCGCAGGCGGTGCGTTTATTGTTCAATGGATATACTTGCAATAGATTTACGGTACCTACGCATACACCATTGCCATATCTTTGGCAGCGCAGAGCTTGTTCTATACAGTACAGCGCCTGCCGATATTGTTTTGGGTTAGGGTTTTTACACACTCGCCGATAATATCGTGTAGTTTGAGATAGGAAATTGAATAAGTTTTTAGAATTTTTGACTTGTTATCATTCTATTAAACTCGAAAACTACTGAACCGATTTTGTCACTATTTTTTAAGTCTACAAGTAACTATATTTCTACCTAAACTAAAGTTAATATATTTTTTTTATATATCAATGATTGTGATATGTAAATACAAAATCTAGTACCATAAGTATTTTTTAATAAATAGATTTTTTAACAGCTGGAAATTATCCTTATATGATAACTTTATCATTTATATAAGTATATTTTATGCTGTTCTGTTTTAATCTTTAAAGGAAAGGATGTTGTCTATGTGCCAATCATGGCAAGTATAAATATACAACGTGTTATTGAGAATTCCAATATTATATATACTGCACGTACCTACCGTCCTCAACTACAGCTATTAACGATATCGAAAGGGTGTGAACAGTTTACGTTCTTACCAACCCGGCACTGTTGCCTTTGTTTATATGAAGAGAATGAATTAGACCACCGCTTGTTTCGGTCGTTAACCTATTGTTTCACGTGTTTTGTGATTTTTAGAAAGGGGAAAAATTGTTATGTAAATTTATGAATGAAATCGTTTCATGAACTGGTATTTTATGGCGGTGAATGGGGTTCGAATGAGGAAAAGGTAACTTTATGCAGTTAGTGCTTTGGTATTTTTTTTACTGAGGAAGGGTTGCTAGTTGAAAATAATAGTAATGAAGCTTTGAGTTCTCGATTTTATCTGGGTTTGTTGTTCAAAATGAGTGGTAGGGCTGTACCTGATAATTAATGCTAGGTTAAAAAATTCAGTTTAAAATTCATTGAAAACATTATATTATGTTGATATATTGAGATTTTGAGAATTTGTAAGTAAAACATACATTTAACAGTATGAAACACATTTATCTACATATTTGAAGACAGCAGTATTCTATGTTTAACACACTTTCACCGAACATACATATTTTCATTTCCGTACACTTTTCATTGTTACCGGTCGTCATATTCCAGGCGTATAAACAGGATAAATGAGGTCCTGGTAGAGTTCTAATGCAGCGCACACTAGATCACAGTGTCCTGCGGGACCGGAGCTCCGCCCCGACCGCCGCCGTCGCACGATTTATAGTGGAGACTCGACGGAGTTACTTCTGGAGGTGGGACGATCTCAGATGTTCTAATATCGATTCCTGCTGCGATAAATGCCCGGTTGTAGGTTAAGCCTATAAAAAACACACCTCGCTTTGTTCTTATTTAAACGTGTTTTATCAGATTTGTTCCGGGTATTTGGGTTTAGGAAAAGAAACAGTTGAAATCTTAAATCTGTTACATATCCTATGTACAAGTATATGTACAAAGTACATATACAGTGTACATATGCAGTTGTAAGGATCCTAAAAGTTATCTACATGTCTGATAAAACGTAAGTGAAGATAACGATCGAAATGATGCAGCTTACATCCGGTAGCCAAGAATAACTCTGAATGTACTTATCAATCTATTTTATTTAAATTTCGAGTCATATATTTGATAATAAATAGATATACCTATCTATTTACCACAGATTAAACTAATTTATACAGTTTTTATATCATAGCTAAAAACCATAGTTGGTAATAAATACGTAAATATGACCAATTTTGATAGTTTTAGTTAAATATATCTCAAAAACTTGAAGTCATGGAACAACTTAAGATTTGGTTTTAGTGCGCCAAGAGTGTCTATTCAGGTTTCTGGTTTACTAAAACCATTTTTTTAACCAGTGCAGTCATTGTAAATGAATTTTTAAATAAAAATTTCTTCAATCTTTTAGATACAAATTATCTACTAGAACAGCGGTCGTCAAACAGTCAATCGCAAATTACTGGTAGGTTTTGAATGATATATTTATACTAGAAATCTAATGTTCTTTTCTTATTAATTAGATACCTACATATAATATATATGATATGTCATCGGATAGTATAAATTTAAAAGTAGCTACCATGCTTTTTGAGTTTGAAGACCACTGAATTAAAATGTTCAGTTTTTATCAAGATTCAAAAGGACAAAATTTTATTTTAATTATCTGAATACGAAAAAAAAAAATTTTTTTTAATTTCATTGTCGATTTAGACAATTTTTTCAATTTTGACTCATGATCAATACAGAAATGATATTACCAAACTGTTTTATATCGTATTCCTATTAAAAAATAACCAACGAACTTATTTTCTCGATCAGCATAATAGGCATGATGCCAGTAACAAAATATAATTGACATTATGATTTTAAATAATAAAATAGGTAAAAAGGATTCTAAAAAATGTATTTATTTTTATATTAAAAGGGAGATTAATATAATTTTTGCTGAAATAAAAATGCAAAATACAGCAATCCACCATGTTAAATGAAACACCAATCAGACAGAATGAGTCACGCATCAGTAAACGTCAAAGTGATTGAATTTTATTTTAGACAAATACATATCAATTCCTCCTACAAGATTATTAGGTACATACCTTATTTAAGAACTTATATATTTTGGAATTTATTTTTAACACACAAAATAGTTAAATTATTGTCTAACTTTGAATGTTTGATTATTGTTGACAAGAAATGTGACATCACAACTCTGAAATGTAACCTGCGAGCGTTTTGGCGTCAAATTCAAAACAAGTTTTAAAGAACCAATTTTTTGCGATTAAACCTTTATTTTCTGCAGAAATAAGTATTTTTTTGGAAACAGGAGACACGTAAGATCATCATAAAATATATTTTTTAAATTAGTCATCATGTCTATTCATTTTACAATAAATAAAACTTTAACTGTGGCGTTATAATCACAGAGACATAAGCAGGTAATAAAATTTCACAAGAGCGCGAATATAACGATTTAAAATAATTTTCAGCGGGTCTGTTTAAAATACCACTGGCTCCTGTCCGCCCTCGGCCAGCGCGCCGCAAGGAAATTAAGTCGCGGTGTTGAGTTGAATACTAAATAGACTCGACGGACGCCGCCTAAATAACCGCCTCAGAAACGTCCTGTAACACTGGCGCGTAACAACTAAAAAATATGTACTCACTAATTAAACTGTTAAAGCTTGTACTTTTTTAAACTTGGTAATTTTCAGAAAATAATATTTTTTATTATTTTCTGAATTTTAATAATCTATATTATGTATATATTAATTTTTTTTATTCTTATATTTACCTGTAAGATAAGATTCTAATTTGAAAGCTAATGTGATTTTTTTAAATAATTTATCACTGAAGTGAAAACCATTAAATAGCTCTTTGAAACATAAATGAATGCTTCTGTTATAAATATATAATGAACAATTTGTTACACATTTAGATATAAGACATTTTCATGACTCTTTACATGAGGAAAACTTCCATTTGTATAACTAGAACAACGGTACTCCAATCAACATTAATACAATTTCTTAAATTACATAATTTTAGCGGATACGATTTAATTATTAAAAAAATAGTTTGATGAGTTTTTTGATATTTTATTTTAGCATGACAAATATACATA
Organism: Sialis lutaria; assembly: GCA_949319165.1. Taxonomy (NCBI): domain Eukaryota; kingdom Metazoa; phylum Arthropoda; class Insecta; order Megaloptera; family Sialidae; genus Sialis; species Sialis lutaria. Next base: position 13,900,183 of record OX439239.1, read on the forward strand.
TTATGTAGATACGCTTTTTGTTACGCCACTGGTTAAATTTACGTTTTTAACTCTATTCACCAGATTGTTTTACGAACATTAAAACTAGGGTTATGAAAAGTATTGAATGCATAACCGAGATAATACCGAGATTCATAAGTAACGTTATTTATGAATATTTTCTTTAAAAATAAAATTAAAATATTGGTCACATAATTGAAATTAAAATTGGCTTCTATATTCCCAGTTATATAATTTATTAAGTTAAATTATGCATACTTTCTTTTCTATCGATATTACTCGAAAACGGTTTCTCCTATGACAAATAAGCAAAGTATATTTTTACTTATTTTGTGGCATATAACCTTAAATAAGTGCTCAACTTTATAAAAAAAATAAAGAACAAAAAATACTAGACAAAAATCGATGGGCCCACTGACCCCATATATCCCTAGTCTAAATTATAACTAGTTAATATGAGAAATCGATAACACTTATTATTACTAAACAGAATACCAAATTTCATTATTTTATCACAAAGGGTTCTCTAGATATTAAATAAAAACTCATTTTGATGAAAATGTTTGGAGGGCTGTAGTTCCCTTACGAAAAATTTACGGACACATGTTTATTGGAAGTTTTTTGCTTAAAATATTTTTCTCAATCTACTGTTTAAGTTTGGCACGACAGTAATGAATCATCCTGTATAAAAACTTATTCAATGAAAAATAAAATTTGAAAATATTTTTGTTATATGTACTTTTCGAATTATTTGATTTATTTAATTAGATGGAACACATTTAACCTTATTACATATATTTGAAATAATTGAAGGAACTTGAATGTTTGTTGTATACTATTCTATTTTTCCTCAACGATGTACAAACACATACACCTACATCACTTTCCCAGGAAAACTCTTTATGAACCAACCACTACATTTGTGTTAGTAACCTACATATAACGCAAAGCACAATCATGAGGTCAGGTTATGACGCCATATATCTCTTTTACTTTTTATTGTATTAGGTGCTCCCTAGACACCCCTACGTAATGGCCTCCGCTTACTAAACACTACATGCGAATTTGAATCTTTTATTTCTTCTTACATTAGTTTTAATAAAGTTGTTTGCGTTTAATTTGTTGATTCTTTTTAGTGTTATTAACAGTTATTTTTATCCACAAAAAAATTGTTGTTTTTATTATTTTGTAGTTTCCTATGATGAAAATTAAAAAAGTAGAGTAGATTTAACTATTAAATTATATTTTTTTATATGTTCTATTAGGTAATTCATCACAAAGTTTGGAAATTATTGAATATTATTTTACGTATGATTTTTTTTATGAAGTTATTATAATTTAGATCAGTGATCGCCAAACCGTGGATCGCGAGCAGTCAGCTAGTAGCTCGCTACGACATTTACATAGCTCATGTGAGAATTATTTTTTTACTAGGTATTACAATAAATCGTTATAGGAAAATTCTTCTTCAATGAAATTTCATGCCACGCACAAGTTTATTACAGATTTTATTAATTAATTTGTAGGCGATATTAGGTACAAAATTTCGAATATTTCCAAAACTCCTAATTCGATTAGCATCAAAATCAATAGAACTGGAGATACTCACTGACAATGAGGCAAACATTTAAAAAAAATCAAATCGTTACAGTAGTTGTGTGCCTGTGTGTCACGCAGAGACACACACGCACAGTCGCCATCCGGAAATCAACTTTTCTTTACGTTTTGACGGTAGTCCAATCTGTCTAATCAGAATCTGTTTTTATCTCGGACACGAATTTTCAACGGTATTACAGTACTTCCATTTCTTTCAGAACATAGAAATAATAAATGATATGCTATAAAATATTAAATTTATTAAAACGTCCAAGTGTTAATGTTGAAATCTCAATTTTTTTATCTGAGATTATATTTTGAAGTTCACCCCTCTAGACTCTAGACTAAAAATTATAAATATTGTATTATCTATAATAGGGGAGAGGGGGGCATAGCGGAAATCTCTCATACAGGTCGAATCAATTGTCGTGCAAAAATTCAAATGGCTCATTTTGATTAGTCGTCAGTCGGTGCGTGACCTTCATAAGTGAGACACGCCATTTCAACAGCCGTCTATGCTATATAAACAAAAGTGTTAAAATCAGTGTTTTCGGTAAAAAAATACGTGAAATTAAACAGCAATTTTTTTTCGAACCTTATTATATATTGTGGTGGTTATTATTTCGTTTTGTAGCAGTGCTTTCTGGATTTCATAATTCAACATACAAGATTGTTTGTGAAAAGGGTAAGTTGGCATCAGTTTGTGTTTTGTTGTAAAAGTAACAGTGGGGCATAGTGGGGTATCGTTTAAAAGGTACCCCGCTATGCCCCTAATGCAACTAAAGTAACTTATTTAAAGACAAACAAATGTCTTATTATATCTTTCTATTAATATTTTTTTCTTTTCAGTCAATTTAAATCAGACAAACAGAAAAAATGAAAGTTTCTCAACAAAAAAGGTGGCAAAAGTTTCTTAGAAGTTGATGAGGATGCTGAATGCATATACTGTGCCTACTTGTGGTCAGAGTCCACAGAGGGATGGATTCGCTGTCGAAAATGTTCTTATTGGGCTCACTTCTCTTGTGCAGGAGAATATGAAGAAGATGGCAAATCTACTCATTTATGTACAATGTGTGTTGACGACTAAATTAATTTAAAATTTTAAAATGTTAATTTTATAGAATACATTTAATTAGTAACTGATTTGTTTGTTCTTTTGTATCTTATTACGATAAGCAGGTTTTCATTTGTACCAAAGTTTTGTTGTTCCTTTATTATTTTAATATTAAATGAAAATATATAAAAACAAATAAATATATAGATTGATATTGATGCCAAATGTTGTTCTAAAAGATTATATTGTTGATAATAAATACTATTACGTTTGGAAGCTATTTTTCTATTCGAATTTTTACTATCACACCATGCCACATTAGGTACCCCACTTTACCCCCATATACGGGGCAAAGCGGGGCAAATCCCATTTTATATTTATGTATTACCATATCGTAGAGTTCTTATCGTAATCGAGAAAGATATATCCATAGTCATTGTCAATGAGTTAAACTATGATATTGAGTTAAAATTTGTTATTTAATCATAATATTTTATCTTGTAGGTATGCTTGAGTCTTAAGTACCCCACTATGCCCCCTCTCCCCTACTCGTATTTCTGACATATACCGATCTTCCACTATACTTATGATATTACCAACTACATATATACATACATACACCTAACTTTGTAGTTATTTTATTTAAAAATAAACAAGCAATCTGACACACCCACGTTGCCACTAATACCTAGATATTATGTGTTGTCAACTTCCATGTTTATTATCATAGAAGCTAGAACATGGCGCACAAAGCCGGGACTTTGCGTTTCATATAATCTTGGATTTGAGTTCTGTTTTATATGAAGTGACTGCCTGGGGCTCCATATGAAATGTCTACATCTTAAAACCTGTCATATTTAAATTAAAACGTGCATGTTTTGGTTGCATTTTCTTGTGCTAATTTTCTTGTATACCTACAAAGGAAGGGAGCGGTATGATGGGATTAACGACCAAAATTAGATATTTATTAGTTTACTGTTTATTAATTTCATTGTCTTCTTCTTACATACACCCATGGCCAAATGTATTAGACAACTAGTGATTTTGGACACTGCTTAAATTAACAGATTTCAGGGGAATTAGGGAATATAGGTATTTTTATTAGATGCCTTAATGACTTTTGGGAACATAAATCGAATCAAAAGTGGCCAAAATTGAAAAACCAGTGCGAGACAGGATCGTATATTGGAGCGAATCTTTCTACAAAATAGGAAAAAAACCTTTAAAAAACTCTTTTCTGAAGTATTGCAGGTTCACGGAATAAAATTGGCAGGAAGGAGTGTTAGGAGAAGGCTTGTGGAACACAATTTGCATGGGAGAAATGTGTGAAGAAAGCCACTTCTGACAGACAAATAGACAAAATTTTCTATTTCTTGGGCGAAAAAATACAATGATTTGACTAAAGAGAAATGAACTAAAGTGATGCAGACGGATGAATCTAACGTAAAGGAATAGTTAAAAATCGACAAAACATCATTTTTTGATTTTGTTTTTCGGCCGACCTGGGGCTCGCTACGTTCAAAGAAGAAGAGGTCAAGTTTTTTAGCAAGAATGTCTTATATTAACTGTTAAATTTGGAGGAGGTAGTATCATGATTTGGGATTGCATTTCTGCCAGTGGCGTCGGCGAAGTCTGTTTTATGCGGAGGGCGCATGAATTTTCGACGGTTTTCGGACATACTTGAAGAAGTTTTGAAGCCTTCTGTTTAAAAATTAGTTGAAACCGACCCAGTGAATTATTTATTTCAACAAGATGCCACAAATCCCACGAAACAATGCAATTGTTTGAAGAAAACAGCGTTGAACTATTATCGTGGCCGCCCCGGTCCCCTGGTCCGCCACAAATTAAAATTGTGTGGCACATTTTAAAAAGCAAGATTGCAAAACATAAATTCAATTAAAAAAATTAAACAAAAAATTATAGAAGAACGGCACACCATTACACAAGATATTAGTGTATAGTATACCACGGTAGATTAAATTATTAATAAAATCAGGAGAGGGGTTCATAAAATATTAATTGTGACTATTAATTTTATATTAAAATGACATTTCTATAACTGATATACATTAGTTTTTTTTTTCAAAATTACCTAGTCCCAAAATTATTCATCATAGTAACAAGTGCCTAATACATTTGGCCATGGGTGTATAATACGTATTCTTATCGCTTACGGTCTACAGTTCTTTGTTCGTCATATGTAGCAAAAAATCTCGGATGGTAACGCTGGGGGTTATTTTACATAAAATATAATAAAAACATTTAAAAATAACATGAAACATTATGAAACATAAAATGTTAAACCGATCAGAAAATTCCATAACGTAAAAACGGGTTTTCAATTTTAATAAAATATTCAAACATTTTAATATTATCCTGCACGGTAAAATTCTTTACTCAAATGTTTCACATTTTTCCTATTTCATTATTGAATAAAAATTAAACGGTATACATTACTGTAACCCTTTTTTGGTGTACCTTTTTTTACAGTAGATTTACTAAATGCTTGTTATATCAAGTCAATTTAGAATAGTACTCGGTTCATTAGACATTATATAAATAATATAAAACTACACAAACGGAAATGAAGTACTTTAAAATTTACATAACTTCGTTTGTAATAAATTATAAGGATTCGAGCTACGTATTTAATAAATTAAAATATGTTCAAGTTCGCTTCAAATTGCTATATACTCGCAGAAATGTTATTTACTTTACGTTAAGCTTTATACACACATCTTATCAATAATATTATTTAGATAATTTATACTAAAAATATGAAGTATTAAATAGGTACCTACCTACCAAAAAATTACAAGAAATAACACAGTACTTAGTTACTTGTGTTAAATTATGCTCAGGGATATATTTTTATAGAAACTACGGACGATGTAGCGACCTTTTTATAGAAAATGTAATTATCTATGCTTAAATGAAAATTCTACAATAACAGAGTGACGGCCTCATTCTGTAAAATGGGATCTTTTACAAAGATTTTTTTATGGGTCCTTCTACTAACCAGGCAAGAAATAACAAACCAAGTTTCATTAAAATTTGCTCAATTGTTCATGAATTATGTGTGTAATAAAGATTTAGGGCATAGATAGATAAACAAATGATGAACGATTTTTTTGTACTGATTTGAAACAGAAAGATCAAGGGGACATTAACAATTTTGCTGCCTTTTCTCTTATACTGAGTATATGATGAGGAAGCAACAGTATCATTAAAGTCGGAATTATTTTGTGAAAAATTCTTCAGAAGTTAAAACGAGTTTAAATACAAAAATAAAAACGTTTTTTAGGATTATTTATTGGCATAAATAAAATATCGAATATATGTCACCACTGTTTAATATCGTTGGTTTCTACTTATCGCGCATACGTTAGATCATTAACAAACCTTGTTCAATGCAGAGGTGGATTATCCATAAGGCAAACTAGGCACGTGCCTAGGGCGCGAGGTTACAAATAACAAAAAAAAATAATTGTGTCAGTTAGTACCTATTACCTATGCATAGGGCTGCCATCCGTCCGGGTTTCCCCGGATTTGTCCTAGTTTGAAGGGCGTCCGGGGGCCGTCCGGCAGGGGTTTTAAAAAGTGTCCGGACACTTTTGTTGTCAGGGGAAACCCAATATTTTTTAATAAGAGATAAAAGAGTGTTTAATTTTATTAAAAATGTCTATTGTTTGTTGCTAAGCTATACAGGGTGGGGCATTTAAAGTGTTACAGATTTTTATCTCAGAACCACCGCATATTTGAAAAAAATGTTCAAACCAAAAAATGTATGGTTTTGAAGAGGTCATCGAATAGTAATATTTATTTGTTATTTTAGTGTGGCCTTCAAGGATATTTGAAGGTCAGCATCATTTTTTTAAATAGGAACCTATAGTTTTTATTTAATAATCTTATTCTACGTGAACAAACACGAATCTTCCATTAAAAAAAATTTAGACAACCTTTTTCTAACAAAATAATTTCGAGATTTTGGACTTTCAAGAATTTTTTACTCAGAAACCATAAACTTTAGAAAAAAAGTATAAATAAACAATACTTACTTATACTATATGTATATTTCATATACATTGGTATAAGAAAGTAAAAAATGTTTATTTTGCTCTAATAAATCTTGATAAATTGTTTTAAAAAAAAACTTTTTCTATTTATTTTATTTCAGCAAAAAAAATACGAAATTCTAAAAAAATTCTCCAAGTTTTATTAGAACGAAATAAACATTTTTTGTATTTTGTACTTTTTCTAAAATTGATGATTTCTGAGTAAAAAATTATTGAATTTGCAAATTCTCAAAATTATTTTGTTAGATATCATGTAAAGCTTAGGTTGTTCAAAAAAAAATTTAATGAAAGATTCCTGTTTTTTTTACGTAGAATAAGATTATTAAATTAAAACTATAGGTTCCTATTTGAAAAAATGATGTTAGTCTTCAAATAACCTTGAAGGCCATACTAAAATAAAAAATATTATTAATATTTGATTACCCCCTAACAACCAAACATTTTTTGGTTGAAACATTTTTTTCAAATATGCGATGGCTCTGAGATAAAATTTTGTAACACTGTAAATGCCCCACCCTGTATAAATGATTAAAAATTAGAAAAATACAAAGATGTTTTTATTTTTGTTACAAAAAATATTTTTTCGGAGGTGTCCGGGGAAAAACCATATTTCGCCCAAATGTCCGGGATTTTTGCCGTGTTTATCCGGGGTCGGCAATTTAGGTGATGGCAGCCCTACCTATGCACCTATTTACACAATATAAAAAGATTCTTGTGTGCACAAAAAGATGATGTGATAATTTTTAACAAACAAAATATAGACGCAACAATAAGAAAATATTTGAATTTCGGAAATTTCATTGTTATATTTAATATGAAATGTTACGTAACAACGTAACAGTGGAAGGGAGTGGTCAAGCTGAATGTCAGATAATTTGTATTTGTGTAGTCCCAAGGTTCGCAAATACACAGGTTGCCTCATGAGCTTTTGACCAATCAGCTTGGGCACCCCAAATGACGTCATCCGAGGCTACACGTGTTATGATTGGACACATCATTCCCTCTCTCCTCATTTTGGCACCCCAGATGATGTATTTCCCTCACTCGAGCTGAGCCATGAGGCTACCTTATACTTTACATACCTTGTGTAGTCCATAATTTTTGTCATCATTTTTTATCTATGGCCGTTAGAGAGGCGCTCTCGACATTTAATCCGCCTCTGGTTCAATGATTTAGTAAGAAAAGTCATTTTGTACATATGACAATATTTTATTTTAAAATGTTTTATGTTAAAAAAATACTAAACAATTTCCTTCAAGTAAAATCAATAATAAATGTTCTTTTCGAGGTGCTAAAATTTATACACAAATACATAGGTATAATATCTACCTACCTATAATAATGGCACTGTGTATAATAAAAATACCTACCATCCTACCAACATATTTAGATTTTGTAGAATGTAATTTATTTTTATAATCAAGTATAATAGTATCTGTAGATGTGCTGTTGTACAGTGAGCACCCTCCCTGATCTTCATTGCAAACATTCCACACGACTTCAGCGTTCATTTAGTTAAATGAAATACCTGCTGCGCTAGCCACTCAATATTTACAGCAAATAAAATGTTACCGTATAACATAGCGCAACGTATATTACATATTGTGTGTGTTTACAAATTCATGCAGGCTTCATTATTTGATTTTCGTTTATTAAATTTGTATAATTTATTATTGACATGGATATATGTGTAATGTAAGTATGCATGTGTGTTTATTGATATTATTGATTTTCAATTACTATAATTAATAGGAAATTTCCAGCCAAAAGAAATGTTGTACACAAATGGAGTTTTATTTAAATTAACATATAATATTTTTTATTATATCAATGCGTATATACTGAATTCTGAATTTCAAGTTCTTCATTCAGCTTTTTTTCAGATTTGGAATATAAACAACTGGCACTTTATTATTATTTTTTAGCCTTTTAGTTTCCAGCACAAGAAATATCTGATGTAAAAAGTAAAGGTGAATTTATTTTGGGTGCATGGAGTTGAGAGTCGTATTAGAAGCTTTAATTTTACAATATCATAGTATTCAAATAAGCTATTCAGTTGTTTTTGTAAACATTTATTTAATTTGCCGGATTAGCAAATGGACGGGCATATAATGTTATTTTTCTAATCGGGATAATGTGCATTTTCAACTTCTGGCAAAAAAGAAACAATTCTTCCATAAGTTAATATTTATTAAATTCACTTTTCAATTATACGTCATTAAAATTAATATCCTTGAAATTAACTAGTTTTCCAAATATTGATTTTCAAATTTATTCTACTTAATTTTCAAAGCATTAACTCGTTTATCCGAATTTAAAAGGATTTGCAAATACACCTATCCCCCGATTTACACGGTAGATACGTTCTGCAGAAAACCGTGTAAACTGAAATCTTGGATTTTGCTAAGTAAAATCGTGTAAAACGAAAAAAAATGTGCACGATTCAGTAATTTATTTAAGAAAAACAAAAGTCAGATATCTTGGAAAACTTAAAATTGTTCTTAGTTCATAAAACAACAAACATATGAAATAATACTTATAAGTAGATATTTAATTTATTTCACATTTATTGTATTGTAAAATACATACGCACAGATTACCGGCATTCCTCTAAATTTTACAAGACCGGGAATCCCCTGTTCTTTTCATCAGGTTACCGAAGGAAAAAAATTCAAAAACGCCATTAAATTTTTGTATAGGCGTATATGGAGTGAAGTAAACATTTTTACTAATTTTTTGAAAATTGTCAATTTATAAATCGTGTAAAATCGAAATCGTGTAAAACAAGTGCCGTGTAAATCGAGGGATAGATGTATATAATTAACATTTAATTTTTTTAAAACAATTAAAATAATTATTACTTCATTTCTAATTATAAGAAGCTCAAGAAAAATATGGTAGTATAGGTTTCAGAAGATTCACCTCCATTAAACTCCATACATAATTATTATTCTTTTCATACTGAAGACAATTTCGCAAGCCATAGATTTACTAAGTTACTATGCCAACGTTTCTTGACATACTTCAGTGAAAGTCTACAAATATATTATTGCAGTTTTTATCTAGAACTAAAAAAATCACGGAATAAAACCTTATCAAACGAATCCAATTCTAGAAAACTTCTATAACAAAATATACATTAAATTAATCAAACACAATCTCTCTTTGTTGCACCCAGAGCACACGCGGACGTAGCGACGCAAGCGTCGTACGGCGTCCGCACGTGCTGTACACACCGTGGCGCTTGCCGAATGAATCAGTCAGCTACTAGAGGACGTCCGTACCGCGTCGCGTTTCTCTTCCGTGAGCTTCCGTCACGTTTATCGCTATCGTCATCTGTTTATTATTGTTGTAGTCGTTAGTTATTGTTGCAGTTGTTAGAAAGATACAGTCTAATTGAATTGTTGTGGTGTATTTATGTGTGTATTGTGAGTTTCGCCTTTTCTTTTACCCGAAGAATTTTATAGGTAAGAAAAATTTTATGTGAATATTTTTATAATCTTTAAAATGTTATGATTTTAAAATATTAAGAGATAATTTGTGTTGTTTTTCTGTTTTAATATAAAATAGGTGAAACATTTTTTACTTATAATTTTTGAAATTTAATATGGTTCATTTTCAAATCACACTCGTAAAAAAATATTTATAATCAACAAAAAAATGTTCCCTATAATTTAAAATAAAATAGTTTTATTTTTTTACAACTTACTTAATACACAAAACCTTTTTTCATAAATAAATTTATTTTCTATACTGAACTATGTATCAACATGTTTGAGTTAAAACAGTTTTATTAGGTGTAGAAACTTTATTTTATTTAAAAACATAAATATTTCAAATCTTATATGAATAGATTCTATATTATAGAAAACACATAATAAAAAAATTCTTATCATTTTTAGTAGGTATTAAAATTTATTACAGTCATATGCTAACGAATATAATTAACTAAGTTCGTATGTAAATTTGCATTATCTATGAATAAAAAAGAGTATGTACTAAAAAAAACTATCCAATTTACCCCCACTCTACCTCCCTTTAAATCGACCCTGCATATTGAGTGGTGTATAGAGGTCTTAAAAACACAATAGCAAATGTGACGCAAATAATAACGAAGTACTTTTATTGTAATTATTTTAAAGAAATTATTTAATAGGCTCTACAATTACAAAATGTTATAAAAACGATCTAGACCTTTTTTTATGATACTGTATTTAAGGATTGAGAGATAGGGGTTAAAATCTTATTATAAATGGGACTGTATATCTAAGCTATCTGTACACAGAAAAAAAACTGTATTGGACTAAGAAAACCTTGTTTTGTATATAACGAAAACAAGGTTTCTTGGTTTCTTATGAAATATACTCTTAATCCAACTACGTTATTCCTTCGTTCAAGAATACTATAGTTGGTTTAAGAGATTATTGCTTATCTTAAGAAAATATTGTTTTCGTTATATAAAAAACAAGGTTTACTTGGTTTGAGAAATCCTTTCTACCAGTGTACACAAAAAAAAACTGCATTTGACCAAGAAAACCTTGTTTTGTATATAAGGAAAACAACATTTTCTTAATATAAGAAACATACTCTTAATCCAACTACGTTATTCCTTCGTTCAAGAATACTATAGTTGGTTTAAGAGATTATTGCTTATCTGAAGAAAATATTGTTTTCATTATATACAAAACAAGGTTTACTTGATTTGAGAAATCCTTTCTACCAGTGTAGGCGTGTTATTTATTGCTCTATGATTATTGGTTCCGGAGATATAGTATTTCAAAGTGTGACATTTTTTGTTGCATTCATAATGCCAGGGAAGACGTTATTCTACGTAAAAAATATATTATTATCTTCAATCTACATAAAAATTTTATACGTAGCTAACAAACGATGAAAATAAGTTAATGAATATATTTTACTGCATCTACCTATAAAAGCTAATTCGAGAAAGAAATGGTATGAAAATTCCACAGATAAATATTTCCATTAAAACTATCATTATATCAAAGAGCAAGTGGAACAGTTTTATAGAGGAAATTTAATCCACATTTCTGTGCCTCGTTTTACACCCACGCTACCAACACGAATGCTATATATTTTTATATATTTGAAAAGAAAAATCCTCGCTTTACTGTTATAAAGTTCGCTGTTTATCTTTATTAACTTTTATCCTATATATCTCACAATGAAGCTTATATGGGTCAAGGGATAATACTGTTTTCTGTACTCTACACACGGCCAAAGATTTTTTACAACGTTTTTAAAATATTGAAAAGATTTTCCCTTTTCATTTGATACAACTAAAAAAAACATTTAATTAAGTTATGCATGTACGTTTACTTTAGTTTATAATTAAAAATTTAAAGCAGAAAGGACATATATATTTTTAGAATAGGAGATTAACCTTTTTATAATTTATATTTGCTTCTTTGTATGTATACAACTAACATGATAATTTTTATTTTGAAATAAAATAAATATTATACAGGGTGTCCCAAATCGACCAAATATACCTACTAACAACACGGGAATACTTATTGAATAATCTCAAACAATAGTATATTTTCTTCAGAGAAAACTTTTTGAGATAATCGAGGTTTTATGCATTGGAAAAAGGTCATAAAAACGTTTGCCAACTAAAAACTATTCTTTTTTACAATGAGTGATTTTTGATGACTTATGTATTTCTGATACTATCTCGAAAAGAACAAGTTCTTCGAAAAAAAAAATCCTTTATACAAAAAGTAAATATATGTAATCTATAAAAGGGTAAAACACCTATTCTAAAAATATACGTATCCTTTCAGATTTAAATTTTTAATTATAAAGTATAAGTAAGTAAATAATAAATAAAACAAAAATAAAATTACAAATTATGATAATATATCTTGAATTGATGCCAAATCAAATTTAAAAAACGAAAGAAATGTTCTTTTAAATTATGACTTTTTTCGTAAATAATTTAAATAATGAGTTTTTTCTATATAATGTAACAAATAAGTTTGTTTTAGAAATTCCATTGTAGGTATATAAATACATTTTTAAGGTAAAACATTTCACTTCAATAAAATATTTTCATTTACAAAATTTTCATATCAGAAAAATTGGTTAGAATATTAAATTATATTTTAAGTTTAGAAAAAAATACGTACGTACATTGTACAAATTCAAATAATAATTTTATATACTCCACCATTTATTTTTAAGCTTATGTATGTATGTATATTGTATATATACATTATTATTTACAAAGGTGTTCCAAAACTACGGTAGCTTTTTGCGTAGCTCGTTTTGTATTTTGTTATTGCTTTGTAAAATAAGGTCAACAAAACACAACCTCAGAAAACCCTTTATGACAATGTTTATTTGTATGAAAACTAATTAACACCACCCTAAAACATAATGGACCCCGCGACCTGCGCACACTCACATGTTTTTAACTAAATAGTGTGGCTCATTTCACACGGACAAGATTATAAACAATATAATATCATTGATATACTAACTTACTAATGTAAAACTTGTACAACTTTAAAAATTCGGTTTTGAAACAACTTTGTTAATTTACCTACCATGGGATATAAACGGCAATTTGGAATCTCTATGTAATGACAGTTTTTTTTACTGAACCAACGCAAGAAATTTTTCATACAGCCGTTTTCAAGATAATTCAGCTAGATCGGGGATTCCCAAAATTACTATAAAATTTTGTATTTTAGATTTCATTTAATTATGTTTATTTTATAGAAAATGACGTGAAAAGTTGAAATTTTCAAACCGCAGTTCTGCATCTCAAAACGTTCTCGAGATATCGCCTTTCAGTTTTCGATTTTTAAAAATTTTGGAGAAAAATGGCTGTAGCTTTTGAACGTGTGGTCGGATTTAATTTTTGGCAATCGATTTGAAACCAGCGTATCAAAATCTATCTGATGACATGTTAAATACTTTAAAATTCGAAAAAAAAAATTGCCAAAAATCGACATTTTTTTAAGGTATACCCCTTTGAATTTTTTCGATTTTTCGCCGATTTTTTTTTGTCGAATATTGAAGTGTTATTATACATGTCATCATATAGATTTTGATATGCTGATTTCAAATCCGTCGACAAAAATTAAATTCGACTACACGTTAAAAAGTTACATTTTTCTCCAAAATTTCCAAAATCTAAGACTTTATTTCCATATCTCAAGAACGTTTTGAGATATTGAACTCCAGTTTGAAAATTTCAACTTTTCACGTCGTTTTCTATAAAATAAACATAATATAATCGAAATCTAAAATTCCAAATTTTATAGTTTTTTAATTTACATGCACCAATAACTATAACAAATATCAATTTGTCATAGAAATATTGACTTGAATATAAGAAAATAAAAAGTTAAATCATAAATTACCTAAAAATTTAAGGGGTTTTTAAAAAAAATCTTTTAAAAAGGGTTTAATAGAGGAAACTATACCATTTCAAGAACTTCAACTCAATCAAATAATGGTATTTTAATCAATGTACTAAATTACAATAAAATTAATAGTAGACAATTAAAATTAGGACATATACCGTGTTAACTGGCACTAAACACTAATAACACTGGTGTGTGTACCCGGTCACATTTTATTATCTCTCGGTGGAGAACCTTCTCGAGAGGTTTGTATGGTCTAGCGATCAATCTGGCGGGCCGCAGACACGCATATGGCTCGATGTTGACGAGCCATAAAGGCTTGATTAAATTTACACAGAAAACTATAACATGCTTCATGTTTTAACAACATTGTGGACAACTAATTGTACACAAACTTACTTAATTAGTTGAGGTGAATAAAAAAATAGTACGTTTTCTGAGCAAAAAATAGAACTACATTTTTAACAACTGATTTAACATTCGAAATTAGACAAATATATTGATGTCTAGATTTTTTATTCAAAGAATTTGCCATTTGTTTTCAAAGTATCCATATCATCAAAGAAAACTGCTTCGGCAATGTGATTACAATGATTAGACCGGTCAACATTCATGATAAAAACTTTATTTTGTTTGGAATTAAATAGAATAAGATATGAAGCTTTAGAAAAACTTTTTTTTGGTATACCTGTATATAAGTATCTGAAAAATCATGGGAAAGGAAAATATTTTCTTATAGAAAATTTTCAAAGTATAAATAATTATCTCTCTGCGATCAGCTAGAATACAAAATTGTTTTGAATTCTGGATTTTAAAGATAATGTTTATACTAATTAGCTTCAGATTTCCTTATGATATTAATTATTAACTTTGATCCAAAAAGTTACAATCAATTTTAAGACTAATATACGAATAATTTAATATCATGTTAGTTATAATTATTTGCGTAAACCAACGATTCTCAAAGTGTGCACCCCCCCTTAGAGGGGCGTGATAAAACTGAGTAAACATATTATTAAAAAATGTATTTAATTTACTGAAAAAAGCAATAAAGTACATTCTGACATAATAAAAAATAAAAAATAAAATAAACGTTTACATTTGCCCTGATATAATACACTTATAAATAGGAATGTATCAGTTCTGCTCAATGTATTTAATAATTAACTTATCAATTTTAAATTTAACACAAGATTATTATTAGTGACTCCCAAAGTTTTTCGATATTTAGCATTTTTTTTATATTTAGCTGTGAAAATGTTTGTATGAGGGTGGGGGAAGGGGGGCGCGATGAGAATTGTGATTGAAAATTGGGCCGTAACTACTAAAAGGTTGAGAAACGCTGGCGTAAACTTAAAATAAATAATTAATTGAAAGAATAAAATGAAATATTTTATCAACATTTACTTGTATATTTCGCAACTCTTTGAGAACTTAATATCTATATTGAAAAATATTAAAACATCAAAGTGTTACATATTATTAGTTAATTACAGATTTATCATTTGATTAATTATTTTTTTAAACAACACAGATAAATAAGCACCTTGACAGGTTGTAAATATTTTAATTAAATTATACAGTCAGCATCCATGGTAAAAAAATTCAATAACCGTCTAAAAGAAACGAGATAAAACGTAATCATCGTCAGAATACTTCCACGCAAAGTCGTTTCTTTTAAAAGTCGCGCACTATACATTGACGTCCTAAATCCTGAAAATAATCCATCTTGAGTGTAATGAAATTCTAGCAGAACACCAACAGGCGGGTCAGTGATAAGGAGAAAACATGTAGTTTATACAGCATTGCATATAGTTTATCTCGTACCGATATTTGCACTGAGGTGTTTCGCATAGGCAGGAATCATTGTTACCGTGTATGATACAGTAGCGTTACTATGGTTGTGAATAGTTGATGATTTTTTTCATACAATAAAGTAGGTCATATTAAATGCTCATGTGTGGATTCTTCAAACGCCAACGAACTATGTTCTGATTTTTTTGTAGGTTTTTCATTTTAATTCCTGGAATTATAGAAACCAAGCAACTTGATTGATATACAGGATGATTCAGCACTGTCGTGCCAAACTTAAACAGTAGATTGAGAAAAATGTTTTAAGCAAAAAACTTCCAATAAACATGTGTCCGGGAATTTTTTGTTAGGGAACTACAGCACTCCAAAGATTTTGCTCAAAATAAGTTTTAATTTAATATCTAGAGGATCCTTTGTGATAAAATTATAAAATTTGGTATTCTGTTTAGTAATAATAAGTGTTATCGATTTCTCATATTAACTAGTTATTATATAAAAAGGGATGTATGGGGCCAGTGGGCCCATCGATTTTTATCTAGTATTTTTTGTTATTTTTTATCGATTTCTCGTATTAAACAATTATGATTTAGTTAGACCAGGGATGCATGGGGCGAGTGGGCCCATCGATTTTTATCTAGTATTATTTGTTTTTTTAATTTTTTATAAAGTTGGACACTTCTTTAAGGTTATATGACACAAAATACGCAAAAACATACTTTGCTTATTTTTCATATGATAAACCGTTTTCGAGAAATATCGATAGAAATGAAAGCATGCAGAATTTAATTTAATACGGATGCTTCAAATTACAAATAATAAATTTATATACTTGTTCTATGATTAAAGGTAAGAAAAAAAAGTTCATATAAAGAAATCTAATATGAATTAATATTAGTGTTACACGTACTTTACTAACTTGACTAAAAACGAAACTAAAAATGGCTATTTGTTGATATGGGTGGATTTTTTGAGGTATACTTATGTTAACTTTTTGTCTTAATTTGCTGAATCACCCTGTATAGTCGCTCAGAAACCAAAATGACCAAGTTCATTAATCAATGCAAGAAAATCGATGTTTTTTATTTATATTTTACCCACAGTTAAAGGAACGTATACGTACAATGTTTTTCAATTTGCAGGCAAATGTATAAAATATTGAACAACTTTTATGGTTTTCTGAAAAGTACTTTACTAATCAAGTACTATAGTACCTACTAAAAGTTGAAACTGGATAAAGTAACTTTATTTATTTACAGAGAAATATTTTACTTATAGTAAAGTTGATATAAGTATTTTTATTGGAAAACTCGATATCTTGAATGTTTACTCAATGTTCATAAGGATTTAATTGTTTTGTCAGAATTAGGGAACTTATTTTATGTAAAAAAATTGCAGGGTAGGTGATATTAATAATAATGAAATATCAAAATTTCCCTCTTGTTGTAAAATGTAATATTCAATTGTCATTTTTAATCAAAAAAATATTCAAAAACAAATCAAAATATTTGGACAAGCTGTCTAAAGAGACCAGCAGGTTTCATAGACAAACCCCCTTTTTATAAAAAAAAAAATATATTTGGACAGTTCATTATTTAGGTTTACGTTTACTTTTGAATAATTTTTTGTTTGTTTTATTAAAACTAATAGTTCATTACATATGTATAAATGTATTTGCATAATATTCAATTATAAATAAATATATTAAATAAACCACACTAATGCACGTTGTCCCAAACAATAGTAATGTTATAAATTGGGAAAAATTATAGGTTTGACCAATCAGTCAGTTTAAGGTATATTCTTAAAAAAATGAGCTACTTTTACTTGAGATATAAGTCAAATTTAACAGTGCAAGCTAACTTTTTGTTAACTTTCAACCGATCTCTCTTTCATTATTATTTTTGTCATCACTTTAAAAAATATATTCTTATATTTTCAATATAACTGTTTCAAAGGAATCTATTCTTTTGTTTCATTTGTTACTTATTTTGACTGCTGAACAATTAATTTAACTACCTTCATCACATATAATATCGGATAGTAACGCTGTTGAAAAACGTATGGACTCATTTTAAACACGTAAGCATTTTTTTAATCTACGCCACTGTTTACACCTCACAACGTGAGCGGGTTAGATATTGTCGCTACGTTATAAAATACCACATACACACAACACACACATCAACGCTGAAAAACGTAGCGACATTGTGTTGCAAATAGGGAGTTCAGCGATGTAGGTATAAAGGAACCGATGCTGGATACAAAAGATTTGATTAAAGGTTAAACGCGTTCAGTATGAATCGAAAGATAAATAATTCAAAAGTGCTGGGAATTATACAGTGTACAAAGTTAAAGTGCTGCTATAAAATGTTATAATGGTTTTCTAAACTAATGCACGGTGTCGATTTTTGTTTTTTATTCAGGTTTGTAACTAATTGTTTACATGATAACATGTAGGTAATTATATAGGTACAATGCTGAATTTTTAAACATAACGCCCCAGAAATTATTGTTGGTATAATAATTTTTAACATGCATATTTGGGAGGGAGGAGGTGAATTGTTTACTTGGTATTTGTATTATAGTGATTTTAAACTAGGTATATTTTTCTTGGTTCATTAATTGTTATTTATTTTAATATCTCGACTTATATAAATAAACTTTCAATTAAATTGATAAAAAATAACAATATAAAAATATTTATTTAATATTGTATCGCAATATTTTCTGTGCCAAAATTCAGTAACATGAAACATTTTTTTAACTCTCTTCATTCCGAAATAGTCGTAACATTTGTAAAAAATTTAAATGAGAAATCTCAATGGAAATCTTCAGAATAATATTTAATAGGTATTAATAGTTCTTTGCATGTATTTAACAACTAGCGAATATCCACACAACTGGTTACTCAAAAAATATAGGTACTACTGCGGCATTGACGATGAGGAATCACATCAGCATTAAATTTGCTGTTTGTTTATTATTTAATATGTTTATTAGAAAAAATCAATTATATTTTTTCTCAATACGTCTCGATCTAATTAAACTATCATACATATATCCAAAACTGGTTTTAGAATCTTAAATTTTCTTTCTGTCAAAGGACTATCGATAACATAATCGTTATATACAAATAGACTTTTATAAAAATATAAAAAAATAATTACATAGGTATATTATAAAGTATTTTTAATGTACAGACAGAAGTTACAATTAATATATTTAATTATTTTATACATTACGATGTAAAAACGCTATTACTTTGTTTAAAAAATATTTATATAAAAGTATAAAAACTTAATTGGTGATTAAAATGTTTATTAAAATGCAATCTTGAATAGATTCATTACTATAAAAAAATAACATTAATAAAACGATATAAAATAACAAGGTACTTTACTGTTCAGTTCCAATGAAACAGAAAATAATCTTTCATAAATTCCTTAACAACTCAATTAAAAATTAAAAAAATTCTATGCAATAGAAACAAGAAATAAAAGAAAACTATTCGTAATCTGCTTTAAAACACTTAAAACTTAACTTTAGTTTTTCCGCTATAATGTATCCTTCGTTAACTGTTCCACTTTTTTTCTTCCACTGCAAAAGTTTTCTCTTGTTTCTTATAAAGCACCGACTGAAACAGATGTTGTGATCTTTTAGAAATCTTATATATTTGTTTCGATGAAATTCTATACTAAGTACATACAATATATCACTTTTTTATTTATTCTATAAAAACATCATTGTTATTTAATGCTTCGGTATAATATCTTCTGTTTTCATTTATTTATAGAATATGTCTACGATTTATCTTTTCTTATTTTTTCTTTAATTTTTCCTTCTAGAAATCATTGGTTCATATTATACCATCTATAACATAATAATAGATGTATAGATAGTTACCGTTAATTTTCATATTACTAAATAAATAGTTGGTATATTTTTAGTAAAAGAATGTAACTAGTTGAATCAATGAATTTCATTGATCTCATCATTATTCCACATTTTTATTGATTCAGTGATAGTTCACTGATTCCCAGTTGTATATTTACTTTTATAATCAATCACTTCACTGATAAATGAATTTAAGGCCCGAGATTTTCTTTATATCAAACAGCTGCAACGTATTTGAGTCAAACAATAAGTTAATCACTATCAGTATCAGTATTAATGTTTTAAAATTATTGCTATTATGTACTGTCTACAACCTAATCCTACCGCCTCTGGTAATAATAATTAAGCCGATTTACCACTATTCCATCCATTAAAATACCCGCGTATGTACGCATATATACAGTATAGTACATACATACATCTATCCTGATATTATCATTACCATAACACCAACGCATTGCTGTTTACAAAACCTATGATTACAAAAGAAATGTTATCAGAGGTAACCTCTATAAAAGGACCCTTTAATTCTACCCCCCATGCTCGTTAGAATGAGTGAATGGCTATTTATTATGTCCACCAGTAGCGTAGATTGCATATATTATAAATATGCAATAATACAGTGTGACAATTTCTGTCATTTTATTATTTATTAATACTATTGTCTAAACTAATAATTTAACTAGTTATAGACAGTAAATTAAGCGATAAAAATACGTTATGATGGTACATAAGCATGAAGAAATAAAATAATATGAACTTATTGTTATATACTTTAGAAAATATTATAGTTAAAGATTTTTTTTATTTATAGTCTGTAAATTTTATTAAATACCTATAATAAATTTCTCACTGTTTTTTTCAATTCTTTCTTGATCTAATTGTAAGTATATAGTTCAAATTATATCGACATCATAACTGCCTTTGTTTTTTCGTTTTTTTTTTTTTTATTAATTATCATCATATTAGATAGGGTTTTATTCATTCTCAAAGTGAAAGCATAATCGTAGAATAATAGTTACAGTTTTTAGAAACAGTACAAGCAAATAAATATTTTAATTGAACAGAAAGATCCTATATATTTATGTATATGTTACCGGCAAAGTATGCGTAATTCAGGCATTCTATATAATTCCTAGGAATTCTATACAATGCCTAAAGATTTCAAGCAAAGTAGGAAATAGTTTTTATTTATTGTTATAATAAATAAAATAAAATATTAGTTCAGACGAATATTAACGACGTGATTTAAGATTGTTAAAATAAAAAACATACAAAAATATTAGATATTATTTAGTCATTTAATAACAAACTAGGCCCATATTAAGAACAGAAAGATAAAGAAAGTAAGATAAAAAATCAGTATAAAGTATGCGAATATCTATGCCTGAACCAAAATTGGTTGGTTGACCCTACATTGTTTATATTTCTAGTCTATACAATGCCTAGAAAATGTATGTATATAATTAAATTCATTTCATACATTGCCTGGTGATTCTTAGGCATTCTATAGAATACCTAGAAATTCTATACAATGCCGGATTTCATACATTGCCGGTAACATATATATATATTATTGTTGACCTATTTATTTGTTCTATTTTATCTTATATGGCACAAGTATCATAATTTGGATTCAATAATATAAATATCAAAATTAACAAAGAAATTAATTTTAAATCTACTGCACCCTTCTACGCTACTGGTGAGCACCCCCTCCCAGATTTCACGGATGAATCATAAAATGGGCAGAAAGCAGATGTTTTCAGATCATCTGCGTAGGTGGAATAAACAGAAGTTATCTTTTAAATCAGGCTTTTGACGGATTACCCTCATTTTGTTTTTGCCGTGTAATAGAATTTTAATTTCGGCGTTTGCACTTTATTAGGGGTGTGTGCTTTTAACAAATGTTGGGAGGTTTTTTTATGCTTTTCATCCAGATATAAAAAGGGTATGTTTAGTGCTTGTTTGTGAGTAAATCTGCAGATGGAAATCTCTCTGTGTGAAATTGTTGGAAAATGTCCAGTACGTAACTGGGTTAATTGGGAGTAGGTGTTATATAACAGATATAATATATAATTTGGTACTGAGGGTTCAGAAAGTCAATAGTGGGATGAACTTCTTATAAATCGTAAAATTTTCAAGAAAATTGGTTTATTTCAAGAAAGAACACAGTAACGAGTGTACTAACTAAATTCCAAGCCCAAAAACACTCTTTTTAGGACATGAAAAATGAAGCTCCAAAGAAAAAATAAGAATGCAAAACTACCAAAACTACTTATCTATCAACGGTAGGTAACCAAACGAAAGAATGATTTTTTTCCCCCAAGAAACGGTTGTTAACTCTGTTTGACCTAAAAATGTAGTTAACTTGTTGTTGCAAACCCCTCAATTTTAATAATTCAATATGGTTATGCAAATTCAAACATTTTTTTTTCAAACAATATTAGATTCAAATTATATTCCTACTTAAAATATCCTTAAATAATTCTTCTTCAATACTTTAAATGTATCTTACAAGAGAACCGTAAATTATTTTTATAGCAATTACAGAATTAATAAAAAAAATATATATAACATCGGTCACTTAAAACAGCGAAAAACCTTTTAAGTGAGTAAACAAGAGAAACAACGCACAAATACACACTGTTGAGAATTGAGACACAATGTCTACTTGATTCAATTACCACGCAATAAACCTGTATCCATTACCTAAACGTATCAAATATAAAACTAAATTACTACAAACTACATCACATGTGTCCGACCACCTGCATCCTTCAAGGTAGAATTGTTGCAGCTATGTTTTACGCAATATACTTGGATTCTGAACACTTTTGGTTTATATCAGAACTCATAGAATTATTCAGTTTTTATTCAATAAATATCTTAAAGAAACTACATATATAAATTAATCAATAGAAAATTAATGATAGTTGAAATATCTAAACTAAAGCGTAACTTGAAAGTGATGTTTAGATCTGTCTCACTCTGTTTTTCGATGAAACGTTGAATAAAGATTCTTATGTTAATAATTCAAGAATTCAAAAATCAAGATTTATGTATAATTTCAAACCATTCAAATAGACCGGGCGCTGGATGGAGTTGAGTGTGCAAAATATGAGGACCGCATTCTGTGCATAGTTTTGAATTCAGAAAAGCTTGCAGATTATGATTCTTGATGTTGCCAGGAGGTTTATTGGTCCATTTCTTATTTATGGGCAATCAAAGATAACCTCCACCAGTGTTTTAAAATTAGCTTTATCTCAGCTCCTAGTTATCCGATTTCAATTTTCTTTAGTTTATTTTAAAGTACTTATCGCGAAGATTATTTTTTGTCATTATTTATTTTTCTCTAAATCTTAAGGGTCCCCCACAATTTTTGAAAATCTGAAAATTTCATTTTTCTTACGAACTTAATTGTTATATAACTTTTTTATCGTGCCCAATATCAATTTTTACTTCATATAAAAAAGAAAGATAATTTTTTCAGCATTTCACTGATATCAAGATAATACTGTTTAAATGAACACATTCTTTGGAAATCTTCAGTTAAACTAAAAAATATACTAATTTTGGATCATTATATTCAATTTTATTTGAAAAAATTCATAATAGAATATAATGTTTATAACAAAAATTGTAGAGTACGTTATTTTCTACAGTTTATGTTCCATTCATTTTTTTGTATCTCTTACTAAATAAAATATATATATTTTTCAATTTGTTTAATTAAAAAAAATTTTTTTTAAATTCATAATAGAATAAAATTATCATAACAAAAGTTATAGAGATCATTATTATCTATAGTTTATGTTCTGTAATTTTTTTTATATTTGTCATCAGTAAGCCAGAATAATATGTTTTATATAAGGAGATATACGTACAATTTTTTTATTGTATAAGAAAGTTCAGTGATTTTATGACAGATTTTACAATTTTTTAACTATCCCATATGAGAAATTTGACCCAAACAAAAAATTTCATATAATTAAAGGTATACTTAATATAAAATAATCCAAAATTAGTCCCTTTTTCTTAGTTTAACTCGCGTTTTCAAAGAAGTTGTTCATTAAAATAGTATTATCTTAATATCAATAAAATGCTGAAAAAATTATCTACCTTTTTTATACGAAGTAAAAAAATGATATTGGGCACAATAAAAAAGTTATATAACAAATGGTTCGTAATAAAAGTGAAATTTTCAGATTTTCGAAAATTATTGGGGATCCTTAAGATTTAGAGAAAAATTAATGATGATAAAAAATAATCTTCTTATTAGGAACTCTAAAATAAATAAAAGAAAATTGAAATCGGATGATTAGGAGCTGAGATAAAGCTAATTTTATAACATCGGTGGGAGTTATATTTGATAGCCCATATAACAGTGTTCTACACGGATTTTAAAGTGGCTCCCTATCTGGAAATCTTTCTTTTGACCTTATGAATGACCACAGAAAGTAGCATACCTCAATCAAAAAACGCAGCGTTTTGGCTTTATTTGCCACGTACCAGACGTACTAGAAGGGCGGGGAAAAGGGAAAGGGACCTACAATGCTGCCGGCAACATGTGTTTTTTTGTTGTTAGTTGTCACAGGTAAATGAATTTGAGCATAGTTGCCGGTCCTCACATTTTGCATACTCAACTTCCTTTGGCGCCTGCACTAAAAATAAAAATTGGATTAGTAAAATGAGTCATTTATTTCTAAATAAATTCATGGAAAAAATAAACTTATAGAATAGCAATTTTTTCTTGTACATACCGGATAGTAAGCGACAACCTATTTATTATAAAATATTTTTACTCTCTGAAACTGTGATAATATAATTTTAGACTATATTCTTCAATTTATATTGAGTATTTGCAAGCATTATTATAGTTTCAGATTAAAAAATATGAAAAAAACTGTAATTCTTCAGGCTTCTTTTTTCCGTCTAGGTCTGTTTATGTTCAACAGTATTAAAAATGTAGTTATTTACAGATTCGTAAAAAAAAATTTACTATCTTTTAACTTCAAAAATATATATATATCTTTTCACTTAAATTATTATTAATATATTTTACTCTAAGCAACTATTAATGTAATGGACCAGTATTGGAATAAAACAAACCAAAAATACTTACAAAATGATTTTTAATATGAAAATATCGAATACTGAGTACATTTTATTATTTGTCAGAAGCTGCAACGTAAATAAAGTTTATTTAATTAGAAATAATAAAAATATAATATAATAATAAAGTCATGTATATTTGAATAGTTGTCAATATCAAAAGTTCAAGAAACCATCAAGATAAAATAACAATTTAGTGAATTCTAAGAAATTCAATCATTTCAAGAACACGAGCTCTGATCCTGACTGGTCCTTTAACAAGATTGCGTGCATGTCCTTGTGACAGCAGGGCTGCAGGAAACATAAAGAACACTGTTTACTTAAGAATTTATCAGACTGGATACCTTGAAATGTTTCTGCAAAAAAATGAACACACGATCTTAAGATTTCCAATTATATTTAGGTTACCTATGTAAACGAAATAAAATGATGTTTCTAGATTTTTTTAAATATATTTAGTTTTCAATATAATAATTGTTGATAAACAATAAATAATAAACGTATCGTGTACTTCTTTGGCTATGGATCACACGCAATGGTTAATTGACAATTTTAAACAATTTCATATTAGTGGTTTTTCATAAAGATATTTTAATCTACTTATAAAGAAATGAGGAGCAATTTCTATTAGGTGTCGACGAAAATCGAAATATATAAATAAATAGAGAAACAGATAACTTTACAACTAGAAACCACACAATCGTGATTCACGCTTAGTGTATTCTATGTATTCTCTTCTCAACACGAAAAGAATCCAAGAAAACCTTATTAGGGCATTTATTGTCACTCATTTACTTATTTAACTGGAGTAAAATTTTAATTGTTTTTATCGATTTGTAGTTGCAAAGAATAATAATCCAAAAACATACATTTTTATTTTTCTACATCAAAATACATTTAAAACCCATTTGTTCCCGCTGTACTCATTTGAGTACAGAAAATTCTTAATCAATTTTAATAAAATATGTGTAAAATAATTTGAAATATTTCATTTAAATCGATTGTTGTATCTTAATAAATTGTATTGCTATAAATCGACAATATATTTCGCATTTCACGTTTGAAAAATCTATTATTATAATTTATACAATTTCATCTGATATTGATAAAAAAATATCGCGGGAACAAATGGGTTAACAAAACCCGACCCTAAAACCACTCCAGCACGAAAAAAATATATCACTTGCCATCGTCTGATGAACCCTAACAAGTGCAGTGGAAACAGAAAGGTGGTTGAGGAACATACAATAGCCCCCCCGCTCCTTGCAGCACACACAGACAAACATCTAGTTGTCACGGGAGTATTTTCATGTCATTTATGTTGTTTTCTTGCGACGGACGCGTGTTACCTGGATACGGTCGCGCAGATCCCGTTGTCACAGCAACCTAGATCCCCGCACGTGGAAAAATATATGTACGGGCTCAGGCCTACACGTGTTGTAAATTATATATTATTATACTCATTGATTGTTTCGGCGGTTTAAATGCTAGAGTGGTTAATTACATTTTTCTATTGTTTCTTAATTTTTATAGATATCTACATTTCAGTAGTGATTTTTTAATGAATCTTTAAGATATTGAATATCCAGGAATACAAAAAACCAACTCTTAACACAAACTTAATTAATGAAAATATTCTCGATATTGATGGTTTTTAAGTGGGGTAGGGCGGGGCTTAAAGGTCCAATTTGACTATTAAGAATTATATTGTGTTAACCAAGCCGGCTATATCAAAATCTATAACACTAATCAAACAAACAGTTATCGTACCATGTTTAACAAAATTTTTGGTTGATTTATCAAAATAGAAATATATAACTTTTCAATTTTTGTAGACCTTGTCGTCTGTCTCTTATTGCCCCATGGTTGGGGCAAAAAGGGACAGCCAAGAGGCTAAAAGGTCCATTATTTAATTTTAATTTTAAAAAGGCTTTATCAATGAAATTCAAAAGTATATTTTTATTGCAAAAACAAAAAGTCAAAAAAACTAATAATTATTAGAAAAAAAAATTCTCAGTTTCATAATATTTAAACAGTTATTACAAAACAAAGTATTTTTTTGATAAAAGATTTATTTTCGTTGCATCAACTCTACAGATTTAGTGCCACGATCAGTTTTAATAACCAATATATTGATTATGGGGTAAAAAGATTTAATGTAGGCTAAAAGGTTCGTATTGAACCTTTTTACCCCAACCACGTGTAAGTATTTTTTACAGGTTATAAAAAAAAATACTGTTCAAACTAATAATACATAGTGAAAAACAAATAAATAACGTATAGTAATAAACTATGTTTAGGCATGGTAAACGAAATAACACTGCTCAAAACGAAAAAGAATAACAATGGAAAAATTTACTTCCGTTAAAATTTTGAGACGTGGTCGTGTATCTCCTGCTAGCGTCACGACGCGCCGTCACTCGACTGCCAGTGATGCCTCGTTACACTCCCCGCGCCCTCTTCTCGCCGCTCGTATAGTTAGAAAGAACAATACATCACTAGTTTTTTAGATATGTATGGTGGATAGTGAATACAATACCGGTATCCCGAAATACCGAAAACCGGGATACCGGTCAATTTTCTCCGGTATTACGATACCGGTATTGGGTCGAATTATACCGGTATTTCGGTATATTTTCGGTATTTAAAAAAAAATTAAAACATACAAATTAAGAATTTTAAAACGAGTACATCTGATAACTGCCAACAATCTGTTAAATATAACCAAACTTTTTTTTGATAATATATTTATATTATTAATATTATACATGCACCTAGATCATATTTCGGAAAAATATGTTATACATCATTGCAGTAACGGTCTCGCTCAGAATTAAATGTAAAACTTTTTAGATTTTAGAGCTAATTATTTTATATGCCTTCTAAAATTAGTTTGCAACAAACAACTGCGCGCCTTTTTTAAAAATTATAGTTAATTTTAATTAATTTTAAATTATTTAAATCTTTGATAACTATTTATCCAGGTACATAAGTATGTTTGGGGTTAAAGCATTGATTTGGTATTATTGTATGGTTTTATTTGTATATTTAACGAAAAAAATTGATAAATTTGAATTTTGAACGTCCGTTGACGCATGCGCACTACCTGTTTCGGTTGTTAGGAAATATTCAATTTTAGCCATCATGTTTGACTTATAATTAGTCCAGTCATGTCAATGGATTTAAAGCTATAATATACATAATTCATAATAAATATATGAAATATTTATTATTTTTAATTTTTGCCTTAAGTAATTCACGATACGTGTAGTAACAGATTTAAGGGGCTTTAGCTCTCCACTCAAAAATTATGGTTACCAGCAGTTCTACTTACGATTCCTGGATTGATCCATGAATAGGTGTAATAACAAAACAAAATTGAATGTTCTATGTATACTATAATAATATATCTATGCATGTATAACAAAACTTTATCGAAAAAAATAATATTCTTCGGTATTTTAAAAATATACCAATGGCAACTTACAACAATATCGAAATTATTTTTTTAATGAAGGTATAAGAAAAATATTAAAATTCAATATTAATTAAATAAATTATTTTTTTATCAAAGTCGTTGTGAACTGTTTAAATTCAATATTGTATAGGTACATAAAGATTTTATAATATCATACATATGAAGGTACTTAAAAAAATCAATTTCTACAAAGTTGTCTGATATTTATGAAATTTTCTACACATGTATAATTTCTTCTTAATGACTTTCACTTTAAAATAAACTACAATATTTTTTTATTTATAAAATTTTATAATATTTACATATATTTTCAACAGAATTAAACTTTATTATTATACTTATTTAATTGTTTTAATTTTTTTATTAATAAAAAATGCAAATGTAACTTTATGTATTTATTTTTTACATTTATTATAATTGTATTTATGTAGATATATTATCTTTAATTTTTTTTAAATACCGGTATCCCGGTTTTTACATAAAAAAATACCGTAATACCGGTATTACGATTTTGGTCCGGTATTGTATTCACTAATGGTGGACCTTTAACCCCACCCTACTCTACCAAAAAACTTACTAAACAACGAATCTTAAACAAGATATAGATTACATAAGATATGTAGTAATAACATAACGTCTAAATTCATCAAAAATTATTAGAAAGTCGATGGAAATAAAAGTTAGTCATTTTGACTTGTAAATGGCGAGTAACTTACTTCTATAAAATTTATGAATACCTATACTACTATTTGTGAACGAACAAATATAAACACGGTTTAATGATCAATACAAATTCAGACAATAAAGTGGACGTATGATTTAAATTTTTATGATTAATTTCCAGACACAATCTAATTACGTACATTCAACCATTGGGAATATCACGGATAAACCGTCG